>CM053774.1:49138690-49189687 GCA_028658325.1 Potorous gilbertii | reverse complement strand
TTAATTTGTATAAGGCCAATATTTATTTATTTCCAAATATCTTATATCCCCTAGTTGGTCAGTGTTTCTCTTCAGGTGAGAGACTATGTCATTTTGTAGTTGTATCCTTGGTACCTAGCTCAGTGACTGGCACTTCATATGTACTTGTGGATTGTTTAAGTTCTCCCAAATGCCTAGCTTGTGATTAGGTTCTATGGGGCTTACAAGAAATGTCTCGAGTGATTTCTCAAATGAAAGTACTTATGACACAATGGATTAAGAGCATTGAAAAAATTGAAGAATATGTGTTTTTTTTTTAGAACCTCCCTTTCAGTTATAGATTTTCATTGATACTTTAATAGTGAAGCACTTTTATGACAGAGATGGGTATGAAGAAAAAATGCTAGGGAATCCAATTCTATAAGTCCGTTTTTGATGATGCCACTAAATTTTCTTGATGTGTATTAATCTATATATTTGTTTTTGGTAGGTAGATTTATACCACTTCTTATCTAAGCAACTTGTGTGGAAATATGAGTCTTAGAGTCTCTGCAAGCCATACCATTGTCTATATGCTCATTTTTTCATTGTGGTATTTAATATATTAGAACAGTTTCTTCTCATTCTTACACAGAGGAGATAACTACAGTCTTTTTAGGTAGCAGTCTAACAGAGTTTGGTTTTCATTTTAGAAAAGATAATTATTAGTAGTGATATAAAATTGTATCTCATTTATGGAAAAATAACACAAACCTGCAACACAAAAGTAACAGGCTGGTGGTGCTGTCGTGTTACAATTATAGCATTTGTGCAGAATTAGCTTAATTTGTAGTTTATGACATAGGGGCTGCAAGCAGTATGTCTAATAATATTATTCTTACGAACCTAGAAACTGCATAAAGGCAAGAGGTGATGTTATTCTGGTTTTCTTTCCAAAAATTTTTTCATGTCACAAGGTCAATTTTTATTCTCTTTGAGAGAGAGGAAGAAGGAAGAGGGAGGGGAGGTATGTGTGAAACAAGGGTACATTAGGCAATTATTCTCACACCAGACTTTGAAAATTGATGTCATCATCATTTAACATAGTTTCCTAAGATCCTTCTCTCTCTTCCTACCTCTCTTTCTACCTCCTCTCTCTCTCTGTCTCTCCCCCCACCCATGCACACACACTCACACAAATATAACACATATATGCAATGGTATATATAGTGTAGTTTTCAATACAATGCTTAGTAATTTCTATCTTGGTTGTTTTAAAATGATTAAACTTTTTAAAGACCGATACTCTTCATTCCTGAAATCAAATGCTTTTCATTATAAAGTACATAATAAAAATACTTTATTTCGAAATGTTTGTTTTCTTTTTTAACCAGGAGTTTTGCGGTGGCATCTTTCTGAGCAGTTGTTGGCTATCACTTTGAAATAAAATGCTTTTGTGATACAGTTTTTTACTATACATGATTTCATATATATATATATATAAATTATATATAATTATAATCATATACATGATTTTATTATAATATGTAATAGTTTTAATGTGTATTAAGGGAACAAATTTTACTAAGCATCTGTTATATATTGTGTACCATTCTAGGTACTGGAGATACAAAGACAAAAGGAAAATATCTGCCCTTACGTTCTAATGGGGGATATATGTTCACATATAGGTGTATGAAATATATCTATATGTATAAAATACATGTAAAGTAGAGAAAATCTTGGGTGGAAGGCAGTAGCCACTGGGGTTAGAAGAAAATTGGGATTTCTAAGAGGCAGAATCTTCTTGGAGCAAGTACAATCTAGGTACGGGAGGCAGCTAATACAATGTATGCAGATAGGAGATAGAGAATCTTCTGTGAGTTACATCAAGTTGGCCAGTATAGTTGAGCTATAGAGTATGCCTAAAAGATCACGAGTAAGGAAACCAGTAAAGTAGAATATGGCTAAATTGTGAAGAGCTCCAAATACTGAGAAGAGAAATTTATGTTTGTTCTTAAAGGTTAATAGACCCCAGTGGAGATTATTAGGTCTTAAGATGGTGGTACGACCAGCATTATAGAAAAAATCACTTTCAAAGCTATGTGGAGACTGGATTGAGAAGGGGAAAGACTTGAAGTAGTTGCAGGGTTATTGTTAGTGGTTTGGATGAGAGGTGATGGAAGCTTGAATTGTAGTTATCGCTGTGTGACTGGAGAAAAGGGAATGTGGGAAAGCTCTTGTAGAGGGAGAAGTGGAAGACTTGTTACTTGTGATTGGATATTTGTGATTTGAAATAAGGAGTTGGGGACAGCACATAGCATGTAAATGTGAGTAACTGAAAGATGGTGGTGATAGGGACGTTCAGAAGAGGGTGGCTCTTGGGGAAAAGATAATGAGTCCTGTTTTGGATATGTTGAATTTGAGCTATCTGTCACATATTCAGTTCAAAGTAGGCAACAGATAGTGAGTTATGAGCTCTGGAAATAGAGTAGGGTGTGATTTTTTTTATTAGACAATTATGTGTATAGAAATAATTCAATCCAGTGGAGCAGTTACCAACTGGGAAAGTTTACAGAGAAAAGAGAAGGCCCATGAAAGAGGTTTATGGTGTATCTACAGTTAGCAGAGACACATGGATCTAACCAAGGAGTCTGAGAAGGAATAGTCAGGCAGGTAGGAAAAGAACTAGTGTCACAAAAACCCAGAGGGGAGTCATTCATGTCAGATATTGGAGAAAGAAGTAAAGAAGGAAAAGATGACTGGATTTTAAATAGAAAAGCTCATTCTATCTGTTTATCTATCTGTCTGTCTATCTGTCCATCCATCCATCCATCTATCTAAGTACCTATATTCTAAAGTATGATACTTATGTGCGTTATTAGAAAGTTTTTCAAGCAAATATTTATGAAATGCCTTTTGGGTTCAAATCCCTGTTCCCACTCTTCACTAGTATTTTACAACGACCAAGTCAGCCTCTGGAGCCTCAGTTTCTTTCCTTTGTAAAATAAGCATAATAATACTTGACTGTGCACCTCAGAATTGTCATAAGAAACCTGCTTTTTAATGTTTAAAGTGAGCTGCTAAATAGGATCTGTGGTTTTAAAAATTGATACCTTAAAATATCTTAGCATGATGACAGCAGTGCTATGATTTTCTGTCTACAACCCAAATGAGTAACTGTGGCATAGTGACTAGAGATTTGCCCTAGGTTTACCCTCATTTAAAACTGTAGAAATACTAATAACATTTAGATAGTAAGCTGCCACGTGACTTTTTTAACCTATCCTACTACAATGACCCTTACAGATGCATACCAGGAAAATTGTTTGTGGGCCCAGCTCCACTGTATTACCCCCTACTAATGCTGTCCCATTAATAATGTCCCTGTCCCAGAGTCTTGGCCTCCTAGGAACAGGGTGATCTCTCTGCTTCTTATTCAGTCATCCTTTGCCCCTGAAGAATTTATTTGAAAATTTTTAATTTGTGCATATTTCATTCATTGTCTTTTTCTAGTTAAAATGAGTAGCAGTTTGACTTTTTGTTGGAATCTATACTCTGCTCCTAAAGTGAGAAGGTCTAAGCATTGATTATATCCACCTAGTTTTTTCCTAACTTTTAATTTTATGGTTTTCTTTAACTTTTCCGATATCTCTTCTGATATCTATTGCTATCTCAAGTACAGTTTTAAAGAAAATCAATGGAATATATATTCCTTGAGGGTGGGAACTGACCTACTTTTGTATTTATATTACCAGTGCCTAACATGACTTTATATGTAGTGATTGATTAATGATTCTTCTTATAATCTTTTCTTTCCCTTCACTTCTTGGGCCTATCACATTATTTCCTCAGCCTTCTTGACACCAAGTCTAAATGTTCATCAGCCTTTCCTGTGCCTCTATTTCTCCTTCATTAGCAAAATGGTTGCTAAATTTTGCCAGTTTTCTCAGGAACATGTCTCCAGCTAAATAGTTGTTGGTAATCTCTTTAGGGTTTGACTCTCATAATTTATCTGTCAGAAATGATCTTTTCTTATGTTTACTAACTCTGCCATCTTCTTAACAGCACTTTGACATCTTCATCCTATCACATAAATTTTCAGTATTTTTCCACATTCTCTATACTCAAGTGTTTCTGTATGCTTTATGTGAATAATTTGAAATAGTATATACTTCTTGCTCACCTCATCCAGGTATTTCAGATCAGTATACTATTGAGGGCAAATATAAATTTGATCTGCATATGGCATAAATTTTTGATAGAGAAAAAAATCATTTCACCACCACAGGCTGAATCTTTAAGCCTCATTGAATGCATGATTTTACTCCACAGCCATACAAACTACTGTCATTCTGAAGAGAAGAAAGAAAGCCCAATAACTCAAGGCATTTGTTTAAGCAGATGGAACAAGTCGAGTGAGAGTATATGTTGTATCTGTTTGTATATAATAATTATATTTATATATATGCTAATATATGTCTTACATGGAGTCTCTTGTGCTAGTATTTTTATTCAGCAGCTAGCCTCTGCCCATTTCCCTTGATGACTTCGTATTTTTATTTTTATATATATATATCACATTGCATATCAGGGGGGATGTAGAAGTGTAATTCCCTTACTAGCTGCCCTCATGCACCAAGTCTCATTAGCAATTACCCTTCTTTTGGATGGGTGTTGTTGGAATGTAATAGTGGTTAATCTAAAAATAAATAAATAGGTCAACTATCTGGGTCCAAAAAGTGACATCCTGAGTCTCTTAAACGGAGGAAGCTGGCCATTCCTCTTCAAGTCATTTTTTGGTATTGGGCTGAGCATTTGCTTTGACATACTCTTGGTTCTTTGGGGAGTATAGATGAGCAACTGTCTTTCTGATGTAGACAAGAAGAAATTTGCTGACAGGCATAAATACGAATAGAGCAATAAAGCATGTAAACAAAAAAAAGTGTTGATTCAAAACTTTAAAAGAGTCAAATTCAATTTCCTGTCTCTATCATTTTCTATATCCCTCAATACAATTCTTCCGTAGTAGCCATGCCCATAATGACAAATTACGTTTTACAACTTGTCGTAGGTGAATTAAAAACAAATTAAGTTTTAATTTCTTTCCTTCGTCTTCTCTCAAGTTCTAAATTATCCATTTAAAGTACTGTGCCTGCGTGATAGCTATTAAAAACTTGGAGTATAAACAAAATAAGGAGACAGGATGTTCAATGTGACTTCCATCTTAACTTGGGCTACTCAAGAGACCTTGTCTTCAAAAGCATTTTTATAAATACATTTCATTGTCCTTCATACCATTATGTTACCTCTTATTCTTCTGGGTTACAAAGGCCCTTGTTCTTTCTCAGAGAAATGACCCTTGGCTGCCTTGATGAAAAGAGTTTCAGACATCTTTTCCTCTCCTTTCCTTCCTCCCATAAAGCTTTTTCAAGGTTTGTTCTCCATTATTAATGTATAAATTACACACTCTGAGAGGAGATCTCTGTATCATTTCTCTGGAAGAATATCAATTTCTATTTTTAATAGTCAAGATAAATATCATACAGAAATAGATTTCCCTAGTTTGACAAAAAAAAAAATTTCACCATTTAAAAAAAAATAGTTCTACATATTCTTAGTAAATGAATCGGTTTCCAGCTAGTCAAATTTGGCTGGATAATCTATTCAGTATATCTGGTTCAGTTCTATTTACACCACATTAGGGTGAGATCAGGACAACTCAAAACAGGAAAGGTCTGTATAGTACTCTTTGGTGAGACCCAGGTCCAGTAAAAAGAAATGGGGATCTGGATGTTAGGTGATGGCCAGATGAGGGGAATTTAGTAATACTATAAATATTAATTCTGGTCTTTTTCTTGGTCACAAAAAGTTACATTTGAATTTGCTTTTCTTTTGATTTTGTTTTTAAAATGCTAATTTTCAAATTTCCTTTCAGATTCAGGTACAGTATGACCAAATTTAATATACTCCAGAGAGAACTTATGGCTTTTAATATTTAGTTTCTGAATAGTTCGAGGGTTAGAAGGGAGTGAACCTCATACTAGCAGGAAAGAGGGAGAAATCTAGTTTCTCAAAGATTTTGAGGGTCAGGCCACTGAGGTTCTAGTCCACATATTTTAAATTGATGTCAAGGAATTTCTTTTCATCCAAGTTGGTTAAAAGCAGTCTGTAGGTAGCTTTAAGGAGAAGGAAGATTGAAAAATTGTCTTGAACATGAATGAATTTACTTCTTCAAACTTAGTTTTGTCAGTAAGTATTTGAGGATTTTCCTACTTTATAATTTGGATTTTCTCCTTATGTCTCAGTAGCTCCTTAACCATGGAATCTAACTCTGACTTGTGTAAACACTTAAATGAAAGTTCTATACATATGCCTAGGACAGTCCTATTCTCATGTAATGACTGTTAAATGTTTTGGAAAGTTTTGAGATAGACTAGGATTCTTCTAACTCCAAATCTCATTAATTGAATCGTTATAAAACACATTAGAAGTATTTTAGTGATGACTGCTTTGTAACTATAGCGAATTAATCAATAAACATGTCAGTTCGGAAAAGGGACACAGAACTGGGAGCTTGCTACCACAGAAACCACTGAATAGAAGGGGAAAAAAACCCCAAACCTCAGTCTTGACTGAGACCATCCTAGTACTTTGGGTTTGAGGGCAGAATGAAATAAGACTTGACTATACCTTTGTTGTTGCCAGTCTGCTGATCAGAATCCTCAAGGAAGATCTGGAACTCTGTGCTCTGGTCCCTTTTTGTCCTTCTTTGGCCAGAGGAAGGTCCAAATCAAATGAATGAATATCAAGAATCACAGAAGATTAGAAAGAAAAAACATATTTAAATACTCTTCTACTTTAGATGTCTTTTTGATTATAATTTCATTCTTTTATTAGTAAGTACTTTTTCACTGAAGTCCTCTGATATCTCATTGTCATGTAAAGGCTATTCTGGTTCTTAAAGGATATGCCAGCTCTGACAGGTTCAAGAGCTAGAAGAGCCTAGAGTAATGGTCTAGAATATTTATCTGTTTTCCAAGAACTAGCTGGAAAAGCCCATTACTCAGGTATCCTCACAATGATAAAAGTCTTAGCACGACCCTTCATAAAAATCAAACACCGTCTATGAGTCATAAAAGGGCTGCAATCCCCTTTCAGTGACTTACTGCTTGAGCAATGAAATCAAAGCACACTGGTTTATAATCATTGTAATTATGTTTATAGTCATAATTTGTAACCATCATGCATATAAGAAGACAAAGCAGCTTGGCAGAAATAATAAAAGAGTAAAAATACCAAAATATTATACCAGTGGATAGGGAGACATTGAAGATTAGAGGTAGAGAGAGGACGACAGAGAGGGGCAATCTGCTTGAGAAGACAGAAGGAGATGGGGTCAGAGATACAAGGGGAGGGTTTTATTTTGATGAGGGGAAGCAAGAATGAAGGAGGAAATGGTGAGATGATTTGAAATGAGGAGGAGCAGAGAAGAGGGAGCTCCCTGTGAATTGCCTCATTGTTTTCAGTGAAGTATGAGACTAGGTCCTCAGCTGAGAGGGGGGCAGGATTCTGTGGGAGACTTGAGAAGGTTCAAAACATTTGCTGTGGTGACTGGAATAGGGAACCAATTAGGAAGATGAAAAATGATGACTTTGCTGCAGTTAGGGCCTAACATCAGTTTGTAGTGGAACCCAATTAGAATGCTTTTCATGATCTTCCCCAGTTCCCTCGAGCAGCACATGAATAGGAGTGAAGGAAACAAGTAGTGGAAGTGATCCATGTTTGAGAGTTGGCAGTGTATGACCTGGGATGGGACATGGGTCAAGGGATTTGTGAATATGGAGTGGAGTCAAGTTGAAATGGTTCACCAGAAGAGTTGAGGAAAGGGGTGAAAACTTGGGAAAGAATTGAAGGCTGGAAAAATGGAGGGTTAGGGTCAATAAAGGATTAGATTTATATCTGGAAGGGTTGTTTAAAGTTACCTAGATCACTCCCATACATTTATAGATGAAGAAGAGTGGCCTAGAGGCTTGCCGATGGTCATGGAAATATAGTAAGTAGCAGTCAAGATTTGGACTCTGGTCCTTTCACTCCAATTACACTGCTCTTTACACACTGAAGTGGGGAAGTAAGTTGATTTGGGCCAGAACATAGGATGAATATATTGAAATAACAGTGGAAGTCTGGTTCAAGCTAGATTATAGAGGGTCATATGTATATAGCACTCCAACTTCCATTCACAGTGATGAATCAGTCCTCAGAGAGTAGGTTCTAACTCAAATTCTTGTTACTCTCTAGTGCTGTGCTCTTAACACAGTAGCTCCTGAGTCCCCACCAGTATGTTTGCATTCAATAATCAGCCAGTAGGCATGATTTTTTTCTAGAAAAGACATTTACTAAGAGGGCAAAGTGAAAACAGTACCTGCCAATTATCCCTTCCCACCTCCAATAAATCCTCTTCCACAGGGCACACAGCTTCAGTGGGAATACTAGGCATACACATAGAGGCAGAACATGTGTGACCAAGGCTTTTCTCTCCTGTGGAGTCCTCACAGACTCTTTTCCACCTCCATGACCTCAGGCAGAGTGAGTATATGCTCCTCTCCATAGCTCAACAGTCAATTGAGAGACCTAACTCTTGAGCTGACATCCTGGCTCTCTTCTGCTACCAAGACATCACAGTCCTTGAAGCTGCTTCCAGTCTTTAGTCACTAGCTGTATCTCTATGTGCCTTAAACTCTCTCAAACTGACTCTCTTTCTGCTGATTGGGTTGTGTCCTTCTGATGAAGAACTCTGTTAGTAGCTGCCATGATCAGTGGTGGAAAGAGGAAAGAAAAGTTCCTTTTACCTCCTCCTAAGAGGTGAAGAACTGTTCCCTTTCCTCATTGTTGGCTCTTATTTCAATCTCTCAGATTGCCTTGACTTTTCTTCTGTTCCTAGGGTTTAGCTATTTAGTTCTCAAGGGTCATGGCCGATTAAATTTGCTCATCAAGTTTTCAGGCTTATTCTGGTTTGATCAATGAAAGGTGTTCCATTTCAGAACAAAATCAGTGGGTATTGACATCTTGCTGCTGCATTAACACCTGTAATCAAATCCAATGGGAAAGGAAGGAAAGCATTTATTAATCGCCTCCTCTTTGCAAAGCCTAAATGCTTTGCAAATATTATCTCATTATCACAACAACTCTTTGAGGAAGGTACTCTTATGATCCCCATTTTATACTTGAGAAAACTGAAGAAGACAGGTAAAGTGACACCCAGGGTCATAAAAGTAAGTGTCTGAAGTTGGATTTTAACTCAGGCCTTTCTGATTTAAGGACCAGTGCTCATGGTTATATCAACTGATCTGAAGGGTGAGGGACAATCCCCATATATATCAATAAATAAATCTGGATGTGTATGTCTGTATATATGTGTATATATATATATATATATATATATATATATAGATATATAGATATATATATACATACACAGACTATATATGTATATATACATATATATATATATATATATATACACACACACACACACACACAGAGGGAGAAAGAAAGAGAGAGAGACAGAGAGAGAGACAGAGAGTGAGAGAGAGAGAGAGAAATAGAGATATGTAGGATGAAGTCTCATTTTTTCCATATTAAGGTTTCCCAGATTTATTCTAACCCTATCCCTCTGCATTTTTTTAAACCTTGTTTTTATCAAGCACTAATCTTCATGGTTTTTAATCCACAATACATTGACTTCTATTTCTGAATTCTCTTTTTTCTCAGTTCCATGGATCTGTTTCTCTATTCTTTTTCCAAACCAGACAGGTTTTGTAATTATTACTTTAGGGCACATTTTGAGTTTTGGTGATCCTATCTTCCTTTTGCTGGTTTTCTTCTTCCTAGTTCATTATATTCTAGTCTGTTTCCCTTTGAATTTTGTTATGGCTTTATTTAATTATATGAAATAACTTACTGATATTTTGATTGGCATTGCATTGAATTTACTTTGGGAAGGATTGGCATTAATACTGTATTTGCTAAACCTAACCATGAGCATGGATGTGCCTCCATATTTTTATGTCTTAGTTTCTGTCAAAATCATTTTGAAATTGACTTTGTTTTGCAATCTTGTGTATACCTTAAGTTAGCAGGCTACAGGGCTATGTTTTCTTGTTTTTGTAGAGTTTTTCTCTATCATTTTCACTTGATGACTCGTAGTGGTTTATAGCAATGCATGTGATTTTGTGACTTTATCTTTCATTTATTACCTCCATTTTTTGTTGTCACTGTCTATTGTAGATTTTCTAGGCATAGAATAATGACATCTGAAAATGCATGTATTTTCACTTCTTCAGTGCCAGTGCTTATCCCTTTTAATTTCTTTTTCATTCTTTATTGCTATTGCTAAGATGACTAAAACTGTATTAAATAGGAATGAGTAGATTGAGCATTCCTACTTAGCAGTGTTTTAATGGGAATGCTTTTAATGTTCTTCCACTGCATAAAATATTAGTTTGGGGATTTAAATAAATGACTTTTGTCCTATTATGTAAATAGCTTCTTATTCCTATTTTTAAAGTATGTTAAGTAGAGTGCCTTTTTTATAGATTACTCTGAATTTAATGATAATGTGGTTTTTACTTTTCTTGTTTATATAATTTATATTAAACCACCTTTAAATGCTATAGATAAATTATGCTTTATCATGTATTCTGTTATTTAATTTAGTGTTCTTTGATCATGTTCATTAATAATGTTGATCTTTAGTTTTCTTTTGGCTTTGTCTTCGTTTTAGAGATCAACATGATATATGGCTTGTAGAAGAAGTTGCATTCTTAATATCTTTATCTTTTATAAGGTCAGTGTAATATAGGAGTTACTTGTTCTTCAAAACTTGGGTAGAATCTTATGAAATTTATTTTTAGCTGTTATATTTTTATTTTTGTGCATTTATTTATTTATTTTTTATCCTGACCTTAATAAACATCTGACAAAACGGACATTTCCATATATAGTAGAGCAGGAGAAGTTTGTATATGAAATTGTGACTATATATTATTGAGAGATTGTTTTTAAGATCCTGCTTGTCTGTCATTCTCTCTGACTTTCCTTCTTTTCTCTTCCCTTTCACAGGGAGGAATCTATGGGAGATAACCTATAACAATTCCCTTCCCCTTTCATTTTCTCTGAAACTTTTCCCATTGGAGATAAACAAACTAGAAATAAAGAAGACCCTTGATATGAATAAACATTGTTAAGCAAAACAAATTATCACATTCATCATGTCCAAAAATGTGTGTCTCATTCTGAATTGTCAGTCCCTCACTTCTATGTCAAGCAGTAGGGAGAACACTTTTTAAGTGGTGCTTTGGAGTGGTATTTGGTCATTTCATTGATCAGAAATCTGAAGTCTTTCAGTTTCCCTTTCTTTATAATATTATTAGTATATAAATTTTTCTCTTGGTACTATTTACTTTATTCTGTATAGGTTGGCCCATGTCTTTAGTGATCTTCTGGATCTTGTTTGTATAGGTTGTCTGTTTCTCATTTTGTTAGTTTGGGTAGTATAGACTTTACTATTATTAACAACGATTTGTATAGTGATTTAAAGTTTTCAAAGTTTATTGATATTGTCTCATTTGTTCCTAACCTATGACACAGGTGCTACTCTTATCCCCATTTTATAGATGAGGAAACTCAGGCTAAAAGTAGTTAAATGACTTGCCCAGGGCCTTACAAATAGTAAGTGTGTGAGTTGGGATTGGAACTCAGGTCCTTCTGACTTCAGTTCCAGCGCTTCTGCTACCAACTCTTAATTCTCAAATTGATTAGCATAAACGTGTATCTGGAAGTCTTTCTTGTTTCCTTGTTATCTCTCTTTTGGCTTCCTTAATTTTGGTACCGTGAGTGTTCTGTCTTTGTAAGAAAATACTAGACTTCTAAAATGGTTTATCCATTTTGTTGATTGCTTCCAAGCCCTATTGTCTTGTTTTCCATATTGCTGATGTTTGTTATCTTGTTTATTTTTCCTTTATTAATTTTCCAGTGAAAGCCCAGCACTCATGGGTAGACTTCTGGGAGTTTACTCCATTTCTATGGTTTTTAGGTGTATATTCAATTTGTTCATTTTCTTTCTTATCAATACTGATATTCAGGGCTATGAATGTATTCTTGAGGAATATTTTGGCTTATATAGATTTTGATACGCATTGTTTATTGTAATTACTCTGATTGCATAATTTTCTCTTTTGCCTAATCCATGTATATAAGCCATTTTTTTCTTTGAGTGTGTTTTATTCAATGCATCAGTATTATTAGTTAAATGTCATTATAGTCAGTATATAGAGAACCTTTGCTTTCCTTTATTTCCCTATGCCTTCTAGAGTATATTGTGAAGGGGTGGTTTTGTGTATTCTTCTAGTCAATTTTGTGCTTAGGTCTTTGCCTGTATTCAGTATTTGTCCAAGAGACATGAACTCATGAATTATCTACAGATTATTTATTCATTAACTTCGTATCATAGTCAATACAATAGGCATTCGTCATCCAGTTCCTTTTTAATGTGTGGTCAATTAAGGTAAACTTACTGAGTGATTAGAAGTCAAATTTGGGAGGCTTTTCAGTGTTTCAGGTCTTAATTTAATTCCTGCTATGTCATCTGCAAACAAGGGTGTTTGGTGGATCTAATCTTTTGTAAGAAGCACTCTGACGGATCTTCTCTGTGAGTCAACTGGACCCAGAATTTGGGAAATTGTGTAATTCTTTTAACAATGCCAAGCTATTCTCTGAGACTGAAGGCCATCTTTAAAAAAATCAATATTCTTCCAATACTGATGGATGGTTATGAGTTTTGGAATTACAGTCTCAAAAATTGAAGTTTAGGGTCATCCCAAAGGACTGGAGAGACACATATAGTAGGCATGATCTAGATGCAATACATTACTGAGGTGACATTATGCCCCCCAAAATAAAGTGCAATAAATGATATTGGCCAAAAAATGTATGACTAGAAAAAAATGAAGCAAAGAAAGTAAAGCGTTCAACCTATGGATGACTCACAAGTTCCACTGTTATTGATGCAGTGTTAAGGCTCTTGGTTAATTGGGTGGACCCCTGTGGTGAATTCTTATGACTACGTGGAAATGAGTGGTACTGTGTAGACAGAGATGGATGGCTACTGCATTGCATTATTAAAGAGAATACCCACATCAGTAAGATCTCAGACTCACTGAAGTATTGTGAGAAGAATGGTTGGTAGGAAGGGAAGCATTAATCACTAAGAGCTAGGATAGATTCATTAATGCGAGGTCATACCAGAATAATTCTATTTCCTTTTCTTCACAGCTTACTAAATTAGTACATGTTGCAAGTGCTCTAGACACAGAGCACAGATATAGAATGTGCAGCACATTTTAGCTGCTTATTCAGTAAACTCTCCTATGATATTCTTACGGACAACATGGAAAAATATTGGCCAAATTGAGTCAAATAGGTTTGGAATTTACGAAATAACTAGTAATGTAATATAATGTTCCCTGAAAAGAAATTGCTAATGAAATATCCTGGGATCTTTCTATGACTGTTTATGCAACAGTCTTTATCATTCACGTGGGTGAAAATATAGATGGTATGCTTATCAAATTATAAGTTAGAGGAAGCTGAAATATATAGTTAATACATTGAATTAGAGGATCCAGATTCAGAGATTTCAACAGGCTAGAATAGAGGTTCGCTAGATTCAGAGTTGGAAATGCTTAGAGATGACATAGTCCAGACTGAAGCCCAGAGAGGTAAAATGGACTTATCTTTAAATGTCATAGCTGGGATCTGAACCCAGTTCCTCAGATCCCAAATTCATTGCATTTTCCATTGTATCATATTTACTCTCTTCTGGTTTGTTTCATGTTATAAGGTGAAATTTAGTAAGTATAAATATAAAGTTCTGTTTGGGATTTAAAAAATGATTAGTGAAAGTACAAGCTATGGAGGCTTAATTCATGTCAAAAAGACCTTAAGTTTAGGTAGTTTGTGAATTCAGTATGAGTCAGTAGTGTTCCATGGTAGCCGAAAGACCTTGTTATATTAATAACAAGGTATATGGTACAGAACAAAAGAAGAGGTAATCTTGTAGTGTATTCTGCCTTGGGGAGAAAACATCTTGAGTATGATGTCCAGTTCTGAGCTTCACATGTTAATAAAAACATTGAAAATTGGTTTGCATTTGGAGGAGAGGCTAAGAAATCATGCTTTTTGAAGATTGGCCAAATGGATTTAGAATGTTTATAGTAAAGAAGGGAATGTTATTGGATCTATTTAGCTTTCTTTATGTCTTTGAAGGACTGTTGTTTAGGAAAAAATTTGAATTTGTTTAGATAGAAGTCATAACTAAGGGTAATAGGTAGAAGATACAGAGAGGCAAATTTCAGCCCAAAATAAAAAGAGACATTTCCTAACATTGTTACAGAGGGGAGGAACATAAAGTCAGGCACCTGGGTATGCTGCTGCTGCTGCTCTATTCGGTAAATTACAGTAGTCTGGAGGTTATTTCTCTTGTGCAAGACATTAGAGGTGAAAACTCCAAGAAGGGAGGCCACAGTCCTCCTTTGAACAGAGAGAATAGATTGATCAGGAAGAGGTTGGTAAGAAAATCTAAGATTATTTTTAGAACCTCCTTTTCCACCAAGTATAAATAAAGGGCCTCTTGTAATGTAAAGAGGCCACTAAAGAATCAAATGAAAAAGGACTTTGACTGACCTTTGGCCTAAGAGGTCCAGTCTTTCACAGCTAGACGGCCCCATCTCCAGCTCTCATAACAGCAGGAGTATTCAGAAAATTCTGGTACCACCCAGAATTTCTGTGTCCAATAGTTTCCATGTATAGTCATTTCTGCTACATCTTAACGTGTGTGTTCAAAAAATCACTGAGCTTTTCAAAATCATACAATAAAAATCACAGAGTTT
The DNA here is from genome assembly GCA_028658325.1 of Potorous gilbertii. Taxonomy (NCBI): domain Eukaryota; kingdom Metazoa; phylum Chordata; class Mammalia; order Diprotodontia; family Potoroidae; genus Potorous; species Potorous gilbertii. The sequence continues at coordinate 49,174,778 of CM053774.1, read as the reverse complement.
ATAGGAGAAAATGGGTTATGAGAGGTAACACTCAATTTTCCCAATGACACATAGAAAAAGATTGGAGATTAGTAAAAATCATAACCTAGTTTCATACATGTTAAAAAGTTAAGAAGGACATGAATACTACCGTAAATAGTGGTGACCATGGCCTCAGTCTGCTTCTTCTTGGGTTTTTCCCATGTAGCCAAAAGCAGGACACAGTTCTGTACCTAAAGTATGGAGGCCGCCGTGGCAAAAGGTCGACCATGTCAGTGCAGATCTTTCTCTTTGTCTCTAGTTCCTACTGCACGGGGATATGTTAAATAGATATGGCCCTTTACCTTGAAAAAAACCTGGAGTTTGCTTTTCTTTTTCTTCAGCATTTATGTAGCATTTCCTGTGTGCCAGGCACACAGCTAGTAAGTATCTGAAGGCAGATTTGAATTCATCTTCCTGAGTACAGGCCCAGTGGGCATCAGCTTGTGAGTTATTATGAAGTAGTATAGTTTTCTATGTTCTGTTTCAAACTGTCAGCTAATATATCAAATTCAAATTTTCAAAACCAGTTATAGCAGAACTGTCTCAGAGCCCCTAATGCTGTACACATTACAGTAAGAGGCATTCCAACTCTAAATCCAAGCTGCTTGAAAGACATGAGAAAAAACAGAATAAAAGGCCCTTCAACGAAATATATCAGTCTGCATATTGATTTTGTTATTGAGAATGTGACCAAGGATTACATCACAGGAGTTTTTGCTACTCATAGGCTTTATATATGTGGAGTTTGATAAACGGATGAAGCTGAGAATATAGTTAAACACATGGACGGATTGATGATCAGGAGAGATTAGTCAATGATGTGTCAGCCTCCAGGTGATTTGGCCCTTCTGGAGTGGTGTGAACATCCTTCTCAATCTGTACAGTAGAGGAGAAGGTCCAAGCTTGGGTGGGGAATGTACCACCTCGAGGATACATGTAGCCTTCCAGGTCCTTGGGTGCGGCCTTTTGACTAAGTCCAACTTTTACAGAATAAACCCTTTTATCAAAGGAATTTTATTTCCGAGGAGACCATTTCTGTCCCCTAGATTCATTTATAAATGGAGACTATTTTATATCTACTTCATATTTTATTTTATCAATTTTATGTAGTGGAATGTCTGAAGAAATATCTGAGCTACAGTCATAACCCACAGATCAGTGGATTCCTCAGTCAGTCCAAATATCCTGAATTCAGAGTGAGCCAGATTTTTATGTATTCAAAACAGTTAATCAAATATGACCAATTAATGAAAAGAAAAGAATTAAGCAGGATACAAGATTAGGTAACTTGATTTCTAATTAAAGGAAAGAGTAACTATTTTCCAGGTTGAGAGACAGAGAGCAAACAGGTGCAAATCCCTGAAATCAGAAAAAGTGTTGTCCTACTCTCCCTTAAGAGTCTCTGTATCTAGTCAAAGGAACATAGAAACAACAACTGATTGATCAGTATGGGGCCACCTTTCAGATAAGATATATGGGCTGCTGGAGATGTATATTCGTGAGAATACTCCTTGTGTCTTTCTTTGGATCTGACTGGGTTTCTGGTCAGCATGACCTAAGTCAAAGGCCAATAGGTAGAGGTGGTCCAGCTTCCCAGTCATGCTGGGCTAGGTTCAAACAATATAATAAAGTTTTCTCACAATTAAATAAAATTTTCTCACAAGGCATAAATTTGACCAGACCTATAATTAAACAGAAAAGGAATGGAACTAGATCCAGAGCTGAGTTACAATATGGAGTCAGTGTGGTTCACCCAATTCACACAATTAGTATAATATAAATAGGAGGCATTGTTAATATTATGAAATTGATTTTGAAGAGGAATTAGTACCTGGGAAGTCTACCAAGGTTTTACATATTAGACCCTAGATTCCTATTTATGGAATAAAAGTTTGCCAGGAGATTGTTTAATGCTGCTAAGCCTTACGTTGTTTTTAACCATTTTCTTGAACTAAAAGAAAGATAAGTAGTAGAATACTTGTGCCGTAAATGTTCTTGCTTTTGATATGATATGATATTGAAAGGTCCAGTTCCAGAAATTAGCCAAAGGAATTTTAGCAAGGAGAGACAGTGTGGCATAGTGGAAAGTGTTCGCCTTGGAGTTAGACAAGACTGGGCTTCAAATTCTGCCTCTTATATTTGTAAGTTGTGCGACTATGAACAATCTATAAGCTCACACATAAGCTCCTCTGGCTCCTCACCTATAAAATGGGGACGATTATAGTGTCCACCTCACAGAGCTGTATTGTAGAGCAAATGAAATAGTATTTTTAATATAATATTTTAATTTTTCCCAATTACATGTAAAAATAATTTTACACTTTTTTAAAAAAAGCATTCAATTTCAAATTCTATTCCTCCCTGCCTCCCTTCCACCATCCCAGAGATGGTAAGCAATCAGATATAGGTTATACATGTGCAATCATGTAAAACATTTCCATAGTATTCATTTTGTACAAGAAATCTCAAATAAAAGAAAAAGAATGAAAGAAAGGGAAAAATAGTATGCTTTGATCTGTATTAAGAAAACATCATTCTGTCTCTGGAGGCAGATATTATACTTCCTCATTAGACTTTTGGGATTGTCTTGGATCATTGTGTGACTGAGAGTAGCTAAGTCATTCACCATTCACTGTACAATATTGCTGTTACTGTGCACCGGTTTCCTGGCTTTGCTCGCTTCGCTTTGCATCAGTTCATGTAAGTATTTTCAGGTTTTTTAAATTATCCTGTTTGTTATTACCTATAGCACAACAATATTCCATCACAATTATATCACAGTGTGTTTAGCCATTCCCCAATTGATGGGCATCACTTTGATTTTTAGTTCTTAGCCATCACCAGAAGAGCTGATATATATATTTTTGTACAAATAGGTTCTTCCCCTCACTTCTTTTTTGATGTCTTTAAGATATAGACCTAGCAGTGGTATTGCTGGATCAAAGGTATACATAGTTTTATAGCCCTTTGGGCATAGTTCCAAATTTTCTTCAGCATAGTTGGATCAGTTCACAGCTCCACTAACAGTGTATTAGTGTCTCAGTATGAAATAGTCTTTGTAAAGCACTTTCATACCTTGGAGAACTATACTTCAGCTATCCTTATTAATAGTATTCTACTTTCTATTTTTTTCAATGAGATGTAAACAGTTCTTTATTTTGACAGTGGGGTAGACTTTGAGTCCATCTTGAGTTTATATTACCTGTGGTAATCTGAGCAATCAGGATGGTGATCATTGAGCCCTATGGAATGAAATAATTTTTGTGGTAAAATAATTTCCTGGACTCAGTCATGTTCCCAAATCTGTAATTCTTATTAGTCTTAATGGATTTATTGTGCCTTCAAATTGGACAAATATGAACAAGTGACTTCTCCAGATTTTTTTCTTGATCTGAAAAATAAGGAAGTTGTACTCAGTGACCTCTAAAGCCCCTTCCAGATCTAAATCTATGCATCTGTGCTCCTTAAGACAGTGTACAAAGTAGTTTACATTTTCTTCAACTAGTTTCCAGTGTTCTTTATTTGAGGCTATACATTAATATGGGGGCAACATAGCTTTGTTGCTTTCGCAAGTGATTTTGAAATTAATAGGTCTTCTTATGATTTTGCCTCCATTTCTTTTGAGGTACTATCTTGCCCAGATTTATCAGCCCCCCTGTAATTGACAAACCAAGACAATGGGTAACCAATCCTTGAATTACCAAAGCATGGGACTGGTTTCAGTCTATTTTTAAATTTTTGGCATATATCTAAAGAGGACGCATGCCTCACAATTTCATACTATGATTCTCTTTGCCCTTAGAAGATCCCTCATGGAATTGTAGAAACCTTTACTCCATGTTAACCTTCCTATCCCGTCATCTTGCCACTTCATTTATGTATGATAAGATGTGTGAAAATGAGCTTTCGGGAGGTTGGTAGGGGCAGATGGATGGGGTGTTGAGAAGAATAAAGATTAGTCTTTTCAATCTAGCCTAAAATACCCATCACAAGAGTGGGATGAGCAGTGAAGGGTTTTTTATTATATAATCAGTAATACAAACCCTTTGGCTAAAGGTATAAATGAAATCTCCCCTGGACCATACCCATAGGTTATCATTTAGCATTCTTAGATTGTGGTAATAAATGAGATTGACCAGGCATTTTCCTTCTTGACTTAACAGCTATCCCTAGAGAAATAGCCCATGGGAAAGCAATTTTCCCCATCTAGATTTACTATAGATGAAGCTTTGCTAAAATCATCATCAGGCTTGACATTCAAGTCTCTTAAAATTATGTCATCCAATGGATAAATTTATAACATACTTTTCAGAAAGCTGTCAAATTGTTATAGACGCTGAGTAGTTCAGAAGCTTAATATTTGATGTTTGTAAAAATATATTGTGTATGGCCCACCCCAATTATAAGACTTAAAGGGCCAAAAATCTTGGGCATGGAAGAATTAATTTTTTAAAAATCTAAATATAACTCATTTGGCTATAATGCAGTACGTCAGCTATATTCTTTGACGGGGTGAATTGAGGTAGAAACTGAGGATTTCTGGGCTTTCTAGTAGAGTTCACTTGGGGAAGAGATTGGATAAATGTCTGGAGGCTGATTGTTTTCTTTTCTCTTTTTAAAATATATAATTTATTCCTTTGAACATTCACTTCCACAAAATTTGAATTCAAAATTTTCTCCTCATCTCTCCTCACCCCTCCAACCCCAGGACAGCATGTACCCTATCCACCCCTTCCTCCATTCTATCCTCCCTTCTATTACCCATCCTTCTTCCATCCTCCTTCCTCTCTGTTCCTGTAGGGCAAAATAGATTTCTGTACTCCATTGCTGGGATAGCTTAATTTCCAGTTGCATGCTAAAACAATTTTTTAAGATTCATTCTTAAAGCTATGAGTGCCATATTCTCTCCCTCCCTCCCCGCCCACCCTCATTGGGAAAACAAACAGTTCAGTATAGGTCATATATGTGTAACAATGCAAAGCACTTCCATACTAGTTATGTTGTAAAAGACTAATCTACATTTCCCTCTGTCCTATCCTGCCCTTTATTTATTCCATTCTCTCCCTTGACCTATCCTTCCACAATAGTGTTTGCTTCTGATTATCCCTTTCCTCAGTTGGTGTCCCTTCTATTATCTTGCCTTCCTGTAGGGTAATATAAATTTCCATATTCAATTGAACATGTTTTTATTCCCTCCTTAAGCCAAATCCCATGAGAGTGAGGCTTAATTATTTCCTTTCATCTCCGTCCCTTCCCTTCCATTGTAAAAGCTCTTTCTTCCCTCTTTTATGTGAAAAGATTTGCTACATTCTACCTCTCTGTTTCTCTTACTCCTAGTACATTCCATTAAACAGTAAAATTTATTTTTTTAGGTATTATCCCTTTATGTTCAGCTCACCCTGTGCCCTGCCCATATATACATATATACACACATATACACACATACATATACATACTATACATACAACTAGACATCCATATACATAGACATACTTACACATATATAATATACACATACATATATACTCATACACACTTACATATATACATATGTGTTCCCTCTAACCACCTTAATACTAAAAAAGATCTCATGAGTTTCAAATAACATCTTTCCATATAGGAATGTAAACAGTTCAACTTTAATGAGTTCCTTAAGGCTTCTCGTTCCTGTTTTACCTTTCTATGTTTCTTTTGATTCTTGTATTTGAAAGTCAGATTTTCCATTCAACTCTGGTCTTGTCAACAAGAATGCTTGGAAGTCCTCTATTTCATTGAAATTCCATTTTTTCCCCTGAAGTATTGTGCTCACTTTCTGGGTAGGTGATTTTGGTTTTAATCCTATCTCCTTTGACCTCTGGAATATCATATTCCAAGTCCTTCAGTCCCTTAGTGTAGATACTGCTAAATCCTGCGTTATCCTGATTTTATTTCCACAATACTTGAATTGTTTCTTTCTGGCTGCTTGTAATATTTTCTCCTTGATCTGAGAAATCCAGAATTTCACTATAATATTCCTGGGAGTTTTCCTTTGGGGATCTCTTTCAGCAGGTGATCGGTGAATTCTTTCCATTTCTATTTTATCCTCTGGGTCTAGAATATCAGGACATTTTTCCTTGACAATTTCTACAATGACATGATGCAGCAAAGATATATGGTAAGGATATAGTGGCACTTAGTTTCTGTGGTCAAGGTCTTCTCTTGTCTCCATATGAAAATACTTCTGGTCATCAGAACAGAATATGGTGAAAGACATGATAACTTGAGGGTCTTCATAAATCCAAGTCTGAGAGGAGTAGACTCCATATGGCTGTTATGTTTTGTGACTTTAGATAACCAGGAAGCTAAGTTAGAGAAGCTCCAGCCAGTTAGGTTCCAGGAGCAGCTTTGTCTTCTTTTAAGTAAAGCTTGCACATATTATGGATGAGAAGAAAGAAATCATGTTAGAGTCCTATTGCACAAGTGATCTCTTAAATGCCAAACGTGCTGACCTTTCTTAATTTTCTTCTTCCTTGATTTCTTATAACAGTTGACCCTTTTCATCATTCTCTCATGGCACAGCTCTGCTTTCTGGCTGCACCTTTGCTTGGTCATTATCAGTCCATCCTCCTCTCCTCTGACCTCCCCTCCCAAAATGTGAATGTATCCAAAGCTCTTGGGGCCTGTTCTGTCTTTCATCTCTCTTGGTGATCTTATCAGTTCCAGTGAGTTCAGGTATCATTCTCAATGTGGAAGACTCTCATATCTGTATAGCCATCCCTAGACTCTCTGCTGAACTTCAGTCTCCTCTCATCAACTACTTATTAGAAATGTCCATTGAGTCTTCTGTAAGCATCTCATACATAACTTGACCAAAATAGAACTGATATATTTCCCTTAGTCAGCTATGTGCTAGCCCCAAATACAAAATTTGAGTGTAAAGAGGCTGAACCAAGGAGACAAACATCACTGCTACCACTACCACCACAAACTCTTTTACTGAATTTATTTTATTTTTTGTTTATTTCTTTTTGGTTTTCAACATTCATTTCTACAAAATTATGAGTTCCAAATTTTCTCCTTATCTCTCTCCCTCCCCCAAAATACTGTGCATTCTGATTACTCCTTCCCCCAATCTGTCCTCCCTTCTATCACACCCCCTCCCTTCCCTTATCCCCATCTTCTTTCTTTTATTGTAGGGCAAGATAGATTTCTATATCCTATTGCCTGTATTTCTTATTTCCAGGTTGCATGCAGAAATAATTCTCAACCTTTGTTCCTAAAACTTTGAGTTTCAACTTCTCTTCCTTCCTCCCTCCCTACCCATCCTCACTGAGAAAGCAAACAATTCAATATAGGCTATATATGTGTCATTTTGCAAAAGACTTCCATAATAATCATGTTGTGTAAGACTAACTACATTTCCCTCCACCCTATCTTGCCTCTCATTTTGGGCAGCTAGGTGGTGCAGTAGATAGAGCACCAATGCAGGAGTCAGGAGGATGTGAGTTCAAATCTCACCTCAGACACTTGACATTCACTAGCTGTGTGACCTTGGGCAAGTCACAACCCCACTTGCCTCATTCTGGGGCTTCTCCAGTCATCCTGATGAATATCTGGTTACTGGATTCAGATGGCTCTGGGGGAGAAGTGAGGCTGGTGACCTGCACAGCCCTCCCTCACTCAAAACAAAGTCAAGTGCAAGTCATGTCATTATTTCTTTGATGGCATGATCTTCTTTGGCAATGAACATCCTGCCCCTCCATTTATTCTATTCTCTCTTGACCTTGTGCCTCCCTAAAAGTGTTTGCTTCTAATTACTCCCTCCTCCCATTTCTTTTACTGATTTTAAAAATATTTAACGAAGTCAGCAAATTTCTCTAAGCTATCACCCATAGACATGCAGCTTGGTCAAAAATAATACCCTTTATGGAACTAAACAGTTCCTCATATCTGAAGAAATACTATTCCTTATTAATATCTGTTTACATAAGATTTTTCCCCCAAAGCAGACCTCAATACATTCATCCAGTCTATGTTATAGGTATCTGCATCTGAGGGCTATGCCTCTGTTTTGAATCATTAATATCATACAGCCTAATTAGCCCCTTAGGGCCCAATGCATTGGCAGAATAAATAATTCCTAAAACATGCTCCCTTCGCAAACAATTCTCCTTCCCAATTTTCCTGTTTTTCTTAAGGGTACTGTGTTTTCCAGTCACTCTAGTTTGCAATCTCGGGTTCACCTGGGAGTCTTTATCTGCCATATCCAATCAGTTGCCCAGTCTTCTTGTTCCTTCCTCTCAGGATCTGTTCTGTCTTTCCACTCACACAGTCACCACCCTAGTTGAGGTTCTTGTCATCTTTTAGATGGGCAGCTCTAGTAGCCTGCTGTCCAATTTCCTTGCTTTTAAGTCTCTACTCTTTCAACTCCATTTTTCACATGGCTGCCAAAGTGATATTCCAAAAGCACAAGTTTGGCCATATTATTCCACCTCAAAAAACTCTTGTGGCTGCCAGCAACCTCTAGAATAAAGTACAGATTCCTTTTCTTTGACATTTAAAGCCTTTCACATTTTGTCTTCACCCTCTTTCCCAAATGTGTTACCTGTCACTCCCTTTCACACACTTGCTGTTGTTGCTTGTCTTTCATCCTTGAAGAGGACCATGATATTGGGAAAGTGATGCCATGAGTTGTAAGTAAATTGGATTTGAGTGAGGGAGGGCTGTGCAGAGGCACCAGCCTCACTTTCTCTTCTGGAGCCATCTGGGTCCAGTGACCAGATAAAGATCAGGATGACTGGAGGTAGCTCTGGATGCAGTGGGAGATGATGATCTTGTTAAGCTGCCACCTATCATCTCTGTGCCTTCACTTAAACTTTTCCCTATGCCTAGAATGCATACTCTTGATTTAAGTTCAAGTGCCAACATCTACTTGAACCCTTTCCTTTTCTTCTTATCTGTTAGCACCCCCTTCATACTTTGTACATCTTTTATACCTATTTTGTATTTCCTTATATGTGTACATTATTTCACCACAACTGCCACTCTATCCCATAGAATAAATGCTTCAGGAAAGCAGAAACTTTCATTTTTGTTTGTGTAGGTACTTTAATAAATGCTTCTTGATGGACTAAAAAAGAGTGATAATGTAACAAAACCACTGTCTGCCCTAAATACCCTGATTTGAATGAGCCAGGTCCTCATCAACTTCTCATTTGTTGGAATTTTGAAAGTCTATGTTATATCGTGAGAACATGCAGTTTGGCATCCTGAAAGCTGTGTCAGATTTGGGAGGCGGAGCCTTCTGAAACAAGTCATTTAACCTTTCTGAGGTCAGATTTCCTTATAAGCAAAGTGTGGACAATCGTTATTAAGCTACTTTCCTCGGAGCATAAAGCTGTATACAAATGTGATTTATTCTTCCAATAGCTCTCAAGATGAGACAAGGCAATTAGGAAGAACTGAGCACTAGGAACGTCTTTTTAAAGCCCTGCCTTGATGAGAGGTAGATCAGTTTATTGAGAGTTATTCTAAAGGTGAGGAATTCAGCAGTTCATCGTTGCAGTTATTCAGTTGTTTCAGTCATGTTCAACTCGTCGTGACCCCTTTTGGGGTTTTCTTGGCAGAAATACTGGAGTGGTTGTCATTTTTTCCTCTAGATCATTTTATAGTGCTTACAAACCATGACTTGCTCAGGGTCACACAACTAGCAAGTGTCTGAGGCCAGGTTTGAATTCCAGAAGGTAAGTCTTGCTGACTCTACTGTGCCACCTAGCTGCCCTCAGCACTTCATTAGGTGCTTACCTATGCAGCTTACTTTAGACACTGGGGATATAGAACATTTAGAAAAGACATCATCTTTGCTTGTGGTCTTATAGTCTGGTCAGTGCGAAGATCTTGTATTGTACAATCTTCTGCCGTACGGTTTAGCAAGATACTAGTACCATATGGCTATTTTCTAGAGTTTTTTTTATGGGTTTGCATGAAGTTGTTTTCCCTAGCGATAACTTAGAATTATAGAATCAAAGAATTTTAGAGCTAGAAAGGACCTGAGGTCGTGTAACCTCCTCGTGTTACATATAAGGTAACTGAGTTCCTAACTAGCCAATTATACAAACCAGTTAATGGAAGTGAAGAGATTTGCACCCTGGTGGCTTAATTTCCAATTCTAGGCTCTGTTCTTTTGGGTCTTCATCACTACAAATACCAGCATAATTAACGATTGATAGTTATGTATTTTAAAGGCAATGAATTGTAGTTTATGGATTTCTTAATTATAAAGAGGGAGTAATTCTGGACTTGAGATATCAGTGTCCTTCAGCTCACTCACTCCTGGGCTAGCTTTACCCTGGCCATATTGATGTCTTCAGGGGAAGTTTTAGCCTATGACTCTGGAGTTGCCAGGAACTATGATTTTGGATGTGATGCTGCCAGCCTTCCTCAGAGGACTTCCTTGTAATTCAAGAATTGAATAGGAGATCTATCTTAGGACAGATATATGAGAATACAGTAAAGATAGATGCTATATTTGTACAAATGTAGTTTCATTTGATTCCACATTTAACTGTCTACTTAAAAATAGAGAATGTCTATAAACATTCTCATTTCTTCATGGTCCCTAATTAAGCTTTCATGTAGTGGTTAGTGGTATTAAGCATCTATATATTTCTCTTTGCCTGTTAAAGATTTTCATCAATACACTTTTGATTTCATCAGTATGTAAACATCTTGTGTTGACCTTCACATCAGAGGCTTTCATCTGATGTAAAGGTCCAGATTGCGTTTCAGGGGATTCTTACCTTTGTAGGTCATAGCCCAAACCCAGATAATCTGAGAGCTCATTGTATGGCAGTCCCCACTTGTTTGACACCAAGTCCCCTTGCAAACATACAGTTAATAATAGTAATAGCATCGACAAAAGCGTTATATAACGCTTCGAGGTTTACAAAGCCCTTCACAAACATCTCATTTTATCTTTACAACCCCGTGGAGTCAGGTGCTATCATTATTTCATACCGTTCTCAGATTCAATCTATTAAGCATTTATTCATCACCTGCCTCATGCCTTGCACTGTGTTAAATGCTGGGGATAAAAAAAGAGGCAAAGGACAATCCCTACCTTCAAGGAGTCTACGATCGAATGGAGGAGACAACATGCAAATGAATATATTCACAGCAATGTATATACAGATGAGGAAAGGGGCCGAGGGCTGTGCCAGAAGATGTCTAACAACCAGATCTTTGGGGGGAAAGAGGTGATTTAGGCATGACACACTTTTAAGTTTAATCCACATTAATAAAAGTATTTTCTCCATCACCTTCTTAGTTCTAGAAATTGACAGCACAATAAATCAAGCCCTGATTTGTAGTTTTATGGATTTTCAAGATGTCAATGTTCACATTAAAATTTTGACAATCAGATCTCAGGATCTGATTTGAGCTGGCTCCAGTACACCTCTAAAACTCAGGCAGATTTACTTACTTCACAAAGTTGAGTACTATGTCCAGGGTCACAAAGCTATCTGAGGCAGCATTTGAACTCAGATTTTCCTGACACCAGTTCAGCACTCTATCCATTGTGCCACCTAACTGCCTAGCATGAAAATCTACAAAGAAAAATTTTACTTATGGGTCAACAAAAAGAAAATGGAACTCTCATAACATAACTTATGGAAAATGAATATATTCACCAATGAGCAGCCGTCTCCTGGGAGACTTTGTATCATCTAAATCACTTCCAGCCATCTTCTAGGGTTGCCTGTTCTTCCACAGTCCCTCTCTAATGGTTATTCCCATTTTTTTGTCATCTTTGCCAATTTGCTAGTGGTGAGGTAAAGTCTCAAAATTGTTTTAATTTGTATTTATTTTATTATTAATTTTCTGATTATTTCAAATTTTCTTGGAGAATTTCTTTCTTTTGAAAACAGTTTATTCATATTCCTTGGCCTCATATCCATTAGGGAATGGCTCTTAGTCATTTATGGATGTATGAATTAATTCCCTATATATTTTTGTAGGAATCCTTTATCAGAGATATTTGATGCAAATATTTTCCTAATGAAAAATCTTCCTTATCCTAGATAAGGATTTTGCTCATGCAAAAGCTTTTCTATGACTCAGTTTTATGGAATCAAAATTATCTTGTCTTTTGTGATTTTTCAGAGAAGATTTGAAACAGCTGTTGTGAGGACTGTGTTATTCAATCAGGGAAGAATGAAAGGTATTCTGAGCTGCAATAAAGGTCTAGCTTAGATTGAATAATACAAAATTACTTTTTGGACTAGTTGTTAAAATTGTGTGATTTCTTCCATGGGACATCTAACACTCCGGCATTAAAAATGGTGCATGGAGAAAGTGGATGGTGAAAGTTTACTCAGGTTTTACCATTGGCAAGGTTGAGAAGAGCATTGAACTGGTTAACTATAGGATCAAGACCATGAAGAAAGCAAAGTAAGGGCAAAATGGGTTTGACAAACTTGGAAGAATGTGGAGGAGTAAAGGGGCTAGAAGTCGTAATGAGGAAAAGGAGTAGGCTTATGAGGAGTGAACAGAGGGAGAGATGGCATGCCAGGAGATGATGATCAAAGTAGAGAATTTCAAAGTTCAAGATCGTGCAAGTGTCACAGTTTGGTAGCATGGTAAGGTTCAAAGTGTGATTGAGGTAGACAGAGTTGGTAGGTTGGAGTAGTTCAGAAAAACGAGGAGGTCCAAATTGTCAAGAAGCCATCAACATGAATTTTAAAGTTACTGAGGATAAAGACGGGTTCCCTAGACACAAAGGCTGTGAGGCAAGTAATGGTCTCCTTGAGAAAGAAAAAATAACACTTAGGACAACAGACATCCTGTTTTCCTTGCTCATTGTTTAGTTGTGACCAACTCTGTGTGGCCGCTTCTGGGGTTTTCTTGGCCAAGATACTGGAGTGGTTTGCCGTTTCCTTCTCTGGCTCATTTTACAGATGAGAAAGCTAAGGCCAAAGGATTAAGTAACTTGCCCAGGGTCACACAATTAGTAAGTATCTGAGGCTGAATTTGAACTAATGAAGATGGGTATTCCTGACTGTGGGCCAAGTAGCCTATCCACTTTGCCAACTACCTGCCGAACAAGCATCCCTAATTTGATAATATAAACAGCTGCAAGGAACTTTAAAGGGAGAAGCAGTTTCTGGGTTATGGTGGGAATGGAAGAGTCTAAAAGTAGCCCAGCACTGGAAAAATTAATGGCAAAAGAATGAAATGTCTGCTGAAGAAGGCACAACTCCATGGGGTGGACAGAGTGTGCATGGAAGAGGAGTTTATTAAGAGAGTAAAGGTTTCAAGAGAGTATAGGACAAGTGGAGACAGAGAAGGCTGTTGTGACTAAGAATGAGAGTCTGCAGTAAAAGAGCAGGAGACAAGTGTTTTCATCTCATTAAATGGTGACTTGGAATGAGGAGATCTGAAGGAATGGAAGTTTGTCTAGCCACAGGACAGGGGAGGGACTCTGAATCAAAATTGGTACAGTAGATCTGTCTTAGTGGCAGTTAGGATTTTGGGGTGGCTAAATTAGCTACTAATTCTGGTTCAGGGGGGCAGACCACTTGCCTCTTCTTTATCTTTTTTGTGTTTATTAGGGACTGTGACTGAGAGCTGGGAAAATCATGTGATAATAAAGAGCTCTAGTCACAGGAAACAATTCAGCACTTTTCTGTCACTGTCTCCTACAATCTCACTATTAAGGGATTGGAGCTATAGCTATGGCTGAGGAACTTTGGCCATTATTCCCCCTCCATGTTACCACCTCCCCTATCATCTTTAGTATCTCCCATCTACTTGGTTCATATAGTGGTGGAAGTGTGAGTGGATGCTGATTTAATAGGTGATGATGCTTGGCAATTTGTTGGAATGGAGAGTAGAACAGGTAGTTTCTGAAAATGTTGATAACAGCTAAGGGATAGAACAGGTTCCAATTCAGTTTTGCTCTTTGAGGATCCAGGGGCCATAGCTGGATTCAGGACCACAGAAACAAGATTGGTAGCTACAGGACTTCCCTTCTCTTGGTAGTGCCTTCTTTATTTTCTTGTTCCTCACTTATACCTGGTAAGTCCAAAGTCTGGTACCTTTTTTCTCTCAGGAATGTGAGAAGTTTATCTTCCATTAAGTAAACTCCCCTTGATCCAAAGCCAACAAGATATTTCAGTGGTTTCTTAAATCACTGTTAGTGTCCTTTGGGGCAACAGAGTGGAAATATTCAAATTTTCCTAGTCTCATGCCCATCTCATCTGGGACAGTTGGAATAGGTGTGGCCAAGACACAAATGTCTTCATTTGTGGAAGTGATCACTTCTTCAGTGATATTGGGGAAAAGAAGGGTCAGTTGGTTGTTATCTTTCGTTCTTGAAGAGGAACAAAATGACATCACTGTGTTGGAATCAGGTACAGTGTGTCTGACTGTGGCTAATCAGCCAATACGAGCCACCACAGGTTGGGCACAAATAGTCTATCTGAACATTTGGGGTGGAGATGTCTCTAAACTGTTGCATCTCACATTTCTTTTGAGCTGTTGAAATTCTGCTTCACTTGTAGAGTACACTGTGTTGGGTGGTGTCCCTTGTGTTATGCAATCAGTTCCAAAATTTTTCAGAGATGTTGAAAGTGTCCTTGTATCACTTCTTCTGAGCATCTTCCTTGCATGAGTTCTCCATAAAATAGTCTTGTAGAGAAACATACATTTGTCATTTGAATAACATGGCCAGCCTATCATAGTTGTGCTTTCTGCGATAGACTTTGAATGCTTGGCAGTGTAGCTTGAAAAAAGGACCTCAGGGCCTGCTACCTTATCTTGCTGGGTGATCTTTAGAACCTTCCTAAGACAGTTTAGATGGAAATGTTTCAGTTTCCTGGCATGGCCCTGGTAGGCTGTCCATGTTTCACAGACATACAACAATGAGGTTAGCACAATGGCTCTGTAGACCTTCTGTTTGATAGTCATTCTAATACCTCTTCTCTTCCATACTTTGGAGCATCTCAAACACTGAGCTAGCTCCAGCAATGTGTGCATCAGTCTCATCATCAGTGTATGGAAAATACCAAAGAAAGTGACCTTATCCATAGTATTCAAAACTTCTCCACTTGCTGGTTGGTTCCTATGGTTCTACATATGGATGGTATGTTCCTGCCTGGTGGAACACCCGTGTTTTCTTACTACTAATTGTTAGGCCAAAATTAGCACAAGTAGCAAAGAAATGATCCATATTTTGTTGCATCTCACCTTCAGAGGCTGCATTAAGTGCACAATCATCTGTGAACAAATAATCCTGCACTAACTCTTCCTCCACTTTAGTCTTGACTTGTAGGCTTTTCATGTTAACATATTTTACCATCAGTGCAATAGCTGACCTTGATGCTGTGTTCATTCTCATTGAAGGCATCTGACAACACTGCAGAAAACAACATGCTGAAAAGCAAGCACACAGCCTTGCTGCTTTTCATTGGTGACTGGAAAAGCATCATCCATTATCCAGAATCCATGCAAGCATGCTGTCGCAAAATTGATGTACGATACTGAACTTCTCCAGGCAACCAAATTTTGGCATAATTTTCCATAAACCTTCATGATTGACAGTATCAAAGGCCTTGGTCAGATTGATGAACATTGCTTACAGGCCTCTGTTCTACTCCTGGCATTTCTCCTGAAGTTTTTAAGCCACTGAAGGGAAGTGGAAGAGAGCAGAATGGAAGGAAGGGGAGTGAAGGGGAGTTGTTGGAGGGAAAGAAAGGGAAGAAAAAGGAATCACCACAAAAAAAAAATTCTCTGCAGTGAGAGTCAAATTTTGAATGTCAATTTTAGAAGCGAGATATAATAAAAATACTGCCTTATAATTATGGCTGCATGTTTCTACTCAGCATGACAAATTAAACATATAATTTGTCTCAAGCTGTCATCTTTAAATTGTGAGATTCCTAAATCCTTTGATCTGCTACTGTTAGCATGCCTGTGATTCCAAGATGAATGCTGAAAACCTTCAGTTTTCTACTGTAATTCTCTATGATTTTTCATGATTTCTATGATATTTTATTTTTAGATAATGGAATTAGGAGGTATGATCCTCTGAAATACCTTTTTTTTTTAAATTAAAGGTCTTTCATTTGATTCTTATTCAGATCAGATGACTCAGAGTAATTATTCAACTCATCAAATAGAATTGAAGAGTTGAAAGGGACATAAAAGACATTTAGACCAACTCTTAATAAGCAAACCAGGAATTTAATCTAAGTCCTCTAAGTCTTACAGCATTCTTAATTGGCCTCCACTCACTTCAAATGGTGGAAGCTCACTATCTTTCAAGGAAACTCATTCCATTTTTGGCCAGCTCTCTCCATTTTTTGACAGTTTTTCAACTAGAAAAACATACTTAAACAAATTTCCTTCAGAATTAGAAATCTTTTCTGTTAATTTTGGTAAGTATTCAAAGTACATGTATAATTAATGTGTACCTTAATGTTAAAACTTTAGTCATTTCAATTCAAATGAACAATTAATGACAATGTAAAGACTTGGTTTTCTGACTGTGGCTACTAAGGAATTTAGGGAGTTATGATTCAGAAACAAAGAAAACAAGTGAGTTTTAACCCTACCGTATCCTATGTTTTTTCTCCCATAGAATATCTATCTTTTGAAAGTATTGGTGTTTCTACTTGTATTTGTTCACTGTTACTACATTTCTGATATAGTTTTTGTCAATAGCTAATTAGCAACACTAGCAAATAGAATGAATTGCATAATTTAAGACAATCTATTCTTGAAATAATCCTAGCAAAATATACCAAAAATTTTATATCTCAAATTATTAGAGACAAACTGTAACTGGTATGTACTAACTTGATTTGTCAAAATGAATTGATTATTTTCTACAAAGAATTAAGGAAGTCTTTCATAGGAGTATATTTTTATACTACAAAGCTATTTAACTAGATTGTGTAACCCTTGGAAGATGAATTAATGTTTGGCTATGATCCTGGAACAGCTGAGAGAGAATTGCCAATATGCAAAAGAAAAGTTAGTTTCTCTTCTAATTTAGTTTGTTAGTTTTGATTTAAGAGTTGAGTTTTCTAGGGAAGTTTGGATGATTGCTTGTTGAAGATTCTATAGAGCTATAGTTGTCAAAATGTGGTTAAAGAACCTGTAGGGGTCCCCAAAACCTTTCCAGGGTATCTGTGATGTCAGAACTACTTTTCTAATAATACTAAGATGTTGTGATTTCTAATAAAATATTGACAGATTTAACTCACAATAAAAAGAAAAGCTTTTGGAAGAGATCTATAATTTTTTTTTAGAGTATAATAGATCCTGAGATCCAAAATTTTGAGAATTTAAGGTGCATAAAACCTTCATTCTTATGTATAGGTTGGATTATTTGAGATTCCTTCAAACCTTTAAGAGTTTTTGAGTACATGTTGTTGTTGTCCAGTTCTTTCAATCATGTCGAACTTGTCATGACTCCATTCAGGATTTTCTTGAAAAAGATACTGGAGTGGTTTGCAATTTCCTTCTCTAGTTTATTTTACTGGTGAGGAAAGTGAGGCAAACAGGGTTAAGTGACTTGCCCAGGGTCACACAATTAGTAAGTATCTGAGGCCAGATTTGAACTCATGAAGACGAGTCTTCCTGACCCCAGGCCCTATGCTGTATTCATGAAGTGCCCATGTATAACTACATGGTTATATTTAATAATTTTTTGATTTACTGCTGTATTTACTACTTCATAGTTGTTAACCTTTTTTGTCTTTCATATCCATATAAAGCAATGACATTGGGCTGTGATTTTCTTTTTCGACCTTAATCATGATTTGGGAATCAAAATAAAAATTAACTTCATAAGAAGAATAGAGGAGCATTAACAGCTTTCTCTGTGTTTAAAAAACAACAGTAATAGCAACAAAAACTGTTTTGAAGGAAGAAGAAGGAGGAGGAAATCTATGTAGGATTTAGTTGTTCCTTAAAGTTTTATAAAAATTTACCCATGTCTATCCAGTCTTACTGTTTGTCTTCCTCCATGTTTCCTATAGGACTAAGAGCTGCAGAAGTTAAAAATCTGTATATACCTCAAATTCCTACTACCTGCCAATCACCATAAATATGAGTGGAATAAATTTTAATAATAAGTTCAATGAATGTTCAACAAATCATTTAAAAGTTGCATTAGATCCATAAAATACTGGTACTTGTAAATTTTTGTTTTTTGTTCTTCCTATCCCAGATAGACTTTATTCCTCTGAGGTGTGTGTGTGTGTGTGTGTGTGTGTGTGTGTGTGTGTGTGTGTGTGTTGAAATATAGTCTTTGAATTGCTTGGGCCACTGAGATGTTAAAGGACTCATCCAGGGTCAAACAACCAGAATGTGTCAGGGTAGGACTCTGAAGGCAGCTCCCTGACTGACTGCTCTCTTTTTTTGTTGTCAACATAAATATAGTCTGCTAAAACTCTAAGCCAAATATTATCTGAGTCTGAGGGTTATCACTCTTAGACCATATACTTTGCTTTACATTAGATAGATAAATGGACAGATAGAGTGATAGATATACAAATATATACACACAGATATGTACATATGAACATACATACCCCCATATTTGTATACATATATAGACACATATCTACACATATATCTATCTATACACATATATGTGTGTGTATATATTTAGCTGACTCTGATGCTACACTCTCAGGGCCAGACTTTTTATAATTTAACCCCCTCATAGTTCTCTGATACCTTGAGAATTTTAGGGAGATTCTGCTCTCTGCCATTGACTCCAAACCCCCAGTGATTGTGTTCTCCCTTTTGGGGGCTTCAGTGAGTTTCCATTCAACCACTTAATAAGGGTTTGACTTTCCCAAAGGGACATTTACTCCAAAGATGTAGCAAGAACAGATATACAAACATTTTCCCCAACAACAGAGGGACACAGTTCTCCCATGTCCCCATACCACCTTCGTATCTGAGGAAGAAGGTATTCGATTCACAGATTAGCTCAGTTTCTACATAGCATTTGTCCCATTAAGTTCAAATTCATAACCTTTCTAAACTAGTGTTCTTTTCTCAGGGCTTCATGGCCAGGCTTGCTGTAACACCTGGCCTCTCAGATCCCTGTGATTCTGAGCTCCGAGTTAGAGACTTTGCTCCAGAAAGGGAAAGGCAAAGTTCTAGGTCCATTCCTCAGGTCTTCCTCCCCTAGCTTCATGAGATGAGTGAAGAAATCTGTCATCTCTTGAAGCAAATGTTCAATTTTGTTGCACACAGTTTTAATTACACAGCTAAGAGAAAAAAAAGTCTGTTTCTGTCATAGGTCAATGAAGAATACACATTCATTCTTCTTGTCTCCAGTCTCCGAGAATCAGGTCCCCTACAAGTCTTCCAATTAGATGGAATCTACTACTATCAGCAAGTCTTAGCAAGTCTATATATACATACATACATACATATTATATGCATATATTATACATATAATTGGGGAGGGGCGGCTTGGTGGTGCAGTAGAGAGGCCTGAAGTCCAGAAGATTCTTCTTAATGAGTTCAAATCTGTCCCCAGATACTTACTAGGTCTTTGACTCTGGGCAAGTCACTTAAACCCTATTTGTCTCAGTTCCTTATCTGTAAAATGAGCTGGAGAAGGAAATGTGCAACCTCTCCAGTATTTCCGCCAAGAAAACCCCAAATGAGGTCATGTAGAGTCAGACACAACTGAAATGACTGAACAGAAAATATATACATGTATTTCCCTATTAATATATAATTTACATCTTATGTCCATTTCATGATGAGTTGCTGTGTTTCCCTATTAAATTATAACAGCCTCAAAGTCAAGAACCTATAGTCCAGAACTTTGCACGTAATTGATATTCACTAAGCATTTGTTGACTGATCCACAAGCTCTAAAATGACATGCACTTATTATGCAAGGACTGAAACGTAATCAACCAAGATAAAAAATGCCACCCGTTTGTCAAGAAAAAATATTAATACTCTACTCTTCATTTTAGTCACAAATCTTCCAGAAACAATTTCTTGAAGGAAAAAATCAAGTCACAAAATGTTAAAAAACAGTTTGAGATTAATATTACAGAAGCACAGATACTACCAATACTCATTTAATCTTCAACTCGAATTACCTAATTCCTTCCTAGGCCAAGGTCCCCCTACATTTAAAGAATTTTCACTCTGCTGTCATTAGCATAATCCTTTCAGAATGAAAAAGAGGACACCTCCCTGGGGTGCTTTACAGGCCAGTCCCTTTTGGAAATAAGAACACTATAGTCTTAACTGCATTAGAAGTACTTTTTGTTTTGTGTTTTGATTTTTACCCTTAATCTTGTTTCTATTGGAAGGCCTTTTGTTCCTTACCTGCTTCACACAATCTAAAGTTTGTAAGAGTTTTTAGACTGTGTGTTCATCCTTCTTGCCAAAGAAGACCATGCCATCAGAGAAATGATGGCATGACTTGCACTTGACTTTGTTTTGAGTGAGAAAGGGCTGTGCAGGTCACCAGCCTCACTTCTCCAGAGCCATCTGAATCCAGTGACCAGATAATCATCAAGATGGCTGGAGATGACCCAGGATGAGGCAATTGGTGTTGAGTGACTTGCCCAAGGTCACACAGCTAGTGAGTGTCAAGTGTCTGAAGTGAGATCTGAACTCAGGTCCTCCTGACTCCTGTACTGGTGCTCTATCCACTGCACCACCTAGAAATAGACTAGAAATATTTGTTTCTTAAGTCCTCTCCTTAGAGGGTAAAGGATAGAGGACTCTTCTCTTTGAGAAAGGCATCAAAGCCAGACTTCTATTCATTTCCCACAGGATAGTCCTCCTCTGGATTTCTCTAGGATGCCCCTGCAGAGGGGTACTTTCTCTGGGTACCTTCTTCATTTATTCTCTTTCCCTCCCACCTTGTTTAGCTTCCTTGCACTCTAAACTTCCCAAGGTCAGAGACCGTCTTTCTCTTTGCCCATATTTTCATTCCCAGCCTGGCGCTTAGTAAGCACTCAATAAACTTTTGTTGACTGATTATTTGAGAAACAATAAGGTTTTTAATGAGCTTCCACATGTTGTACAGCATCTCAATACTAGCACCCAGTTGTTGAGAATAAAAAGAAGAAAACCATAGCATGAATGAAACCTTAGAAATAAACTTTTGGGAGGACCCCAAGGACAATACAATCACAGACTTTAAAAATGAAACTAAGTTCTTATCGAATTCTTATTGAATAGTTCCCTTTCTGATATGATGTAGTCAGTTTCATCAGTGCAGAGGTCCCCTTCTGACTCTTCTAAAAGAAAGTATGGATAGATCACCTATGTGATCTATAAACATTTGCCTGCTTTCATTTCTCAAACCAGGATTATATTTACTTATATATTTTTCTTCATCCTCTCTTGTATTTATCTTAGTATTGAAGTCACCAAGGATCACAAGATACGGTCCCTTAGTTTGGAAATCAAGGTCATCTCATAATTTCTCTAGCTTTTCATTTGTCCATTCTTTCTGATCTTTTGGCTTATTCTCCTGATGAGTCCTACAAGGTGAGAAGACCACATATCCCACAGAATGATGGGTGTTGTTGCCTTTCAGCTATTCAAGGAAATATAGTGGATTGAGTAATGAATTTGGAATCTGAGACCTGAATTCAAATTCTGCTTCTGCTCCTTGGCCTCAGGTTTCCTTGGCTATAAAACTTAGGAGTTAGACTAGGCTAGCTCTCGGCAGGTGATATGGGTTCCTATGAATCTGTTTGCCTCAACAAATAGAATCTGTGAGTTAGTCTTCCTTTTTTTGACATCTTCCTTTTTGTTTTCCTTTATCCTGACAATACCAATTATACTGGTGTGTTTCAGTTCTTCCAGTGGTGTGTCACTTCATTGGCCACCAGACCAGAGGCCCTACAATTAAGTTACTGTTTGTGGGTGGTCAAAACAATATGATTCTTAGGTTCCTATTGCTCCACCACTGTCTCTGTGGAAGTTACCCAGGATTGAAGGCCATTTAAAAAAAAACTTTCTTTGATTAATGGGTTGTCGTGGCAAAAGAATTCATCACCATTCTATGGGTTGGCCCTTGGACAGCTCACCTAATCTTTTGCCAGGACCATAATTGAAGCTTTTCTAACTTATAGAGCCTGCTGCCGCTTTATTTTGCTGTTATAACCTTTAAAATCCCAGGGTCACCTCCACACCATATTGTGACATTATAGTGTGACTTTGGCAGCCTTCAGCCCTTCCACTCTCCTACCACCTAAGGACAGACAATAATTATTACTTTATTTTTTTAATTTTTCAGGACAGACAATCATTACCAAGTGCCTAAACTCTGTAGAATATTCCCAGCTGGTCTGGTAGACTCTGGCCTCTCTCCTGTAAACCTTCCTTTGCAGTATTCCGGACTAATTTGGCAGCTAGGTGCCCAGTGGATATAGAGCACCTGGCCTAGGGCCAGGGAGACCTGGCACTTCTTTCTTTGGCCTCAGATACTTACTATCTCTGTGACTTAAGTGAGTCACTTAACCTGTTTGTCTCAGTTTCCTCATGTGAAAACTGAAAGTAGTCATAGCACCTCCCTGTAAAGGTTTGTTGTGATAGTAATTATGAAGTGTCTGACACAGTGCCTGGCGCATAGCAAGTGCTATATAAATGTTAGCTGTTACTATTCTGAACTTTCTTTCTACATAGATCGGGTCATGGCCTTCCTGCATTTAAAACTTCTCGGTGGTTCCGTTTCCTACCAAACAAAATTCATATTCCTTGGCCTGGCCTTTGATACTCTCTGCAGTCTGGCCTCCCTCTCCCTCTCCTATGGTATCTCATACCATTCCGATTTTCCTCTGTACTCCAGTCAAGCTGGGCTATGGTCTGCCACTCATCCTCCCTGGCTTTGTTGTCTCTTTACCTTTGCTCGTGTTTCCTACACTTGTAATAAACACTTTGATCCCCACTTCATCCACTCCCTATCCATTGAAACAAAAACCTTTTCTAATCCCTCAGTTAGTCTTAGTTTGTACTTGGACCTCATAACATTTTTCAGCTCTTTTTTTAATATATATTTGTGACTACGAAGTTTGGGACTGTTTCTTTTCTCGGCTTTTTACCTCGCTCATACTTAGGGATAGTTCTCAAAATAAAGGTCAAGTCCTATAGCTATGGACGATTATAAAGAAGAATCTTATATTAACAAAGTTGTTCCCCTCTCCCAGGGAATGGTTCTTAGAAATAGGTTTTGCTCTTTAGGGTATTTAACATATATGTGTGTGTATGTATGTATATATATGTATTTATACATACTATATGCACACATATATGTATATATACACATATACATACATGTGTGTCTGTATTTTTGTATGTCGGTCAACAATATTCTGCAACAGATTTGTTTTTGGTTATCTGTGATAGAAGAGAATATCCCTATAAGGAATAAATGACTGTTTATTTGCTCTAAAACACAAATTTGTCAGCACAAAAAACTTTGAGACAGACTATCCTCCCAGATTGCGACCCTAATCCTCCACTCATTCTGACTTGATTTCCCACCCACCTTAATGGATCTCAACTACACTTCAAAGCTACCACCAAAGGAAAATAATAGTGGATGTTCAGATCGTGCTCTATGGTTTAGAAAGAACACCCCTTTATCACAAGGCTCTAAGATGGGCAGTGCAAGCATTGTTATCTCCATTTTACAGTTGAGATAACTGAACCTCAGAAAATTAAATTACTTGCCCATGATCACACAGAAAATAAATGATGGAACAGGCATTTGAAACTGAATCTTTTGATTTCCAGCCTAGTCAGTGGTCCCTCCATTAGACTATACTGCCTTCTTAAAATAAAGGCACTACAAATAGAAGACGAAATTACAAGGAGAGGTTTATTCATGGAGTCCCCAAATGACTCTTCCTTTCTCCATTCGATTCAGCATCCTTCTTTGTACTTGGCAAGTCACTATGGAAACAGTGGACATCAGCTTCTTCATCTTCAGGTTCTATGTTAGAGGAATATCATTTCTAATAATGCACTCTTTTAAACAAATTTCACAGAAAGAATATATAGTTACGATTATTATAAAGTGTTTTTTAAAAGAACAATATAAATGTATTTAAGAAAGATAAAATCAAATGTTGATTTTTCATTAAAGTAAATTATTATAAAATTATAAAAATATACCTCAGCATTATCAGTGGGAAAAATTGTGACTAATTTAAATAATCTTAAATTTGGATGATCATCTTCTCTTATATGGTTTTTTTCATCTTACATAAAATCTACCTTGTTCTCAATGGAACATATTGGTGTTCCTTGCTTCAGCAACTCTTCTTTGGTAACTTATTCCATATGTTTGTTAGCCTTTGCATAAAATTGTTTTGTCTGAACTCAGTTTCTGAACCATGACTTATGTGTATCTGCCAGAATGATCATTTGAATTATGTTTATACAGTAACTTCATAATTGTAAACACTAGTTAAGTTTATCACATTGCCTTATTTGAAGTTAAAATAAGGTCAACTCTAGTTCTTGGAAATGGATAAAAGTTTTATAATTTTAATATAGATTTTTTTTTGTTAGAAACCATTTTCTAGATCAATCTATTCTGTTTCAAAAGGGAATAATGAACATTATTCATATTACATAAGAATATGGAATTATATCCTGTTAGCAGATTCCCTTTCTTTTGGGAGAATAGGCAGCTATCATTCAAACCAATTGTTTCCTTCCTTTGCTTTCATCATTGTTTAAAAAGTTATCTTTCCAACCTCCTCTTAGGGTCACTGAATTTAGAAAAGACTGAAATGAACAGACCATTGCAGATTTGTTCCCAAGGCTTTGGTGAGTCAGACAAGCCCAGAATATAGTTAACATAGTATTGTAATATCCACTGGTACTTTGACCACTTGTGGCCATTCTGAGTCTTGTGTCAAAATTCTCAGGTAGCAGTAATGCACTAACCACCTTGTTGGCTGACTAACCTTTACTACATGTGTCCTATAGTTGTCCTATAGCTTATTGAGGTTCCTTCCTTTTCCTTTCTCTTGGGTCTAATATGTTGTATTTCTAAGCCTTTTATTGTCTACTCTGTTTTGAGCCAGTTAGATAAATTGTTCAATTCAGTAAGTATTGAAAAAATTAGAGACTATTTTTTAGAAAAACCTAATTAAACACTATTTTCTTTTCCCCACAAGCTAGGCAACTTGTGTTTTTCAAAACTGAACTTTGTGTCCAGCATTGTGCTAGGCTTGTGATATAAGGCACTGCTCTGTCCCCATTTTTTCCTAAAAAATGGTCACCATTTTAAATCAATATGCAAAAAGAATTTTACTTTATATTTTATTCAAGTGAAATCTAGGTCATCATAACTTCATAATATCCAAATAAATCTTATGTAACAAAATAACAGCTATATGTTTATTTTAAAACCTTTACCATTGTATGTATGTACATATATATATATATATATATACACACTCACACACATATGTGTATATACATATGTAAATATATATGTGTGTAACAATGGTAACACCATTAACAGGACAGGTCGAATTATTTTACAATGCAAAGTTGCTCAAAATGTGGTGTCACTGTTGTTGTTCATAATTCTTATTTAGCCACTAGTTAAGGTCACTTTTTTATATTTATAACAATTACAGCAGGAAATCTTGTTCAACATATAATATTTTGAATTCTTATGACAAGGCAAGTATAATAAACATTTTTCGTTCAGATGGAGTTGCATCAATTGCATCCTGGTTGGCTACGGCACATAGTTTCTTATCCATTGATTTTAGCAGTATCAAGGTCATTAAAATAAAATTAAAATTGCTTTTATATACCAGTAAAGTGATATGTAAATAGATCTTCACTTTCTCCTCTTTCATTTGCAAGACATATCTTTTATGTTAGGAAATACACTATATATTGCTTTGTAAATTTGTTATTTCTACCTCTAATTTTATCATAAGTGGGGTGACTTCATCTTTTTGGATAAAGTTTGAGGCCCTTTCATTGACTTATTTCGAATACTCAGTTTAAAAAATATCCACCAAAAGTATGAGTTTCTGTTGGCAATTTTTGCCATAAAATGAATTTTCTTCCTCTTTATTGATATCGCTAAGAAGAATGGCAAATTCTGCTTTTAACTCAAACATCTCTGGATGTAATTTGGCATGAGAAAACCAATGGGTTTTGTAATGATGTAAAAGCACCCTGTGCTCTGCCACAGCGTTGTTGTAAAGTTATGCAGAACTTTCCTTTTAATGTGTTCAGTTTTTTAAATCTCAACCATATTTCCCTATATGAGTGATGTGTCAGTTTTAACATTGCATGTGATTGTTTGTTTAATTAAACTGGGTTCAGCGGCACCAGAGATCTTGTGCTGTAATAGATATCATGATCTCCTGTTCCATCCCCATAACTCTTCCTATCGGATAAGGCAGGATTATTCTTGATCTCAGTGCTCCAGAACATACTTAATATCCTCATCAAAGTTATCGCCCTAATGAACAAATAACATCACGTCATTCCCCTGCTCAGAAATTGCAGTGCCTTAACATGGCCTGTGGGGTAAAGTTCAGGCTTCTTAAGCCGGCATTCAGGGCCTCCACAGTATGGCTCTAACCCATTTTTTGCAGCCTTATTTCATGCAGCCTTCAGTCCCTCCATTTCCAACAAAATTGATGGACTAATCATTTCCCGATTTCATCTTGTTCTTTCTTTCCGTGAATCTATACAAGTAGCCTCATCTCTGGAATGTTCTCCTTTCATATGTCTGCTTTTGGAAATTCTTATCCTCTGTCAATATGCCCAACTCCATGGTCAATTCCTCTACCAGATCCTTAAAGCTAGAAATGATCCTTCATTCTCCAATCTCTCATGCCTCTCTTTTTGACTTTGCTTGTGCATTTTTCTGATACTCAATTGCTTTATATTTATCTGTGAACCTTTCAGTCCCCTAATTTACTATCTCCTTTATGATAGGGGCTGACTTTTTATATTTATGTGGCTAATCTCTCATACAGGGTCTTTCACATAACAGGTATTTAGATGTTTGTTGAATGAAAACTTGTATTATCACTTAATACATTACAAAACATGATTTTCTCAAGATCACAGCCAAAAAGTGCTGAAAAGAGTAGGTTTCTTGTTTGCTAGAGTGGTGCTTTTTTTCTGCTATGATACAGTGGTCTAGGCTGGATCCAGCAGGCTTTAGTGAGTACTTAGGAGGGCAGTGATGTGACTGATGTTTTGGAAAGATTAATATAGCATGGATATATATCAGAAGAGTAAAAAGACTCATGATAGTTAGGAGACATTCAGAATTTAAGAGGTAAGAACTTAGATTAGGGTACCAGCAGAAGAAATGAAAAAAAAAAAAGATCAATATTAGCAACATTTAGAAAGAAGAATGGAAAGGACTTTTACCTGACTAGATATAGAGGCAAGCAAGGCAACATTTTTAAAGACAATAAGAAAATATGGATGGGTTTTGACCTATACCAGCTGGACAACGTGCTCATATGGATGAGATCATAAGCATATCAAAATTAAGGAGATTGGTTTAGATGAGACAAAGAAAGGCTGTTTCAAGAGATAAAATATGATGAGGGTTGTTGGTGAGGATAGAAAAGTGACGTGATTTACATAGTGCTTTGACAAGTGTAGAGTAGACTAGGCAATAGGGAGCCACTGTTGTTTTTTGAGTAGGACTATTGACTGTCATAGAAATTATGAAGAAATGAACACATTAGATATTAAAGCAGACTATTTTGTACAAATTGGCATCTTATAGGAAGTGAGAGATTTTAGAGGAGTAAAAAATAGGTTCAAGATTATGAGCTGTAGTGACTACGTACTCAGAGTAGTTATGAAAATAAAATGAAATAGCTGAAAAATTTGAGAGGCAAAGTCCTATTAACAGAAATAATAAAGGAGGAATTGGTTGGTGCTATATTCTTTTTCATTACTTTATTACTCTTATTTTCATATTTTTATTCTTTTTTATAAGTAGTATTTTGTTTTTTCCAATTACATAGTTTTCAACATTCATTTTTATAACATTTTGAGTTCCAACTTTTTCTCCCTCCTTCCTTTCCCTCTTCCCTCCTCAAGACGGCAAGCATTCTGATATAGGTTATACATGTACACTCATGGAAACATATTTCTACATTAGTCGTATTGTGAAAGAAGAAACAGAACAAAAGGGATAAGCCACAAAAAAGTGATGATAGTATGCTTGGATCTGCATTCACACTCCATAATTCTTTTCCTAGATTTGGATAGTGTTTTCCATCATGTGTCTTTTGGAATTGTCTTGGATCATTTTATTACTGAGCTAAGTCAGTAATAGTGGAGCATCCACAGTGTTACTGTGTACAATGTTCTCCCGGTTCTGCTCACTGCACTCAGCATCATTTATTCTTACTTTCTATGCAAATAGAATTTCTACTTTGAAATATTTTAAAGCAGATAGTAATTGCAGCCCTATGCCTTTTTCCTTCTCTCTGGAAAACATCAAACTGCCCCCCAGGAATCTTGCTGGCATTAGAACCAAAAAAAAAAAAATGTTTCCAGGAAGAGAATGCCTAAGACATGTATGCAGCAAATATACCATAGATATTAAGAGCACCATAGGTTTCCATCTGGAGAAAATTTGTTTCTCCTCGTTGCATTTTTCATTCCATGAATCAAGTAGATGGGACTGTATGGATCTCAAAAGATTGTTAATCATAGTGATAACTTCAAACAAAAGATTAGCATTTACTTAGGCATGTTCTATTCAATGAATGGCTGTCCTTTCATTACTATAGTTAGGCAGTTAATAAGCATCTGTGTCCTGTACAGAAGAACAAGGGAAAACAAAAAGACAGGCCCTGCCTTCAAGGAGCTCCCAGTCTAAGCAAGGAAACAACAAAAACTGTCTGGAAAATAAACAGGAAATCATCCACAGTGAAAAGGCACTATGTAGAATTAAGAGGGATTGGGAACACTTCCTGTAGAAGGTGGGATTTTAACTGGGACTTGGGAAGTCAGAAATATCAGAAGGTGGAGATAAAGAAAAACGTTCTGGTCTGGTCGACAGTGAAAATGCCTGGAGCCAAGAGATGGAATGTTTTGTTCAAGGAACTGAAAGGAGGCTGGGGTCACTGGATCCAAGAATATGTTGGGCAGGGAAGAGGATAGCAGGTTTAATAAGATTGAAAAGATGCGGATAGCAAATGACACTATGAAGAATTTTGATTATCAGATGATTTTATACTGAATCAAGGAAGTCACTGGATTCCAGCGAGGGTATGTGTGTGTGTGTGTGTGTGTGTGTGTGTGTGTGTGTGTGACAGAGACAGAAATACTCAAATCTGAGCTTTAGGAAAATCAGATTGGAAGGGTGGAGTGGAATGGGGAGTTACTTGGGGCAGGCAGACCAATCAACAGACTCTTGCAACAGTCCTGAAGTGAAAAATACAAGCCCCTATCAGGGTGGTGGCAATATCAGCAGAGAGAATGGAGCAACATATTCAAGAGAGGTTACAAAGGTAAAGTCGATGCATCCTGGCAATTGAATATGAAGGCATGAGAATAACACTTGGTTTGTGGGCCTGGGAGGGGCTGAGAGGATTGTGGTGCTCTCAATAATAAGAGGGAATTTTGGAAAGGAGAAAGCACTTGGTGGGGAAAGATACTCTAGAACATCAAGCTGGAGATGTCTAAATGACATAGGTAGTGGTATTAGGGAAAAAAGGTGCTAGAATTATTGGTAATCTAGAATTTGGAGCTTTTCTTAATATTTTTTCTGAATTTGTCTCTTGGTTAATGGTCCCATTGTAATGAGAAAATTCTTAAATGTTTCTGTTCCTCTGCTAAAGAATTTTTATGCTGTTTCCCCTCTTTCAGCTAAGAAGTTGTCTAATACATGAATAGGTAACTAGACCATTATGAAGGAATTCTTTTTTCTTTTTTAAAAATTTAAGTATGGTTGCAGTGTGACATCATTTAAAAAAAATCTGATATTGATATATCAGTCGTAAGCACAAGCCAAAATAACAACAATCCATTAATGAAATGTATGTTTGACTAAAAAATATTTCAGTCATATCTGTTACCACCTTTATATTAACCTTATGTTCCTGTTGTATCCAGTGGGTGACTTATAATAAGAAGTTTATAATAACTTAGTAGATTTCTTAATTATGGCAAGAATTTTTTGCTTAATAAACATCTGGATTGGATAACTTGCCTACATTGTTTTGAATAGTCCTTGACATAATAGAAATTTGGATAGTTTCTACTGGTGGGCAGAAATATGTGGATTTAGCTGCAGTAACTGTCTACTAGTTTAGGGAGTTGGATTTTTCAATTATCTGTGTATAATTAGGCAAATATGTTTGTATTCATGTATTGTGGTAGCCTTCTCAAGGAGTTTAGTTCTTCCCCTGTGCTTTTTCTCTCTATCCAATTCTGCTTTTATACATGGTGACTTCAGTTTCTATACCAGCTCATCAAGATTCTCAGCTCCCAAGATCTTTCTACCTCAGTCACATGTAATGATGGTCATTCCTTGATTTCATCATCAGTCACAAATATTCTACCTTCACCATCCTTATTTGAAATAATCATTTATCTGTCTTTCCTTCTTTTCCAGTGCCTTACTCCATTTTAAAACAATTCTCTTTCTTCACCAAAACTTCCTGTTAGTCTGTGTTCCTTGGTTATCTAGGTTGTCAGCGTTGTTTGGACCTTATTCTTCACTTCACATTCTTCACATAGTTAATCAGGTCAACTTTCCACCATCTTACTACTGTTGAGTCCTATTAATATGTTATCTTTTTCTTTTTTTTATTATTTTATTTCTATTCAGTGTTCTACAATCACTTCCATATATCTTAGATATTTCCCCTCCCTCTGCCTCCTCCCCACCTCGATACGTATCTTTTTCAAAACACTGGCTCTGTATCACTTCCACCATCAACGGATTTATGGGATGTTCAGGGATGTCTAGCACCTCTACTGTGAGGGTTTGTCAAGTCTTTTTCAGGGCTCTTCATTCGCCTTTGATGTCCACTTTCACCCAACTCTCACCTGTGGCTCCAAGGACTACAGCATGTGCAGTGACCACACCTTGGCAAATTATCTCAGCGGACAGGCTAAAGCAGATTGAAGGTAACTGACAGGCCTCAAACCCATTGGTGAATTAGAGTGATGTTTGCCACAAACATGTGAAGACTTTCCCCAATGAAATGGGCAAATTAGAACAGTTTGTTTCAGTGGCCATAAAAATGAAGCAGGTGCTGTGGAGTGCTTAGAGCTTGGTCAGGCGCTGAAGGCACTAAAGTCATCCACTTCGTCCGAACTTTTGTCTTTCTATTTGAACTTGGATGACTCTGGAAGGGAGAGTAAGGGTGATGACTTTGTACACTTCTGCCTCACTTAAATCCAGTTCGTGGGCACATCATCACCCATCACGATCAGCAGCAACAATTCATTTTCTAGGTGCATGCTGCCAGACCTTGGTGAAGGAAGTCACATCACTGTGTGGACTGGGGCCACTACGGGTTAGTATTAAGTAGTTCATCTGCAGTGTAGCTACTGTATTGTAGTCCAATTCTTTGCTCTTCTGATTCACTTTCCACCGCCCACCGCAGCCTCTGCTTGCCTCTTTCTTCACTAATAAAATGGAGGCCATTATCAGGACCTCTCTCTTCTCTCTATTTCTGTATTTCAAACCACCTCTACATGATCTCCCCTTCTTTCCTCCCTTCTTGTAGTCTTGAAGAAGTAGTGTCCCTTCTTGCAAATGTTTGCCTCTCTACATGAGCCCTTAATCCCATTCCCTTTGGTCTCCTCCATAAATGTGCTACTTCTCTCATCCCTCCTCACTACTTTTCAGTTGCTTTTTATCCATTGACTCTCTCTCTGCTGCTTGCAAAGATGACTAGATCTCCCCTAACCTTAAAAAATAATGATAACTTGACCATACCATCACCTTAATTTGTGATCTCATATCTCCCCTTCCTTGGACAGTCATATTCTTCTTAAAAAATGTTTCCATTCTCCTTGCCTGTACTATTTTACTTCTTTTTATTCTGTGGCAGTCTACCCTCCATCTTCATCACTAGATTGAAACTGTTTATCTTCTAACCTCCCCAAATCTGATGTCCTTTTCTTAATATTCTTGACCTTTCCTGCATTGTTTGGCACTGTCGATCAGCCTCTCCAGCATACTTTCTCTTCCCTAGGTTTTCATGAAACTTCTCTTTCCTGATTCACCCATTTTTCTGGCAAATTCTTTTCAGTCTCCTTTGCTGGAGTATCATTTATGTTTCATCCCTTCACTGTGAGGATATTATAGTTCTCATCCTGAGTCTTCTTCTGTCCCCACTCTACACTTTCTCTTCTGGTACGTAGGGTTTGTTCAAGAATAACTCGTAACTCTGGTGTGAGGGTTGCTGAGTCCTTTTCAGGGCTGCACATCCACTTTTGGTGTTTACTTTATGCACCTAACTCTCACCTGTGACTCCAAGAAGCTGTAGCATTCAGCCCTACCCCAGCAAGCCATATTGGAAGATGGGTTAAACCAGGTTGAGCATAACTGAGGAGTCTCAAATCCATCAGTGAGTTAGGGACTGTCTACCTCAAGCATGTGAAGACCTCCCCTGGTGGAATGGGTGGATAAGAACAATTTTCAATGGCTTTGAAAGCAGCTAAAGCAGGCGCTGCAGAGTGCTTCAAGTTTGGTTAGATATCACAGATAGATACCAAGGTCATCTACTGCATCTTGAGTCATCACCAGTCATCTTGACTCTACCCTGCCACTGGACTGTGATGACTGTAGAAGAGAAAGTGAGGCTGACAACTTCATGCAACTCTGCCTCATTTAAATCTACTTTATGCACAAATCAGAAGACATCACCCATACCATTTTACCATTTTTACTTATCTCGAGTCCTGTGGCAACAAGCAAGTGACAAAGTATGGCTATACTGGGAGCTACATAGGTGACCTAGGCTATAGGGTCATCTTCTCACTGGAAACAGCAGTGGGATTCAGTAGGCCCCTGGGTGTCTGAGCGGCCTTTTAAGGATTACACTGCTCCCCTCCTCGTGTGAGGAAAGAGATAGAAAAAGTACCCTAAAAATTGTCTGCTTACCCAAACCTGGCCTGATTACCATGGCAGGTGGGGATCTCAGTTGAAGCAAAAAAAATGTACAAAAATTTCTACAAAGATGATTCCATTCATCATCAGTACATGGAATGTGCACATACTTGTAGACAACACAAAATCAGTAAACTTCAAAGATGAGCAGCTCTTGTTGCAAGAAAACTCAGCAGGTATCACTCTGAAATAGCAGCCCTAAGTGTTACAAGGCTGGCAAATAAAGATTAACTTACTGAAATTGGAGCTGGATACATGTTTTTCTGGAGTAGCCATGGTGAAGGGGAGTGCCATGAAGCTGGTGTAGGTTTTGCAATCAAAACTACTCTAGGTAATAAGCTTGGATGCTGACTAAAAGAAGTGAATGGCAGACTCAATGTGATTGCCACTTGCAAGAAAATATCATGCCACCATCATCAGTGACCACACTCCCACCATGTTGAACCTTGGTAAGGTCAAAGAAAAATTTAATGAAACCTGAAGACCCTTATCATCTATGTGCCAAAAGTGGACAAGTTTATAATTCTGGGCGACTTTAATGCTGGAATATGCTCAGACTACCAGACATTCCAGGAAGTCCGTGAGAGGAATGAAGTTGGAAACAGCAACAGCAATGGCCACTTACTACTGAAGACTTATGCATTTCATGATCTTATCACCAGCACTGTCTTCCATTTGCCTAAATGCAATAAAACTTTATAGATGCACACTTGTAGCAAACATTGGCATTTAATAGACTAAGTGATTATAAGGAGAAGAGAGAGACAGGATGTGAGAGTAGCAAAGGCAATATGTGGCACAGAGTGCTGAACTGATCATAAACTTATCCTCTCCAAGCTAAATATTCACATTCAACAAAAATGGCATCCCCAAGGCAATAAAAAGGACTACCAGAAGAATGAATGTCAACAAATTAGAGCTTTCTCTGAGTGGAAACAGTTTGTTGCTAACTTGGAGGGCAAGTTGAGCCAACACACAGTTGACGACAGTGGAGCAGAAAGGAATGGGCAGTTTTCAGATATTTGGTGTACAGCACTGCATTTGCTTATCTGAATTAGAAAACTCACAAATATAAAGACTGATTTGATGAAAATGATGGGGAAATTCAAAGGCTGCTAAATGAAAAACAAGAACTCCACAAGGTTTACCAGAAGGATAGTTCATCCATCAGTGAGAAGGCAGCATTTAATTCCATCAAAAGTAAAGTAGAAGTAAAAGTTAGAGAGATGCAAGATTCTTAGATCGGTAAGAAGGCAGATGAAATTTGGTTTTATGCTGATAGCACCCTGAAAGCTATTTATGGGCCAAAGAACTTTGATGCATCTTACCTACTCAGTACTGATGGAGCCACATTGATTAGTGATAAGGACATAATCTAGAGAGATGGACTGAACACTTCCATCCTGTTCTCAACAGACTGTCATCAGTCAATGTTGAAGCCACTGACTGTTTACCTCAGGTTGAAGTCAGTCCCTTCGTAGCTGAAATTCCAACTGAAGAAGAAGTTTTGAATGCCATTACACCCCTTTCATGTGTCATCCACCTGGTGCTAATTCTATTCCAGCTGAGATTTACAAAGTGAGGGGATAGGGTGGAATCCATTATGCATATAAAAGATGACTGAAATTTTCCAGGTTATATGGCAAGTGGAGGTTATCCCCCAGGAGTTCAAGGATGCCTTCATTGTTTATCTCTATAAAGGTAAAGGAAATAGATTGTCCTATGACAAGCACAGTTGGGGAGGGGGGGTACGGGGAGGGGCGGGGGTCTGTCTCAATCATTGCCGGCAGAATTCTTGACAAAGTCTTCTTTAATACGCTGATCCTTCACCTGAAACATGGTCATCTACCTGAGAGGCTGTGTGGCTTCAGAGAAAGACAAAACCAATACTTACCTCATCAACTCTCCTGATTTCAACTCATCTCTTTGTAGATGATTCCCATTTCTTTATAAGTAACCCTACTTTCTCTCCTACCATATGGATCCACTATCTATTGGGCATCTCCAGTTTGTTGTACTTTAGGCATCTCAGTTTGACCATCTCTAAAATGGAACAACTTTTCTTTCTCTATAACTCTCTCCCCCACACACCTTGCTACTTGCCTTGAGAATATCATAATCCTTCTTGTCCTCAAGATTTTCAGCTTCCAAATCATTGTTAACTCATCTTTTTCTCATCTTTTTGTCCAATTAGTTTCAAAGTCTTTATCAATTTTATCTCTACAATAGATCTCACACGCATCCCCTTCCCTCCACTTATACAGCCTCCACCCTACCATCAGGCATAACCTCACCTAGATAAGGAGGTAATAGCCTCCTTATTTGCCCCCTTTCCTCCATTCTCTCCTCTGTCCATTTCTTCTTCTGTATAACTTCCAAATTGATCTTTCTGACCATGTGATCCTTTTGCCCAAGAAGCTCTAGTAGTTCCTTTTGCTTCACAGAAGAAGCCTTTAAGGGCCTTTACAATTATGATCAAGGATACTTTTCCAGACACATTGCGTACTACCTTCCTTCACACATGACAATTCAGCCAAACCAGTCTACTTACATGTGTTGCCTTCTATCTAGAATGTTGCTGTACACAGCATTCTATCTCTCATCTTTGACAGCCTGCTCCTCACTTCTAGAATATACTCCTTCCTTATATCCACTTTGTAGAATTCCTGGTTTCCTTTATTAAAGTTCAGCTCTAGCACCACTTCCTATAGGAAGCCATCTTCCCAGTTAGGGACAGCAGATTCCCTCTACCCAGAAATCATTTTATAACTTCTTGCCATATGTTTTGTCTTTTTTTTTAATTTTTATTTTATTTATTTATAAATGTTCTACAATCACTTCCTTAAAATTAAGATTTTATACCCCCACACCTTTCCCCCCTACTCCCCTCCCTCCCCATGACAGCATACAATTCTGTATAGGTTC
>CM053774.1:49120082-49138190 GCA_028658325.1 Potorous gilbertii | reverse complement strand
ATCACACCTATAAGATTGGCAAATGTGTCAGAACAAGAAAATGATAAATGCTGGAGAGGATGTGGGAGAGTTGGAACACTAATTCATTGTTGGTGGAGCTGTGAGATCATCCAACCATTCTGGAGAATGGTTTGGAACTATGCCCAAAGGGCTACAAAAATGTGCATACCCTTTGACCCAGAAATATCACTACTAGGACCGGATCCCCAAGAGATTATAAAAATGGGAAAGGGACCCACATGTACAAAAATATTTATAGCAGCACTCTTTGTGGTAGCCAAGAACTGGAAATCAAAGAGTTGTCTTTAAAGTTGTATATATATATATATATATATATATATATATATATATATGTATATTTACATTCTCTTTTCCTCCAAAAGAGTGTAAATTCTCTCATTTGTGGTGCCATCTGAGTAAAATCAAAACATGTAATTAAATGTATTAGAAGCAGTCTTAATTCAACCTCAACTGTTCGAGCATCTGCCCAGTACTCTTACATTATTTTCTTAGTATCCCTAACACATAGTGCAATGATGGTTACATAGTAGGAGCTTAATAAATATTTGTTGAATGAATGAATGCAATCTGTTGCAAAATATGAGCCTGAAAAGAATGAGTATCAACAACCTTAAGTTGTGGTTTTTGTTATTTACTCGATTTCTTACAAAAGCTGAGGTTTGGGGGTTTTTTAAGTGATTTTTTTTTCCCCTTAATGTTGTGAAAGAGTCCCTCAGTATAAACAGATGTGCTGACAACTAGTAAATCACCATGCAAACATAGGATCCAGAGTTTGAAAGTAGCTTTAAAGACCATCTGTACAATTTCTTCATTTTACAGGTGAGGAAACTGAAGCCCAGAGAAGTCAAATGATTTACTCAAGTTCACTCTGGGTACCAAGTAGCAGATTGGGATTGGAACTCAAATCTTGAGTCAAAATCTAGGGTTCTTTCTGTTGTCCTCTGCCATCTTATTTTATAGTTCAATCACCTCAAAGAGCAGGGTCATCTGAAGCCTACAGAAAATTGCAAATACTATTTTTTTTTTTTTTGCCCAGCTGCACTTACTTGACCATAGACCTAACAGCTTTGTAGCTGGTTTTTTTTTCTTTTTTCTGTAGAGTTATACTCATGATTTTGCCAAAAACATGGGTAAGGTTATTTACAGGGAACTGCTCTGTAAATGAGTATATTAACTAGATCCAATTTTCTTTTATAGTCTGGTGCCTCATAAAATAAGTGCCCACTCTAGTTTGCTTGCAAAGGCACAGTGATTTTTCAGTATAGAATACAAGGACATTATATTTTAAACAACTGATTTTAGTTGTTGTTGCTACATGGATCCCTGCCTAAGGCAAGCTTGTCCAAATCATAATCAGATATTCACTCTGAAGACAGTATGGAGAGTTGTTTTTGATTGATTAGAGAAAGCACAAAGGTCTGTGTTCACATAGGATCCTTCTAAAGTTGGATTAGTGTTGGGTAAAAATATATATAATCTCATAACTCCTTGAGAATACTAAAATGTCCTTGGAGGTTTACTGCATTCTTCAGAAACTTGCTATGATGCTGTGTGGATAAGACACTAAGATGATTAATTACATTAGAAGCATTCTGGGATTGATCTACTTTAAATCATTTCCAACCTTTTGAACATCTACCCCGGCACATAGCTTTATTGTTATTAACTGTAAGCCAAAGAAATATCAGAGCCCAGGTTATTTATAAAAGTATCTCAAATTATATTCACTTAAACACACATAGAGAAATACAGAGAGAGGACAGATAGAGACAGAAGGGGGCACTACCCATGCATTAGGCTTTATTCTCTACTCAAATGTTTCTCAAACTTTTTGTCTCAAGACCCTTATAAACTCTTAAAAATTATCGAGGATTTCCCCTCTCCCCCTAAAGAGCTTTTGTTTATATGAGTTATATCTCTTGATACTTAACTTATTTAACTTAACATCTTAGTATTATAATAAAAATATTTTTGACCATGTAGACTTCCTGAAAGGATCTCAGGGACCTCTGGGGTTACCAGACCCTCACACTTTATGAGAACCACTGCTCTACACTTCATGTGACTATCTGTGGTACTTCTCCCGGACTTGAAGATCTTAAAATAAGATCCGTTGTTTTTGTGACACTTTCAGATGCTCTTTCCTACGGGTCTTGGAGGGCCTGTGTCTTGTTTAGGTAAAAGGGGGCTTTATCTGGATATTAGAAATTATCTTTATTCTTTATCTCAGAAATTATCTGAGAAAGTTTTCTATTTATTCAGTAAACTTTTGAGTACTTACTTTGTGCAAAGTAGTATGCTAAATATTGTGGAAAGATAAAAAGATTAAATAAAGCACAGACCCTGACTTCATGAAGCTTATAATTTAGAAGGAAGATAGACACACAAATAACTATTATGCAGAAGAATACGTAGAATCGTAAGAGTGGTTTACAAGTTCTGAGGAAGGAAAGATCATTTCTGACTTACATATGAAGGGTCATTTCTCAGGGAAGTTATTTGTGGAGGACGTAAGAGAAATATAGAATGAAGTAAAATATTCTGTGTGCTATGAAAGGTACAAAAGTGTTTTGGAAGTTCAGGAAAGGGATGGATAAGTTCTGCTTTGGTGTGTAGGATGAGAGATAGTGATCAGAGACTACTTCTTCCAGGAGACAGAGCATAGATTAGACTTTGAAGAATGGCTAAGATTTCAGTAACTTGAAATATTGAAGATAGGCTAGAGTAAATCATAGATTCAGAGCCAGAATGGACTTTAGCAATAAAGGTGAATTTACAGAAGTAACCTGGAACCACATAGACTTCTGTTTTTGTTGATTTTGCTTTTGAGTTTTAAAATATATCCTGAGGCATGGTTTGGGGATGAAGAATAAGACTTGGAAGAACCCCGGGGGAAAAATAATTGGGAAGGGAGGGGGAGGAGGAGAAGAGGCTATCCCATGGAGGCTAAAGCAGTAGCAACTGCAGCAGTGGAGCAGATAAAAACAGCTGAAGACAATTTTGTAATAGTAGTTCCCCCTCTCCAGGTACATAAGGAGAGGTGAAAATTAGAGAGAAAAGCCGTAAGATTGCTTTCTATCAAGATCGCTTGCTCATGTGACTACTGTGTCAGTAAAATGAGCAATCATTGATGAGATTATGGAGAAATTGATAGTCTTTTTCTCCTTTTCTTTACCCTATTTCAGCAGGAGTATAAGTTCCCAGAGTTGAAACCCTCCTTTCATTCTGCTCAACCTTGAATTTTACAAACTTAATCTTACTTCTCATAAACTTTTGTGGTTGACCCAGACATGTATTTCCTGGTATCCGTTGTTTTGGGGCATGAGTGTTCAGAAATGCTTTGGAAGTGACCCAGGACAGAATAATGTTTTCTATCTGGAAAGCATCTATGAGGGTCAAGATGAGGTCAACAAGTCATCATGGTCCCATTTTACAGGGAAATCATACAAAGCCTCCAGATCTCTCATGATATGAAGAAGTTACATAGAATACGTAGAAAGTATGGGCAATATTTTATTTTTAAAAGCTTAGGTGTGTTTTGTCCCTCAGAAAGAATCAAATTTTTTAACTTGAACCTCCTGTAATTGAAGAGACCAGTTAGGAAGCTATTGGAATATTCAGAAGTGATGAAGGTCTAAACTATTCTGTGCATAAAGAGAAAGGAACTTCTTGGAGAAATGTTGGGGTAGGTAGAATTTACAAAAATTGACTACTGGTTGGCTTAGAGAAAATAGAGTGATGCTGGTTGTGACTTGGGTGAATACAGGAATTTTGTTGTTGATAGAGAAAGGAGAGTGAGGATGGCCACCAGCATCAGAAAGCTGCAAAGAAATGAGGGAAGACTAGTGCTGAGAATGAACTGTTGTTTTTAGTCCTTAAGGGAGGGGATTCCTGCTTGCCTTTGAGGAATGGATTTCAGTAGAGTAGTTGGTTCAAAAATCAGATTGTAAGAGGTTGAAGAATAGGGAGATGGGGAGGCAGAAAATACATGCTATTTTTTCTGGTAGTTTGGCAATTAAAATAAGGAACATTATAGTATGTTAGCTTGAGGAGATGACAGTGTCAGTTGAAACTTTTTTTTTGAGGGGTTAACAATCTCTTTAATCAAGCACATGTATCATTCTTTTAACCAAGCACATATATAATTCACCTAGTTCAGGGGAGTCAACACCCTGAACTTCAAAGGAAATACAGAGAAATTAAAATTCAACAGACATGCTTCCTCTGCCTGAATTCGACTGTCCAACTGTCCGACCATAGTTACTAGAGAGGAAGCATGACATCTGAGTTCTCAAAGCCATGAAACTTTTTTTTAGTACAGGAGTGACAGAAGCATGTGTGTGCACAGCAGAGAAAGAGCCAACAGATAGAAATTGAATATAAGAGAGAGAAAGGTGAAGGAATTCCCCTGCCA
The DNA here is from genome assembly GCA_028658325.1 of Potorous gilbertii. Lineage (NCBI taxonomy): Eukaryota > Metazoa > Chordata > Mammalia > Diprotodontia > Potoroidae > Potorous > Potorous gilbertii. The sequence continues at coordinate 49,133,755 of CM053774.1, read as the reverse complement.
CAGACAACAGAAAGTAGGTGAAAGGTTGTAAATTGAGAAGGTGCTTTGGTAAGGAGGAAGGCCAGTTCTCTCAAAGACAGCGAAGAGAAAGGGTAAAGGTGTGGAGATATTTGGAGCACAGTACTGTGGAAGGAGCCTTGACTCTATAGTTGTCCTACCTGTGAGATTTTAGGCAAGTCCACTCATCTCCCTGTGCTTCATCGGCAAGATGAGGGGCTTTCATTAGATGAACCTTGAGCTTCCTTCCAAATCCAGATCATTAGAAGGTCCTGGATTAAATTGGAGAAGACTCTGATCCTGGAATTAAGGAATGAGTAAGAATGACGTGTTGAGTTGTGTCTGACTCTCCATGATCCTATTTGAGGTTTTTTTAGCCAAGATAGTGGAGTGGTTCTCTCATTCCTTCTCCAAGTCATTTTACAGATGAGGAAACTGAGACAGAGTTAAGTGACTTGCCCAAGGTCACACAGCTAGTGCGAGATTGGATTTGAACTCAGGTCTTCCTGACTACAGGCTTGGAGCTCTATCCATTGTACCACCTAATTTCCAAAGAGTGATTTAGCAACTATTAATTGATAGCAACGAGGATCTGGATCAGATTACCTAGAAGGACAAAGCAATCCTAAGGAGAGGAGACATTCCAGAGTGATGGAAGCAGAGAAAGGGTCTAGAAGGGGCAATGGGGGAAATGAAGTATACTAATTTCTCATCTCTAAAATGGAGGAGAGAGGAGACTATGGAATTGATGACCTCTAAAATCATCACCCTATCTATAAGCTGTGAGGCTAAAATCTTTTCCTTGGTGTAGTTGTATAGGACAAGGGGAAGGAGCCAGGAAGAGATTGTAGTGTCTTCAGGGAGAGCTAGTTTGTTGTGAAGGTAAGAAGGTGAAAAGACTGCATGAAGGTGAGATCAGAGTGGCAGTGAGCTTAAGGACTTAGGAGGGGGCCCAGAGGAGCCAGTAGAAAAGGAGTTGTAGGGACAATGTGGATAAAATTGAGATAGGAGGGAAAGAGAGTAGGTGAGAATGATTATCACTTTAGATCACACAGGGTGGTGGAGCAGGAGGGGAGATTTACTACAGGATGGGGGAATTACCAGTTGATCAAAGTTCCAGCGATGACCTAAGATGTCATCAGTGAATACCATGCCTTAACACCTCTGCCGCATTTTCTCTCTAAACAATAGAGACTTGGGGATAGAAGGGAAGGGAAATTTGGGTTGAGTTTCTGGTCATATGGATACCTGGGGACCAACTTATCAGTAACAATAGAAAGCAACAGCTCCACATCCTCTCCCTAAGATTCTGTATGGGGCCCAGTGTCTAGCCTCTGATGTTTAAATCTGTTGTTGACATTGTTTATTCACTATAATCTTCACTGTAAAGTGATCTTTTCCCCCCAAAGTGTCTCACTTTTAAATTTAATAATCTGTAGTTTTAAAATATAATATAGTTTAATAAAATGCACATAAGTGGAAATGCGAAGATTTAGAAACTGAAAAATATTTTTACAATGCATATTTGCATTGTTCTAAGTGCTAGAAAGGAAGAAAATGTTTTCAGTAAACGTTCAGTATTTTTAAAATGACAAATGTACCAAATTTATGTAAAATTGGAACACATGCCATTGAAACCTTCTGCTTATTATTCAAGTGGAAAGTTACCCTTTAAAGATTAGCCAGATCTGTCAAACCAACATACGACTCTGTAACAATTTACAAGTTCTCAGCGTTTTTCAGTCTTTGCAATATAAGCATTTTAGTCAGTTATCTTACTCTTGAAAACTGAACTGGCTTTGGTAGTTCTGTGCTGAGGAGTTCCTGATCATGGTTTTAAAGCACATATAGTCTGAGGAAGGTAAATGTATTTGAGTGACTTGAAAAAAAACTTAAAGAAAATTGAGTCCAGTTCTTTGTATGAGACTTTTTTTTTTTTTTTTTTGCCTGGTGTAGTTATCTCTTCAGTTCTATTATGTCTAACACGGGATTCTAAAGTGAACAAAGACCTTTTCCTGATTTTGTTTTTAGAACTTTTTTGATGAAGTGAAATTCTTGCAGGTGTTGGTAGTTTTTAAAAATTGTCATTTCTTTTTTCTAAAAACTTCCCTTCTGAGTTGAAGCTATCCTTTCTAACTTTGTCTAAGGTATTGGCATATTATCCTTTTTTTTATTCTAAATAAATATTGTAAATGCATTAGCATGGTTAATGTCTTCCTGACACTGAGGCCAACTCTTTATCTCTTACACCATGCTCTCTGCCATAAAATATATGATTCATAAAATGTATAATTATATCTGTAAATAAATGAATGCTTCATGAACCTTGTTCATACTTTCGATTGTTAATCATAGTTCCAAATTGGACTTGCGCTATATAGTTTTATTATTTTATTTACAATATGACATGACAAGAGTAGTCTTATTCTGAGAAATCATAACACTCTACTTGCTGTATAGAAACATCACCTCACCCTTTCGTCTCTCTCTTCGCCCATCTCCTGCATAGACCCCTTCTGTCGTTTGCCATGTTCCATGTGTAGAGGGGGATAGTCTGAAGTCAGATAGGCTCATCATGCCTTTCCTTTCCCTCTGAGGAAGACCTATTGAACCAATACGGGCCTATGGCCTCCATTTCTCCTGTTTCTTTCCACAGAAGCTCAAGTGTAGACTAAAATCGGAGACCCTGATAGAATATTTTGAGGTGTAGAGCTAACAGAAACACTGGGACATTGCTTGGGGTGGAAGAGAAAGGAAGAAGAGTCACACCGGAGAGTTTTGAATACAAGATCAGGAGTCCAACCAAAAGTGAAGTCCACAAAAAGCCCAACAAGAGGAGTGGGAGGATCTCTGTTTTATCCTGGATTACTAAGAGATCAGATCTCAGAATCTGTAGTGGGGTTCAGTAACACTACTGCCATCATGTTTCATTACTCCCACAACTGAACTTCATCTGTTAAGCACTGGTTACCAGTTCTAGCAAACCATCACTCTCCTTCAGATATTTTTCCAGAGTTCCATTTTCTTTTGTTTTATGAAATTAGTGTACCATTAGTGAATAGCTAAAACAGCCTGCCTCAGGTTTTTGCTAGTTGTTTGACCATCAAGTCTTTAAACAAACTTCTGTAAAATGAAAGGGGGTTGACTTGAGAGTCCCTATGGTACAAATCTATGATCTTCTTATTAAATTTTATTGCCTAAATCTGGAACAGATAATGACTTAGGACTTGAAATATTGTCCAATGAAAAAGCCAGGGGGGACTTAAAGACATAATTCAACAATTACCACCCACCAATTTGGAGTTCTGTTTAATTGGAAAACGAGTCTTTTAAAAATGAAAGAACATGTCACATAACCTAAAGGGTGTTAAAAAAAAATTCTTCCAGTGGTTCTCCAGTTGAGAATCTCTGTCTGAGGTGAACTGCACAACCAGTGCACATGAGCCAGCCCCCATCTGAGCCTGTTATACCATCTGGGCATACATGTACTTTGCTCTGTTTTATCTCTTTGCTCCATTTTTGATGTATTTCTGTTTCCGTGACTTGTGTCCATATGTTGCTTCCTTATGAGACCTTCACAGCCAGGGAGGTGAGATGTCACAGTATGTTGTGTACCTGCTTGTGAGCCAGCTTGAGAGCCAAAAGATCTAATTTTAGACCTCTCTCCTTCACCAATGGGAATTGTTTTGGGATTAAGTAAACAAGAAGCTTTAGGGTATGATTCTGTTTTAAAAGGGCAAATTAGCACATGCTGTTGAATGAAAAATGAAATGCCTTAAAAATAGTGAAGAGCTTAGATTATCAGAGTTAACCATGACAGAAGTGGAGGCCTTTGAAGTGAAACAATGACTATCTAAGGATATATGGAATTATCTTGATCATAATTTGAGTTTAAGCCATTTTTCATTCTTCTCACTCATTTTCTCATGAGTGTGCACTAAATATAGTAGTTTACTGCTAAAACTCTACAAATAATTTTCTGAACATGAGTTTGATCTGTAGGTTTTACTCTGGACCTGGCCATTTTATCTGTCACATCTTTCTGTGCTTAATCATCTCTATTTCCTACTACTAGTGCCCAGTGTTCCTAGACTTAGAAAGCATAAGCCAGCTCCTTCTGAGTTCCTCCACAGAGCTCCTTGTAAACCAGATAAACTAGAAGGATGACTTTGTGCATTAGAGGGTGTTTATCGACAGTGTGTGTGTGTGTGTGTGTGTGTGTGTGTGTGTGTGTGTGTGTTCTCAACCCATTTGGCCGTCTTGTGAAACCTGTGAGCCCCTTTTCAGAGTGATGTTTTTACATGCATAAAGTGAAATAAAATGATTCCAAAGGAAACCAATTATGGTAAAATACAGGTATCAAAACATTTTAAATTCATGGACCTCATCTTATGAACCCCCTTCCTGGGAGATGGATACATTGATTGAGCACATGTATGTTAGGTAAAGCTTTGTTTATTACTGCAGACTTTTGGCTACTAATACCATCCTAGGAAATGTAAATAGTATTTTTTTTAAGATTCCTAGACAATAGGGGGTAGCATTCCATTTTCTGTATGAAACCAGAAAAATTTTAAACTATCCTCATTTTTAGAGGTTAACTATATTGTAATACCTATGCAAAGTAACCATCTTAATTAACAAAGATGGGGAAAGTAGTAAGCCAAGTGTAAACAAACAAAATCTTGGTTATACAGGAAGTAACACCATATTGGAAGATGGTCATTTCTCAAGGCATCTGAGAGAGATTTCATTTTAATGACAAAGTTTGTGGAGAAATTGTGGTCCTTATTATTACAAAAAAGGGCAACAGAAGGAACCTCAGTTAACTATATATATAGTTAACATTTTATAAGAATAAATCTGAAATGCTTCAAAGGCATCATTGATGAATATATTAAAAAGAAATAGGCAAACAAGCTTTTGCAAGCAATATTCTACAGTAGGTCATATCTTTACTATCACAAAATTGACTAAAAAATATAGACAATGTAATATCCCACTATGCCGTGAATATTTTAAAAACTGATTCAATAGAGCTAAAAAAAAAATCTTAAAGGTTATCTTTCAGTGTGGCACTTCCCGTGCATGTGTCAAAAGTATGAGGTTCCTTGAAACATAGAATAGGAATACATTGTTTGAACCTTTTAAAAATATCAAGTGAGGTCCAAAGCAGGGATATATATTCTCTCCAGAATTATTTACCACTGTTACAAAGGAGAGCCATCAGAGAGTTCAGTCAGAGGGACTCTTTATGAGGCTAAGGTCCTCTAAATATTCCTTCTTATGGATGGTCTTGTGCAGATTTCATTAGGTCCCGAACTACTGCAGAACCTCCAGGAAGATAGTTAAGGGCACTCAAAAGAATTTACCCTATCTACACAGAAAACACCACAAAATTAAGCCAATTTAAGTGGGTAAAAAAATTGAAATGGCAAGATTGGGCAACTAATTGGGCATGTGGAATGAGGGACAGTGAGGAGTTAGGGTTGTGCTGAGATTACAAACCAGGGAGGTTATGGGATCCTTTAATAGAAATAAAAATAATGAAATTTGGAAGAAGGGCAGGTTTGGGGGCAACTAAATTGACTTCATTTTTGTACATGTTAAGTTTGATATATGTGTGGCACACCTAGTTTCAAATGTCCCATAAGACATTGGTGATTTGTAACTAAAACTAAGGATAAAGGCTTGAGCCAGATATATAGATATGGGAGGATGTGAATGAGAGTCATGTAGGATAGGCAGACATGGATAGGGATCTGCGTTATTGGAACAGCTATAGTAATACATAACTTTATTGCAGCATTCATTAGTTTTGGGTACTAAATGTGCTTGTCTTGAAGAATTCATCACTGGGTGACCAAACTTTAAACTGATGAGTCTATAAACATAACTAGGCTGGTTCTTAGACAACAGATACAGTTTATCAAATAGAAATTTTCCAGGTTGGTGGCACATACCAGACTTTATGTTTTGATAAGATATCACAAATTCAAGAGGCTATAGTCCCTTCCTTGTCATAATGAGACAGCAGATTAGGTCTTGAATGGAGGACATCTCCACTCAAGAATACAGTCTATTTAAAGTTGTGAAGGTGAAGCCATTTGCATCTTTGTTCCATGAAATCACAAATACCTAAAGCATTTAAGCAAGGAATTCATGGATTTCCCAGATAATTTTAAAGTGTTAGCAAATTAATAATAAAATGTTAAATACAGTAGTAATAGTAATGTCACTAAATAGTTTTTTAACCTTCTGAAAGTCATTTCTCCTTTCTAGTCCTCAGTTTTCTCTTCTGTGCAATGAGGAAGTTGAAGTAGGTGATGTAAAGTCCATTGAGCCTTTGAAAGTGGCATGAAAGAAGCTAAAATAATTGAATGATTACAGGTGGGAGTCAGGCCCACATGATGAAGACCTTAATTCTCTCACCAACTTGCTGTTTTGAGTTTCCCAGGCCTTTACGACATTTCTTGTGGTTTCTGTAGTTCAGTCTGCATATGGTGTTTGTGATGGTAGATTGCACAGAGCAATGTCAGCGTGAAATATTCATTACTATCATGTTGAAGAAACTGAAATAAATTCTGACATCTTACTCAGTGGTACCCCTGATAGTCTTCTTCCCAGAATTCTTCAGTACATTCAGGTCTTTCAGCCATTTAGTTTTTAAATGCCTGTACCAAGGGAAGCATGTCTTTTGAATTTGAAGTAGTGCTTTAAAAAAATGTTTATTGTTTTTCAAACAAATACTTTCTCATTTCTTACCTTCTTGTACTTTTCCCTTGTAAAGAGAACCTTGGAACATAATAGACACTTAATAAATGCTTGTTGGTTTATTGATTTGATAACATTACATGAACTCTTGAGGAAGTAGAAAACAGAGGGGGAGGTAAAAAGACTGAATGTGAATTATGAGTTTTATCTAATTAGGTTTCTCATAATGTTGCTCCCCATTGGTAGGAATGAGGTTGAAAAGCCAGCTCCTGACCTTTAATCCTTCCAAAACCACATACGTAATTTGTCCTAGGTTAACCAGGTGTTGCTATTGCTTGCATAGTTTTTCTTAATCTGAGTTCCTTCCTTGAATCCTCCTACATGAATTGAAACATTCTTTTTTCCCATGCACAGCTGCATGGCCTGCCTGCTTCTGTCATTTCTTAGCAATGGATTCTCTTGAGTTGTGCTTCTGAGGCCCCTTGTAGGGTTCCCTCTATTTCCCTTGCTAATAGTTTCTCACTGCAGGTGGTTGTATATCCTCTTTTCATCAATCCTTTTGACACATTGATCCTTCCAAAGCTGAGCTTCAGTGAATTTAGCCTGGAGGCAAGTGGATTACCTAATTCTGCTTTCAGTATTAGGTGATCTTTTCTTGCTAGCTCATGATAGAAATGTTTCAGGGATGCCAGTGAAAAAGTTAACCACAAAGTTTAGTGGCATCTGTTCGACAATATGCAGTGAGGTAACCCAGTGAATAGAGGGCCGGGCCTGGAGCTGGGAAGACTCATCTTCCTGAGTTCAAATCTGGCCTCATATCCTTGGGTGACCCTCAGCTAATCACTTCATCCTGTTTGCCTCAGTTTCCTTATCTGTAAAGTGAACTGGAAAAGGAAATGATAAACTACTCCAGTATCTTGGTCAAGAAAATTCCAAATCCGGTCATGAAGAGTCAGACACGATTGAAAACAGCTGAACAGCAACAACAAATTAACATGGCCATAATCACTTTTCACTCTTACCTTTGGCTTGGATTTGGATGCCAAATTCTGTAGGTTAGCCCTTCCAAGGGTATCTGATGTACTTTTTAGTGACTAGCCTGCAAGTTGATGGTTAGACTCATACTTACAAAGTTAATAAGTTCTATATTATAAAGTTCTTTTTTTTTCTTGTAGTCAGCATTTCCCTACTTTAGCCAAGTAGAAGATAGAGAATATCTTCTCTTACTTCATATTTTAGAGTTGAGTTGAGGAGATGGAGACCTAGAGAGGTTAGGTAACTTTCCCAAGGTCATAAAGCTAGCTGTATATAGAACCAGGAGTGTACCCAGGTCTCCTTAGTCCTAGATTACTATTCTCTCCACTCTTAATATGTTACTTTATTTTTTTATTAATGAATTTATTTGTTTTTAGTTTTCTACAATCACTTCCATATAGCTTAGATTTTTCCCCCTCACTCTTCATCCTTCTTCCCTCCTTCCATGCCTCCTAAGAGACAGCATCATGCATTCTTATTAAATGCATTTTCACCTTAGGCATGTTACATAGAAGAATTAAAATGAATGGGAGAAACCATGAAAACAAAACAAAACATAACACAAGAGAAAATGATGTGCTTCATTTTGCCATCCAATTCCATAGTTCTTTCTCTGGGTGTGAAAAGCATTTTGCCTTGAGTCCATTGGGAATTTTTTGGGCCCTTGCATTGCTATGAAGGGCTGAGTCTACCAGAAAAATTCCTTGCACACTGTGGTTGTTGCTGTGTACAAAGTTCTCCTGGCTCTGCTCCTTTCACTCAGCATCAGTTCATAATCCTTCCAGACCTCTCTGAAGTATTCCTGTTCATCATTTCTTATAGCACAATAATACTCCATTACATTCATATACCATAACTTGTTCAGCCATTCCCCAGTTGATGTGTATCCCCTCAATTTCCAGTTCTTGACCACCACAAAGAGAGCTGCTATAAATATTTTTGTACATGTGGCAACCTTTCCCATTTTTATGATCTCTTTGGTATACAGTCCTAGGGTATTGCTGGGTCCAAGGGTATGTATATTTTTGTAACACTTTGAGCTTAATTCTCCAGAGTGGTTGGATCAGCTCACACACAGCTCCACCGCGTTAGTGTTCCAACTCTCCCACCTCTTCTCCAGCATTTATCATCTTCCTGTTCTGTCATGTTAGCCAATCTGATAGGTGTGATGTGGTATGTCAGAGTTGTTTTGATTTGCATCTCTCTAATCAATAGTGATTTAGAGCATTTTTTCATGTGACTATAGATAGCTTTAATTTATTCCTATGAAAACTGCCTATTCATGTCCTTTGACCATTTATCAATTGGGGAATGACTTGTATCCATGTACATTTGACTCAGTTCTCCATATACTTTAGAAAAGAGGCCTTTATCACAGACACTAGTTGCGAAAATTCTTTCCCAGTTTTCTGCTTCCCTCATTACTTTATTTTTTAAAATTCATATAATATTTTACTCACTCATTTAACAAATATTTATTAAGTTTCTACTATGTGCAGAATTCTGTTCTAGGGAGATACAAAGTCAAGAGAAGACACAATCTGCCGTTAGGGACTTTACAGTTTAATTGTTGGGAATGAGACATAGCTATAAATAACTATAATGCACAATATTATATAAAAGTAGAGTAGTTAATTGTGAAATGGAGGTGCTCTGTGAAGTATAAGGGGGAAGACAATTATGAACTAAGGGACTCAAGGAACTTAAATGACTTAAAATTGATTGTCAGAGTCTTGTGCTTATTACATAGTCACAAATTCTTATGAGTGTATGCTTTCAAAGTATGGTTATTGACATATGTTAATTTCTGGCCAAAGGCCACAAGGATTTTCTTAGAAAGTTTTCAAGTCTATTGAAGTAAAGGTATTTCCAAGATTCTGATGTAGACAATTGTCATTGACCATGATAAGAGATGGAACAGGGAGGATGACCTACTGGTTAATCAAATGTTCCAATAAGGAGAGAGCACCGTATATTATCTTCCACTAAATCCTATATTAGTGCCTCACAGTTGTTTGCAGGTGAACGTAAGTTGTCAAAAGGTATTCCAGAATACCAGACACACAAAGAATGCTTTTGTGTCAGAATATCTTGTGACGAATAGTAAAGTTTTATGATTAGTACTGTGCATAACTTCAAGATCACAGGCCATTATGCTAGCAGGTGTTTTTATTTCTATGCTTTTCAGAAGAATGCTTACTGGTCTTTGAGATCTTTGGAATATGCAATAGTCTCCTGTCATTTCACTTTGAGTAGCACTGAAATGAAGCTGTAATTTTGTTAAGATGTTTTTATTTGTAAAGAATCATTATCCAAGATGCACTGAAATTAGCATTAAATTGAATTATCCATATATTTCATTTTGGCATTTTGTACTAGATTTTACCGTTGATTGACTTGGCCAGAATCCATAATCTGTAATTAATTTTTCCTTTGTGTTTGCAACTCAGATACCCCTTGGATTCTATGAAAGGCACAAAACAAGCTGTCACTTTGTTTAAGTTAGAATGCTACTGGAATTAAAAAAAATTAATAGGAGGCAGGTATATGGTATGAACTAATTTTTTAAAAAATCTTCACCATTGATAGATACCAAAGTTAAACCTAAAAGCAGAAGTGAAAACTCTTTAACACAAGGACAGGCATGTTATAGATCTTTTTAAAAATGACAAGGCTTTTCAACATTTCCAAGCCATGCATGTGCATGGCCTAATGGCAATGCATCACATGATCTCTGTAATGCAGGCATACCAACGTATTGGATGCTGTATCAGCGCAGTCAGACACCCTGGGAGATTGTGAGGCTCCTCTTGCTCTTCTCTAGTTCTCTAGACATGATGATTACCAAGCCAGGTATTGTTAACCTTTACTGTGTGCCTTCCAGGGCTGTATCTGTAATCAATATGTTCTTTCCACTGGTGTATATGTATGTGTGTATATACATAATCACATACAATCTGTCCTGTCAGCCATCTAGCATTTTTTAAAGTGCCTACTATGTGCTGGTCAGTGTGCTAAGTACTAGGGATACAAAGAAGGGCAGAATGTATTCACTGCTCTCAAGGACTCATCATCTAATTGAGGAGACAACATGTGTCCAAGCAAGCTATATACAGGATAATCTCAGAGGGAAGGTGCTAAGGTTAAGGAATACTGGGAAAGGCTTCTTGTAGAAGGTGGAGCATTAGCTGAGAAACGAAGGGATCCAAGGAGACTAGGAGGCAGGGATGAGGAGAGCAACAGTGTGCCAAACGAGTGAAGATGCTTTTAGTTGAGAGATAGAGTGTTACTTTCAAGGACCAGCAAGGAGGCCAGTGTCACTGGAACATAGAATATATGCAAAGGGGGAACATTCAATAAGATTGGAAAGGTAGAGAAAGCATAATAAAGACTTTTATATTTTATCCTCAAGGGGATAAGGTGCCATTAGAGTTTATTGAATGGGAGAGAACAAGGGACTGTCAGTTGTGACTTACTCTACATGAGATTTTTGTCCATGGGGTGTCCATGCGAAGATATTGGAGTGGTTTGCCATTTCCTTCTCCAGTATACCTCCATTTTACAGATGAGGGACTGAGGCAGATTTTCTGTCCACTGTACCACCAGCTGCCTTGGGGCGATGGGGTGGGGTGGAGGTGGGTTATATCCTGTATCTGTTTTGTTTGTACACAGTTATTTGTATGTTGTTGTCCCATTGTATCATAGGCTTCTTGAGAGCAGAGACTTTTCCTCCTTTTTTTTTTTTGTACACCCAACTCTAGTATACACCTGGCATATAGTAGATATTTCTTGACTACTATGACCTCACTATTTGAAAAATGCTATTTTACTTCAGCAATTATTACATTAAAGTTAACTAATTTGGTTAAAGCATTTGTTGTTGTTAGAACATAGATAATGTTAATGAAAAGCCCGAGCCATGGGCTTGAATCTTATATAGAGGAACGAGTTTGCTTCTCTGTCTCATAGTCCTAGTCTGTATACCATATGGTCACTTCCGAAATATGTCCTATTGTTAAAAAGGGAGGTAAGGCAAGGATACATGCACAAGAGAGTGAATTCTTTGGTATAGATTTTCTCAACATTAGTGTGATCTCATAATGCCAAAGACTACATGTTACTATGTCATATATGTTGTATTTTTTCTATGCCTTTTATCTATTTGAGACACTTAAATGATTTAATGAGTTTGGGAATGTTTCGCGGGAAGAGAAAGCTGCTTAAAAGTTACCATTTAGTCCACCTATTTGAAAGCGATTCTAAAAAAATAAGTAGGCATGGAGTTCAAAAAAGCAGAAGTTCACCTTTAAAAAAGTCATCCAATCTTAGGCTCTACTGAAAACTGGCCTTTATGTCATCCTTTAAAGTTTGCAAAGCATTTATAAATATCTCATTTTATTATTCGGGTTATGTGCTATTGTAATCTTCATTTTAAAAATGAAGAAACTGGGGAAGAAAATAGAAGTGACATGCTTGAGGTCATACAGCTGGGTAAATGTCTGAGGCTGGATTTGAATTCAGGTCTTTCAGACTTTAGGTACTCTCTCCAGTGTATATCTAGCTGCCTATAAAGCAAAGGTCTCAGGATTCTATTTGAATATATAAACTATATTATTTAATAGAAAATAATTGACCTTGTGTATTAAAATGATCACTCAGCTGACCTCTTGATTCTGTCACTATATCGTTTAGTGAACATAGTAAAGTCATTACCCTTTTCTGAGACATAAAGGAATTCAATGAGAGGTAAAAATGAAGTAATAATAATAGGTGATATATATATATATATATATATATATATATACATATATATACGTATATATATGTATATATATATATATATGGAGAGAGAGAGAGCATCTTAATGCATTTTGAAGCTTTAGTAACATAAAAATGCACTAACTTCTGTTAAAACTATTAAAGCTTCAAGGGAGGAGCCAAGATGGCAGAGTAGAAAGACACACATATGCTAGCTCCGAAACCACAGCCTATAAAATGTCTGTAAAGAAGAACTCCTAACTAATTCTGGAGCAGTGGAAGCCATAGAACAACAGAGTGGAGGAGATTTCTGTTCCAGATAGACCTGAAAAACCCTTCCCAAAGATCTGTCACACAGGGAACCACAGCAGAGCCCAGCCCTGCCTTGGCCGTGCAGCACTGAGAAGAGCAGATCCAAGCAGGCTTCAGGGATGGAATCTCTAGCAGCCGTGAAGATCCCTCCACCCACAAGTGCACAGGTCAGTGAGAGAGACTGTTTGGTGGGCCAAGAGGGGAGCAGGGTGTCTCCGTAACTCAGGCCCCCTTGGGAGGCAGAAGCAGAGGCCCCGGAGGCCAGGGGCTCCCGGAGCAGGCAGAAGCTCAGGACCATTACTGAAGGTCTCCACATAAACCCCCTGAGGGAACTGAGCCTGGGAGGTGGCCCTTCCCCCACCTGAGCAGCTGAACTTAAGCTCACATTGAATAGCAGCTGTGGCTGGCGCTGAAAGCCCTGAGGCTAGGGAGCAGCATTTGAATCTCAGACCCCAAGCACTAGCTGGGTGGATCTGGACGGAGGTGGAAAGGAATCTCAGAAGTCAAGTAACTGGCTGGGAAAATGCCCAGAAAAGGGAAAAAAAGTAAACAGATGTTTCTTCCTTTCCTTTCTGATGAGGAAGAACAATGCTTACTATCAGGGAAAGACATAGGAGTCAAGGCCTCTGTATCCCAAACATCTGAAATAGATATCCAATGGGCTCAGGCCATGGAAGAGCTCAGAAAGGATTTTGAAACTCACATTAGACAGGTGGAGGAAAAACTGGGAAGAGAAATGAGAGAGATGCAAGAAAAGCATGAAAAATGGGTCAACACCTTGATAAAGGAGACCCAAAAAGATGCTGAAGAAAATAACACCTTGAAAAATAGGCTAACTCAATTGGCAAAAGAGGTTC
>CM053774.1:49090032-49119582 GCA_028658325.1 Potorous gilbertii | reverse complement strand
GAAAGGATTTTGAAACTCACATTAGACAGGTGGAGGAAAAACTGGGAAGAGAAATGAGAGAGATGCAAGAAAAGCATGAAAAATGGGTCAACACCTTGATAAAGGAGACCCAAAAAGATGCTGAAGAAAATAACACCTTGAAAAATAGGCTAACTCAATTGGCAAAAGAGGTTCAAAAAGCCAACGAGGAGAAGAATGCTTTCAAAAGCAGAATTAGCCAAATGGAAAAGGAGGTTCAAAAATTTACTGAAGAAAATAGTTCTTTCAAAATTAGAATGGAACAGATGGAGGCTAATGACTTTAGGATAACACAAGATCTAGCAGCTTCTACATTAAGGAATCGAAGGGTGTGGAATAGGATATGCCAGAAGTCAAAGGAACTAGGACTAAAACCAAGAATCACCTACCCAGCAAAACTGAGTATAATACTTCAGGGGAAAAACTGGTCTTTCAATGAAATAGAGGACTTTCAAACATTCTTGATGAAAAGACCAGAGCTGAAAAGAAAAGATGATTTTCAAACACAAGAATGAAGAGAAGCATGAAATAATAAACAACAAAGAGAAGTCATAAGGGACTTACTAAAGTTGAACTGTTTACATTCCTATATGGAAAGACAATATCTGTAACTCTTGAAACTTTTAGGTATCTGGGTAGTTGTCAGGATCACACACACACACACACACACACACACACACACACACCACACACATACACACGTGCACGCACACACAGAGATAGAGAGCACAGAGTGAATTGAGTAGCAAAGCATCATACCTTAAAAAAATGAAGTTAAATGGTGAGAGAAATATATTGGGAGGAAAGAGGGAGAAATGGAATGGGGCAAATTATTTCTCACAGAAGAGGCAGGAAGGAGACTTTTTAGTGAAAGGAAAAAGAGGAGAGCTGAGAGAAAAACATGAAGTTTACTCTCATCACATTTGGCCAAAGAAGGAATAAAATGCACACTCATTTTGGTATGAAAACCTATCTTATAATACAGGAAAGTGGGGGAGAAGGGGATAAGCAGGGTGGGGGGGATGATGGAAGGGAGGGCAATGGGAGGAGGGAGCAATTTGAAGTCAGCACTCTTGGGGAGGGACAGGATCAAAAGAGAGAATAGAAGCAATGGGGAGAAGCATAGGATGGAGGGAAATATGGTCAGTCTTACACAACATGACTATTATGGAAGTCATTTGCAAAACTACACAGATATGGCCTATATTGAATTGCCTGCCTTCCCAAAGGAATGGGTGGGGAGGGAGGAATGGGGAGAAGTTGGAACTCAAAGTTTTAGGAACAACTGTTGAGTATTGTCCTTGCTTCTAGGAAATAAGAAATACAGGTAATGGGGAAGAAGATGGGGACAAGGGAAGGCAGGGATGATAGAAGAGAGGGCAGATTGGTGATAGGGGAAATTAGAATGATTGGTGTATTGGGTCGGGGGGAGGGGACAAATGGGGAGAAAATTTGGAACCCAAAATTTTGTGAAAATGAATGTAAAAAGTTAAATAAATAAATTTATTTAAAAAAAAAACCCAAAACTATTAAAGCTTCACAATGCACTAAGACTTTGAGACAGCCATATATGTGTGCACACATATATATATCACTTTAAGGTTACAAAATGCTATGTACTTTGTAAATACATATTAATATAATATATTCATATTATAAGACTTTTAATTTTTCTTATACTTCTATATATGTAGAATGTCCATTATATATTTGTCAATGTATGCATTTATACATATACATCTGTTGAATTGAATTTTGTATATGTGTGTCATATCTGTGTACATATGTGTACACACATATAGTATGCAGTACTTTGATGAATAATGTGCTAGAAATATTGCAAAAATCAAACTGTGATAGAATGTTGAAACTTCAAAAAGCTGGAAATTACAGTTGATCCAAAATCACAGCTTCTCCTTTCGAGTTTTCTTTCTCATTCCAAATGGGGGCAAAGGGTGGAGTTCCTCCTCTCTCTCTCCTACAGATCTGCTGGGACCTGCAGTCCTGGACCTGTTCTATTAAATGTAAAGATCTTAAAGCCTTTTAAAGGTGTATCATAGAGTAGCCAGGTGGTAAGTCTCAAAAGTTGTTGAGTGGTTAGCAGTGTTTCTTTACTCTGTGTAGAATTTGACTAAGGGGTTTGCAATCCTTTCTGTGTTAATCCTTCAGTGTACATTTATTCTTGTGTTAAACCTTAGAAAAGTTGGGCACTTTGTTGTCAGTTGTGCTTCTCCAGTTATCTGTGTACTTAAGTTTCTTCCTCTTCCTTTGGCAGATCGAGGATAACCTTATACATTTTTTTCCATAAGGAGATTTCCCCCTGAAATCTTGCCTGCAGTTTCTGTTTTATCCCACCGCTCCTGGGTGTGCTCTCTGAAAGCATCACTTCTATCCATTATCTTTTCGGTTCTTTGTCTTAGCAGAGGTACCACTACAGTCATTGTGTATCTTATATTTTTCCTCTATATGTCTAAGATGACTGTCCTTAGAAAGAAGGGCTGTATTTGTTGTGTTTTAAGGAAGCTTTTTTTAAAACTTCATTTATACGTATATTATATGATAATGTATTGATATGTATTATATGAATAATACATAATATAGTACAATAATACCTAGTGATCCATATAATAACATGTATATGTACATACATATATAAATTTATATATGAGTGAAAAATATGAGCTGGTCATGTGAGAGATAGCCAACAAATAACCTGCATTTTGTATACTACTAATGTTAAAAGAAAGTGGGGAAGGTCCCTAGCATATTTACTGAGGCCTTTGTAGTGAAATTTGGTGAGGACATTGGAGGATACTCTCGAAATCTTTAGGAATAAATAGGTTGCAATTAGCATCCTTGGAGAGAATTTCCATATTGGTAAAATTAATATCATATTTGAATATTTAAAAAATTTGAGAATTATAATTGACCTAAAATCCTTCGAAGCCTTAATTCTCACTACAAATTAGGTCAAAGAGTGAAATTCCTCACTCTTGCCACCCTCCAGTTAAATTTTTTCTTATTAAATTCTTCCTTCATTTGTTTCTTCTTTCCTGTTTGTTTACATCTCTTTAATAAACTAATTGCAGATTCTTGTTCAAATGTGGCCAGTATCTCAATCTCAGAGCTTCTTATATTTTGTATTTGAGTTCGCATCTGAAATTGTTCAAAAAGGTCATTACTTGAACTTTTGATATTTAATATAAACTTCTAGACCTGACTAAGCCGTAGGGATTAAGCAGCTAGTTTGGTACATTCTGTTTCCCAAACAAAGAAAATAGTTTCTACTTCAGGACTCTAAACAATGAGCATTTTCCTTTCCTTTCCCTATTTTATAAGCCTAAACTCCCTTTACCTGTCAGTTGTGATTATCTATGCTGCTCCAAACTAATGCAAATAAAAGAAGCTGATGGTGGAGAAGGAAATTTTAAAGCATCTTTCAGAAGTGCCATGGTAATGTGAAAATTGATTCAATCGTAATGCCAGTAGAGGGTTGGAAAGCCCGGCCTCTTTGAATGTGCAGATGAATTATAAAAATACCATTCAATTCTGCTTCTGTATTTTGCAGTTTGTGAGGACTTCCCTAACATGTCAGGTATCATTTCTGTACATTCCAGGAAGTATTGCAAACTCAAAAACAAAGGGAAAAAAAGCCAAATTGTTTCATTCTGTCACTATATCCACAGTGATGAGCTCTGTAAAGCAGGGTAAAGTTAATTACATTTTGTGAAAGTAAAATGAGAAAACCTTTAAAAGTAGAGGTAATACTAGGTAGCCAGTGTTAACATAACAATTTGTTAATCTAGTCAGCTGTAATCAGTATTAAAAATTTCTTGAGTCTTTTTATGTTTTACAAACCTGCTAGTTAAAGAAAACAATCACTTATGAGACTGACCATGACAACCATTTATCAACTGAATGCGACACTGAAGAAAACATTAGTTTTCAAGATTTCACTTCCATGTATCTTAAATTGGAGATTGTTTCATTTGAATATACCTTACCTTCCAATTTCATTTGTATGTATCTTAATATCTTAATGTCTGCTGCTTAAATGAGACATGCTTTTTTCATTCTCATCAATGTTATAAATATTAATACCAGTAAAATTTCAATCTGTTCTTCATCACCAGCAGAGTCCTGCTAGGCTGATCGCTTTTTTGCAGCTCTGTCTTAATCAGGCCTTTGGAAAAGCTTTCCTTTAAAAGACATTTTGTGCCACTTAAAAAAAAAATTGGAAACTCATAAAAAACTGATCAGAAAAGCAAAATCTTCATGTTATATAATCTATTTTTGTGAAGATTTTTATTGTGTCATGTGCTACTTCCAAAAAAAACAGTTTAATTTGTTTGCTAAAGTTTGAAAGTCCTCTAGATGCAAATATAACAGTGTTATTATAATTTTGAAGGTTTAATGAACAAGATTTGTAATTGTCTTAAGTATATTTACCTTTTGTATAAAAAAGAAAGAGATAAGGTGATTGAAGGTGAATGAGAATAAATTAATCTTATTCCTAAACATTTGCTTTTAAAAATTCTTAACAGTAAGAACAATTACTTTAACATTAGGGAAGAATTTAATTGGAATCTCTGTAGAATTTATTTAAAATGAAACTTGTGTTTTTGGTTTTGGTTTGTGATTTCATTGGTGAAGAAATTCATTGGTGAGGAAGTTCAGTCTACCAGAGTGCATTGGCAATGGTTATAAAATTTGTAGTCTTAGAGAGTATTCTAGTACAGTGAGATAGTAAATAACTTTCCCAGGGTCACATAATCGGTATGTGTCAGAGGCTAGAACTGAGTTAAGACTCAAAGGACATTCTTTAGTACCCCCCACTGCCTCTATACCAGATATTTAGATCTGTGAATCATTGGCATAGAAGTGATAATTAAACCCCTGAAAGATGATGTAATGGAGTGCACACCCATAGGACTGCAGAGAAAGAAAGAGTAGGGGGATGAACCCAGGATAGAATTTGGGGGTATACTCACAAGTAGGAAATCTAATATGAATGATGAACCAGCAAAGAAGATGGAGGAGTCATTAGACAAGAAAACAAGAACCAGAAAAGCACATAGAACAGAAAGGATCAGAAGAGAGAGTGGATGATTGTCAATATCAAATACATTAGACAGGTTGAGAAGTGTGAAGACTGAACAAAGACCATCAGATTTGTCAATTAATATCATCATTAACTTGGGAGAGGGCAGTTTTCATCATGTAATGAGGGTAGAAGCCATATTTCAAAAGACTGAGAAGAGAGAGGAGGGAAAAAAATGTAGGCATTGAGTATAGACAACTTTTTCTAGGGGTTTGCCTGAAAAGTGTTTGAAAGCAGTAGGGAAGGAAGCAATAGGCAGAGAAAGGTTAAAGATGAGAGGAAGAGAGGGCTTAATTGAACTTGGAGTTGTCTGGAGAAAATGGGAAGAGATAACATCAAGGGCACAAGTAGAATGGTTGGCCTTATCAAGGACTAGGAGTAGCATTTATTTGAGATTGAGAGAATGGAGTGAGTGGGAGAATGATGATGAAGAGAGAGGAATAAGCAGAAACTCCCATCAAATAGCTTCAGTTTTCCCACTAGAGTAAAAGGCAAGGTCCTCAGGAGAGAGGGGGATCAGGGGCATGATGGGGAGGTGTGGGAGGTTTGAGGAAAGAAGTTCTGGAGTAGATTTTGTGGGGACAGGTGAGATAGAGAATGGATAAGACAGGAATAAAAGGATTGCCTTGTTACTGGGAGGGCTCTATTAAGGTTCGATTACGTGAATTCATATTGTATCCATGATGAGACTTCCTCCAGCTCTCTTTAATGCTATGTGAATAGGAGCCAAGATGGCAGATAATGAGAACAACCTATGGCTAAGGTTTAGCCGGAGATGACCAGCAATAGGACAGAGGAGTTGGAGCAAGGTTTTTGAGACTAGAGTTCAGTAGAAAGTTGACTTGGCTAACGATTAAGGCCAAGATTGGAGGGAAAAGAAAGTGAGGTTAGAGCAAGGATAATGGCCTAAAAAAGTAAAGAGGGATACAGAGGTTGGAAATCTCAATGAGGGAGAAAAAAATGGGCTTCTGAGGGATGAAACAGATTCTTAAGGATAAAAAGGGATAGATAGAATCCTTTTATATTTGCTTAATGAATTCATCCTCCCACTCCCCACAGTGGCTGTTTCCATGGCAGTCTCTGCCTCCATCCTCTTAACTGAAGATCTCACCTCATACTTCATTGAAAAGCAAAAATTCAGACTTTTTGCTGAGAGTCCTTTATTTTCCTCTTCTCCTCTCCCATTAATCAGAAGCCTTTCACTCATTACCTCCTGTTTCACTGTCTCTTATGAAAAGATGACCTTTATCCTTTCCAAGTTAAATTTATCTCCATGTATCCTTGATTCCATCGAGTTCCATCTTTTCTAGCAGATTTCCCCCTCTATCATGTCTCCACTCTCTTTAATATGTCTCTATCTAATGTCTTCCTTTCTGCCTACACACATGCCTGTATCTTTACTACCTTTTCAAAAAAATAGTCAACTGATCCTAGTATTCCAGTTAGCTATTGTCCCATATCTTTTCTTCCCTAAACTTCTTTTGTGTCTCTTTTCCTCAGCTAATACCCATCATTGAATTGAAATTGCTCTTCTCAAGGCCACCAATGATCTCTCCAATGCCTGGTATAATGCCCTTTATCCATCTTGTCCTCGGCAGCCTTTGACACTGTCAGCCCTCCTCTTCTGGATACTCCTTAAGTTTTTGTGACCTTGTTCTCTCTTGATTCTTCTACTCGTCTACCTGTTTTTTCTCGGTCTCTTCTGCTGGGTCTTCATCCAGATAATGTCCGCTGACGAAGGTTGTCCCTCTGCTCTCTGTCCTGGGCCTTCCTTTTTGTTTTCGAACTCATTCAATGAATTCATCAGCTCCTATTCTAACTCTTTCAATGAATTCATCAGCTCCTATTTCTATCAGGTGATTTTCATATCTATAGATCTAGCCCTCAATTCTCTGCCAGGCTCCAATCCCACATTACCATATACATTTTGGACATCTGAAATGGACATCATAGATATCTCAAACTCAGCATTTCCAAGTTTGAAGTCATTATCTCCTCTTTCCCCCCCAAACTCTCTCATCTTCTTAACTTCCTTGTTACTGTAGGGGACACCACTATCTACCTAGTCAGGTGAGCTGTCATCATTTATTCCTCTGTCTCATTCCACATGCCTAGTCTGTTGCTAAATTGTGCCATTTCTACTAGTGTGATATCACTTCTTTTCTTCATCTCGAGCCTGAACTGTTGTTATAACCTTCTGTTGGCCTCCCAGGCTCATCTCCTCCAGTTGATCCTCCACACAGCTATCAAAATGATTTTCCTAAAATGCAGATCTGAGTGTATTTAAATGTTTTGCAATACTCAGTAAATTCTAGCTGGTTCACCCCGTAGGATATAAACTCTTTTCAGGTAGGGGGTGTTTTGTTTATGGTGTTCTTATCTACAGCACCTAGTATGGGGACTAACACATAGTAGGAACTTAATAAATACTTGATTGGCTAATTATTTATAAACATTTCTTTTCCCTAATCTATCTAATCCTCACCTCAGCCTTGCGAGATAAATATTATATGTCCTAGTACTATTACTGGATGAGGAAACTGATATTCTAAATGGTTAGTAAGTGTTAGATATGAGAGTTTTGTCAGGTAATAAATAAGAATCCAGTTTTTCTGACTCCTGTTGCTTTCTCTGCTACACAAGTTATCTATATTATTAAGCTTTCTAAATTTCTTGTTGACTAAATATTAATAAAGCTTAATATTTAATATTAATAGTAATATAGTGGAATATTCCAAGGACCTCACCATTCCAGACTGATAAGGCAGTTCTTGGGGTTCACTTTGTTGTTCACTTGGGTGGCAGATAATCCTGCTAAATCCTGGTTTTTATAATATGATTTCTGACAGAAACCATCCGAGTTTAGGACAGGAAGTGCTACTCCATCTCAGAATAATGGAAGACAGAAAACTGAGAGGAAGAATGACTCACTGTCCCAGGGACTTAAATTAAAATCAAAGGACTACCATAGTTTCATAGTATTTATGTACATAAGGTTTTTATTTTTTTGTTTGATTTTAGAGGGAAGAAAGCGGAACTAGATCTGAGCATGTGAGAAATTTTGCAACCCGTGGTAACAATGTATCCTTGGATTCTGTAGGATAATCTTGTCTATCAATGTATCAGTGCATCTCTCTGCCTGTCTGTCAATGTCTTGTCTTCTCTCCAGAGTGTCCAGATGCAGTTTTGTTTCATGGCAATGGTATATAGGATTTGGAATTGTTTGTTGTTGTAATTGTAGTTGTTGATCTCTCTATTGCTTCATTTTTTGTCATCTGACAGCACAATGGGACGGGGATATTCACAACTCCCTCTCTTACTTGGATCCAACCCAGTTTCTGTCTTCTGAAGGAATTAAAACAAAGCCTCTGTCTCCCAGTACTAACTGTACTAATCTTAAGTACTCTTAAAATAAACATATTTGCATGTTTTTATCTAGAGTATCCACAATAAATACACATTGCTTTCACAATTTTGCAGTGTTCTACTTCACTTAGATATCTACAGTAATTGGAAAGGACTAGACAGCTTTACTGATTATATGGTATGTCCTTTATCCCTTTTTGAAATGGGATACAATATCCAAAGATAATTCTCTATTGAACCATTGTGTCTCCTAACTCAATATTTTGTCATCCTACCATTAACCCATGATATACCAGGGTCCTTCAGATTAAAAAATTATTATATTAAAAAAATATATTGATATTGTCTGTTCCTATATCTATGGCCAAAAAGCTGGTAATACTTTGTATGTTTACATATGATACAGAGTACCTGTCTTTTGGTTTGCCTACTGTAGCTGCTATTGCTTTTTGTAACTCTCCAAAAGTTTTAGTACAGCTCTAAGGTTTAATTGTTTTGAAAAGGTTTAATGGGTTAAGTGAGGTTTAATAGTTTAAAACTGCACTAAGGTTTGGGGGATATGAAATACTTTGTACAATATATGCAATATGTTGTGAACTGATGGAAGGTAATTAATTCAGTGACTGTATTTATTTCTGAGTTGCCAGTGAAAATCTAGGGCTATTTATAGGATGCTTTTGGTGGGCATTTTCATGTGACTTTTCCCTTGAGCCTTAGTGTCATCAAGAATGCAGTCTTTTGCATAAACCAGCTCCCAGGTAACTGTTGTAGAATTGAGATATAAATCTTGCAAATGGGACACTAATTTACTTCTATTCAAGTGTTTTCAATAGCTGCATACTAGATAATGTGATCAACTAAAACAGCTAAAAGTGTTTTTTAACCCAAGCTCACAGGCTGTTAATTTCACCGCTGAATATAAATTCAGTAATGTTGCAATACAGTTTAGGCCTCATCAGGAAAAGCCCACTGCCCAGAAAGAAGAAGGTGATAGTCTCCTGATTGGACCACATTTGGAATATTGTATTCAATTCTGGCCACTCTATACAGAAAGCACACTGATAAATTGGAGGGAGCAGCCAGCATGGTGAAAGGTCTCTAGATCATTAATGCCATGTGAAAACTAGTTAGAAAATCTGGTGATGTTTTTACCTTGGAGAAGAAAGGCTTAGTGGTGATGAGATTTCAATGTTTTTCAAGGGCTATCACTCAGGAAGAGCTTAGAATTTTATGTTTTGTCCACAAGGGCAGAAAGAGGAGCAGTGTGGGAAGTTTTAAAGACAGATATTTAACTCGTAATAGCCCTCTAGGTAGAGAATCCAGAATGGCCTACTTCATTTTAGGTCTTCCAGAGAATACTGCAAAACTACTTTCTGGGGGTGTTGTAGAAAGTATATATACTTGGTCTGGTATGTTGTGGACTCAGTGGCCTCTGGATTTTCTCTTGTTCTGACTATGATTCTATGGTGGCATGTGTGTGACCCTTTAAACTTTGGAGGGTTCTTTCATTTTGGAATCATTCATGATGATTATACCCAATTCAGTTGCAGTTTCCTAGAGAATGACATTATTTTAATAATATTGTTTAGCACTTTTTAATTTTTGTTACTTTTGAGCATTCCTACATAAGATAAGCCGAATAAGACTGAGTCTGTTTTATGATACTGCTTCCTTACAGTGATAATGAGGAATAATACAGCATCATGGAGTCTAGCCCAACTAACTGTACAGCCATGAAATATACCCTCAAGTTATTTCGCTTCTCAGAACCTTAGCCTTTGCATCATGAATTTCAGAGCCAGCTCTACCAGAGGCTTTGTAAGGTTGATGAGCTCATTCTTTTATGTTATTCTCCTTGCTATCCCTTCTCTGCTGGACACGCTGTCGATATTCCGTAATAAGCATTTTCAAATGATTCTGGACAGTATCTTGCCAGCATCTGAGTCAAGTAGGATACTATAATAGTTGTCTTAGTGTGCCTTAATGAAGACAGCGATAATTCCCTGATGTTAAAAAAAAAACTTGTTGTATCTTCTTGGTTCCTATATATGCGAAGAGAAGACTCTCAAGATGCTCTTTATTTGTGCTTGAAAATGTTATCATTCTTCTTTCTTCTGACTGTTGTACTAACTTAAACATGTAAGAAATGCCATCCTAGCTCAGAACTGTGCTTTACACATACTCGTTTTCTCTTTCTGATGATAGCAATAGTGGTTATTTTATGGAATGGGAGGGTCTTTACTCAATATAGGATTGACTTCAGATGGTTACGCATGCACTGTGAGTATCCTAACTTCCCTTTAGGCAATCTATTATAGATAATATCCTCTATCAATTTACTTAAATGATAGGAATGTATTAAAATTTTCTTCACTAAATGTCGAAATGATTCCCAAATAATCTTTGTATAGTCATATTTGTTTTACAGTAGTGAAACATTTATTTAGTCACTGAAATGTCAGTATTCTTTGATGTCAGGGAGCCACTTTTGCCCTTCAGGAATACCATATTGTCAAGACCCCTCTCATGTGATGTGAGGTGAGAAATTAATGATCATTGTTTGTTGACTTAGGGAAGGGAAAGGAGAAGAGAGGATCCTTCCAATACTGGGGAAGGGGGTGGAGAGTAGGAGAAGGGAGGCCAGGAACTATGAAAACTAATTGAGTTGGGAAGAAAGAAAATCAAGTCAAATTAAAAGCAAGATAAATAGATTTGCCAGAATGAAGATAGATTAGGAGATGCAGTCTAGCAGTCAGGAAGTCAGAAGATATTTGGAATGCACAGAGCTTGAATGGTTATGAGTAACACAGGTAGTGGAGTGAGGTAGGTATAGTGAGGGTGGTGTTTGGGGAATCAGAGGACTAATTTCTTATGATTTCTTTTATTTCTTAATGAAGCTGTTCTGCTGGGCCCTGGGACCCATATACACATATTCATTAATATCTTTTGCCATACATGCTTTTTTATTTGAGGTTATTCTGCAGCGTGACAGCATTTAAATTCTTCCATCCACTATAGGTACTTATTAGCTGCATTTATCAGTGCAGCATTATCTGTATTCATCCCTTTTCTATGGCCCATGAGGAGCTGCAAGGTTTTAAAAATGGATTATTTTGCTTCTAGTTCTTTCATTTCAAAGAAATGGTTCTCATCAGGCCTATTTTGCTAGTATAGTTTGACAAGTCTCTCTTGCATTTAGTATTGGAGAGTCAGTCACTGGAAGTTCTCAAGGTGATCATGAGTAGTAATCCATGAATGAAGAGGGCTGTTTTGGGGGGTGGGGAAAAAGGGTGTTGTCACAGATTTCTTCATAGATTTCTTTGTTTTCTATAAGTGCTAGTAGAGCTGTCTTTCACAATAGACTTTTCAAGAATAACCAACCTCTTTTAAAACTACTGCAAGTAAGTTCAGTAATAATAAATAATACTACTTTATGAGAATTGGTAAACGTTAGAGTTAATGAAGTAGAATGGTTGATAGGTAGCTAAAATTGAATATCTATGAACAAAACTGTAGAGACAATGGCAGGTTTTAGGCTGGAACTCTCCATTAACAAAGTTGCTTGTTTGGGTTATTTGTGGTCAAATACTTTTTTACTTATTGGACTGGAGCTTTAAATAGGTCAGCTATTCATTTTGGCATTGCACATACCATGTCTAGTCAATGTTTACCACCATTTCCCATTATTAATGGCAGATGATGCATTCCTTAGTCAGTTTGCGTTTACAAAATCTGCCATTCAACAGACACAAGCAAAGCTAGTCCAGGATACTGACTGGCAGTCTCAAAATGCTCTAAAGATAAGATTGTTTTTCAGTTCAATCTATATTTTCACAAGAGCCAACTCAAGTTCAGACTCTCATCACATACAACCTGAACTATTGGGATAACCTTCTAATTGGTCTCGAAATTTCCTATCTTCTCTTCCCTTTTTGTCCTCCAAACTGCTGATAAAATAACTTGGTTAAAACATAGGTCTAACCATATCATTCCATTGCTGAAGAATCCTCAATAGCCTCTAGGTCAAAATGCCTACTCCTAAGGCTGACATTTAAAGTCCTTCACAATGTGATCCCAAATTGAGTTTTTGAGACTTATTTTACATTACGTAGCTTTCTGCATCCCATATTGCCTCCTTGCTTCCCCTGAACTCAATATTCCATTCCCTGGCTCTTACTGTGGATAAGCTGACTCTCACCTCCACCCAAAATGCATGAACCAGTGTTTTCCTCTGGGAAAACTTTCTTGGTTCCCTTAGTTATTAGTTTTCCCCTTCAAATAATCTTGTATTTATTCATCTTTATATGCATCCTATTCCCTGGTGTAAATAAAAGTTCCTTGGCATTGGACACTGTGTGGATATGGAGATGGAGGGTATGGAGGAGGGAGAAAAGTATATATTATTATGCAGGTGTCTTGCACATAGTAGGGACTTAATAAATAGATGTTAATTTGAACTGAATTGGACTCAGTCATGCTGTGGACTCTATTTCTGACTTTGCTGAGAGTTTTAGTTCCATCATTTTCAGATTATATAATAAGACTTCATTTTTTTAAAATTTTATTCAGGCATTATCTTTCCCTCCCGTTGGCCCCCACAGTTGAACATTTAAAAAAATTAAAACTTCATGATAAATATGTGTAGTCAAACAAAACAAATTCCATCATTACCCATGTCCAGAAAAGAATGTCTCCTTCTGCATTTTAAGACCATCATCTCTTTGGGTGCAGGTGGGTAGCAATCTTCATCACTGGTCCTGGAATCATGGTTGATCATTAGACTGATCAGACGTAATCTTACTAAATTAATTCTTCATCTTACTAACTTCCCTCTGAAGTTATCTCCAATTTATTCTCTATGTGTCTTATTTGTACATAGCTGGTTTGTGTTTTGTTTCCTGCAAGACCCTGAATTCTGGAGAGCAGGGACTGTTTTTTGCCTTTTTTTTTATATCCCCTGCACTTAGCACATTGCCAAGACTAAAGTAGGCACTTAGTAAATGCTTGTTGTTTAGCCTTACTATTAAATTTTTTTTTAATGTTCATTTTTACCCTGTTTTTATTGTATGAATTGTCATCCAGGTTCTGCTTACTTCCTTCTACATCAGTCCTTACATGTCTTTTCAGCTTTCTCTGAAACTGTCTCTTTACTATTTTTTATGGCACAATATTATTGCATTGCATTCGTATCTCATAATCCCGTAATTTATTCAGCTATTCCCCTAATTGATGGGCAACCCTTAGTTTTATAGTTCTTTGCTACGACATTTACTGTTATTGCTTTTGTGCATATGTGTCCTTTTCCTATGTCTGATGCCTTTGGGGATATAGGCTCAAAGGAGATAGGATATAGTGGTATAAGGATATAGGATATAGTGGTATAGCTGTGTCAAAGGTAAAGTTGTGTCCATTTAGTATCTTTGGGGCTGTAGTTCTAAATTGCTTTCCAGAATGTCTATCAGTTTCACCATCAGGGTACCTATTTCCCCATAAGTCCTTCAAAATTTGTTATCTTTCTTTGGTCATCTTTGCCAATATGTGAAGTAGAACCATTTTGTTTACTGGTTTCCTAAAATAAACCCAGTTTCTGATTTAATTTGGGCTAAAAGTAGTGGCATCGTTATTTATAATTATACTCTTAATTATACTAATTTTATGGCTACATGCTAAGGGTTTAAGAAATCAGACCGGAGTAATGGAAATGAAGTAGTGTATTTGAGGGAAAAAAAAGGGACATCTTGCCATCCTATTCTTTTATTTATTTTGATATTCTGTGGGAATTCATGCTTGTGGAAGAACTGTGGGTTTATTTGCTATGGTAAAATATATTTATGTTCTCTTCTTTAAAGGGCATGAGAAATTGTAGAAAGCAATGAGAACCTATAATGAGATAGGGTTTAGTTGTTTTTATATGCATATATAACTTGAAAGCTTTATAGAGTACATAATATAACCACCAGTTTGTCCTGCTCATTTTTTTTTTTACTCCTGAAAGCACCCTATGTCGGACAGATCTGAACTGTTACATTAGCATCCTAACTGATATCTCTAAATCCAATCTCCCCTCTCTAAACCATACCCCACACAGCTTCCAAACTGATATTCCAGAAGTTCATGTGTGACCATGTCATCCTTCTGTTCAAGAAACTTCCATGGCTCTTTGCCCGTGAAATAAAATAGATTCTCCTCTGTTTTGCATTTAAAGCCCTTTACAGTCTGGTTCTAGCCTGTCTTTCTAGGTAGACTGCCGTACTCCCCTTTATCTGTTCTATACTCCAGTTAACCTGATCTACTTCTCACAACACAACAGTCTATCCCCATTTGCCATGCCTTTGTTGTCTTTATATAGGCTCCTGCGTAGGCCTGGAATTCTCCTTACATATGCCTCCTTGACCCTCCAACTGCATTCACAGTTTAGCTCAATGATGTCTCCTTCAAGGCACTGTTATAAGTTCTAGGGATACAAAAAAAAGATAAAAACCAGTCTCTGCTCTGCAGGATTTCACAATCTATTGCAGGAGATAATGTGCAAACCAGCTACGTGTAAATAAGATACATAGAGGATAAACTGGAGATAACTTCAGAGGGAAGTTATTAAGATGAAAGATTAACTAATCTGTGTAACGATCACCTGTAATTCCAGTGCCCCTCCCGTCTGTGTGCATCTGTAATTATATGTGATATGAATGTGTATATGTATATATGTATTTATTTTCATTTGAATGTGTTGGGTATCCCTTTGAGTAAAATGTAAACTCCTTGAAGTCGTAGACTGCCTCATTTTTATATTTGTATCACTGGCACCTAGAATAGTCTCAAGAATGTAGTACCTTATTAATAAATGCTTGTTGATTGACAGATTATTAATGCCTCTGTCTAATGGATAAGGAGATAGAGACTAAGAGAATTTAAGTGATTTATGCAAATTATTCATCTAACAATTAAAAAGATGGTACTAAGCCTCACTCCCCGCCCTTGGTGAGTGTTATGATATCACTGTAGTGAAAGATGAAGTCACTGGAAGCATTTTGTGGCATGCATGAATTTGGAGTTAAGCAGAATGTGCTGATAAATCTGAATAAAGGCATCAAGATTATTATTTTGCACACAATATGTGAACTTAAGAGGTAGCTGGCTTCAAAACTAGAAAGACTTCAGTTCAAATTCCATACCTGTCACATATTTGCTGTCTGACCTTGGAAAAGTCTCAACTTCTCAGTGCTTTAGGCAACTTCCTAAAATTCTAAATTGTGGAAAAGGCAGGAGTGTTAGTAGAGGGAATTTATTCCTCTGAGAGTTCCCAGTACCAGTGAATCACAGGGACATTCCATAGTCCTATGTCTGAACTTAAACATCTGGCAAATAAGATTCTGATGATTCATAAAATTTGAGATTTTTATTTTAGATCACAACTGATCTAAAATATTCTTGCATTTCTACAGCTACTTATATGCTGACTTTACATGTGTGTATATAGATATTATATGTATGCATAGTGTCTGAATCCGATGATCAAGTACTGCTTTGAACATATACTACAAATATAAACAAATAATTGAACCTCTAGGTTCCCCTGGGCAATTCTCTAACATAGCAGCGGATCTGCTTGGTAGGGAGAGCTGCCGACCACACTGATGAAATGACAGGTTCACACTCTCCAGTTCCACCTGCCCTCCCCAATTCCTCCACCAAGTGTAATATTTCAGTACTTCCCTGATTCATGACAGCAATAACGCTTATGCAACCACTAGGGGGAATAATGGGGAGAAATTTAAAATCTGGCCCTTTATTCCTAAATAAAATATTCATCCTCTAAGATTCCCTTCCCAACCATGCCCACACACATACAACAATGTTTCCATTTAGTTTTATTTCATGTGTTGGACAAAGGGAAGAGTGTGAATTGACAGTTAATTTACGAAATTATGAATTTAGAGCATGCATATCTGATTCTTTGGGTATTTTCCAGGAAAGGTCACTGTGACATCAGTGAATGAGAACGTTTAATAAGACATGGATAGTATAGGGCCAAATGGCACAGACAGTACAGAGTTATTTTTCATTTCAGTCATCTCCAATTCTTTATGACCCCATTTAAGTTTTCTTGGCAATAATATTGGAGTAATTTGTCATTTCCTTCTCCAGCTCATTTTATAATTGAAGAAACTGAGATAAATGGGGTTAAGTGACTTGCCCAGAGTCACATAGCTAGTAGGTATCTGAGGTTAGATTTGAACTCAAGTCCCTGACTCCAGATCCAGCACTCTATCCACTGCATCATTTAGCTGCCCTAAATACAGAGACAAGCAGCGAAAAGGTGTACAGAGGTACACTATGTGGGAGCAAGAGATGGTGTTGTGAAGGGAAACACAGGTAGTATGAGGAAAGAGGACGGTGAAGGGATTAGACTTGGGAACCCTCCAGCAGCATGAAGGTGGAAGAGTGCTGAGGGTAGGGCAGGAGTTTGATGTCTCATTTTTATAGGTTGTTATCTATACTACCTTGGGGTTAGTTCGTTAATATATCCAAATCATTTCACAGTTGTCAGTAAAGCTTTAAAGTAAACATACCCACATCATCTCAGAATTATCAACACCTTTTGGTGATCTGCTGTTTTTTACTGTGGATGTCTGGAATTTGCCTGAGATTTTTATATCACACAGAACCAAAAACAAAGCCTAGATGGTTTCCCTTGATTCAGCACATATCACTAGGGTGTGATTTTTGGTTAATGTATCAGGCAATTTGTAAATTATTTCCCTTTACTCTTTGGGATGATTTGTATGTGACTTCTGGGTTCCCCTTGGCGATCTTACTTCCTGCTACTTCTACTTTATACTGACTGCTTTGAAAGTGACTGTGCTGACTGGAAAACAGGAGGCTAGTAAGGGGGACCAGAACAAGATGCAGTTTTAACATGGAGCAAGGGGGAGGTATCAATGTATGTCATTCATTTTTATCTCAGCCTTCACATGCTTTGCCAACATCATCGCAGGATCTTTTCATCCACACTATATATACATTACAGTTTCACTATTTAGCTTCCAATTTCAAATCAATTCAACATGCCTTCACTGAAACCTATTATGAAGGCACTGTACTAAGTGCTAGGTATTCGGAGGAACTTACATTTATGCTGAACCAGATTGCAGTGTTGGCAGGAGAATGGAAATCAGGAAGGTTATCAAAATGGAGTATTTCACCAACATTCAATTTACATCAAGAAAAACTATTGTTTGTTGATTGATGGATTGAATGATCGAGCAATCAAAGAATGAAAGTCACCTTTATTTCCTTTTGGATTTATCCAGAAACTACTATGAATTGGAAAGGGGAATGTAATTCATTGGCCTATCTGCATTAGAAGAGGAAGTATCCTCACCAATAGCTCTTTGTACCAGTAATATCACAGGTCCAGACAAAAAAAAAAGGTGGGGGGGAGAATGAGCAACAAAACCCTACCAGAGAATGCATGAATGTATATGTGCGTTTTCTCTGTCTCTGTCTCTCTCATGCGCACACACACATACTCACACACATGCACACACACACGCACTCGTTTGTGAAATTGAGGAGGATCAGTATTTTCCAGAAGGAATTGGTGAGAGCCATATTTTATTGGATTTTATTGCTGGAATGAATTAAATAATAGGAGGGAAGTCCATGTGTCCTGAAATGGAAGCACCCAAAGACAAGACAGCTTCCTGTCGGTCCTCTGACCTGTTGGAAACACAGGATTACGTCACATTTCCTAGTACTATTCCAAAGGAGGAACAGCCTATGAGCTCAACTTTAAAACCCACACCTTTGTGGCAAGTTAAGAACTAATGCCAGTCTTCCATTGAGGATGAGGCACCTTGAATTCCATTAAATTCAGGTTATTGCCAACTTAAAATTATGCTTATTGTTGGGTCCAACTGTAGACTGGACAGATAGAAGGAGCAGTGTTGTTTCATATAAGCACCACGTCAAGCTCATCACTGGTGTGTTCTCTTCTTCTGCTCACAAACCTGACTCTAGTTCTGAGAAATGTCATAAAGTGTTCCTTTTACTTAAGCCTGGAGGCCACTGACATGGTTCCAATAAGTATGTTCCTATTCTCTCTACTTTCCTTGCCAAGGACAGTGACAAAAGGTTGAATGGTTCTCAGAGATGAACTCTCCCGATGTCCCTCGAGTCCAGAAATACACATGGAAGGAGGAAGTTATATGGTATAGTTCACAGATCTGTTGTCTTTAGTGTTTAAGATTTGTTGACGGGAGCATGTAAATCACTAAGGTTGTCAAAATGGAATGTTTCACTAACATTCAATTAACATCAAATAAAACCATTGAAAGAAAAATAAAAGCCATTGCTTTGAGTACCTGCACTTGGGGGCTTTACCACATACCCCAAACAGACAGTAGGCTGTAAACTACTCATTTATTGGACAATTTGGGATGTGTCTGCAGACCAGCATGTTGTTTCAGTGTCTGAGACAAACCACAAAGGATAACCATACTTTAGGAATGCTGTTTTTCTTCCTAACCTGTGTTTTTGGTAGTGAGGTTGGATCAGAAACCTGTAACTCATCATGGGAAGATTTGAAACACACCCAGTTTTGCACCAGTGGGTGGCAGCAGACTGGGCTGAAACTGAAATGATTTCACTCATAATGGTTAGGACTGTAGAGGCTAATGGCAGTATATGAGGCCCTTGCCAAAAATAGATTTTTTGAGTTTTATAATATGATTTTTTATTTTCCATGCAGTATTCTGATTTTACTGTTGATCTTGAGTGGTCATAATACATAAAAGCCAAGACACATGATTTTTTTTTAATAGTTTGGACTTAAGCAAGGGTTTATTATAATAGTATTTATTTTTTACTAGTCTAATAAAAGAGGAAGAGAATGTGCTGACAAATTTTATACTGTAGCTCAGAAACTGTTCCATTTCCTTGGCTATTATCATACTTTTGTTCTGTGCTGTACTAAGGTGGTGAGGTCTAGGGAAAGAGGTAGCAGACTTCATGGGAAGACCGGGGTTCACTTTCTAACTTTGCAAACAAATGGCCCCAAGGGAAAATCATTGCTTTTCTTTAAGCCTCCTGTGATCGTGATCAGAAATTTACCTTCTCACATTTTGTATTCCAGCCAAACTGGAAATCACATTGTTATTTTCCTTCTCATCTCTCTGTACCCTTGCCTGGAATTCAGTCCAGTACATTAAGTGCATACTCTGTATCAGGCACTTCCAGGTGTTGAAACCTTTCTCTTTCTTCAAAGGTCAATAAAGTCATTGAAATAAAACTGTTTCTAGTAGTCATCTCTTGAAATATTTGAAAACACCTTGAGGTGACACAAAATCAAAATAGACCATCACCAATCAAGGCAGAGCAAGTGAGTGCTGACTCTTTTTCTTCTCCATGATGCTGGTCGCTACTCCTGTTTCCAGTTCAGTTGTTGCCCCTGCTATCATTGATATACCTGATGAACCTGTTCAAATATTTCTTTCTCCTCTCAAATTGGACCACAGATTACTGTGTCCCATACTTTGGCTCAGGTCTCTATATGCATGGTCATTCTGGTTTTTCAATGCTTATTTTGTTGGTTGTTGGTTAATAAGTATGTATCAGTATTTATCACTGTGCTAAGTTGTTGGTTAATAAGTATTTATCAGTATTTATCACTGTGCTAAGTGGTGGAGATACAAAGGCAAAAAAAAATCCCTGCTTTCAAAGAGCTCACGATCCAATGGTGGAAAAATGAAATTCAAATAATTATATATTGACTAAAATGGAAATATGTTTTTTGTGATTGCACATGTGTAACCTGTATAAAGTTGCTTACCAAGTAGGGAGGGTAGAGGAGAAGGTGAAAGAAGAAGAATTTGGAATTTTTAAAAATGAACATTAAAAATTGTTTTAACATGTAATTGGGAAAATATTTTTTTAAAAAAACTATGTACCAACAAAATATATACAGAATAAACTGGAAATAATTAGCTAAGAAAGCACTAGCATTAAGAGGAATCCGGAAAGATTTCTTGTAGAAGGTGGGATTTTAAGAAGGAGTTGAAGAAAGGTAGATGGGCCGTGAGATGGAGATGATGAGGGACAGAATTCCATGGGGAAACAATCCATGGACAAACACATTTGGGAGATGGAGTATCTGGTATGAGAAACAGCAGGGAGGCCAGTGTTGCTGGGTCTCACACTATGCAGGAAGGGATGTAAGGTGTGAGAAGACTGGAAAGACAGAATGGAGTCAGGTTCTGATGGACTTTAAAAGCCAAACAGGTTAAACAGGTTTTTGTATTTGAACCTGGAGGTAAAAGGGAACCACTGGAATTTATTGTATCAGGTTTTTGTATTTGAACCTGGAGGTAAAAGGGAACCACTGGAATTTATTGTATGGGGAGATGGTCAGACTTGTGCTTTTTAGGATAAATACTTTGATAACTGAGTGGAGAGAGGATTGGAGCAGGGAGAAATTCAAGCCAGGAAGACTGATCAGAATAATTTAAGCATATCACAATAATTTAAGCATGAAGTGATGCGGACATGCACCAGGGTCACGGAATTGTCAGAAAAAGGAGAGGGAGCACATATACAAGTCTATAATGATGGAAATCAGATTGGAAAATTGGAGATGAGAGAGAGTGATGCCTCTGGAATGATACTTTTCTATGTGAAATCTGTGTGCTTGGTAGGGTGATGGCACCCTTCATAGTAACAGGCAAGCTAGGAAGAAGGGAGGGCCTTAAGGTGAAAATAATGTTTTCAGTTTTAGATATACTGAGTCTAAGATATTGATGGGATATCTACTTGGATATATCCAGTAGGCAATTGGAGATGTGAGTTTGGAAGGAGAAAAGTATAGACTAAGTAGACCAGAGTTTATATTCTACTGGGTGAGTGAACTGGAATCTATTGAGTATCGTGAAACATTGAAATATACTCAGATCTGCAGTTTAGGAAAATCATTTACACAGCTGTGTGGAGGATGGATTGGAGGAAATGAAGGAGGGAGACCCACAGAAGTTTATAACAACAGTTCAGACATGAGATGATGAATGCCTGCAACAAGAGGTGAGTGAAGAGGAGTGTATATATAGGAGTGATACCACACAAGGAGAAATGGCAAAATTTAGCAACAGACTAAAGGAGTAAAGGATGACAGCCCAAAGGACTAGGTGAATAGTGGTGTCCCCCACTAAGAAAATGAGAGACTTTGGGGAGGGAAAAATAGTGACTTCAGTTTTGGAAATGTTGAGTTTGAGATGCCTATGGGACATCCATTTGCGATGTCTAAGAGTAGTTGGTAATGCAGGACTGGAGCTTGGCAGAGAATTGGGGGCTAGATCTATAGATATGATACTCATTTGATAGAAATGATCATTTAATCCATGGGATTAAAAGATTGAGCAAAGGAGACTGAGAAGGGGTTCGGCTGCAAAGAGGTAAAAAAGGATGAAGATTGAGAAAAAGCCTTTAGATTTGTCAGTTAAGAGATCATTAGTAACACTGGAGAAAGCAATGTCAATTGAGTGATGAGATCAGAAGCCACATTTCAGAGAGTTAAGAGAGAGAAAAATAAATGGAGGCACTAAATTGTAGGTGACCTTGAGGAATTTTGAAAGGGAGGAGAGACATAGGACAGAAATAATTGAGGATGGAAAGCTTTTTAGGGATGAGGAAATCACTGGAGTTTTGGTAGGCGATAGCAAAGCAAACAATAGACATGGAGAAAATGAAGATGAGTGGGAGAGTTCTTGGGAAATGAAAGATGTAAAGAACACAGCAAAAACCATTTAACACGGAGCCTTCTGGATGCAAATGTGTGATACTTGTAGACTCTAATGGAAGCTCATTTTAAGATTACCTTAGCCAAATTGATGAATATGATATACTAGTAATAGCAGAAGATTAAGTGGAAATCAGTAGAACTCTCCAGTTTCTAACTCTCCAGTATTCTTACATAGGATTTTTTTTCCCCCTGAGAGATTTTGTGCCATTTTGGGTTAGCACCAGCTTATTTCAAGTACTGGGTGCTACCCAATGAAAATATACAGGGCTATAGCCTTCCTAACCAAAACTCCTTTCATTAACAAAT
The DNA here is from genome assembly GCA_028658325.1 of Potorous gilbertii. Classification (NCBI taxonomy): domain Eukaryota; kingdom Metazoa; phylum Chordata; class Mammalia; order Diprotodontia; family Potoroidae; genus Potorous; species Potorous gilbertii. The sequence continues at coordinate 49,097,002 of CM053774.1, read as the reverse complement.
GTTGATGGAACTACATTTAGCCACACCAATTTGTATGGCCCTTGAGTTGATGTTTGTGTTGAACAGCAAATCAGAGAGTAATCAAGAAAAACATGCCTATAGAGAACAAGATAGGAAAGCAACTCCTTAGCTTTTGTGCAGCTCTCTTGCATTAAAGATTATGATGAAGAACTGAATAAAGCATTGTAATAAATGGCACTAATTGCTTTTTTCCTACCATCTTGTTATACATCTGTATCCACAGAACACATCTGGGGTCTTTCTTCTCTTGTTTCTATGTACAGTATCATATTTGCTTTTCAACAATACCCTGTAGCTTATATTTCAGCAACACAGATTAATAACACTTTACATCATTCCACATGTGCACACCTGAATACTACACCTAGTAATTTAACAATTGCCTATAGCAATAATGCATTGGAAGAACATAGTTGTGAGGTGACGTTCATTTATTTAATCAGGAGTCACTTTCAATCCACATTTTGTTTAGGTTCCTGATGATCTGGTACAATGGAAAGTGGGTGGGTGGGGGGTTGAAATGACCTGATTTCATATCCTTTCTTTACTATTTACTATAGTAAAGCATCCTTAAGGAAATCACTGCATCTCTCTTGGCTTCCCTTTCTCATCTGTTAATGAAAGCCCCAGAGGGAAAACCTCCAGGTTCCTTTCCAGCTCTAAGACGTCTCATCTTCTACCTCTGCACCTTGGTTCAGGTTGTTCCTCATGCCTGCAATGTTCTCCCTTCTCACCTCCACCTCTTAGACTCCCTGGTTTGTATGAAATTTCAGCTTAGGTGTCTTTTCTGAGGTCTTTGATGAATCTTACCCTGGAATTTTGATTGAGATTTCATTGGTACAAAGGATTGCTGAAACTACCAATGTAAATCAACACTTTTTCTGCAGCTTGCTAGTCCTAATGAGTTTCCTGGGACAACCTGCCATAGAATATGAAGTGACTTGTCGAGAGTTACACAGTATTTATCAGGGGAAGACTTGAATCTAAATCTTCCTTGCTCTGAGGCCAACTGTCCACTACAAGTGCCTCACCATATTTATATTTGTTTTTGTTTACACATGTTGTGTCTTTTTAGGAGACTACAAGCTTCTTGAGGGAAGGGACTTGATTTATTTTGATCATTTTATCTACAGCATTTAGCACAGTGCATTCCCTATGGTATGTACCAATACATTTGTATTGAATTGTTTAATTTATATGGCACAGAGCTACATATATGGAAGATACAAAATATTATAAAACATATTCCCTGCCCTTGGAGAGCTTAAGTCTAGGTGGGGAGTTAAAATACACACATGTGAGAAGTTAAGCAGCAGTATGAAGAATGATTCTTATTTTAATGAGCATATTTGGAACACTAATGAAGTTAAATTTTTAAAATATGATTGCAATGAGCATATTTATTTCTAGAGATAATAGGCCTATTATTTCAAGCATTTTTGAAAAGAAAACAATACCCAAACATTCAAGTATAATGGAAGAATTTAGATACCTTTCTGGAGTTAGTTGTAATATAATTTTTAGGTGTTTTTTTTTTTCAGTGAATAAAAGCTCATTTTTCTCTCCCCATCTTCTTCCCCTTATTGAAACCAAAAGAAAAAGAAAATTCCATGCAACAAATATACCTAGTAAAGCAAAACCAATTCCCACACTGGCTGTATCTGAAAAAGATATCTCTTTCTATACTCTGAGTTCATCATTTCTCAGTCAGAAGGTAGCTAGCATGCTTTGTCATTGACGCTCCGGGGATGTCGGTAGTCATTGTGTTAATCAGAGTTCTTGTATCTTTCAAGATTGTCTTTTTATTAGAATTTGAGCATTATCACTTATCTTCTTTCTCAGTCATTTGGATATCAGTTGAATTTGATTCCACTTTACAGGAAAAGATGGGAGGAGATTTAAGTTTTAAGATGCTTCATTTCCCTGAGTGGATCTTTGCTCCCCTCAGGGTGGGTATGCCATCCTGTGATGCAGACCACAGCCCACTGATGCCTACCTATCCTATTCAACTCTTTTGTCTGTGTTCTTTGGAAAATGTTACCATGATGATAGGGATGAGAAGGATGATGATGGCGGTAACCTTTATATAAGGTTTGCTACGTGCTGGGCACTGTACTAAGGGCTTTACAGTTATTATCTCATTTGTTCCTTACAACAGCCTTGGGAGGTGCTATTGTTACTCTCCTTATTTTATAGGTGAGGAAATTGAAGCAGACAGAAATGAAGTGACTTGCCTAGGGTTGCACCATTTGTGAGTGTCTTAGTCCAAATTTGAGCTCAGGTCTGGAGTGCCTCCAGATTGGGTGCTCTGTCCTCTGGGCTGCCTAGTTGTGCCTAATAATTCATCCCTCCATGCCCTAAAAATGTTTTTGCTCCATCTTGGACCTATTCTATACAAACACACACACACACACACACACACATACACACACACACACACGCATACTTGGTCTCACCCAACTGGTTTTCTCAACTTCGTTTTATTCCATGCCACTACCATTTACTCAAAAAGTGCATCCAGTCCTGACATGTCAGAGTCCAAAGGTAGTGACTCCACTGTCCCTGGTGGTGGAAAAAAGTGTTATAAAATCCTTACAGATCTTTTCCATCTTTCTTTTGCTAGTTATTCTTTTAGTTTCTGCCTTCAGAATGAAGTCCTCAGGATGACTTTAGTTGTCAGAAAACTCAAATCACTATTAACCTTAGATTACTAAGATATGATCTTTCTGAGAAGGAAATATGAAAATTTTATATACATTCTCAGTCTCCTCATGAAGTAGTTACTGGAGTCCAAGGCCTAAAAGATTCCTTTTAGATCTGGAAAAGCCAGATTACCCTAAAAGATCAGCTGTTAGCAGTGAAACATCTTTGGATGTGCCCAACAGGAAAAATGCCCAAGTGTTTTTCTGACAAGTTTTCTTTAAACTTGTTTTTTCTTCCCTTTTCATAGCTTCTAAATCTTATGTGCTCATAATCTTCTGCCATCCTTTTTCATAAATTTTCACAAATTAGTTTATATTCCAAATGAAAGCTGTCCTTTGGCTGTCACATCCCTCTGGCAAGTAGGTCAAGTTTACTGACTAAGGAAGATTTTAAACCTTTTTGATCTCATCGTGGTACTTGATATATATTGGCTAAACTTCTCTTCAAAGGTGTTATAATCAATGTCAACATCCTTTTCTGTTATCAATAAGTTGCTTAAATAATTCGCTTTGAATGGTAACTACACACTACATAAATTTTTACAGGTTTATTTCATTCTTCTAGTTTCATCCTTGGCAAGTCAGTTTACTTTCTCAGCGTCAGTTTCCTCATCTGTGAAATGGAAGTAAATAATATATAACTTTACGTGGCTGTGACAATTAAATATGTAAAGTACTTTGTAAAGCTTAAAGTATTATGAAAACTAGTTATTATAAGTGTTAAATTTGAACTTTGCTCTACCAATTCAGTGGTCTGAATATACAGGGACAATTAATTCAGAAATGACATTTCTATTACTAATGAATCAGTTGCTGTCCATTAAAATATATTTAATTTAATTTTTCCAATGTTATTAAGTGTACACTACATCCAGAAACTTCCTATTTTTTCCAGATATATTCATGATATATGAGAATAAGTATTCTTTGTTCTGTACACCTCTTTGTTCTCTCTCATTCCTTATTCCTGATCCATTTTTTGCAGTATGTTTTTCAGCATCCTTACCTATGACTACCTTTGCATTGGAGTCACTGAGGGATTGCCAAAATATATTTTGATTTAATGTGAAATGTCTCATTGAGTTCTTCATAGAATTTCTCTATCATATATAGCGGTATAGAAAAACTAGTTATTTTTCATGGTGGTCTTTTTTTTTTTTTTTTTTGCAAATATTCATCTTAAGGATTACGCTCTGAAATTACCAAAGAGCTCTAATAATATTTCTTGTTGTATTTGGACAGACAATAATACCAATGCTGCCAGATCCTTTATTTGCTTCTCTAAGGAGAACTATCCCCTGTTAGTTGCAGTTGCCTATTGTCTTCTGATTTAAAAGATACCAGCTGTTAAATAAAAGCTTAAGCTAACTCTTGGCCATTATTCTTGTTAGACACATCCATAGATGTTTCACTGCTAACAGCTAATCTTATAGGGTAATCTGGCTTTTCCAGATCTAAAAAGAATCTTTTAGGCCTTGGACTCCAGTAACTACTTCATGAGGAGACTGAGAATGTATATAAAATTTCCATATTTCCTTCTCAGAAAGATCATATTTTAGTAATCCAAGGTTAATAGTGATTTAAGTTCAGATGAGTGGAACACTTTACTCATTGACTGGTTTTCATCTGGAAATTTTAGCATTTACACTTAATAAGTGTTTATTGAACAATTCATTGTGGCCAGAAGTTGCATTTGTGGCTTAACACAGTCATATTTGTTAAATTCAGCTCCCTTAGATTATTGAATGGTTATAACAAAGTCTTACCATGAAGATGTATAAAAAATATCAGGAGTGTACATAGGTCACTTTTCTTCCACACAGCTTAACCCTATAGAGCTTTTGCAAGCTTGTCACAACCACTCTAAACCTTAGGATTATCTTCATGCCATGATGAAGGGCCCCTACAATAGACCTGGCCACAATGTTTTCTGATCAATAGAGCAGAATTTACAGGTTTCAACAGAAACGTATGCAAGAGGTTACCGAACAAGGACTCCCCTCGTATCTCTCTGTCTTCATGCTTGCTAGCTCCCTCCTTTGTAGTTCCTCTAGCCCGAGAGCCTAAAAAGGTCATGTTCATTTCTGAAGTGTCTCTAGTAATTCTGCAATGCCATTTCTCGTACTTGTTGTGGGTCATTATAGCCATCTGCTCAGATACTGGAAGGGCTGTCATGTGAAAAAAGGATTAGTCTTATTCTAATTTGCCATAGAGGGCAGAACGAGGGCAACGGACAGAAGTTACAAAGGCAGATGTAAGCTGCCTTGTAGGAGAATTAGTGGGCGATCTTCCTTACAACTCTCCTAGAGTTTGATGGGCTGCCTCCAGAGCTTCCCTTTTGTTCAAGGTGGCTTCTTGTCAGGAATGTTGTAGACGTTGGACTGGACGACCTCTCAGATGCCTTCCAACTCTAAAATTCTCTGATTCTGTGAAATAAGCCATCTTTGGTATATACTTTGCTGAACAACATAACATTGCCTTACATAAGTATGCCACCCGCTGAATTACTGTTTCCCGCTACACGTAGTGTGGTGCCCATAAAATGTTTGCATTTATCTTTCTGTGACATTTATTGAATTTTTGCAAGTTATATTTTTCTTTCATGTGGCGTAACATCTTGGTGAGCTGTATCAATGAGCAGAGTAAGGTAAATGCTAATATTTTAATGTGTGCTGCTGTAGGTGTTTCTGGTCGGTTTCTATCCAAGTTCTGACTCAGCCCAACCCTCTTTACTTTGTGAGATCTAATAAGATGATAGCACCGGTTGGTATACCTGTAGGGAGCAAATATTCTGTGCCAAATAGATTTTCCTGTATGGCAAGTTCATAAATGAATTTGGGGCAATGAGGCATCTAATCCATACCAATCCTTGGTCTTTTGGGTTGAGTGCTTTCCCTTTTTAATCACTGAATCTATAAGATGTTGCCAACTTCTCGGTCAGATGTAGCTTCAATGATTCCAACCCTGTTGTTAGGAAGTGATAATTATTGTGACTCTGATGTTAAGGTGATGTTTCTTCCATTAATAGATTGGCTTTCACCCCCACCCATCATTCTCTAATGAGCTCTAATATGGTTATTAAAAAAAAATTGGCCCTGGAATAGAGCTTGGCTAGAGAAGTTGCATTTAGTGAGCAAAATGGTTTGTTTCTAATTTTCTTTAAGAGGAAATTTTCTTTTTTTCAAAAGAGATATTTTGGGCTACTTGGAAGCTTAGAAACAGGGCACTAAGTAAATGAAACATTTGTGTCATTTAAGATCTATAACTGAATCCTGGTGTTTTCCATGGTGTCTAGAGTCAAACTGTTCTCCCAGGATCATTCAACTAATAGTTCATTCTTGGCCTATTGAATTTATTTCAGATGTTTAAATACCTACTATGAATCAGGTACTATGTTATGGCACTAAAAATACAGACAGAAAAATGACAGCCCCTTCACTTAAGGACCCATATTATGGGTGAGAGAGGGGGGAAAAGGAGGAACCATGCATATATATATACATTCATAATACATGCACATATACCTACACACAAGTACGCATATACATGCACATGCTGTCATACACATATTCAATTACACATGTGTATGCATACACACACAATTATACACATACATGCACACATTCATACTTACACAAGTACACACATTCATGCATACATATATTCATGCATACATATATACAGAAGTACACACAAATATATACAAATAAGTGCCAGGTAATTTGGGAGAGAAACTCTAAAGGGGAAAGAACACTGAATCTAGAACTGGAGGCCCTTAGAGTCAAATCCTGGCTTGCTCCTCACCTTTGTGACCTTGGGCCAGTCACTCCACTTCCAAAGGCCTCATCTTCCTCATTTATATTGTTAAAGGATCGAAGTAGTTGACCTCTGAGATCCATTCCACTTCTCAATCTGTCAGTTTGGGAAGGTCCTTATACAAGGAGTAGCACTTGAACTGAGCCCTAAAGGAATGTAGAGATTCCAAGAAACAGACTTAAGTTTGACAAGGTTTCTTTGACTGTCATCATTTCACCAGTTACTTGGACGTCCACTACCCTCTTACTTCCCCCAGCTTGGCTTTTCTCACGTAGTGAATGAAATTGGATTGACAATAAGGGGTAACTACTATATTTAGTTATATGTATGTATATATACATATACTATATACTATAGTGCACTATAGTATATATACTATAGTGCACTGTAGTATAAATATAGTATGTATAAATATAAATATATATATAAAT
>CM053774.1:49055537-49089532 GCA_028658325.1 Potorous gilbertii | reverse complement strand
CTGAAAATTGCCTGTTCATATCCTTTGACCATTTATCAGTTGGGGAATGACTTGTATGGTTATATATTTGAGTCAGTTCTCTATATATTCTAGAAATGAGGCCTTTGTCCCCAAGCTTAGCCGTAAAAATTAATAATTCCTTTTTTACAGTTAGCTTGACTAGTATATATAGGGAATGTGTTGGCTAACTAGATTTCAGCAAGGCATTTGACAAAGTCTCTCATATCTTTATGCTTAGAAATGCACTAATGTACAGTTAAGCAGATTAGAATTGGTTCACTGATTAGACTGAAAAATCACATTAATAGTTTGATGTCAGCCTGAAAGTAGTTCTCTGTTGGAATGATCTAGAACTATTTCTGTAGCAGCTTGGTGGGAGATAGGTTGGGGAGGAAGAGATTTTAGGCAAGGAGGTTATCGCTGAAGTCCAAATGAAAGCAGGTGAGATGACAGTGGTGAGTGGTGAGAAGGGGTCAGATGCAAGAGGTGTCATGAAGGTAGGATTGATAGTAACAAGAGGAAAATCATAATACAAACATTTATACAGTACTTACTATGTGGCAGACACTGGGCTAAGAACTTTATAATTCTTATCTCATTTGATCCTGACAACAACTCTGAGAAGGAGGTACTATGGGCACATCCATTTTACACATGAGGAAACTGAGGCAAACAGACATTAAATGACTTGCCCAGGATCCTACAGTTAGTAAGTATCTGAAGCTGGATTTGAACTTAGGTCTTTCTAACTTCAGACTTGGCACTCTATCCACTGCATTACTCAGAAGATTTGGGTATACAGCAAAAAGGCCAGTGAGAAGTAGAGGATGACTGCAGAGTTGTTTTCTAGCAACAGGTGCTGACGGCCTGTACTAGAGATGAGCTCTGGAAACAGTCCACACTTGGGTCAGAAAAGAGAAAGTGCTTAGAGGGAGATTAACACCGAGATCAGTGCTGGTACACAGTTTCAGAGATGGCTCGTTCATGGGCATGTCTGGATTCTTCTATTTGAGGGGCTAGTAGGAGACATGTTATAGCTTTCAGGACATAACACAACATACTGTATTAAAGAGGTAGCCTGAGGAATGATGTAATGTCTCCCATGTATTTGACCAAATAAAAACTCCCTCATTGTACAGAGAAGGAAACTGAGGCTCAAAGAAAAGTGACTGACCCAGGGTCATATATTGTAATTAGCATGAGAAGAGGAACTTCAGCCCACCCTTATGATCCTTAGACATGACTCTTTTTACTCTACTATCTGGCAACAATCCCCACATGATCCTGGGTAATAGTTCTGGCTAAGACTCCTCTCTTTTCAGTTCATTTATGAAACATGTTACTAAAACTGTGGGTTTGAACCCCAAATTGGGCTTGAATAGGTTGCTATTGGAGGTAGTAATCTCTTCAGAGGTCTTTAGGCAAAGGTTGCATGATCATATTGAGTCATAAAGAGGATCCTTGGTCATTTACAGGATAGATAGTCTTACAATTCAATCTATTATTCTGTAAATCCAAGGCCTGAGGAAAAAAAAGAAAGGGTCACACTTGGGCCATATATGGCCTTATCAACTTTCCATTTCCTGAAATATTCTTCCAAATCAAAGCAAATTGGGGAAGAGGTATTCTGGAGTGCCATGTGAAGTCACTTTTTACCCACGATCTCTACCAGATAATATTCAAACAAAAGAATATTCAGTGGACATTCTAGAAAGAGTATCTTTATGTGTCACAGATATATAAGGAATGAGAGGGTGTGTGTGTGTGTGTGTGTGTGTGTGTGTGTGTAGATTGTGCTCTATTTTTACCTGATGACATTGATTTTTCTACATTAATACTCATCCTACTATGACTGTGATCTTTTCTAGTTTACAAAGTCAAACACATGCAAAATAACTTTTTGACCCTCTTAGGTCCTAAAACTTTCATCCTTTTCTCTTTCCCCTTCTGAACTTCTTGAAAGAGAAATCTCCACTTACTCTCTAACCCCTCACACCTCAACTTCTTGAACCTGATTTTTCCTCTAACCCTCTTTCCAACATCCTTAGCAATCTAATTACAGAATTCAATTATTTTTATAGTTCTTTCATCAACTGTTAGCCTCCTTGATTTCTCAATAGAACTTGACAGGGCTGATCACCTTTCTTTCCTCCTTAATATTCTCATCTCCTTAAGCTTCCTTGACACTGCTCTGTGCTGGTTCTCATTCTTCCACTCTAGCTTTTTCTCTTGCTCCTTAATATAAGTAATCCCCAAGGCTCTGTCCTCAACCCTCTCATCACTCTACACTTCCTTCCCTGGCAATCTCATTTACTCCCATGGCTCCAATTACTATCTTTATGCAGATAACCCCAAAATTTGTATTTCCATCCTTGATTTTTCCCTAGACCTCTAGTCTTATATTTCTAAATATCTGCTAGAGTTTGGGCTCTGAGTTTGCTGTTCATATATGAAACTCAACATGTCTAAAACTGAGTTCATGATCTCTCATCTAAGTACAAAACCCAACTCAACCCAAACACAACAAAACGATTCTTTCTCCTGTATTTGATGTGTTATTGATTAGACTGCCATTTTACCAGTCAGTCAGGATCAAATTATCGGGGTTTCCTTTAACTCTTTCTTGTCTGTCTTTCCTCCCAATTCCATCCCCCATACATATACACTTTTGATCAGTATCTCAACCCTATTGCTTTAACCTCATAGATACTTCTTATATTCATCTTTTCCTTTCCGCTCCTATAGCTATCCCCCTCCATTCTGACTCTTATTATTTCTGAACTGGACCACTGTAATAATCTTTTATTCAGTCTATCAATCCATCTTTCACACTACTCCCTACACTAGAGGTTACGTCCTCTGTGAAATCTTATACAAACCATCTTTCTTCCTGTACCTATAAATTTGGTCACACTATCGTCTCTGCCTGTAATGCAATCCCTCCTTTTCCTCCAACCAGATAAATCCTATCCAACCTACAAGGGGCATCTTAAGTCCCACTTTAAAGTATTTCAGGCACACACTGAACATTTTCTTGGTATTTCTATTACACTAATGGTGAGGAACACAATTTGGTACTTGATTATGTCTAATTTCTTCTCGGGGGTTAATTTTGACTCTCAACTTGACTTCCAGCTCCTTGAAGATATAATACATGTCTTACATTATGTTTAGCTTCCTCACAGTGACTCAAAAAGATGAGACCATAAGAGATTCTCATTAATGTGTAGTTTATTGATGGACTGATATTCTGAGGTCAGTAGAGTTCCATCCCAATCTGCTACAGAGCCTATGCTTATAAAAGTGTATAATATATGAACTGATTTTATAGTGCAAAAATAATATGTTTTGGATTGTTCAGACCTTTCATTTGTTCTGGAAACTCCTGACATGGAAACTCTGGCTGCCAGTAAAGAGTTGTACTTGTCTGACACTTAGTCTTAGAGAGTAGCCTGGGGCCATTAAAATTTTAAGTAACTTGCCCATGTTCATATAGCTTGTATGTATCAAAAGCAGGTATGGAATCCAGTCCTCTCTGAGTCCCAAGCTAGCCTTTCATTCATTATGTCATGCTGACTCTCAAGAATTACTTAAAATTGTTAAAGTTTATAAAACATTCTAGCCCTTAGCACAGTGCTTGGCATATAGTAAGCACTTAATAAATCCTTGTTGACTAACTTTTCTCTGTGGGGTAGGTCAGAGGAAAATAAGTCTTAGAGAGTTTTCCCAGGACTGTTAATAAATGTCAAGGCAGAGACTTGAACTCAGATCCTATGACTGCAAGATGAATGTTTTTCTACTAAACCCTGACCCTGAGGTACTATAAGTCCTGGAACATCATGGAAAGGTTCAATAATATTCACTACATGGTATTCAACTATAAAGAGGACTGTTGAATTTTAGAAAGGTTTTTCAGCCATATATTGTGAAATAAAAAGCAATTATCCAGGAAACCAGAAATCAACTAACTAAAACATTTACTTTCCCAAAGTATTCTAGGTAACCAAAGAATAACCAAATGTCTGGAAATCTATATAGGTTTTGTCTTTAAAGTTACCAAAATTACCTTCAATCTGGTATCAGTTTTCCAGGGTTTTTTTTTTTATATTTCACCCTAAAATGATTTTTTTAAAAAAACTAAATATATATTCCATTGACAATCTGCACTAAACCATTTGCAGCAATAGGAAAAAGAGCTTCATTTCCACCATCTGAGGGAATGAGGCCTGCATACTTATCACAGATGCTAACCATTATAGACCCGAATTAGGCACCAAGAATCTAGTCAAGGACATGCAATTGTTTGCAAGCATTTCTCATTATTTCACATTTTAATAGACATTTTAAAAAAAATTCTAAGACAAAAAGCACATTGTTATCATTTCCATCATGTAAAGATGGTTAATAGAAAACCACATCATACAGCTGAAGAATCATAAACAAACGCAGTGTAGACACAAATTAAACAAAACAAGTGAACTAATTAACACATTTCCAAAACAGAAAACTAGAATTTGATATATTGTAAGTCTTACGAAAATAACAGCTGCACTTATTAAAAACCATTTATTCCAATACTACATTACTTTCAAATTTATTGCCTTCCCCATGCTGGAAAAATTATGCTATGGTTTCATGGTCTAGATGAACTTTTTTCTTCCCGCTGCTTTCTACAAGTAACAGCTTTTGGAAATGGACAGTTGGTTACTCATTAAGTCAGGCCACTTGATAGAGGCAGTCATTTTTCCTGGCTATTTGAGAAAGCTTAACTACTTTGACGGAACAACTCCAAGAAACAAGTCTCATAAAATGGAAATGCACCACCCACCTAGCCTTTTACCTGTGCTTTTAATAGATTATGGGGTTTCCTCAAAAACATGTCCCTCAGGCTTCTGTTATTATTATTTTAATTAGCTTCATCAAATAAACCCACTGAGCCTCCTGACTCTCAGCCATGTAAAAGATCCAGCTCATTGACTTTATCTAGATTCCCCTTTCAACTTCCCAGAGAGAACCTAGTAGATCATGGATTATTTCCATGTTTCCTGAACCTGGAACTAGAACCTTCCAAAACTCTTTAAGTTTTTTTTTCCTCACCCAAAGAAGGAACACTACCTCTGAAGGTGGGCAAAAGATTAATTTTCTTTCACTAAGGACTTATTCTCCATTTAAATGTTAGTATCCCCTGAGAGCTTTTGCTCCTGAGAAAAGATTTTGAGAGTCTTGAGAAATATTTTCCCTACTTAACCTTTTCCCTTCTCCAGCCCATTACTTACTTCTAACAACTATTGTTTTTCTGATTTGAAACAGCAATTGCCATGGTTTGGGCAGAGGTTTTCTTAAGCAGGATATACTTTGTATTTGCCAGGGCAGACAGAAATTGAAAGAAGGGGCTGGCTGCTTGCCACTCACTGGGGTTGGGGGAGAGGGTGGAGCACTCATTCCTCCTCTATCCTTGCCCAGTTCCTTTTCGATCGCTCTTCATCTGTGTCTATCCCCCACCCCACCCCCACCCCTCTTTCTTGCTCATTCTGAGAGGATAGGGATTTTGGCCCCTCAGTACACCTTTAACTTCATGCAAAGACCTGATAAATAGGAAAGTGTTGCAGCAGCTACCTGGTCCTTCTTTCCCTGAACTGTCAATGTAATTGGCTTCCTTTGTAATCCTATGTATTTTATACACTTAAAAACATTATTCTGGGGCAGCTAGGTGGTGCAGTTGATAGAGCACTGACCCTGGAGTCAGGAGGACCTGAGATCAAATCCAGCCTCAGACCACACCCTTGACACTTACTAACCATGTGACCTTGGGCAAGTCACTTACACCAATTGCCTTACTAAAAAAACCGCCTCCCCCCAAAGAAAACCCAAACACTTTTCTGAGAAGTTCATAGGCTTCACCAGACTGATAAAGAGGTTCATGATACCCCCCCAAAGTTTTTCCTTAAAAAAAATCTTGTTTTAGAGAGAAAACACTATAGGAAAGGAAATGTTAAATAAAATGGTAATTAAAAATGCTAGATGATCTTTGTATATAGCTCACTCACAAATTTACAAATAAGACACAGCTTGAAAGTGAGAATTTTGGAATGAAGTTGACACTAATTGAAATATTAAAGCATAAAAGTGTCATTAAATTCAAGGCCTTATATAGAAGAAAAAGAACCTAAACAATGAATATTTCATTCAAAAGAATTTTTGGATAAACTCAGACTTCTGGAGTGGTTTATGTGATTCAATAGTTACATAGTTAAGATAAAATCTTTAGGACAAAAACCAAACAAACCAATATTATATTGGTGAAATGACTAGCAAATGTGACTAGAAATATATACATTCATTGGTAACTGTGACCAACTTGGCCATAAGATCCAGATTTAATTAATACAATTAAGCTGGATGGTAAGAATTCTATCCAATTGTAATTGTTTTACATATTGAGTTGAGCTGTATCATATGTGTGTGTGTGTGTGTATATATATATGTATATATATATATATATGTATATATATATATATACATATATATATATATACATATATATACATATACATATATATATACATATATATATATATATATATGCATATGAGTGTAGGATGGGGAAAGGACCATTGATTTCATTGGTATAGGGAACCTCCACTTGAGGAAATGCCTTTAACAAAGCCGAATGGTACCCACTGGGTCACTGAAAAGTTAAATTACTTGTTCTGGGTCACACAACCAGTATGTGTCAGAAGTAGGACTTGAGACCTGGTCTTTCCAGCTCCTATCCACTCTTATCATGCTGTCTCTCTATGTCTACAGACATTTGCACACTCCAAACAATTCCCCTTTGAATATATGTGCATATTCAATTGACTATTTATACATATATATGTATTTGTATGCTTCCTAAAAGGGAAGTAACATATTAAATATACAGAATATATAAAGACACAAGATCTTATTATTTCATATGCATCTTAGATATAATCTTCATTATAGATAATATATTTACATGCTTTTGTGGATTATACCATCAATATATTCTACATCATTATTTATAATATATACATATTGACTACCTACTATAAATGATTACGTTATATTGCAAAATTATGTGTCCTATAGCCATATATTTCACTGATTCTTATACTGCTAAAAAGTTTTGTTTATTGTTGTTTTTTTTTAACAAAGGCATCTCTATATTTTAGTATCTCCCCTCCGAAGAGGTCAAATATAATAATGCCAACAGTGATTTGATTTTTCTTGTATGTGTTAATGTCATACATAATTTTTTGGTGCTTTCCTTTTGGTTCATTTTTAATAGCTCCTCAGAAAAGAACATCCAACTATTGAAGGGGTATTACCAAGTAGATACTTATTTAAATGTATATGTTTGATCAAGGAACTGTAACAGTACATTGTGTAGAATATTTATATTTCTGAAAAATGACAAGGTTATTAAGTTCTGTCATATTACATGGACTCTGAAAATATTTTTAACCAAAAGAACATTTTTTTCGGATAGAGTTGAATTCTTATTGCAGGCACTTGTGAAGATGCTTAGGTGATAGTTGGCATAACTCATGATTCCGCAGCATGGAAACTTTCCAAAGTGGACGTCTGGATGTATAATAAAATTTCTTTGTATGGTCACACAAGCTGTAAGTAACTATCTCAATCCCTACTTAGAAAACATACAATGCAAAATATAAAACAGTCATTTTTTAACATACACTTTCAGGAGAACCAAAATAATTTATTTGCTTTCCAGCCCAAGGTTGAAGACCATTTTTCTCCTGCACTCTCTCCTCCCATCTCTTTTTGGGAAACCTTGAGTCAGCATTTAAGCTAGTAGAGAGCAAGTACACTCTCTGAATGAGGCCTATCATACTCTTCTCAATAAATAACGACCAAGAGCTCTGTGGCAGGGAAGATATTAAAGTTTCTTTGTTCTATAAAATAATGTGTTGTCAGCAATAGAGACAAGTTCTTGTATAGGTTCAGTACACTCAAGATATATTGGAACTAGCAAATTCTGTATGGATTTGGGTGGGCTTACACTAGCTAAATAAACAACTTACTTTCTGAGAAATAATTTTTATTTTGTCAATTCTGACCACAAGGAGAAAACCCAATACCTTTAAAATATAATTCCAAATGAATCTGCACATAAAAAGTATCAGTCCTTCTGGGGCCAGAGAGAGAAGGGTGGATGCTATAAGCCTTACTTACTACAGGAATTAAAGCAAAGCTGAATGAGATGTAAATTATTTAGCCTCCTCATCAAATCTCAATGAAAGTGAGGTACTATTAAAAAATGGAAGCCTTTGGTATAGAAAGGAGATATGAATTTAGTAATTTTTTTAAAAGAAACATTCTCATTTGGACTAGATCTAAATTCCTTAGGGGTGGAAGTAGACAGCAGGAATGAAGATGACACCCTCCAGCTAATCAGAAGCAAATGTAATTATTTGGAATGTGTGGAAAATACATTCTAGGTCCTGTTTCTAATTTTTTGATCCTGTCACCAAGATTAAGAGGGTGAAATAATTCTAGAAAGTAAATTACTTGAAACTAGGAGCCACATGAGAAGTAGTAGGTAGGTAGCACAGTGGATTGAGCCTTGGGCTTGGAACCAGGAAGACTCATCTTCTTGAGTTCAAATCCAGGCTCAGATATTAGCTATGTGACCCTGGGGCAACTTTTTTAAGTCACTGTTTACCTCAGTCTCCTCACCTGTAAAATGAGCTGGAGAAGAAAATGGCAAACCAATCCAATATGTTTGCCAAGAAAACCCCAAACTGTGTCACAAAGAATTAGACACAATTGGAAAGTGATTGAACAATAGCAAATCAAGGGATCCCCATTTGGATACCTATCTAGATGGCCTGAAATAAGTAACTTAGGCACACTAGGGAAAGCACCAAATGCAAATGATGTAATTTAAATATAACTTCAAAACAAAAGCAAAGTATTTGAGCCAAATGTTCACATGATGTGATCAAATGATGAACTCTACAGCATATGAATACCATTTATGTATTCCTTTCCACTCATATCAAATGAAATTTTTTTGACCAGGTACAGAGGGAGGAAAGGAATAGGTATTTACATTGTGCCTATTATATGCTAGCCACAATGCTAAACACTTTTACAAATAATATCCCATCTAAGCCTTACAACTTCAGGAGTAAGGTGTTATTATTCCTATTTTCCAGTTGAGGAAACTGAGGAAAAGAAAGGTTGACTTGCCCAGGGTCATACAGATAGTAAGCATCTGAGATCAAATTTGAACACTGGTCTTCCTGACTCTAGGGCCAGGACTCAATGGGCTATTACACTAGCTGGAAGGAAATCAATCAATAGATCATATACAATTAAAAACTGTAACTGAGAGGTGCCTATAGCTTTTGTTGAATGCATTTAATCCAATCTCACAAAAGCCTTCTCCACTGGAAAAAGAGGGAAACTATTTTCACCATGCAAATTGGGTTCACTGGTTGCTGTATTGGTCAAAGCACAAAGTGAACCTTGGCCAGCACCATGAGGTTTTTCAAGCCTGCAGCTGTTGTGATGAGGCAGTGTTGCCAGTGACGCTTTGGGCAGGAAGTGCCTCATTAGAACTGATGCATCCATTTTGCTCACTCCAGCAAAAAGTTTGAAAGGTGATAAGTCCTGGGCTTCTGGCTGAATGCAGACTAACTTTTCTCAAAAAGTGTTTTCCCAAGGCAGTGTCTTAGAGGGCTTTCCTTAGGGTGTAGTGGGGGGTTGTTTGTCTTCTGGAAACTCATTTCATGGGGTTCACAAGAGGTAAGGGATGATGGAAAGACTCTTGATGCCAAATCATAAATCAGATCCTATCTTCACTGAGTACCAGCTTAACAGTAATACTGCTAAAATGGAAACCCAAAACGACAGAGTACAGGACACCCAGAATGAAAAGTTATCTGAAATGAAATCATTTTGCATAAAGATTCAGCTGCCAGCAAGTAGCTCAGGGCAGTTAAGATTTAAGGCAAACTTCATCTGAAACACACACATTTCTATTCCACATCAAGGTAAGTAGCTACACAGTGTTTCTACTAAAGTTTGTGTCTAGAATGATACAGCAGACAAAAAGTAATACCATGCTTTTTTTCCTTTAAGTAGTTAAAAAACTTTTGTTCTTGAAGGCAACACAGACTTCTCTGTCTTTATGATATCATTTTACAGAACCCTTGCCATCTTCCATTCCTTTATCCAACTAAGTACTCAGCAACAATGGACACACAAACAAAATCTAAACCGCAATTACTGTTACCCTAGGGATGAGACTGAATAATACTTATGTAGTGTGTGATCTGATAACTAGTTTGAAGAATTAAGCCAGGAAAGGGGAAAAGAACAAGTTATCTTTCCAGTCCTACCTACCAACTGACATTTTTGGAATGGCTCTACTGAAGTTGGTAATAGGAATAGTTTCTGACATAGCACAATAAAATGATGTTTCCAAAAAAATTAAAAGGAGAAAATTAATTGTAAATATTCTTCACAACTACCATGATCACATTGTTTGATTTCCTGAACATACAGCCACACTTTCTGATATGGTGACCCTATTGTAGACTTGGTCAACTGACATATTAATGAAGCAGAAAAAAGAAAATGGGATGGTGAGAGAGGGGCAACAAAACTTATGACACAGAGTATTGAGTTGGTATTGATACTAGGGATTTATAGCTAGTTATTTCCCCAAATATCACAGAGCAAGTTTTTATTTTATAACCACATTGGGGAATTATTGTGTTTAACTGCTTCATAGGTATACCTGATGGCTAAATTCCAGGTTGCTTGCAAAGACACAGGACTGATTAGGATATAAATCTTAGATCTGTTGCCTATAACCAGGATAACCCTAGGCAAATCATTTAACCTCTCCAGTCTAACCCTCAAAGTCCCTTTCTGTTCTAAATCCTATGAGTCTCTGAAAAAGATAGGAATATGATTTAACTAAAATCAAGCCCTTTAATGGCCTGACTCAAAGTCTTTGTTATTTTTACTTATTTTACTTAAAAAGGCAACTGTTTTTTAAAGAAAAGATTAAATCATTCCTCAAGTGGGAACTTCATTTAGTGACCAAAAGACACTTCAAAAGCTCTGTGATTTCATCCATGTGGGTGTTCTGAGGCCAGTGTAGATTTCTGGTTAAGCATTACAATGGAAAAGTAACACAAACATCTTATTCTAAGAGAGAGGAGAGGGAAAATGAGCTCTTCATCTGTTGGTCTTTCTAAATTTCTAAAGACCAACTGACAAACATCTAATTTTACTCTCTGCTCCCACAGAATGTTTGTGTTATTTTTCCATTGTAATGCTTGACCTCTTAGCAACTTAATATCCTCAAAGACTGTTAAAACAATATTGCTTCAGGCCTCCACTTTGTTTTCCTTTCTTGTTAAAACTCTACAGATGGAAGGACATATATAACAACTTTTTCTTTTAGAAATTATTATGATTTTTTTTGTTTAAATAACGCCCGTTTGGAATATTTTACCGACAGAACAAAAAGTGGGAGGATGTTCATGTGAATCTGTAGAAAGAAGATGGAATGTATACTTAGAAGTATACATTTTGGGGATCAACTATTCCCAACCACCCCACCACCCTAACTACTTGTGACACTGTAATTTGGGGAAATATGACAATTTGGAGAAAAATACACACAAACACACACACACACACACACACACACACACACAACAAAAACCAGAACATATCATTCTCCAACACCAGGGAATGAGTTCCACAACACCAACTTTTTGCTGGTACAGATGATAAATGCTGGATGTCTCCTTATTTTGACCACAGTAGCAATTTTTTTTTTCATTTTCACTGCCATCATGCTCAAAGACATTAAGTCCTTTCTATAGTCTGAAAGATGAGAGTCACCCGATTATATATTTCTTCCACTATTCTCCTGCAATTTGCTATGTTTGAAAATCCAGTTTATGCTTGCAGAGAGCAATGCAGGAAAAGTTCACATCTGCAATTATCACATGAACTGGTACCACAAGTCTGCATCAAGCTGTGTTGGGGAAAAAAGATCTCTAGCTTTTGTACGTGTGGCCATAGAAGTGTTTCTTGTCTTTTTTTAAACACTGAGGGGATATAAAGAACCCGTGATACTGGCTTTCCTTTCTAATTCGTTTGTCCTACAAGAATTGCATGGGCTGCAAAAACCAAATAGCTGCTACTTCAAGTTTGTATGAGTTTAAGGATAATGTAAAGACAAACTTAAGGGTTTCCTTGAAAGAACCATAATGCTGTCTCAGGTAGAGCTTGGAGAAAGTCATTCTTGTATGGTCACATATAAGTGAGTCTCTATTTCCATACCTTCCTGTAAAGATATCTTAAGGAATGAAATTGATGGATTCATAAAGATGTAGTGATAAGCAGAAATAATGCAACAACACAAACAGCACCGCCCTCCCCCCCCCCCCACTAAAAATGAAGGCAATACAAAGGGGAGCATAGAATTAGAAAGTGAGTAATGGCATGACATAGTGGGAGGAGTATTGTATTTGTAGACAAAAGATCTTGAGTTGAATCCAAGCTTTAATTGTCACCTGCCTGAACTGGGACAAGTCACTTAACCTAGATGGACCTCCATTTCCAAGTCTGTAAAGTGAGGGAATTGGACACAATGATGGCCTCTAATGGTCTTTCCAGTTCTAAATATCCTGAGCTGAAAGGGCTGATCTCTTCATAGCACATCATTCTGTTTTGTTATAAAACACTGATCGCTCCCAATGCCTGTAGTGTAACAGTTCTTCTTAACCTGTTGAAATCCTTCCAGGCTCAGCTTGTCTACACGAAACCTGAGTCATTTCAAAGCTATCGTTTCCTGATTCCCTGTTCTTCCTCTCAAAACTACCTGTATTTTACATAAATTATGCATTTGCACAATGCATAGCTACAAATATGCATATTTATACATGTTTTTCTTCATGATTAAAATGTAAGGTCCTTGTTTGACTCTTGTCTTTGTATAATAGCTCCTGGAACACACTAAGTGTTTAAGGCATGTCTATTTATTGAGATAAGTGAAAGATTAAGAAAAGTCTTTCCTAAACTTGTTTGTGAGACTGTTTCTGTATATAACTCTTTTGATTCAATCTTAAATTGAATATAAAATGTTTTATATAGAATTGGAACTAAATGGAAATGTCCTTGGTTTTAATGATTATTTCTTAAATAAGGAAACAGGGCTAGCACATATAGCGATGTGAGAAATGCTTTCATGTACACAATTTTACCCCTTTGACTCCCTAGACCAAAACCCCTTCCCTGTCTACTATTCCTGTATACATTTTGTCTGCTACAATCCCTGAAGAAATATATTGTGTTACTTTTGTATTTGCACAGCCAGTCTTTAGTACAATGCTTGGTACGTAGTAAACACTTAATAGCTGTTTTTGTTCATCCAGTTCATTCATTCATTCATTCAGCATCTGTGTTTGATTTCATTTAAACACTACGGTTTAACTCTGAGCAGCTTGATGAAAAGAGTGCAACTATTATGAATCAACATTTGTCTTACGTTTTGAGAAAGCAGTAAATGCACACATATAACTGAATTGAAACTCAGAAAGGAAAAGGAAAAAGATACATTCCATAGCTCACAGGATCAGAAATGAAGGGAAAAACAAGCTATTTTTATTTGTGAATCAGTGGGGGTAATTGATACCTAAGTAATCTTTCAATCAAAATGACAAAAATACTTATGCTATAGTGTGTTGAGTTTAAAACATAGAGATTATGACTACTAAAGAGAAATAGAGAAGAAAGAAAGAAAAGAAGGAAGAAAAAGAAATAAGGAAAGCTGATGTCTCTGGGAAATTGGAAGCATAAAATGTTATATAACCAATTGGGTTTCAACCTTCAAGTCAGACACTAGTCAAAGGAAACAATGCAACCTCTGCCAATGGGAAAAAAATATCAGGCCAGATTTCTCCCAGCTGTGCTTTCCACCCCCTTCTGTTGCTTTTAGCATCTTCAATGAGAGTTCAGCATACTTAGGAAGAGAGATGGCCCAGAGCATCCAAACTGTTAAACCAAAAAGATCAGTTTTCCAGTTGAATCTTGCAATACATGCATTGCCGGTCAATCCCTTATTTTGCCCCACTAATGCAAGTAATATGGTTGGCTAGCAAAAACTCAGAAAAGGCTGATGTTACATGAAATTTAGGCTCTGGTGCCAAAGGGGGTGAGTCAAGGAAAAATTTTCTGGCTTTGAAACATATAAATCAAACTTAATGTTTCCTTAGCATTCCTTTGTGATTTCCTACTCAAGCTTATGGTAACTGAAAGAGATAGGAAAAATCCTCAGAGGAGACAGGTTCCTGGACTCAGTTCTGTAAAGACAGAGGGCCAAACATTTCTGACAAAATTTTACTCATACTGTTGATTTTAACTTTGAAGTTGTGTGTTCCAGATTCAAGGTCCCAAACTTTCATTCACCCGACAGCAGCATAAGGCATTTCAATAACATATTTATTAACTTTGCATCTTAAAAAAATATTCTCCTGAAGGGTTCTAACCATAATAATCACTAATAACATGGCCATAAGATCAGTAGAGAGTATTTCTTGAGCTTTTGAGATTCTGTCAATCAAACTGGTTGATGGTACTGTTTATTTGACCATAGGTAAGTCACTTTCATCTCCGGGACTCAGTTGCCTCTTGTATAAAACTGAAGGATTAGACTAGTTGACTTTTTGGGTCCTAAATCTATGATCCTATGTGCTTTAAAGTTTCACATTTAATGGCCTGATCTAGCTTAAAATAATAGATTTCCAAAATTGTGAACTAAATTTAAATTAAATTTAATTTAAATTAAAACAACAACAAAAATCAATAACAGTCAATTTCATGACTTCTAAACTCCTCATCAGTCACATGGGGAGACTGTAGTGTCCCTTAAACTCTCATCTTCTAATGAAAAAAGAAATGGACTTTCTAGACATTTCCTTCCTCCCTCCCCCAGGCACCATTTCATACCGGGTTTCCCTAATGTATATGGAGATCCAAAGTAATAAAACGCTTTTTGTGCTTTCTGAACATCTAATGATATGATACCTAGATTATTGCGATTTACATACAGAAAAGTCTTAGTGCAGTTTAAAGTTATTATAACATATATATGCACATGTATTTGTAAGTGCAAATACGTATATAAATATATATAACACATGTAGATATTTATCATGTGAACACATACTCAAATCATATACAGTACTAGATTTTTTTTGAAACCAAGCTCTTTAACTTTCCATGGTAGCAACTGTACCCATTTAAGTCCACGAGTGGCTAGTACTAGCACCAGTTTCAGTATATTCAAATGCAGAAGGCAAAATTAATATGAGTGAAAAGGGAAAGAATTTTTATAAAGCACGACATTTAACAAGTATCCTAACATGCACAAAAACATAAAGCAACATTACAAGTGTGTTGCTTTATTTTCTTTGCTTTGGTGCAGAATCATTTCTGGATATGGTCATTCAAGTGGCCTCTAACGATACAAAAGTAGCTATCTCCACTGGTAGGTGAGGTTAGTAAAGGTGAGTACCATTTCATATTGGAAGGGCTCATTCAACATCTGTCCTATTCCTTAGGGAATTTTGATACTGAAGTGGTGCTCCTGAAAGTATTTTGGTTGACTATAATTGGAATTGCCCTCCCCAAAAAAGTCAGATGCCACTAAACTCAAGCAGAATTTGTGCAAAATGAGATCCCCTTAGGCAAAGGATAATCCAACCTCTACACAGGCTTGATGATAAGGACAGGAAATGACCAAAATAATCACAGTGGCATCTTTGGCATTGTGCTATGAATTCCTGACAATGCATTAAGAGCCCAGAAATGTTAAAAAATTTTTTAACAACATTAAAAATGGATGATTTGATAACTGCATTAAAAATTCTTATAAAGATGTGTATTGTAAAAGGTTGCCAAGATGACACATAAGATAGTTATAGAGTATTTACTAATGAACTTCTTGATATCTGCCTCTCTCCATGACATGTTATAACACATGATAATTTATTAGGGAGAAAGCATTTTTTAAAAATTACTTCTGTAAAAATGTTATCTGAATTGAAATTAGTGGTAAGTGCTGGCCCAAATGGACTTCCTACTCTTCAGTTTGTAACCTTTGAAAGAACTCTATTGTAATTCCAAGCTTTGGTCAGGGAAATATGATCTGACCAAATCTGAACAAAGAAAACATAAGAGAAAGAGCAAA
Organism: Potorous gilbertii; assembly: GCA_028658325.1. NCBI lineage: Eukaryota > Metazoa > Chordata > Mammalia > Diprotodontia > Potoroidae > Potorous > Potorous gilbertii. The sequence goes on along the minus strand of CM053774.1, from coordinate 49,073,262 downwards.
GGTTTGCCATGAAGTTTCACCCCATCCATCAGCCAAAATGGTACATATTGTTTTGTTTGGTTAAACTTATGTCATTCCCAAGAACCAACTGTGCTGTAATTTCAGTCAGTGTTTGGCAATTGTTGAAGAGCTGAAGCTGCAGGTTGGTCTGTTAGTTTGCAGCTGGGCCGGACTGGAGCCAGAATAACTATGTTATTATTTTTAAAATACTGGTGCCTCAATGAGAGGAGCTAAATTTCATTTTATTTTTGTTGCTGTTGAATTTCTCCTTTCTGGCTTGTGATCTTATCCCATTCATAAGGACATTTGTGGCATCTTCCTTGGTTGAAATTGAGTCCAAAGGAATCATCTTTTTGATATATGCTGGAAGAAGAAAAAAGACAAAAAATAAATCTCGGTGAAAGATGAAAAACCAAAACACTGCTCATGATCAAGGGGTTCATTAAACAACAAATTAAGCTCACTTTCCTATGGAAAGAACTTTCCATAATGCTCCTTCAACATATGGATTAATTTAATCAGCTTGCAATATGATTTAGCACACTTGTTATTAATGCGATCACTTTTTAAAGTCCTGAGACTGGAAGAATGAATTTATGCTTGGCTGTTATACAGTGACAAAGAAATAGTATACAGAGAAAGAATGATGGCATGTTAGAGCTAGAAGGAGTTCAGAAATCATTAGTGCATGCTTTATAAATAAAAGTAACTCTTGGATGGGGAAACAGGCTCAGGGAGATGATATGACTTGTCTAAAGTCGGCTAGCTACATAGCGTCCATGTCATGACTAGAAATGATGTCTTCAACCCAGTTCTCTTTCCTTTACATTAATGTCTCTCCCTACATAAAATATATTGTATGGAATTATTAGAAGGTGTTCATATGAGAGTTTTCTACCTAGTTGCAAAGAATCAAGTCCTACTCCTCTAAATTAAATTTTTAATTTTAACACACATTTACTAAATACCAACTGTATTCAGAACACTACCACTAGTGATGAGCCTACAATGAAAGTCACAACACAGACAAGAAGATGGCAGTCTCACAGGGATGGGGGAAAGACGTACCAAAATAAAAGAAGTCATAATAAAACATTTTAATATATAGATATATAAATGGCTATAAAAGTTGGAAAGATTAACAAAATTAGCTACCTGATACTATAAAAAAGCTTCCATATTTATTTGGAATATTAAGGAAATGATTGAGCTTTTTATCCTAAATCTTTGAAAGCCATACATTGTCAATATTCCCCCTCAGTGCTTCCCCCCCAATAAAAAAACAATTTTGAGAATACACGCCACTGAGGGAGAGAAGGGTACACTATCTCTCTTTACAGCCAATTATTGTTGTACACCTGGAAGTCATGGAGAGAATGCAAACAAGGATGCTGTTCTCGATGCTTCAAAGGCATTTTTCATCTGAGACAAGGGAAATGTGACTTTAATCATCCTCAAAGCATACCTGCGGATGTATTTACATTTTTCTCCCTTCCCCCATTGTATAGCAATGTAAATTAAGGCATGCAAAAAAAAATAATGCCCTTTTCAAATGTTAGCTTTTTAAAATGTCCAAGTGAAGCACATGAGATTTTTGCCTCCTTCATTTCTACTCTAGTACCGTTTAGGTAAAATTCCTATATTTGTAAAATATAGCTTCTTTTTTTCAGCTTCATTAAAAAAAACTCAACAACTTGGTTTTGTGAGACGAAGAGTCTCACTGTAAAAAGGATTTCAATCTCCAGGGACTCAAGAAGTCATCAGACAACCACAGACTTCACTTAGGCAAGACTAGGCCCATTGAAGAGTGTTTCAGTTCCTGTTCTGGGCTCTTTCTGCCTCTTGGTCCCCTGAAAGGAGCTATGCACAGAGGCCAGAGGTTAGTCTTCCCTTGTAAAAGCTAAATATGACAGTCTCAAAAGCTGACATTATATGTCTCCCCTTACTATGCTTCCAGTGTCTAAAAGCTGAAGGTATGGGAATCCAAACCTTCCTAAAATAGTCTCCTGAACTCAGGCCATACTTTCTAACCAGCCAGGATAAATTTGGTAGTGATTATGGCTCAAAATAATGGATTTCTGTGTTCATATTTCCAATGGCAATGTAAACTAAAAATTTTTACATTTCTTCCTCTCATACTGGCAAGAAGGCCCTACCTTTTCTTGAACTGACCTGAGCTACATAAACCTGACATAAATGGCTATTTAAAACAAACTTACATTAATGTTGGATCATTTCAGAGAACACAAATTATTCGGTATTTTTCTATTTCCTTTGTATCTCCAATGGTCATTGTGGTTGGAGTTTGACAGGGGCTTAATACAGAAGGGTGAACTAATTCACTAGGTAAAACGCCTTTGTTTGGTCAGGATTGTAGGTAAAGAGGCCTGCTATGGTTAGCAAGACGCATATGCCGGAGGTCAACTTGATTTAGGGATCTTCTATCTACCAGATAGAACGTAAGCTGTGAGTTCTCTGTCCATTGGTATTTGTTTGAACAAGATAGCCTCACTTCTCTCTAAGACAGGGCTGGGAGAATATGTATCAAGTTTTGGATTGTTATCTGGTCTGAGAAATATGACATAATAACAACTTTATTCTTTTCACAGGTTGCAGGATTCCCCAAAATGAGAAAGGGTTTAAAAGTCAGCCAGTGAAACAATAAGCCTTTATTAAGGATCTGCTCTATGCCAGACTCTGTGCAGAGGACTCAGGATACAAAGAACGGCAAAACCAGTCCCATCTGTCAAGGACCTCATAGTTTAAATGGTGAGATGAGGTCCCTGACGGTGCATAGAGCACATGCAAATTATGTAAAACAGAATATATACAGGATAAATTAAAGATAATTGAGGGAAGGAATTAGTATTAAGGAGAATCAGGAAAGGCTTCTTGTAGAATAAACAATTTTAACTGCAACTTGAAGAAAGCTAGTGAAGCCAGGACATGATTAAGAAGGAGAGCAGTCCAAGTATGCGAGAACAGCCTGTGAAAATACCTGAAGTTTAGAGATGGAATGACTTCTTCAAGAACAGTGAAGAGGCCCTATGTAAGTAGATCAAAGAGTATATAGAGGGGAGTAAGGTGTAAGACTGGAAAGGTAAGAAGGAGCCAGGTTGTAAAAGATTTTAAATCCAAAAAAGATTTCATATTTAATCCTGGAAGTAATAAGGAAGCCCTTGGAGTGTGTCGAATTGAGCACAGCTTTGTGAAAGATTAATTTGAAAGCTGAATGGACAAAGGAATGGAGAAAGGAGATACTTGTGGCAGTGAGCTCAACCAGCAAATTACTGCAATGGTGCAGATAGGAGGTGATAAGGGCCTGTAATGCAATGGAGACAGTGTCAGGGGAGAAAAGGAGGGCACACATGGGAGACACTGGAAAGGTGAGATCAAAAGGACTTGGTGACAGATTGGACGGATGGTTGGGGGACAATTGGGTTCTGGCCCTAGAAAGCTTATTGTTATTTGAATTTTTTTTTAATACAACTTCACTGCTGAGAATGGACTGGATAATGAAAATGGTGAGAATACCAGACACTGTTTTCTCCCTTCTCCTTCATAATAACATTATCACCAGCAAAGACCTTCCTTCATATGTGCTGGTAGAATCTAGCCTTATGCTTTCCTGGCATCACTGGGGTCACTCCTACTTTTCATGTAAGTGCGTCTGAGGCTGTGGCATTAGGCCCCAAGTGCAGTGGCCCACTGGCCCTGATGAAGACGACATGTTACAAGGATAGTTTTTAAAGGCTTGCCATTTTATCCTGTTTGTTACTCGAGTTTTTTTTAAATGTCCTCAAGATGGTTTTGTCCAATTGGATATCTTGCCAAACTTACTTTAAATTGTTTTTTCCCCATAATTGCCTTTTTCCTTCATGAGGTACTGCTATTCATAACCATCCATCGACATTTGTAAAATTTTACAAATAAACTTATTAATATAAATCGGGGGGGGGCCGAGCCAAGATGGTGGAGTAGAAAGATCTACATACACTAACTCTTCCCCCACAGTCCATAAAATACCTGTAAATAAAGACTCTCAACAAATTCTAGAGCAGCAGAAGCCACAGAACAATGGAGTGGAGGAGATTTCTCGCCCAGCATGAACTGAAAGGCTGATGGGAAAGGTCTGTCACACTGGATGTGGAGCAGAGTCCAGCTCAGCCTTTGACACATGGCGAGGAGGACCTAATGGGGGGCTGAATCCCCAGTGGCAGTAGCAGAGGTCCACAGATTCCCTCAACCCATAGATGACAAATGTCAGAGAGAGAGTTTTTTCATATGGCAAAGAAAGGGGCAGGGTCTCCCCATAGCTCCAGCCTGAGGTGGTAGCAGCAGAGGCCACATAGGGCAGAAGTGGCTGAGCCAGCATCTGTTGTTGGATCTTAAGGCCCCTGGAGGAATTGAGCAGCTGATCTGAATCTCAGCTCCCAGTGTTGGCTTGGCAGAACTGGAGGGCTGGTGCTTGTGGAGAGGAAACACTACTTACTCACAGATTCTGGGCACAAAAGTTTCTAGTTTCTCCCAGACCAGTGTACATACTTGATTGTGCCACCTTGGAGGAATTGAGATCTTACAGATCCACAGATTATACCACACTCTTTGACAAAGGACCCAAATGTCAAGTAACTGGTTGAGAAAATGCCCAAAAAAGGAAAAAAATATGACTATAGAAGGTTACTTTCTTGGTAAATGAATTATCTTCTCCCATACTTTCAGATGAGGAAGAATAATACTTACCATCAAGGAAAGACATAAAAATCAAGGCTCCTGTATCTCAAACATCAAAATAAATATGCAGTGGTCTCAGGCCATGGAAGAGCTCAAAAAGGATTTTAAAAATCAAGTGAGAGAGGTGGAGGAAAAATTGGGAAGAGAAATGAGGGAGATGCAAGAAAATCATGAAAAGTAAGTCAAGTAAGAAAAGTGAGGCAAAAGAGGTTCAAAAAATCAATGGAGAGAAGAATGCTTTAAAAAGCAGAATTAGCCAAATGGAAAAGGAGGTTCAAAAGCTCACTGAAGAAAATAGTTCCTTAAAAATTAGAACAGATGGAGGCTAATGACTTTATGAGAAATGAAGAAATCACAAAACAAAACCAAAAGAATGAAAAAAATGGAACATAATGTGAAATATCTCATTGGAAAAGCAGCTGACCTGGAAAATAGATCCAGCAGAGACAATTTAAAAATTATGGGACATGGCTTTTAGCCATGATCAAAAAAGAAGTCTAGACATCATCTTTCATGAAATTATCAAGGAAAACTGCCCTAATATTCTAGAATCAGAGGGCAAAATAAATATTGAAAAAATCCACCAATCACTTCTTGAAAGAGATTCAAAAAAAGAGAAACTCCTAGGAGCATTGTAGCCAAATTCCAGAGTTTCCAGGTCAAGGAGAAAATATTGCAAGCAGCTAGAAAGAAACAATTCAAGTATTGTGGAAATCTATTGTGGAAATAAATATTATGGAAATAAGATCTAGTAGCTTCTATATTAAGGGATCAAAGGGCGTGGAATATGATATTCCAGAAGTCAAAGGAATCAGGATTAAAACCAAGAATCACCTACCCAGCAAAACTGAGTATAGTACTTCAGAGGAAAAAATGGTCTTTCAATGAAATAGAGGACTTTCAAGCATTCTTGATGAAAAGACCAGAGCTGGAAAGAAAATTTGACTTTCAAACATAAGAATCAAGAGAAGCATGAAAAGGTAAACAGGAAAGAGAAATCATAAGGGACTTACTAAAGTTGAAGTTTACATCCCTACATGGAAAGACAATATTTGGAACTCTTGAAACTTTTTTCAGTATTGGAGTAGTTGGTGGGATTATACACACACACACACACACACAGAGAGCACAGAGTGAGTTGAATAGGAAAGGATCATATCTAGAAAAATAAAATTAAGGGGTGAGACAGGAATATATTGGGAAGAGAAAGGGAGAAATGTAATGGGGCAAATTATCTCTCATAGAAGAGGCAGGTAGGAGACTTTTTAGTGGAGGGAAAAGGAAGAGAGCTGAGAGAAAAACATGAAGTTTACTCTCATCACATTGGACTAAAGGAAGGAATAAAATGCACACTCATTTTGGTATGAAAACCTATTCTACAATACAGGAAAGTAGGGGAGAAGGGGTTAAGCAGGATGGGGGGGATGATGGAAGGGAGGGCAATGGGAGGTGGGAGCAATTAGAAATCAACACTCTTGAGGAGGGACAAGGTCAAAAGAGAGAACAGAAGTTACAAGGGGCAGGACAGGATAGAGGGAAATAAAGTTAGTCTTGCACAACATGGCTATTATGGAAGTCATTTGTAAAACTACACACATATAGCCTATATTGAATTACTTGCCTTCCCAATGAGGATGGATAGGGAGGGAGGAAGGAAGAGAAGTTGGAACTCAAAGTTTTAGAAACAACTGTTGAATATTGTTCTTGTATACAACTGGAAAATAAGAAATACAGGTAATGGGGTATAGAAATTTATCTTGCCCTACAGGACAAAAGAGAAGAAGGGGATAAGGGAAGGGAGGGATGTTAGAAGGGAGGGCAGATTGGTGGTAGGGGTAATTAGAATGCTTGGTGTTTTGGGAGGGGAGAGATGGGGAGAAAATTTGGAACTCAAAATTTTGTGGAAATGAATGTTGAAAATTTAAAATAAATAAATAATTTTTAAAAAAATTTTAAAAAAATAAAAAATATATAAATCAGTACCACCTTTGGATACCTGTCTCTGTTGTGTCAACATCACTATATTATCTACTTCCCATTGTATTTTATTAATCACTTATCTAAGTAGTTCAGGACTGAGTTGTTTCAATCACAGACATATTTCTTGTTATATTTTTACTTGCTTTTTTGTTCATTCTGATCTTAGCTCTAACATATTTATGATCTCCCTGGACACAGACAACTTCTAATTTAGGGATAACTCATTCTATATAAAATCTTCTGCCTACTGAAATGTATTTCATTTTTTGTGATGTTATTTGGTGTTCATCATGTCTAGTACCTACAATTATCTAAGGTATGCGGGTTCTGCATAATCAGTAGGCTTTTAGTATCTCTAATTTCCTCTTTACCAACTATGTCTTAGAATAAAAGTCAGAAAATTTAGCATGACTGTAGACATTCTAAGAAAAAAAGAATGGAGGAAACAACACTTAAAAAAAATTAGTGAGAGAAGAATTATTATAGCAAAAGTAAAATACAAGAAATCTGTAAGGAAACATGAAATCTCTTTTATCAACCAATTGACCTGGAAATCAAGGCCTGAAGAGAAATTCTAAGAATCATTAGTGCCCAAGAAAAACATAATGGAACAAAAAAGCTTGAATATCATGCCTCAGGAAATCATAAAAGAAAATTGCTGTGAAATACTGAAATCAGAGAACAAAGAACAGATTGATAGAATCTATAAAAATGTCAATAGTGATGAACCTCAAGTTTAGGTCATGGAGAAAGGTGGCTGACAAAGTACAGGAGAAAAGACTGCAAATAAGCCAGGAAGAGATCACCAATTTGAATTGCAGATGGATACTTGTCATTAACAGGAAATGAAAGAAAAAATTAGAATATTGCCTACTGAAAAGAAAAGCAAAATAACCTGACTATATAATGAATTTATCCTACAATGAGGGGCACCTAGGTGGTTCAATGGATAGAATGCCAGTCTTAGAGTCAGGAAGAATTGAGTTCATGTTCAGCCTCAGATCCTTACCATCTACCAGCTATGTGACCCTGAACAGGTCATTTAACCCTGTTAGCCTCAGTTACTCATGTGTAAAATGAGATGGAGAAGGAAATTCCAAACCATTCTAGTACCTTAAAATAAATTTTTAAAAAAGAAAAAAATGAGGAACATAAGCTTACAAAGGAAAATATGCTTCTAAAATGATTAATAAGTTTAAGTATTCTTTTGGAAAAAGCAATAGTTGGACAATGCCTTTTAAATGAAGCAGAAAAAAAACAACCTTGAAGTAGTTAGTAGCAAAAGATCAGAATGAATTTTTGGGTCTAATGGCTGAAGTGGGGAAAGAGCACTGTAGAGGAAGCATATCTTCAGAAGAAAGAATGCCTGATAAAAGAAACATGGCACTTTGTTGCTACCATTGGTGACCATTCTCAGTGGGACAGTAAGGAGACTTAACTAATCACATGGTATCAATTCACTGGATGCTAAAGGATGTCAACAGAGAGGATAAAGATGCTCAGATCAATCCATTATTGTGATTAATGGTTCTAGAAAATCCTGAATTCTCAGCATAAGAAAATTAAATTGTGAGCATTCAGCAACTGAGACAGAGATCTTGTTTTTTCAGGTACTTGACCTGAAGACTCCCAGTACAAGTATAGGTGGACCTGAGACATAAATAGCCTTCAAAACTCTGAATTTGGAGGAGCAAGATTCTCCCCTAAAAAAGGTGAAAGTGTTACAGCAGGGATGTCGGAAGCCCTGGAGAATGGAAGCAACCACAGTTGTATAGCAGCGTTCAGTACAGGTCTGCCACGATGCAGGGGCTCTGAGGTTCCCAATGCTGTCCTGGGATGCCATAAAGAGCCCTGAAGATTCAGTGTTCTGAACCTTCTTAATACTGGGGCATCTAACCCTCAGATGCAAATGTTACTAGAGCAACCCAGTCAAGTAATCCAGGTCAAAATCCAGAAGAGACAACTACCCATCAAAAGAAATGTAAGAAGCTGAACTGGGTCCCGGTGTAAAGCCCCCATTGGAAAGAAGAGAAAACAAAAGAAACTATGGTCCATAATGTGAGAAACAGAGGAATTTTCCACAGAAGTGACATGTACACACACTCTCAGCCTCAGGATGCAAGTCAGAAGAAACTAGTTCCAACCAGAGCTGTGGGTTGGTAGAACAAGATTTCTGACTCGGTAAAAGATCAGAAGCTTGTATGCATGCTTAAATATTTTTAAATATTGAGCTGCTAAATATTAGCCAACACATTCCCAAAGTGGAGCAACCTAGTCTGAATGAACATACAATGCATTACAAGAAAAGGGGAATGCACCTAGAAGAAAAACATGGAACAGGTGGTTCAGGAAGTTACATACAGCCAATAGGGAACATGAGAGGGTCCTTGAGTTTAAGAATGGGAATTCAAAGTTGGCTGCATCCAGCACTTGGGGTGCCTCTATGTACTGGGTTCATCAGTTAAGGCCTTATTCTATTGAGAGCATGTTTCTCACAACTATATGGAATCATAATAGATCCAGAGATGTTAAAAAATCTAACCTAGAATAATTAATAATTTCCTATGAACTGCAAGCAGACTCAATGGAAAAAAATGGAATTTTCACAACATATATACACACACACACACACACACACACATAAGTACATATATAAATATTTATATTTTATATAAATATTTATATATGTATATACTGTAATTACACATATACATGCATATACATGTACACATACGCACCTAGAAGAAATGAAGCAAGACAAAAAGTCAAAACTCAAGAAGAAAGAAGTGAAAAGAGAATAGCTTACAGAATAGAGTGGTAAACCTTAAGCAGGTAAAACACTGCTTAAAAAAAATTAGACAAGATCAACAGGAAGCAATGGCTTTTGGAGACAGCAAAAAAAAAATTAGTTGAAAAAATAAAATGTGAGGTACCAGATAAAAAGACTGACTTGGAAACAAAAGGAGAGGATTTAAGAATTATTAGATTCCCTATAAACCATGATTTCATTTAAAAAAAAATCCCAGACACTGTTAAAAAAACATAAATGAAAATTGACCAAATCTATATATAAGAAACCAAAGACAGTGAAGAAACTATCTCCTGAAATCAATATTCAAGGAAAAGTTCCAGAAATGTTATAACCAAAATACAGATTGCCTAAGTCAAAGAAAAAGTATTGCAAGCATGGAAGAAGAAGTAGTTCATGTACCAAGGAATCATAATCAGGTTCATTTTCTTTTATTTTTTTCCTAATTTATTTATTTATTTTTAGCTTTCAACATTCATTTCCACAAGATTTTGAGTTTCAAATTTTCTCCCCATCTCTCCCGTCCCCTCAACCCCAAAACACTGTACATACTGATTACCCCTTCCCCCAATCTACCCTCCTTTTTATCACATCCTTCCTTTCCCTTATCCCTATCTTCTGTCTTTTCATGTAGGGCAAGTCAGATTTCTATACCCCATTACCTGTATTTCTTATTTCCCAGGTAAATGAAAGAACAATTCTCAACATTTGTTCCTAAAACTTTGAGTTCCAACTTCTCTCCCTTCCTCCCTCCCCACCCATCCCCACTGAGAAGGCAAGCAATTCAATATAGGCTACAATAGGTATAGTTTTGCTAAAGACTTCCCTAATAGTCATGTTGTAAAAGACTAACTATATATCCCTCCATCCTATCCTGCCCCTCATATATTCAATTGTCTCTTTTGACCTTATCCCTTCCCAAAAGTGTTTACTTCTAATTACCCCCACCTCTCATTTGCCCTCCCTTCTATCATCTCCCCCTCACTCCACTTATCCTCTTCTCCTTTATTTTCTTGTAGTGTAAGATAGATTTTCATACCAAATTGAGTGTGTATTTTATTCCCTCCTTAAGCCAAATGTTATGACAGTAAGCTTCACTTTTTCCCTCTCACCTTCCCTTTCCCCCCTCCATTGAAAATGCTTTTTCTTGACTTTTTATGAGAGACAATTTGCCTCATTCCATTTCTTCTTTCTCCTTCCGTTATATTCCTCTCTCACCCCTTAATTTTATTTTTTTAGATATCATCCCTTCCTATTCAACTTACTCTGTGCCGTGTGTGTGTATAATTCCTCCAACTACTCAAATATTGAGAAAAGTTTCAAAAGTTACAAATATTATCTTTCCATGTAGGAACACAAACAGTTCAACTTTGACAAGTCTCTTATGATTTCTCTTTCCTGTTTAGTTTTTCATGTTTCTCTTGATTCTTGTGTTTGAAAGTCAAATTTTCTTTTCAGCTCTGGTCTTTTCATCAAGAATGCTTGAAAGTCCTTTATTGAAGTATTATACTCAGTTTTTTTGGGTAGGTGATTCTTGGTTTTAATCCTAGTTCCTTTGACTTTTGGAATGTCATCTTCTGATCTCTTAATGTAGAAGCTGCCAGATCCTGTGTTATCCTCATTGTATTTTCACAATACTCAAATTGTTTCTTTCTGGCTGTTTGCAACATTTTTTCCTTGGTCTGGGAAGTCTGGAATTGGCTACAATATTTCTAGGAGTTTTTCTTTTTAGATCTCTTTCAGGAGGTGATTGGTGAATTCTTTCAATATTATTTTACCCTCTGGTTCCAGAATATCAGGGAAGTTTTTCTTGATAATTTCATGAAAGATGATGTCTAGACTCTTTTTTTTTTTTTTGATCATGACTTTCAGGTAGTCCCATAATTTTTAAATTGTCTCTCCTGCATCTATTTTCCAGGTGAGCTGTTTTTCCAATGAGATATTTCACATTATCTTTCATTTTTTTATGATTTTCATTTTGTTTTGTGATTTCTTCATTTCTCATAAAGTCATTAGCCTCCATCTGTTTCATTCTAAATTCTAAAGAACTATTTTCTTCAATGAGCTTTTGAACCTCCTTTTCCATTTGACTAATTCTGCTTTTTAAAGCATTCTTCTCCTCATTGGCTTTTTGGGCCTCTTTTGCCATTTGTATTAGTTTATTTTTAAAGATATTATAAATTCTTCAGCATTTTTTGGTTCTCCTTTAGCAAGCTGTTGACTCACTTTCCATGATTTTTTTGAATCTCTCTCATTTCTCTTCCCAGTTTTTCCTCCACCTCTCTTACTTGATTTTCAGAATCCTTTTTGAGCTCTTTCATGGCCTGAGGCCATTGCATATTTATTTTAGAGGTTTTGGATGCAGACTTTTAGGTCTTTTTCTGATGGTATGCATTGTTCCTCCTTATTTGAAAGGATGGAAAAAAATATCTGCTCACCAAGAAATAACCTCCTATTGTCTTATTTTTTTCCCTTTTTTCAGGCATTTTCCCAGTTAGGTACTTGGCTTTTGAGTTAGTCAAGAGGAGGATATACTCTGGGGACCTATAATTTCTCAGTTCCTGCAAGGTGGAAAAATCAAGGGAGAGGAGTTTACTTCTCTCCTGACCTGCACTGTCATCTGGGAGCAACCACAAGCACTTTCTGCCCAGGATCTGCTAGTAGAATTCCCTCCTCTCCAGAGACTCCACCAGCTCTTCCACACCAATCAGGTCTCCTCCTCACCCTAGGGCTACCACTCTGGGATGAGATCCAGATCAGCAGCTCAATGCCCCCAGGATCTTTAGGCCAGGTCTCCAAAAATGGAAGCAGCTACAGCCTGGGACCAGAACTAGACCACTGCTTTCCCTTCGTACCCAGATGAAAGAGGTTTCTCACTGACCTTTGAAGTTGTATTTGGTGTTTTCGGGTTGAGGAATCTGGGAATTGCAGCTGCTGCTGGTGGCACCTTGAAGCCCACTCCAGTCCTGTCCTTGAAGCAGCATAGCTCAGGCTGGGCTGTGCTCCATGCCTGGTGTGACTGGCCTTTCCTGTTGGTTTTCCAGGCTGCCTGGGGCTGGAAATCTCTTTTACTCTGCCATTTTGTCACTTCTGCTGCTCTAGAATTAGTTTTGAGTCATTTTTTGCAGGTATTTTATGGGGTATGGGGGGAGCTTCTACAGATCCATCCTTCTACTCTGCCATCTTGGCTCCACCTCCAATGAGGTTCATTTTAAAAAAATATATAACCAAGAAGGGTAAGATCACCTACCATGCAGAGCTGAATATTACAGGTTTTAAAAAATGGAACGTTTATAAAATATAGGACTTTAAATGTTTCTGATAAAAAGAGCTGAGTAGAAACTCTGAAATGCAAACATAAGAGACAAGAGAAACCTAGAAACATAAATTTATTTGAGCAAAATGCAAGTACGATATAATGGTGATGGAGGAGAAGAAATGTTCTCTTTCAGAACCTTGAAAGATTAAGAAGGTAAGATAAAACAAATAAATAAAACAGAGTTCCTTGGGGTGAACTGGTTCCTTTCTGAGAGTTTTAAGGAGAAGGAAGAGAGGGTAAAGGGATAAATGCAGTAGTGTGGGAAGGAGACAGGAGTGGGTGGAACTTACTTCACAAATTGGAGTGCACGAAAAAAGGTGATACAAACATGGAGAAAGGGATAGGAAGGGCAGGCATCTAATTAGATGAACCTCATCTTTTGTGTAACAGTAAGATTGAACAAGCAAACACATACCCATGCATTCTTATACACATAAAATATTTGATGTAGCAATACATCAAACTCAAGAGGGAAGATGAGAGGGTGAAAAGTCAGATTATATTGGAGATGGAACTGATAAGAAGGCCCTGGAGTGAAATACTCTCCTTGATCCTAAAAGAGAAAAAGAAAAGAAAGGAAATAGAAAATATAGGAGTGCCTTAGGTTACTTCTTGGACAACTGGGGGAATTGTCAAACAAATTGTAGTTTATGAATATAATGGAACATTATTGACCTATCAGAAAAGATAGGAGAAAATATTTTAGAGAATCCTGAGTATCATAATCTTATAATGAGTGATGTCAGCAGAACCAGGAGATCAATTTTATACAGGAATAGTATGAACAATGTGAACATAAACAACTACAAACAACTTAGTGCAATGACCTAGGAAGAAGGACTGTTTCACCTATCTACAGACTGAGAGTGACCTACAATTTTTGAAATGGTCACTACGTGATGCATTTTTCTTGACTATGCGGGTGAATACTTGCCTGACCTTAAGAAGCGTATGTTTCTGTGTGGGAGTTTTATTTGTTACAAGTTTTTCCTTTCTGTCTGTCTCTTGATATTTAATTTATTAGAAAATAAACTCAAGGAGGGAGGGACAGCATTTATCTTTTTCTGTGTTTTCAGGGCTTGATACATAACAAATGTTTGCTGATACCTTTAACTGGGTGGATTGTGAAGGAGGGGAGAGTTAATAATAGTGATACAAAAAAGAGGGATATTGAACCTTTAAAAAAATAAACTGAAAAGAACAGAAGCAAGCTAAGAAGGAAGCACAAACAAGTAAAACAGTTTTGAAAATAACATGGAAAATCTAAAAAATAATGGTATGAAATGGAAATTCCTGCTTTCATCTGGAATCCCCTTTCCATGTTCTGGATATATATGGAAATGATCTTTTGTGTTGCTTAAATTTAGAATAAAAAATATTAAAAATAAACAGGGGAGAAATGAAGTCTTCATCATAACAATCTTAGTCACCAGAAAGAAAGATAAGCTTTTTCTGTTTCATTGCAAGGGGGAGAACTAAGAGAAAGGGTTGAATGTTGCATAACGACAAGATGAAGCTTACTGTGAAGAATACCTTCCGAATAATGAAGGATACCTAGAAGTGGAATAGGCTGCATCAGAAGGTAGTGGGTTCTCTAACAATGGAGATCTTTGAGTTCAGGTTCAAATCACTTCCTGGAAGGAATTCTAGGTCAGGTAAACTTTGGACTGGATGATCTCTAAGGTTCTTTCTAACCTTTGGAGTCTGTGATGCTCACCTGGCATATTCATTTTTATGTTCATTCAATAAATGTTAATTGAACCTTAATTATATATGCAAGTACTGTGGCGGGGGGGGGGGGGGAGGATAGGTAGATGAACACTTGCCTGGCCTAAAGGAGCATATATATACTCTGGTATGGGAGCTTTAGGAAGTGGTTTTTAAGAAACTTAGGTATTACCAACCAATGAGTGTATTAGAGATTGTTAGTAAAACCAGGAAGCTGAGATCTGCTTAAATTAACCAGTTTATAGATCAGATAACATTATTTCTATTGAAGGACATAAATATGTATCCTAGGTGATTCTAATTTTGTTCTACCTGGTTTGCCAAACCTAACCACACAGAAAACTCAGGACTCATCATATGAATGCTGTGCTGGTAAATATATGACATGCAAAAAAACAAATTATCTTTTTTCCTCCTCTGCCCCAGAAGCAATTTTCTTCTTCATTCTCAAATGTAACTCAGGGTTAATTCTCAAAGCAATAAAATTTCTAGGAGCAAATTCAATTCAAGATCTTGGAATGATAAGCAATATAAACATGGAATCTATGTTTGAGTGAAGATGGCCAACATATGACTTAGGAGGGTAACAGAATCCTAAGATGAATCAGTCAAAGAAAAGAAACCAATATAGTTTACGGTTGTGACTATGGTTTCTTTAAATTAATAACCAGGTGGTCTTTTAGGCCAAATTCTTTGATTTGACTTCACAACATACAGTGTAATAAATGCCTTCCTGTCCAAATTATACTCTCACTTTTTTTTTCCTTTGTCCCATTTAAATTTCCTTCTGAGGGGCATAGATTTAGCAGAGGAAACAATCTCAAGGCATCTTGTAAATGGTTGCCAGCAGAAAATATTTCTCAATTACAGAAATGATCACAGATCCAGGAAAGCAAGTCATGCAATGGATTCATTAAGCAAGAAGCAGAATACTATTATTGTTTGGCCTATAAATCTAAAAAACAAAAAACTAACCATTTTTTTCTCTAAAGTGCTTTAATAGCATCTTTCAAGCCACTGTGAATCCCTTCCCAAACCATTTTGAACCTCCAAGACCTATGAAAGGCCTACAACCTGGATTAGCCTATCAGAAAAGACATTTTGCCCTACTCAGGCATAGCCTACCATGATGCTTCACATGCTCTGGCAATACAGACATGCTTTGTTTTGCTATCTAAGTGAACCCAAAATACCCCTTACTGTGTCAGCAACTACAAGGCCAGATGAATTCACCAGGAGAATTCTGCTGTTTATGACAACTAAGGACAAGGTGCCTTGAACCAGACACTATCTTGAATAATGGGACTTTTCTTATTTTTTTTTTTATGTTGAATTATGTCACATTAATGATAAAAGAAACATTGACATCCTGGATCCATAATTTCAAATGTTACCTTGACATTCTCTTACCTTATAGTACTTACAACCTATCCTATTAAGAAATTCCTTTCTCATATTATGGTTAAAACATATGGAGACCATAATTTCAGTTGACTCAGGAATTCTGAGTTGGGATTGCTTTTCAGCTTGTTTACCTCTGAGTTCAGAATTACTTTCTGACTTCATCATGCATGATTATCTAGCTTAATGAGAATAAATAGGCATGCCATTGTACATCTACAGTCTGATTCTTTTTGTTCCTTATTCAAACCTTTGGTAAGGTGAACCATATTCTGTTTGTTATCAAACAAATTTTGGTAAGGGGGAACCCTGTTCTCTCTGTTCTTTGGACAGACCTTAGGTTAAGGGGGACCCCATCCTTTTGTTCTTAGGACAAGCCATTGGTTGTTTCTGGTTATTTCTTTAGACCAAACCTTTAATAAAATGGTTGACACAACTTATTACAAGTTAAGGTCCAACTCAAGCCATCTTGGCAAAATTTAAAAGTAACTAATTTTAGATCCCAATGGATCTTATTTCACTTGTTCATTCACCTTATTCAACAGGCTCAGCTAAAACTGACTCTGCAGTTTCCAAAAATCAAAATTTTCCTCCAAAGGACAAAGATTTGCCTCGATTAAGACTATCCAAAAGAAAATACTGGGGGGAGGAGCCAAGATGGCGGAGTAGAAAGATTCACATATGCTAGCTCCACACCCACAGCCCATGGATTTTCTGTAAAAAGAACTCCCAACAAATTCTGGAGCAGTGGAAGCTGCGCAGTAACAGAGTGAAGGAGATGTCTGTTCCAGAGAGCCCTGAAAAACTGACCTCAAAGGTCCATTGCGCACCGGAAGGGAGTGAAGCCCAGCCCTTCCCTGGCCGCGCGGCACAGAGAGGAATAGATTGGAGCAGGCTTCAGGGACAGAATCTCCAGCAGCCGCAAACGTCTCTCCACCCCTAGGCACTACAGGTCAGTGAGAGAGACTTCTGGGCTGGCCGAGAGGGGAGTGGGGTGTCTCCACAACTCAGGCCCCCTAAGGAGGCAGCAGCAGAGGCAATGGCGGCCAGGGGCTCCCGCAGCAGACAGGAGCTGGGGTCCATTACCGAAGGTCTCCACATAAACCCCATGAGGGAACCGAACCTGGGAGGCAGCCCTGCCCCTACCTGAGCACCAGAACTTAAGCTCATATTGAATAGCAGCCAGGCCTGCTGCCAAAAGCCCTGAGGCTGGGGAGCAGCATTTGAATCTCAGATCCCAAGCACTAGCTGGACAGATCTAGGAGAGGGTGGACAGGAATCTCAGAAGTCAAGTAACTGGCTGGGAAAATGCCCAGAAAAGGGAAAAAAATAAGACGGTTAAAATAAGAAGGTTAATTTCTTGGTGATCAGATGATTCCACCATTCCTCTCTGACAAAGAAGACCAATGCTTACAATCAGGTAAAGACATAAGAGTCAAGGCCTCTGTATCCCAAATATATGAAATAGATACCTAATGGGCTCAAACCTTGGAAGAGCTCAAAAAGGATTTTGAAAATCAAGTTAGACAGGTGGAGGAAAAACTGGGAAGAGAAGTGAGAGAGATGCAAGAAAAGGATGAAAAATGGGTCAATACCTTGCTAAAGGGGATGCAAAAAAATGCTGAAGAAAATAACACCTTGAAAAATAGGCTAACTCAATTGGCAAAAGAGGTTCAAAAAGCCAATGAGGAGAAGAATGCTTTCAAAAGCAGAATTAGCCAAGTGGAAAAAGAGGTACAAAAGCTCACTGAAGA
>CM053774.1:49030484-49055037 GCA_028658325.1 Potorous gilbertii | reverse complement strand
AGGTATTGACCTGTTTTTCATGCTTTTCTTGCCTCTCTCTCATTTCTCTTCCTAGGTTTTCCTCCACCTGTCTAACTTGATTTTCAAAATCCTTTTTGAGTTCTTCCATGGGCTGTGCCCGTTGGATATCTATTTCAGATGTTTGGGATACAGAGGCCTTGACTCCTATGTCCTTACCTGATGGTAAGCATTGGTCTTCTTTGTCAGAGAGGAATGGTGCAATCATCTGTTCCCCAAGAAAATAACCTTCGATGGTCTTATTTTTTTTCTCTTTTCTGGGCATTTTTCCAGCCAGTTACTTGACTTCTGAGAGTCCTCTCCACCCCTGCCTCCATCTGCCCAGCTAGTGCTTGGCGTCTGAGATTCAAATGCTGCTCCCCAGCCTCAGGGCTTTTGGCGGCAGGCCTGGCTGCTATTCAATGGGAACTTAATTTCTGCTGCTCAGGTTGGGGCAGGGCTGCCTCCCAGGCTCAGTTCCCTCAGGGCGTTTATGCAGAGACCTTTTGTAATGGAGCTCCTGCCTGCTCTGGGAGCCTCTGGCCACCTGCTGCCTCTGCTGCTGCCTCCTGAGGAGGCCCAAGTCGTGGAGACACCTCGCTCCCCACTTAGCCCATCCAGATGTCTTTCTCACTGACCTGTGCATCTGTGGGTGGAGGGACCTTCATGGCTGCTGGAGATTCTGTCCCTGAAGACTGGTCAGATCTGCTCACTCCTCTCAGTGCCACGTGGCCAGGGCAGGGCAGGCCAGGGCTGGGCTCCACTCCCGCCCAGTGCGCAATGGACATTTGGAATCGGTTTTTCAGGGCTCTCTGGAACAGAGAGCTCCTTCACTGTGTTGCTGCGCAGCTTCCACTGTTCCAGAATTTGTTCGGAGTTCTTTTTAGAGGAAATCCATGGGCTGTGGGTTTGGAGCTAGCATATGTGAGTCTTTCTACTCTGCCATCTTGGCTCCACCCCCTAAATCTTTTTTTAAGAGCTAAAAATTAAAATGGTTTCTATTTAGTCAGTCAACTCAGAACTTCTTCCAGGATTTTTGATTTATAGTTTATCTGTAGCATAATAGTTCATTCTTAATTTTAAGATTCAATAGGAGCACAAGCACTATGAAAAGAAATAAACCTAAAAATTGAGTGATTTGTTGTGTAGCAGAAAACAGAAGCCCAATGGATTTGGAGTCAGAATACTTGTGTAAAAATATGAAATCTAAAATCTGTTGACTATGTGATCTTGCAAAATTGCTCTCTGAACTCAGTTACTCAACTATAATATAGGAGTAATACTACATGCACTACCTTTTTGTCAGGGTAAGGATTAAATGGGATAGCTAATTAGTCAATAAGCATTTAATTACCTACTATGGGCCAGAATTTGTGTCAGGCATGAAAGATACAAAGATAAAAATGAATCAGTCTGTGCCTGAGGGAGTTTATATTCTATGTTTATAATCTACTCTGTCAAGGAAATAACATGGACATACAAAAAAAATATGGACACATTTTTTTTGGGCCCTGGGGAAGGGGAATATAGAAGAAAGAAAGAAGAGAAGGGACATTAGTAACTGAAGGGATAGGAAAAGAGCTCATGTAAGAGGTGGTATTTGACTGACCTCTGAAGGAAGCTGGGCATTCT
The DNA here is from genome assembly GCA_028658325.1 of Potorous gilbertii. Taxonomy (NCBI): domain Eukaryota; kingdom Metazoa; phylum Chordata; class Mammalia; order Diprotodontia; family Potoroidae; genus Potorous; species Potorous gilbertii. Next base: position 49,053,408 of record CM053774.1, on the reverse strand, counting down.
AAGAGGCGAGGAAGTGGATTCTAGGATGCGAGAAAACCTGTAGGCACAGAGATGAGAAGTGTAAGTTTAGCTGGAATACAGAGAGCATGAAAGGATGTAATACATAATAAACCTGGAAAAGTAGTCTGGTGTTAGTTTATGAAGAGCTGTGTATGCCAAATAGAACTTGTATCTTCTTCTGGAGCCAATGGGGAGACAGTGGAACTTTTGGAGCAGGGTTCCTTTTGAAGAATCACTTTTGCAAAGAATGGTTTGGAAACAGAGAAAGATGAGAGGATCACCAATTGAGAAGTTATTATAATAGACCAAGCACTTTTCTCTTTTGTTCTGTTTCTTCTCTTACAATATGAATAATGTAGAAATATGTTAACATACTTGCACATATATAATCCATATCAGATTGCTTGCTGTCTTGGGGAAAGGAATGGGAGAGAGGGAGGGAGAAAAAATTTGAAACTCAAAATCTTATAAAAAATGAATATTGAGTTCTGGGAGCCAGAATGATGAGGAAAGCAGTAAATTTCCTTAACTCTCTCATATTCACCTCCAAACAACCATAAAATAGTGCCCCCAAACAAATCCTGAAGCAGCAGAACCAGCAAAAGGATGGGGTGAAATGATGTTTTAGGCCAAGAAACTTGGAAGATCACCAAGAAAGGCCTGTGTCACACAGGGGAAAAGGGAATGCAGTCCAGCACAGGAAGCATCCCATCAAGCTGTGAGCAAGCCCTACCTGAACAAACCACTGGGAGATCCTGAGTCACACTGCAGGGAAGCAGGCAAACCCCAATCACTAAGACCACCTATGTGCCTCAACATATAAAGGGAACAGGCAGACTCCAACTGTTTTGTCTCAGCAAACAGGCAATCTCCAGTGGCCAAAACACCATGTGCTCCATTATAGTCCTGGTGAAACATAAAAACACCCCGCCAGCCTCAGCATGTTCTAGACACCATCAGTAAAGCCCACTTCAGTACCAGGTAAGCTGACAGACCCCTATGAACACCAGCACAAACAGCCACCCCTTCACTCCAACTCTTCAACAGAGCATTGGACTCAAGGCTCCCCTGTGAGCCTCAGGGAGACATAAGTGCAGTAATAGGTAAGCAATGAGGACCTGCAGACCCTGGCACAAGAAGCCTGAGGCAGTGATCCTTTTACCCTGGGGAGCAGAGCTCAAATTTAAAAGAAAGGAAAAAAGTCAAAAAAAGATGAGCAAAGAACAACAAAGGAATCTAAACATAGAAAATTAGTACGATGACAGGAAAGATCAAAACACAAACTCAGAAGAGGACAGCAGTGTCAAAACACCTATTGGCAAAACCCGAAAGAAAAATGGGGAGTGGTCTAAAGCCAGAAGAACTCATGGAAGAGCACAAAAAGGAGCTTAGAAATCATATAAATGAGGTAGAAGAAAAATTGGGAAAAGAAATGAGAATCATGCAAGAGAATTATGGAAAAAAGAATTAACAGCTTGGAAAAAGAAAACAACTGCTTAGAAAGTAGAATTTGTCAAATGGAAAAGGAGATAAAAAAAATTCCACTAAAGAAAACAACTCCTCAAAAAGTAGAACTGGGCAAGTGGAAGCTAATGAATTTGAGATATAAAGAACCCACAAATAAATTCAAAGAATGAAAAAAAAGTAGAAGAAACTGTAAAATACCTCATTATAAAAAACAATGACTTGGAAAATAGATCCAGGAGAGATAATATCAGAATCATTGGACTACCTGGAAGTCATAATAAAAAGGAGGACCTGGACAGCATCTTTCAAAAAATTATCAAGGGAAATAACCCTAATATCCTGGAACCAGAGGGCCAAAGAGGCGTTGAAAGAATCCACTGATCACTTCATAAAAGAGATCCCAAAATAAAAACTCCAAGGAACATTATACCCAAATTACAGAACTATCAGGTCAAGGGAAAAATGCTGCAAGTGGCCAGAAAGAAACAATTCTAGTATCAAGGAGTCACATTCAGGATTATATAGGATTTAACAGATACAGCACTAAAGGATTGGGGGTCTGGAACATGATATTCCAGAAGTCAAGGGAACTAGGACTACAATCAAGAATCAGCTACCTGGCAAAATGAAGTATAATACTTCAAGGGAAAACAATGGTCATTCAGTTGAACAGAAGGATGCATATCAAGCTTTCCTAAGAAAACCAGAATTGAACAAAAAAGTGTGATCTCCGGTATTGTGACCCAAGAGAAGCCTAAAAAGGGAAAAAGAGAAAAGAAAACATAAGAGACTCAATGGAGCTGAACTGTTTACATTGCTACATGGGACGATGATACTTGTAATTCTTAAAAACTGCATAACTAATAGTACAGCTAGAAGGAATATACGTAGTAGACAAAGGGTACAGGTATGAGGTGAATTTGAGAGAATGACATAAAAAATAATGAATGAGAAAGAAGAGTACATTGGGTACAAAAGGGAGAGGTAGAATCGGGTAAATGACCTCACATTAAGAGGTGTGAAAAGCCTGTTAACAGTGGAGGGGAAGATTGGAGGGTAGCTGATGGGCATTGATTGACCCTTACTTTCATCAGTATTGGCTCAAAGAGGGAATAATATATACAATCAATTCAATATAGAACTCTATCTTGCTCAATAAGGAAGTAGGAGGGGAAGAGATTACATAAAGAGGAGGGGGTAGCAAAACACTATCAAGGAGGTAAAGGGAGAGAAGGGAAAGAGAGAGAGAGGACAAACAGGAGGAAAAATAGGATGGAGGAAAATATAGTTTTTTTTATTTTTCATTTTTAACACAGTTCATATCATATAAAACAATTCCAACTTTTGGTTAGGTTATACTTCTTTTTAAAGCATTTAAAGATTTAAAGCATAGACCACAAAAAAATTTTTTTTAAACCATTAACCAACTGAGACACAAATAATATTTATGTATGCTAAATTCACAAGCCCTTAACCTAATTGTCTCTACAATTTTATGGCCTTCAACAGTGGATGTGGGCTGCTGCCTGCTTTGGGAGCCCCTGCCCTCTGCTGCCTCTGCTGCTGCCACTTGAGGAGGCCTGAGTTATGGGGACACCCTTCTCCCTTCTTGGCCACCTGAAAAGACCCTCTCACTGATCTTTGGCACCTGTAGGTTGAGGGATTTGAGCTGCCACTGGAGATTCTGTCCCTGAAGCCTGCTGGGTCCTGTTTCTTCTAGTGCTGTGTGGCCAAGACTGGGCTGGGCTCTGCTTTGAGTCTGGTAAGACAGACCTTTCCCATTGGTCTTTCAGGTCATTCTGGGCTAGAAATCTCCTCCACTCCATTTTTCTGTGGCTTCTGCTGCTCTAGAATTTGTTGAGAGTACTTCTTTACAGATATTTTATGGGCTGTCGGGGAAGAGCTAGTGTTTGTGCGTCTTTTTACTCCACCATCTTGGCTCCCTCCCCGAAAATACTGTGAATGTGAATGAGATAAATTCTCCCAAAAAACAGAAGCAGTTAGCAGAGTAGAGCAAAACCCAGAATCTTACCATATATTGTTTACAAAAAACACACTTGAAGTAGAGAGGCATACACAGAGTAAAGGTAAGGGGCTGGAGCAGAATCTATTATGATTCAGTTGAAGTAAAAAAAAAAAAAGCAGGGGTAGAAACCTGGTCTCAGAAAAAGCAAAAGCAAAAATGAAAAGAGATAAGGAAAGAAACTACATCTTACTAAAAAGTACCATAGATAATGAAGTGATAACAATACTAAACATATCTGCACCAAGTGGTATATAGCATTTAAATTCTTAAAGGAGAAATTAAGTGAGTTCTAGGTTCATAACCAAACAAGACATATAGAGCATTATGAAATGTAAAATATATCATTTTGATTATGCTAAATTAAAAAGTTTTGCACAAACAAAATCAAGGCAACCAAGATTAGAAGAAAAGCAGAAAGCTGGGAAACAATTTTTACAGCAAATGTCTCTGATAAAGGTTTAATTTCTCAAAAATATAGAGAACTGGATTTATAAGAATATATGCAATTCTGCAATTGATAAATGACCAAAGGATAGGAACAGTCATTTTTCAGATAAGGAAATCAAAGCTATCTATAGGCAGGTAAAGAAGTGCTCCAAATCACTTTTGATTAGAGAAATGCAAATTAAAACAACTCTGAGGTATCACCTATCAGACTGGCTAACATGACAAAAAATGAAAATGATAAATGTTGGAGAGAATGTGGGAAACTTGGAACATTCATGCACTGTTTGTGGAATCGTACCTGATTCAACCATTCTAGAGAGCACTTTGTAACTATGCCCAAATCTCGCAATACCACTACTCAGTTTTTATCCTAATGAGATCATAAAATAGGGGAAAGGATCTACATATGCAAAATTATTTATAGCAGCCCTTTTGTGGTGGTAAAATATGGGACATTGAGGGGATGCCCATCACTTGGGGAATGGCTGAACAAGCTGTGGTATATACATGGAATGGAATACTATTGTACATTAAAAAGATGATGAAGGTGCAGATTTCAGAAAAACTTGGAAAGAGTTATATGAACTGATAGAAAGTGAAATGAGTAGAACCAGGAAAACATCGCACACAGTATCAACAATAGTGTGTAAGGATTACCATGAATGACTCAGCTCTTCTCAGCAATGCAGTGATCCTAAAGAAATACAAAGGAGCCATGAAGGAAAATGCTTTCAACATCCAGATAAAAACTGATGAACTCTGAATGAAGATTGAAGCATTCTTTTTTCATTTATTTAATTTTTTCTCATTTTCCCCCTCCTTTGGACTCTTTTCTTCTTTTACAACTGTGACAAATATGGAAATATGTTCTACGCTATAGCACATGCATAATCCATATCAAATTGCACGCTATTTTAGGAAGAGGGGAGGGTGGAAGGGAGAACAATTTGAAACTCACAATTGTAAAAATTAATACTAAAAATTATCTTGACATATAATTGGAAAAAATAAAATACTACTAAAAAAGAAAAATAAGCAAAAATGCATGTTGAAAACTATCTTTATATGTAATTAGAAAAATAAATACTATTTACTAAGAATTAAAAAGTAAAAAATATAAAAAATAGACTGTGTAAATGGTGATAAAGACCTGTCGTAGAAATCAATTCAAAAAAGTCTCATCTATGTAATAATCATAGACAAAAAGGCAATGGTTACTGGTTACTTTCAAAAAAGAACTTTTGTTGTGTATTTTTAAGAAATAATATTGATGTATTTTTATATTTCACTCACTTTCTAATGACATTCATTCTGTAGATGGCTAACTCAGAAAAATTAATATAGTAGCCATAGGAAGCAATCTACACCTCATTCCACACCCAAAGTCCATTGCTTTTCTGCCAAGAAGATGGAGACATCCTTGATTATCATTTCTCTAAACTCAAGATTGGAGATTGTAGTTCTGATGTCTTTTATTATTGGTGTTCTTTTGTTGTGGTCATTGTATAAATGGGTTTCCTTATTATATTTACTTCAAGTTATGTCAGTTCAGATAAGCGTTCCCAAGTGTTTTTCTGACTTCTTTAGGTTCAGCATTTCTTAGGACACAATAATATTCTCTTACATTAATGTGCCATAATTTATTAGTCATTTCACCATTAAAAATGGGCATCCCTTTTGTCTCTGGTTATTTACTACTAAGAACTGCCATTGGGAATTTCTTTTTTTTGCATATTTGGGGTCTTTTTGTTTTATACTTGCTTGGGCATATGCCCATTAGAGTTATTTCTGGGTCAAAACTCAGTCCTTTTTCCTCACGTCCTACTATTCTTGACCCTATTTGGAGTTTTCTTGGCAAAGATACTAGAGAGGTTTGCATTTTCCTTCTCCAATTCATTTTACAAATTAGGCAACTGAGGCAAACAATATTAAGTGGCTTGCCCAGGGACTCATAGCTAGTGAATATTTGAGGCTGGCCTGGTACTCTATCCACTGTGCCACCAGTGCAGTAATTTTTCTAATAATTCATTAGTGTGCCTGTCTTCCCTCAATCCCTACAACATTTACAATTTTTTGTATTTTGCCCCAATTTTACTACTCTGAGAGGTTTGAGTTAAAACCTCAGAGTTATCTTAATTAGCATTTTCATGTTATTACCAATTCGAGGCATTCTTTCCTGACTATTAGTTTACTTCTCTCTTGACACCTGCCTATTCATGTTCATTGACTGCTTATCTACAATAGAATGACTTTTGCAGAGATACTTATACAAATCCTCCCTAATTTTTTTAACATCAGACCTTGTTCAGAGATATTTGCTCCGAAGATTTTTTCCTCATCAAAATTGTCTCTTTTTATTCTAGCTGCATTGATTTTGCTTGCAGAAAGCTCTTTGATTTTAGGTAAATGTCTTATATTTTTCATAGTGCCCATTATCCCTTGTTTGGTAGAAAATTCTTTCTATATTTGTGAAAGGTCCCTCCTTGAATTTTAAAGAACTATGGGCCCTTTTTTATTTTAACCATATACCCATGTAGAGTTTACTGTGCTGTATGGTATACAAGGTTGGTGTAAGGCAAATTTCTGCAAAACTGCTTTCTGTGTTTTCCCAGAAGTTCTTTTCAAATAATGAGTCCTTTTTAGATATATGTTTTAAGAGAGTGCAGGGTAGAATATATGCATTCTTCAGTTTTAGCTCCTCATTTCATTTAGCCTGATATTTGATCTTTGTGATGAACCTTTGCTATGGTATGTGTTCTCTTTCACTGGTATTGATCAAGCTACAGTTGCTGAGATGTGAAATTAGATGATTTAAAGATGCATTTCTGAAGTGCAAGATATGTTTCAGGGCTTAAAATGATATGCTTTCGGGCATAAAATGATTTCTAGATGGAGTCAGGCAAAAACAATGCTGTCATAAGTGAGACTAAGCAAGGAGGTGGAGAGAAGTGTGTTTGTTTCCCTTCGTCCATACTTAGGATTTTCATCCCTTTGTTTTTCTGAAGCTAGGCTCAAGGCAGGAAACTAGCTACATATATTAACTATGAACTTATTATGTCATAGAGACTAAGTTATTCAACATGTTAAAAATTACTTTCATCAGTTCAAGGACCAAATTGTCATCTTCCTTTTTGTTCTAAAATGGTTTTGCTCAAATATGATGTGCTAAAAGTAAATATAAAACCTCTGGTGGATTTTTGGTAGAATTGGTTTTCAATTATCCATGGTAATGGGGTAGAAAAGGAAGCGGTCAACCCTTGAGCATCCGGTTTCAAAGAAGGGGAGCATTGGCATGTATGATAACTGAAAAGTGTAGATAATTCACCCAGCACAGGGAAGCTTAAGCCGAGTTCCATCTTCAGCTTGGATAACTAGGAGCACACTGTATTTTCAGTGTCATTTCCCTTAACGGTTTTTATCTGAAGTATCAAATAGAAAAATGGGGGGAGGTGAGGAATGATTGAACTTTCACTCCTTTGCTGGTTTCTTCTTATCCCTGTTTGAATTTTTAGGCCAGCAGTGAAATGGTCAGAAAATGGTAAGAGAAGCCAGGAAGCAAAACAGCGGATCTGGGTTAATTTACAAACTGAATAATCAGTCCCTCAATAAATAGGAAATTGGCAAAGCTATCTTGGAGGTGCCATGATTCCTTTAGCTCCATTGTGGCGGCAGCATTTGAGCTGGCTTGGGGGACTTCCACATACTATGGATAAACACAGTCATTTCCCATAGCTCCCATTTAACACTATAATTTAAGATTACACAGCCCTACTTGCCCTGCATACATCCTCCTCTGTGTTGAGTCTACAGCTTTGCTTGAGGCTCTGCCAACATTCTCTCTGAATGGTGTGTTAGTACAGTGTCTTACATTCTGTGACACGTTTGTGAACTTGTAAATTTGCCTCAGAAAAGAGCCTGTCTTCTCTCTTTCAGTCAGCACAACTCTGTCCCCACTCTGATTCCTCTCACCCCATGACCCCTACCTTCCCCAGCTTTCTTTCCTCACTTCATCCTTGTCCATTAGTGGCACCCTAGGGCAGGAGTGGAGTAGAGGATCTAAGGAGCCCATAGGTTTGCATAGTAAGCAACCTAATCCCTCCCTGAGAGATCAGAGAAATCTAAATTCTAATAGGGAGTGAGGAGTTCACCAGAGAGCCAGAACTGTTGAAAGGCACTGTGTCAGTCTTTTCCCTGAGGAGTTAATTAGCAATTTCCATCTCTAGTTGCTATCGAAAGATATGCAATTGCCCTGTGAAGAGGCCAGCACCCAAAGTGAATAGAGGCCCTGTGATTCATTTATTGTGGGAGGGCTTTCTGATTTATGAACCCCTCAAGTACAGGATGAGATGAATGGGGATCTACTTCATATAAGAACTTCACCGCTGTATGGGTTGGAGGTTCCCATCCCCACTCTCCCCGACCCCTACTCTACTACCCATGGCTGGCAAACTAACAGCCACCTTGGATTTATCTGTGACCAGTGAAGATGGCATGTATGGAAAGCCTGTGCTATGTGAATGTTCTTCTGAGTGTCAGGGGAATTTTTGAAGGTATTGTATAGAAGGGTGTTGAGCAGTGGAAAAGACCCCTTTAGTGCCAAAGGTTCAAACCATGTTTTCTCTTTGTCACTTATTATCTATAACCTTGGGCAAGAGTTCTCAACTCAAAAATTAGGACCCCCTCTAATATTCTTTGCAGCTCTAATAAGCAGTACTTTTCTTTGGGAGCCCAAATCTTTTCCTCTGGGAGTGTGTCCCTGAAGTTATGTCAGGAGAAAATGTGATTCACTTCGCAAGAATTCATTTTTACCACTTTTAGGAATACCTCTGTACACAGAAAGTTTTCTATTTGATTCCCAAACATCAAATGCTGTCTTCTGTCTTTACATACTGTGATCAAATGCTTATGTTCACTTAACGTTATTATGGTTTGGATGAAGTCTGTGGATGCTGGGTGGTAACAACTCCTTTTCTTCCAGCTCAACTTTGATTCAGATTCCTTAAAATCATGTAGTCTATAAATCAAGGAACCTCACCAGTTGGTTGCATATGTACTGACTTGTGAACACATGCTATTTGTAATAACACTTTCTATTTACAGCACCTTTCATCTAAGCCTTAGAAAATACTCTAAACTCTTCACTTGTTAATCCACACTGCTCTCTTACGGAGCTGACAAAGATTAATACTTGGTTTAAAATGGGGAGACCAAGGCAAAGAAATGAAGATATTAGGTCAAGGTGGTAGTGTCATAGGGAGTTTGGGGAAAAGAATTCACTAAATCCAAGTTAGCTTGAGTGAGGATAGTAATGACAAAGTGCTGTCATTCAGGTGTTTATCAGTCTTGCTCAACTCTTTGTGACCCCATTTGGTGCTTGCTTGACTTGGATACTGGACTAGCTTGCCATTTTCTTCTCTAATTCATTTTATAGATGAGGAAACTGAGGCAAATGGGGCTAAGTGATTTGCCCAGGCTCACACAGATTTGACCTCAGGAAGACAAATCTTTCTGACTCCAGGCCCAGTGCTCTATTCACTGCACTACTTAGCTGCCCTTATAAAGTGCTCTTCACCCAGAATTCCTTTTTGTTTCTTTCAATAATTGTTTTGGGATACAATCTTTTTCTAATCAACTTTGTGCCTGCCTCATCCTTTGAAGTGTGCATCCCCTACCTAAAATAAGCTTTTCTCTTAAATTGGGTGAAATGATAAGATCATAGATTCAGAGCTGGAAAGGACCTTTCAAAGTCACTTAGCCCATTCTCCTTATTTTACAGATGAGGAAACTGAGATTCATTTTAATCCAAGGAGGTTCTGACTTGCCTAAAGTGACCCAGGGAGTAAGAATTACTGGTAAGATTTGAACTTAGGTCCTCTAACTCCAGAACCAGAAAGTATTTTTTCCATTGTACAATATAGACTATGAAATAAGTTAACTGGAATTATACCTAACAACTAAAAAATGAAGCAAATGCTATTTATTAAATCCATTTGTAGATACTATGATTGCTAACATTTATAATGAGTCATTCATACTCTTCCTTTTTAAATTCACATGGAATTAATTTAGAATCCAATGAAAGGTGAATTGGACATGATATATCTGAACTACATATGTGGCTAGATCATGATTCAGAGAGAGAGAGACTATGGAATTTATCTCTAGAGATCTTGAAAAAGAGAAAGGTAAGTGTATGATGCTGATTATTTAGTAATTACCTGTCTTGAAAAGAAGAGATCTTAGGGTTGGGACCAGTTCTAAGATTCTATTATTCAAGCCACATCCCCCTAACTGAAATCGAAAATTGATGTTTGTGGTTTTTTGGTTTCTTTTAATAAAGGGTGAAGGATGATTGGAAGAGTTTTCTTTAAGTTTTTTTTTTTCCGTTGGGAATGCATGCTCCAAGTATGTGGGAGTTGGCATACAGAGGGAAGAGTGAAGCCACTTAGAGTAAAGTGAGTCTGTAATTCTTTTGGTGATAGTGCTAGTTTTTCATGAATGTTTGTCTACTCTAGGTGGCACAGTGGATAGATGGCGGGCCTGGGGTCAGGAAGACCTGAGTTTGAATCTGCATCAGACACTTATTAGCAGTGTGATCTGTTTCCCTGCTATGTAAAATGAGCTAGAGAAGGAAATGGCAGACCACTTCAGTATTTTTGCCCAGAAAACCCCAAATGGGGTCATAAAGAGTCAGATATGAATAACAATGTCCACAAATGCACAATTTTTAAAAATCAAGCCATAATTGTATTGTAAGTAGTACTGAAATAGGAAGACATTGGTGGAGTGCTAGGACCTCCTGTTGATGGAGGTAGGATGTACTCTGTTCTCCCTTGTTCCTGTGTCAAGGATAGGTTAATCTAAAATGCCAAGATCTTATGTCTTCTGTTTGAAGTATCCTAACTGATCATGGCATAGGAATCACATAGCAGATTTCTAGTGGACCTGATGGAGGGTCACAGGTAAAGAGAGAATTTGCTCTGTGGCTCCTACCTTTTACTACAGCAATTTCAGCAGTCTTCTTATATCGTCGATTTGTTTTTTTTTCCCCAGGATGTACAATATGTCTTTATTGCATAGTAGACAAGATAAAAATGTACTGCATTGGCCACTTGTATCAAAAATTTAAGAGTAATGAGAGGCAGTTGATATTGGAGGAAAGCAATGGATTTTGAGTTCAGACTACCTAGGTTTGAATTGCAGCTCTTCTGCTTACTTCTTTGTGATCACATGCAAAACACTAGCTCTCTGGGACTTACTTTCCCCATCCATAAAAGGAAGAGGTTGGATTCAATGACTCCTTAGGTCTTTTCTGACCATAAGACTGTGGATCTATGATCATTGCTATAAATAATTCAATAGAGTAGAACAATGTTTTTAGCTTCATTCACTTAATTCCTAATGATAAGAGATTCTATATTACAGTAAACTACTCTTTTCATCCAGAACTTCATGGTTAGTCATTTGAATGCTGCCTGTACTTTAATACTCCTTTTATCTTCAGTTCATCAGTCCACAACCATGGACAATTCCCAGAGTTTGCCTAGAAGCCAAATGTGACTATGAAGACCTGGTCCACCACAAATACTGTCTAATTTCAGATTACCTGCTGCTCAGCAGACCTCTTGTTAGTTCACATTAATTCAACCACTCAACAAATAATTAGGTAGGGGCAGGGGGCAATGTGATGAAAAGCAGAGCAAGAGAAAGAATCAATCACTCTAGGCTAGACACAAAAAAGAAAGTTATATTAGAAAGTGGAACAGACCCAAATCTGGTTTTTTATGATATACAATTATCCATTCCACATCACAGCTTTCCCCTTCATGGTTTTGATATATCATGGGTTAGCCTAAGAAATTAAATGGGAATTTTGGGGGAGTTTTGTGGAAGCCATAGACAGAATAGAAAAAGTTTAAGGAACTCAGAAATGAATAAAATATACACATAGTATTGTATGATATCAACATATTTTATCTTTTAATGCCATAGTAATTCAGACTACTTCTCTGGTACAAAGGGAGGGCCAAAAAATTTTATGCAGATTTTTCAGATCAAAGGGGTGTTTCTCTCCTAACCTCTAAGTGTGGAAGGGATAACTGGTATACAAGTGTGGAAGGGGAGGGAGAGAATAGGACAGCCCCTTTGGACAAAGAGCACAGGTTAGGAAATCAACCAGTTAGTATTCATTAAATACTCACTACTAGAGATACAAATATGATGAATGAAATAATTCTTATTAGCAAATAGCTCTAAAGCCAAGAGTCAAATGAATAATCACAGGTATATGGAGATCTCTTCTAGTCCCAAACCTCTCAACTAATTTAAGAGGAAAAATCTAAAGATAGATCATAAAAATAATGTATTTGGGAGCTAAGTTTCATTCTTTTTTTCCTTTTTTTTTTTTTGAGACAATTGGAGTTAAGTGACTTACCCAGGATGGCATAGCTAATAATTGTCTGAGGCCATATTTGAACTCAGGTCCTGACTCCGTGGCCAGTGTTCTCTCTACTTTGCCACCTAGCTACCCCACTAGGGCTAATTATTGAATATAATGTTTCAAATAATTTACCTGAAAGCCTAACAGAGAATTCCCCACTTGTCCTTAACATGAACAAAGGCTCTCCAAAAACTTTTAATTCATTTTTTTTTTAGTACTATGACATACTGAGGGTTCCATTTTAGACATATGCATAATTGCTGTCATTTTTGGTACCAGAGGATAGTGATTGCTCAGGACTTCAAATCTTCAGCGTGTAAGAAAATGGTTGTCCAGCTTTTTTGTTTGGCAGATCATTTCAGCAGAACCAGAAACTACAAGCCCTGATAACTTGCTGCCCATGAGTCACTATAAAAAAAAATCAAACTACCACTACCACATTTAATAGGAATGGTAGCATTTTCGAAAACAAAAGTAAATATTTAAGAAAAGATAATTGGCTTATAGTTACTTATATTTTGTTAAATGTCATAAGCAATTAACTCATATCAAAAGCTATAGTCATCTTAGTGTTACTGATTTCTGGCTAGAGGTCATTAAGTCTAGCGCCCTTATTTTATTTTTTTTAAAACATTTTATTGAAGACAAAAAAACCCAAATCATTTCTGCATATAGTTCTCCCAACTCAGTGACTTACCTTTTTTTTAACCAAGAAATATAATTTTAAAAACCAACAAACACTATGACCATTTCAGACAGTATACATAACTTTGCATGCTCATGGTCCCCTACCTCTCCAAAGAAAGGAGGAAGGTATGTTCCCTCATTTCTTAACTTCTAAGATTATCATTTCAATTTTATGGCATTGTTTCACTTCAGTGTTCTTTTCATTCATCTTATTGTAGTATATTTTTTTCCTGGATTGTACTTACTTCATCTTGCATCAGTACCTACAAATCTTCCCATGTTACTTTGAATTTATCCCTTCTTATATTTCAATAATATTCATATAAAAATTTCATATAAAAATTCGTATACATTCATATAAAAAACTTGTTCAGCTCTTTCCCAGTCAACAGGAACATTTTTTGCTTCTATTTTATTTTTTTTACAACCACAAAAACCTGCTCTATGGATTTTGTTACACATGAGATCTTTTTGTCTTTGATCTCTGTGGGGACATAAACTTACAGAGAATTTTTGTATCAAAGGATGTGATCAGTGCAGTTGCTTTTTTCTTATGATTCCAAATCATTTTCCAGAGTTGAACCATTTCACAGTTAGACTGAAAGTGAATTATGGTGTGTCTTCCTGTAGCTACTCTAAAATGGAGTAGTTTTAAATAAATTATTTTGATGTATTTTGTTTTTTATGCTGTCAGTTTTCCCCAGTATCTCTCCTTTTCCCCTTTCCTGAGAACCACGTTGTATAAAAAAATTTTTTTAAGATAAAAGAACCAGGGAAAAATCAACCAAACTGATTAATACATTGAAAAAGTCTGAAAATATGTGCCATGAACCCTTATGAACCTCCCACATCTGCAAAGGCATGAGAATGTCTTCATATCACTTCTTACAAGAAATACTTATTTTTTGCAATTTTGCAATATTTAATATTGATTTTTGTGTGTCTTTCTGTTTATGCTGCTATAGTCATTGTTAATAGTGTTTTCTTGACTCTGCTTTACTTCAGTTTGCATCAATTCATTTAGATATTTTCCATGCTTCTCTGAATTCATCACATTTAGCATTTGTTATACCACCATCACATTCCATGATATTCATCTAACACAATTAGTTTAACTATTTCCTAAGTGATGAGCATCTGCTTTACAAAATTGAGGAGGTAATTTACTTTAATTCTCCAATTCTCTTGGCAACATCTATGGTTCTTTTGAAATTTATTTGTTCATATTTGTTGACCACTTAACTATTAGGAAATGCTGCCTAGTCTTATACATTGGTGTAAATTCTGTAGATATCTTGGAGAACAAGATTACATCAGAGTTATTTGATGGGAAAAAAAAATCCCTGAATCAACATCTTTCCTTCACATCCTAGCTGGATTGATTATGCTCGTACGAAAGCTTTTAAATTTGACGTAGTCAGAATTGTCCATTTTTTCTTTTTAATACCCACATTTAATAGGTGATGAAATTGAAACCTAGCAAGGTTAAGTAGGCAAGTAGGGAGTGGCAAACTCTGGATCTGAATTAGAACCCAGGCCCTCCAACTCTAAATTCATCCTGCTTTCCAAAAAGTCATGTTATTCTCACTTTTTAGTATTAATGTTTATAGCACAAGAGGCTGGCTTCAGCAAATTCTCCAGTGATCCTTTGAGAAACTTGATACCTAGAGCTTTCCTCCCCAGCTTGTACAGAGAGGACAGAGAAGCTTGATTAAATATCTGAATACTTGCTATATAATACGGAATGTCCAAAAATTTCCTACCAAGACTTTTGGGACACTTTATAAAGCTCTATAGCCTAATCAGAGGAGGTAAGCCTGAAATTAACAAAAGATTTCTCTCAAAACTTTTGTCATATAGGTGCTTCAAAATGGCAAATCACTTTAAGCTTCCTTGTCTAAGCACTCCCTTTGCCATAGAGTTGTATTCTCTTTCAGTTACTAAGAAACAGAAAGGCCTTTAGAGCAAAGACTCACACCTTGGTGTCCTCTACCAGCTGCTAAGTGATAAGCGGCACAGGGTGTCCTCTTACACTTGTATGAGGAGCAGCCCAAGTCCGACCAAGGCATTGGTACAAGAATTTGTGACGTCAGAGTAGAAAAGGTCATTGCATTTTGTCCTGAGTTGGAACGGGAAGTGAGGAGAAGCTAGCAAAGAAAAAATTTAATTCAATTTTTATGAGGTGACCCTTAAGTGTACTGGAGCTGAGGAAAAACCTATAGAAATTATTTTTGGTGAGTTGTGGGGGAATCACACACTTTTACTGATAACCAATGTGGGGTTAATGATATATTCATGAACAATCTTTCCAGAATGCCTTGACTTTTGAGAATTCTGTAGGGCCATAGGGAGGACTTCTGTATTCCCCTCTGCCATGTCCCTACCCTGGTGAGAATTCTGTGTGTGTGTGTGTGTGTGTGTGTGCCTTGGCAATATCACAATTACATTGCAGTGAAGCCTTTTATCACATGATGTACTGAAAAAAGTAAGAGTAACAGCAGTTGGCTGATTTGAACAAAATGATTCTTAAAATGTTGATCAGAAAGTAAAATTGCTGTCAGATTACAGCATTCAAATCAAAAAGGACCATAGTGAGAAGAAATTTGTCACCAAATTAAAATAATTAGGTTTTCTTTCTTTCTTTCTTTTAATGTTAGAATTTGTTGTAACAGGACGTGCCAAACCTAAATCAAGTGATATACTTTAAATCAACGTCCTTAGTTTCAACAATGGACATTTATTAAGCCTGTGGAGAACTTTCTGGAGGACATGGGATTAAAGTAATACAGAATGTATAAGTAGGGATGAGTGAGGCAATTTTGGATTATGAGATTTGAAATCTTCAAGCAATCAACTCAAGTGGGTGATGGCAGAAAAAAAATAATCGCTGCTCGGTCACTTTCTAGTAAAGGGTATGTGTTTTGTAGTTGAATTTTAACTGCGATGCGTGGAGATGATGGTCAATAGGACTTGCTCTCTGGGTTGTTTTTATTCCCCCAATAGTAATTTTTTTGTTTGCTATGTCCTCTTCCATGGGCAAAGATGCATATTTACCAGCTGATTATTAAGATTGTGATTTTTAAACTATAACACAGGGTGGAGTTAACTGACCTCCTTATTTATTTGGCCTGAAGGTTAATGTATTCTAACCAGTTAACTAACTAGTCACGGCCTAAATAAGCAAGGATGATGGTCCATTGGTATGGGGATTCCCAGGGTACTCAGCCTATCTCTATTATCCTGCATTCTCAGCGGGAATTGTTCTTACCATGAACAATACCCATGAATCAGTCTGGGGCTGTTTATAGCAATCAGATTTTTGGTGGAGGCAAATGAGAAGATGGGTGATACAGGTGACACAGTGGATAGAATGCCAGCCAAGGAGTTAGGAAGACTCACCTTCTTGATTTCAAATCTGGTCTGAGACACTAGCTCTGTGATGCTAGGTAATTCTCTTAACAATTTCCCTCAATTTCCCCATCTGTAAAATGAACTGGAGAAGGAAATAGCAAACCATTCCAGTATCTTTGCCAAGAAAATCCCAAATCGGATCATGAAGGGTTGGACTTTGACTGAAACAACTGAACAATGACAAAAAGAGAATATGGCTAGAAAGAAAGTGTTGAAATCATGTATTTGGAGAAGGAAGGGACTTTAAAAGTCATCTAATCCAACTCTCTTGTTTACAAATGAAGAAACTGAGACCCAACAAAGTGAAATGACTTGTCTGAGGTCACAAATAGTAAATACAATAGCTGGAATCAGAGCCTTCATAAAATTAATTCACCTGGATGGTTGTTGTCCTTTGTTTTTGAAGAGGACCAAAATAACATCACTATGAGAAAGTGAAATTTCAATGTGTCCAACTGAGACTGATGAGACCAATATGAACATGGAATGCTCCACCACAGATTAGGCATAGATAGTCTGTGTGAATTTTTGGGGTGGATACACCAAATTTGCACATCCTACATTTACTTTGTGCTGTCTCAATTCTGTTTTGCTCATAGAACACAGCACCCTTTCTGATGTGGGCATGCCATACTGAGTGGTCCTATGCTAGTGTCTCCCATGTTGCACAGTCAAATCCAAATTTCTTGAGAGAGACCTTGAGAGTGTCCTTGTATCACTTCTTCTGATCACCGTGTGATCACCTGCCCCATGTGAGTTCTCCATAAAATAGTCTTTTTGGCAAGCATACATTTTGCATTCGAACAACGTGGCCAGCCCATTGGAGCTGCATTCTCTGAAGCATAGTTTGAATGCTTGGCAGTTCAGCTCAAGCAAGGATTTCAGTGTCTGGTACGTTATGCTGCCAGGTCATCCTCAGAATCTAATTCACTTAAGCTTAGGTAATTGAAGCAAGGAAGGATTCATGTTTAGAATCCACCAAATTTATGTCTACCATGGGGAAAAAGTATATGAAATTGACTCTAAAAATCCTCATTTTGAAAGAGAGGATAGCAGTGTGGTAAAGAGCACAGACAAGACAAGAGTTCAATTCCCAACTCAGATGCTAGCTATCTTGCCAACATACTTATCTCCTTGGGTCTGTTTTTTCATTTGTAAAATGAATATATTAGACTACTTGACCTCTGTCTTTATGAGCACTAGAAACACATCTCAAGACCTGGCAAGAACATCATATCTCATGATAGATCATGTGTAAGGATTTTTTTCCATTTGACATGTTTATTATGATATTGATAGGTCAACTGCACATCTACAAATAGAAAGCTTTGTATACAGTGCTCATTCTGGGTCACTATAATATTCAGAAAACTTGCTACTGAGTTCCCACAGGTTCCAGTGTCAAGATCCAAGGACCTTTGACACAGACACGTGAGAGAGTAGAATAGGGCTTAAGACATTTTATTTTTAGGATTGCAGGAGTCACTGATCTTGTGACACAGATATATCATGGCCTGAATCCTTTGATGTCCTCTAGGCCCAAGACTTCAGGCAACTAGAAGTGCTGTCTAGCACACACAACTTTCCCCAATGTGAGACATAGGGAGAATCACCCAGAAACATCAGATTCACTGTGCTCTTTTAATGTTAGACTAATTTTGAACTGTGAATTGTGCTTAGCACTATTTTTAACCAAATAATAGACCTGCGAGAACCTCAGTCCAATCTCTTCATTGTATGAGAACTCGTCCCTTTTCAAGGGAGCTTCAGAAACATATTATCAAGCACACATTGAACTGGCAGAATACTGGACTAGGTTTAACCAAATTTGATCTGATAGCCCTAAGTAGACTTCCAATTTATGTCTTTTGTCTGAAGATGCACATAGATTCTAAGGTAACTGAATCTTTCCTGGATAACTTAAGTCCTATTTAGGAACTCAGAGAAACACATAAATTGAACAAATGAGTAAGTAGGTGGGGAACAAGATGAAGGAATATGAACAATATGTGGATCAGAGACAATAAATGTTTTCTGAATTCTTGCACTTTGTGTTGTAAAGGTTGGCCTGGACACAACAGAGCAAAAGGCCCCAAACAATAGTCTTTTTTCTTCCACTGGCATTTATTCTCTATTTGGGATGTTTTTGTTCAGGAGAAAGTGAAAATGATATTAACTGCAATGCACACAGGGAAATATTGCACTTATATCTTTTATCTTTCTCCTTGGTAATGGCACCTCTAGTTGATGACTCATTATGTAGTTGGCATGATTTTATTTTATTCCATGTAGTGAAATGGACACTGTCTACCTCTTCTAAATTTAGACAGTAAATAAGCATTTATTAAACCTCTACTATTTACCAGGCACCATACTCACAGGTTGTTGTTGTGTTTAACCTTTATTTTCAAAGAAGACCCTGCCATCAGAGAAATGATGACATGACTTGCACTTGACTTTGTTTTGAGTAAGGGAGGGTTGCGCAATGTCACCAGCCTCACTTTCTCTTCTCTTCCAGCCATCTGGATATAGTAACCAGATATTCATCAGGATGACCGGGGATGACCCGGGGTACAATGGGAGACCTTGGTCTTTTTAGGCTAGGCCTTTTGACTTACTTTGAGGGAGGTAATTCCCAAAGAGTGAATAGGTCTCTTTAAGAAGTAGTCAGGGAATAGCCCCTTTAATGAACAAAAGAAAAAAAATAACTAAATGAAACTGGGAGGGAAAGAGAAACTGTTATTATTGATGATTACTCTAATTCAGCCATTAAGTGGAGCTTGGGCAGGGACCTCTTGTTGTCCAACCTATGAGCTTCGGAGTGCACTGGATTTAAGATTTTGGGAATGAAAAGGAAAGAAGGAAAGAGGAAGGAAAGGAGGGAAGGAAGGAAAAAAAGGACATCTAGCCAGTAAACACCAAAAGAAGGGGTGAGGGAGACAGAAAGGAGAGGATGAGCTGGGTCCCCACTCAGGTAGCTATGCTATGCACTGGATAAACAAAGTTAAAAAAATTGTCCCCATTCTCAAAAGGAGTTACAATCTAATGGAGAAAACAAAATGTGACCAACTGCACACAAACAAGATAGATGTGTGTGTGTGTGTGTGTGTGTGTGTGTGTGTGTGGTGTTTGTCTGTTTTTGAAGAGGACCATGACATCAAGGAGGTGATGACATGACTTGCAGTTGACTTTGATCTGAGTGAGGGAGGGCTGCGCAAGGTCATCAGCCTCACTTTCTCCTCTAGAGACATCTGGGTCCAGTGACATAGTATTCATCAGGATGACCGGAGGTGACCCAGGATGCAGTGGGAGACCCTGGCCCTTTTAAGCTAAGGTCTTTTCAGGTTCTCACCTTGAGTGAATAGGCCTCTTTAAAAATGAGTCAAAGGATGGCCCCTTTGATAAGAAAAAAAAGAATTCAAACTAGGAGGGGAAGGTCCTCAGGGTTGATGGCCAAAAGAGAAACAGTTACTATTTACATTTACTCTGAGCCAAGAGAGCCCAAAAAATAACTGTGAAGTGTGCTTGGGCAGAGACCTAATGTCCAATCTATGAGTTCCAGAGTGGGTTTAAAAGTTGGTCTCTGAGAAAGAAATTTAGCCCGTAAACTCCAAGTTAACTAGGTAGCTTTCGAGTCAAAATTTACCTAACTTTGGGCGGATCACCCTCAGTTAAGGGGAGAGAAGAAGAGAGGACAAGCTGAGGTACCCAAGTGGAACTGACCATCTGGATTCCAGCAGCTTGAACTACTCACAGGATGTGTTTGTGACATCAGGAAGATGCTGACATGACATATTTGAGTGAGGGAAGGCTGTGGAAGGTAACCAGTCTCACTTTCTCCTTCAGAGCCATCTGAGACCAGTAGCCAGATATACAGCAGGAAAACTGGAGATGACCCAGAATACACTGGGAGACCCTGGCCCTTTTTACTAAGGTCTTTTCAGGTTCTCACTTTGAGTGAGGTAATACCTATTCAGTTTATAGGCCTCTTTAAGAAGTAAGTCAAGAGATAGCCCCTTTAATAATTAAAAAAAGTGTACACACACATGCATATATATAACACATTGGAGATAATAGAGAAAGGTACTAACATTAAGGGGAGTTGGGAAAGGTTTCTTACAGAAGGTAGGTTTTTAGCTGAGACTTGAAGGAAGGCACGAAAGCCAGGAGATAAGAGATAAGGAAAGAGAGAGAGAGAGAATAAAGGGGCAGCCAGTGAAAACATAGAATTGGGAGACTACGTGTCTTGTATGAGAATAACAAGGAATCACTGGATCTGGATCTCAGAATACATGACAAGGGGTAGGGACTGGGGAGCATGAAATGAAGACGATGGATTGGAAAGGTAGAAAGGGTCCAGGTTATGAACGGTTTCCAGACTTCTACAAAGAATTTTACATTTGATTCTGGAGGTAATAAGGAGCCTTTAGAGTTCCTTGAATGGGGCCAGAGGATAACATGGTCAGGCTTGCTTTTGAGGATAATCCCTCTGATGGCTGAGAGAGGATGGATTAGAGTAGGGAAAGATGTGAAGCAGAGAGACCAACTAGAAAGCTATGGCAGTAATCCAGCATGAGGTGATAAGGGTCTACATTAGTGTTTTAGCAATGTCAGAGGAGAAAAATGTATGTAGAATCATGAGTTGGCAAAAGATTGGATGAGGGGCAGGGAGAGAGTGAGATGTTGTGGATGACACCAGGCTGTGAACCTGTATCATTGGGAGATGATGGCATCCTTACTTGTAGTAGGAAAGTGTAAAAAGAGGGATGGGTTTGGGGGAAGAAGATTTTCATTTTGGACATGTTCAGTTTAATGTACTTATTCACATACAGTTCAAAATGTCCATTATGCAGTTGGAGATGGCAGACTGAGAGGTAAGAGAGGAGTTAGGGATAGATAAGAAGGCCTGAGAATCATAAGCATAGAGATGTTCATTGAATCCATGGGAGTGACAAGATCACCAAGTAAAATAGTATAGAGGGAGAATAGAAAAGGCTCCAGAACAAAGGGAAGTAGTTACGGGAAGGATTCATACCCCTCCCCTTTTTTCTGACATTTCTAAATCTTTTCACCCCTTTAGAAATATTACATGGTGAACTGATTGGGAAGCCAAAAATGGATTGTCTTGAAGCAGTAGGGCCTCGTTGAGGTCATACAGCATAAATTTGTAGTGAAATCACTACAATTGCATGATTTTCCATAGCTCCCTTGAGCAGCATCTTGAGTAGGACTGAAGGCAGAAGGTGGTGAGAGCAATCCAAGGTTGGAGCTTAGCAGGGCAAGGCTGGTAATAGGTAAAGGAGGCAAAGGAACTCAAAGAAAGAGACCAGCATAGAGCTGAGGACCAAAGGATCCAAATGGGGAAAAAAGAGGGTTTCCAGTACAGGCGTGATGAGAGGCCAAGGGATTGGAGATCAGGGTGAGGAGGAACAATGTTTGGGATTGCAAGGCAGAGAAAGGGGTGAAATGATATAACAGATTACAATCAGACAATGGAATCTGGGGTGGAGCCAAGATGGCAGAGTAGAAAGACTCACCTATGCTAGCTCCGAACCCACAGCCAATGGATTTCCTCTAAAAAGAACTCTCAACAAATTCTGAAACAGTGGAAGCCGCACAGCAACACAGTGAAGGAGATTTCCATTCCAGAGAGCCCTGAAAAACGAATCCCAAAGGTCCATCGCGCACTGGACGGGAGCGGAGCTCTCCCCCTGCCCCGGCCACGCAGCACCGAGAGGAGCAGATCGGGGCAGGCTTCAGGGATGGAATCTCCAGTGGCCGCGAAGGTCCCTCCACCTATAGACTCACAGGTCAGTGAGAGAGATGTCTGGATGGGCTGAGAGGGGAGCGGGGTGTCTCAGGGACTCAGGCACCCTTAGGAGGCAGCGGCAGAGGCAGCGGCAGAGGCAGCAGCAGAGGTAGTGGTGGCCAGAGGCTCCCAGAGCAGGCAGGAGCTCAGCAGCAGCTCCATTACAGAAGGTCTCTGGATAAACCCCCTGAGGGAACTGAGCCTGGGAGGCGGCCCTGCCCCCACCTGAGAATCTGATTTAATCTTACCCTGAATACCAGCCAGGCCTGCCCCCAAAAGCCCTGAGGCTGGGGAGCAGCATTTGAATATCAGACCCCAAGCACTAGCTGAGCAGATCGAGGCAGGGATGGAGAGGACTCTCAGAAGTCAAGTAACTGGCTGGGAAAATGCCCAGAAAAGGAAAAAAAATAACACCATAGAAGGTTATTTCCTTGGGGAACAGATGATTGCACCATTCCTCTCTGAGGAAGAAGACCAATGCTTACCATCAGGTAAAGACATAGGAGTCAAGGCCTCTGTATCCCAAACATCTGAAATAGATATCCCATGGGCTCAGGCCATGGAAGAGCTCAAAAAGGATTTTGAAAATCAAGTTAGACAGGTGGAGGAAAAACTGGGAAAAGAAATGAGAGAGATG
>CM053774.1:48994466-49029984 GCA_028658325.1 Potorous gilbertii | reverse complement strand
ATCTAAGTTCCTCTGTTTAGAAAGGCTCCCTTTTTTTTGTTTTTGTATCACCAGAATTTGTCGAGGTGCCATACATATAGTTAGCACTTACTGAATGTTTTTTGAATTACATGGAGGCCTATTCAACCTTTTCTCCTTGCTTAATGTAGTATTTCATGCTCTCACTTAATTCATTAGGCCCTAGGCTCATAAATTTAGAGTACAGTACAAAGTCACCTTAATGGCCATCTATCAACCTCCTCATTTTATGAATAACAAGCATTCTTGAATTTGATATTCAGTCCCTTTGTTGAGGGAGCAGTCTGAATGAGGAATTTTGTGTCTTCAGAAGAAAATTTTATTATTTAAACTTTTCTTCTGGACTTGAATCTAAAATTAACAGTTCCAGTGTTTTATTGTTTGAAATTCTTTTTATACATTCTGGTGTCTCATAAGCTTGCTACTTGGTCTTTTATTTTCAGCAAATATTAAATATATACATGCTGCATAGCATGCTTATTCTCATGTTCTAAATGGAAGATAGAATTTTAGATCCCCCTTCATTTACTGACCCAAAATACCAAAAGCAGCACTGATAATTCATTTTGATCACTGAAGGGAACGTGCACCAACAATACTGGTTTGCCAACCTGTTCCTTATGAATGCTTGGCTTGACTCCAGCAAGAGTGTTGCATCGTTTGGGTGAAAATAAGGCCCTGTGGAGCTGATACAGCTGTGTTGTACTTAAATCAGCACTCACTAAAAAGGTTCACAGTATAGTCTCTGAATGACCTCATCCCTCTCCTCCCTGGAGTTGTGTTTACTTAGGTCCCTTCACCACCTTTCCGTCATTTGTCAGGGAAGGTTTGCATCTGATCTCTTTCCAAATTAAACTCAAATGTATTTTGAAACTTAAATAAATAACTTAGTCCAGATCTTTGCTTACTTAGTATCTGCATAGTATCTTAAAATACACAAATATTTTTTTAAATGAATAAACCTTTGACTTTTCTTCTCATACTTAATCCTCTGCACATAGTTGATTTCACTAATACTGAGTAACATGATGTGGTAATAGGAAATGAAATGTATGAACATTTCTCCATTGGCAAAGAGAAAGGTATTTTTCAAAAACACCCATGATCACAGTGATCATCCTGAATTTCTATACAAAAGGCAAAAAAAGCAAAGATTTTCAGTATACTTCCCCCTAATTCCAAGCTGCTGCTTTTTACATTGCCATGTTATATTTATTCACTTTGCTACAATCTGGGCGCAAAAAAAGTCTAAGGGAAAAAATCATGTTATGCCCTCTCTGAAACTGCTGGGTTATGTAGCAGTTTGGTTTATGTTGACAACTTTAAAATAATGAGTCTGGCAGCTGCTTTTCTGCCTTTGCTGACAGATATGCCTACCTCCTGGATTCTGTGTTTGCTTTTAAAAATAAAATAAAAACACCAAGTCCTTCTCAGGTTTTAATGTAAAGCTAAGATACACTAACTGAATTAGTCTAGAACTGCTCAACCTTAGAAGTAGTCACTGTCTGCCTCCTTGGAGATGCTCAATGAGTTATTATGTATTCCTCAAGGAATTTAAGGCTCAGTGGAAATGGTATATATGTCAAACTGTCTTTCTCACCAAGAATAAATTAACATGAAGTAAATGAATGGTGAAAGAGCAAACTTGTTTGTAGTTATTCATTTTTTTCAGCTGTTATACTTATCTAAAGAAACCTAGTTGAGTGTGAGCACTCCATTCCCAGGCATGGTCTTGGCTGCTGGGGTAATGGTAGCATGAGTTATTAGGTAGAGTGCTGAAATTGGAGTCAGAAAGACATTGATTTGACTCCAACATTAGAAACTCAGTAAGCTATGTGATCCTGGATAAGTCACTTAACCTCTCTGAGCTTCAATTTCCTCATCTATAAAGTGGAGGTGACAATTTGTAAAGTGGTAAGAATAACTAACTTTAATAGCTTAAAACTTGCCTAAGACTTTTGGAATACATTTTATGTTCTACTGCTAACTGACAGGGTCATTCTGAGATTCGAATAACAGTATCAAATGCTTTTCAAACCTTAGAGTCTGGTACAAATGGTATTGGTCATCCTAAGCATGAATTACAATATTTTTAGAATATAGGCTTTCATTGGCAGGGATGAATATAAAAGAACAAAGCAAAACACAAAACACAACCTTGGGGAAAGAGCCAACTTAGTGAAAAGTTAAACTCTAGATAGGGTATAATTAAAATTGTGTTCAGTTATAAAATGTGCCTATATTTGATGAAGAAAAGGGAAGTATATGATATGAAAAGGAAAAAAAGGTAGAAAAAGATTTAAAAAGAGTATTCTGATTTTAACATTTAATTTCCTATGATATATAGAAATTACTTTCAAGAACCCTGATGGCAGGTACGCCATACTTAATGGTGTTTGTTGTTTTTTCAGTCATGTCTGACTCTACATGACCCCACTGGCCTTTGTTTTGGTTTTGGTTTTGTTTTTGGCAAGATATTGGAGTCATTTGCCATTTCCTTCTCTAGCTCGTTTTTCAGATGAGAAATTGAGGCAAACGGGTAAGTGAATTGCCCAGGGGTCAGATTTGAACTCAGGAAGATGACTCTTCCTGACTCCAGGACCGGCCCTCTACCTAGTACGCAGCCTAACTGCCCTCTTAATGGTGTAATGAAATTCTTTTCTCATAAAACAAGGGCATTCATATCCCCAGAGAGGTTCGGTAAGAGATGCACTTCCAGAAATGTCATCACCATATGGCTTTTTCAGTACCTGGCGTACTTAACTGAGTTGGATATTTAACTGTGCCTACGCAGGCATAGATTAATAGAATTTTTTTGGCATATAGGTCTCCATGAATTGTTATACACCAGTTCCCAACTGTTTATTTTCCCCTGGGGTTCATATTGACTCCATATCAAAAGTTAACATGAAAAGAAATTATTTTTCAAAGAATTTATGAATTGAAAGGGCTCGCAGAGGTCATCTGGAGCAATGCCTCCCTAAAAGCATGAGTAATATAAGAATTTTGTTTAATGGTCTAGTCTATAAAGTCCTCCACCCTGAGCATATAAAAACCCTCATTTTAATGCCATTTTCTCTACCAAATAAGTAACAGTGTGGACTTCATCGCTGTATTTTTTTAAAGCACTAAATTTGGAGTCTTGTTTCCTGTTTTATATCCAGAAGATTCAGAATTGGATATTTTTGTTTCCTCTTCTAATCTGGGAACTTAACCCCTTAGAACATCTGAGTAGTTACATTAACCAAATGTTATGATGTATAAGCCCATTTGTCCACTCCTTTTCTTTATTTTCACTTTTAATGAGAAACTATCTTGCAATATTATGTGAAAGGGAACTATGTTAAATAAACCATTAAACATACTTGTGGATTACTGGGCTATTCTATTCCTAGATTTTTTATTTTTTAAAGACAAGTACCTGCCTTTTCTTAGGGTTTTCTTGAAATGAATTTCTTAGTTGTTTTTGGTTATTTCCAAGAGAATCTTTAAACACCTATGAGCAGAAGAGTTTATAGAAATGTACCCATGTCTAGTTTTATGGTGTTCTCTGAATCTGCATTAGGAAGCTTGCCAGGTGAGCTAATGTATACAAATCATGGTAGCACCTGTGAATTTCAACAAGTCACTAATTTCAGACTTTACTCAGTTCCTAATGGATATTTTTTCTGGAGCTCTCTTTACTTTAGGGAAAAGGTAAACCTGAGACTTGCATGAGGTTAGATCAAGACCCCATGCCAAACTCTAATTAAAATGAAAGTTAAGGACTTAAATGTGTCTGCCCTCAGGTTATAGGTCAGAGTTGTATGGATAAGTACTCTAAAGATATCATATTGAAAAACAAATTTGCCTGTAAGTGTGAGCTCCGAGGTTGGAATCCCTCGGAACAACTTTTCATTGTAATTAGACTGATAAATCTAGGTAGTCCTGTCTTCCTTGCTCATCCCTGCTACTTTACTATTTACTTAGATGCCCTGACATTTATGTATACATGTTCTTCAAATTAATTTGCAGTTACGCATTTATTTTAAATGCTCATATGCCTTTTATTATGTCTGTTTATCCTGTGTTCGTGGCTTAAAGGGAAGTTCCTTAAAGAAAGGGATGGATGGAGAGATAGATAGATGATAGAAAGACAGATAGATAGATAGATGGATAGATGGATGGATAGAGATACCCTTAAACTAAGTCCAAAATCCCATGACAAATTCTAATTAAAAAGTTACAGTGTAGGACCTGCCCTTACATTACAGCCCAAATTTGTGTGAACACCCTAAAAATGCAATGAAAATCAAATGTGTTCTAATGGTAAACTCCGAGACTGAAATACATACATACGCATGCATGTGTGTATATGTATATATGTTTGTATGTATATATGTGTGTAGGTACATATACATATCCCTATGTGCGCACACTCACATACATACACATATATGTGGGTTGAGGTATGTTGGGAGGGAGATAATATCTCTTGACAGCATCTGGTGGAGTATTGTCTAAACCGGGGGGGTGGGGGGGGACCTGCAGTCTTGAGGCCACATGTGACCTTCTAGGTTCTTGGCTGTGACCTTTTGACTGAGTCTGAGTTTTTCAGAACCAGTCCTTTTATTATGGGGATTTGTTCTGTGAAGTTTAGTTCCCCACACCTGCAATGGGCAGATTGATGAAAATAGAGGGTTGACTAAAATGCATTTGTACTAGTTTTGAAAATGCAGAAACATTTAGAAATAGTACATAAAATATTTCCATCAGTCAAAAATATTTATTGTCTAAGCCTATGAATGCAAACGGAAGTAAAAGCTCACAGTCTAATGAGGGAGACAACATGCAAAAATGAGTATGAGTAAACTATATAAAGAATAAGTTGGAAATAGCATATAGAGGGAGGGCACCAAGAGAGATTGGGAAAGGCTTCCAATGGAAGGTGGGCATTTAGCTTGGAAACCAGGAAACAAAGAGGAGAAGGGCGAGCATTCCAGGCTTGGGAGTTAGTCAATGAAAATGCCCAGAGCCCATATACTAAAATTAGAATGATACAGAGGAGATTATAAAATAGGCCCTGTGCAAGAATGATACACAGATTCGTGAAGACTTTCATATGAAGGAAGGAAAGAAGGAAGGAAGGAGGGAAGGAAGAAAAAAAATGAAAGAAAAAGGAAGAAAGAAAAAAAAGAAAAAAGGTATAGAGTTAGGAGATAGTGTGTCTTGTTCAAAGAATATCAAGGCAGCTAGTATCGTTGGATTGAAGGTGAAGAGTATGTGAAGGGGTCAGGGAAGCAAGGGTGTGAAAAAGCTTGGCTAGATGTTATAATTGAAACAAAGAGTAAGCCTGAAAGTCAGTTTTAGAACAGAGAAGAATAAGTAGATTTAATAAAGAAGGGGCTGGAGAGGTTTTTAAGGTTCACTAGCAAATGCAGCCACTTGAACATACAGGCCCCAAACAAAATATCACACACACACTCACACACACACACTCACCAACATATGGAAACAGTGACTATATAAGCTTTTATATCCTGTCATCCAGTGAGTTGAAAATGTTATAGAAAAAAAAATGCTTCTTTAACCTGCACAGTTATTATAGTAGAAAAAAGGCCAGGGTAATTTTACCCTTACTCTGAGTAAAAGGCATCCTTGATGTACTCTAGAGTACTTACCCAAATTTTGAAGTCACTTTTGTGCTGAGGAGAAAGAGTAGGATGAGGAAAGGCATTTCAGTGCTTTCAATATGTAGGCCTCCTCCATTTATGGGCACTACATTGTTCACTGTTTCAATTCTGTTTTCAGACTCATCTACTTGCATCTTTCACATGTAAATATAATACTTAAGAAAACCCACAGATTTTGTAAGTCATCTAAATGGTTTACTGTTGAATTGGAAACAGTTCAGCTTGACTCATCTATCTGTGTGTTACACACAGTCAGGTATCTGATAGACCCTGTGAAAATTCAGAAATCAATCAGTGCTTTTCTAAATAGTTGGAACAGCATTTAATAGTAATACATGTGCCAAGTTCTCTCTGAGTTAAATGGAATTAATCAAAGATTGAACCTCCGAAAAATATTTGTTTTCAGACTTTAGGAAGGAGCCCTTGGGTAGAAGCCAGTCTGCCTGTTTGTGAATGAGCCGTAACATAACAGCTCATAATGATAAATAACATGTAGACAGTATTTTAAATTTTGCAAAGCACCTAAATATATTAGCATACTTGTCTCACAACAACCCTGGAAGTTAGATTCTATTATTATTGATTTTACAGCTCAAGAAACCGAGGCTGAGAGAGGATGAGTGGCTTTCCCAGAGTCAGCCAGCTAGTGTCTTCAGGCAGTATTTGAACTCTGGTCTTCCTCACTCCAATTGCAGCACATTATCCACTCTACCAACTAGCTACTTCATGTCTAATCTGATATTAATATCTTTTTACAGATTAGATTCTCACTTAATTATCAATTCCCCGCCCCAGGAGTTTATCATTTCAAGATGATTCCTTTTTTAGTGCTGATATTTTGAAACATCTCCTACTCATTACATTATATTAACTTTGAAATGACTTTCAGATAATTCTTTTCCAAGTCATTTGGAAATTTGTAAGATTTGAGCCATAATGCTGTGGAAAATGAAAGACTTTATATACTACCATTGATTTTGTCAGTTACCTAATTCCTTAGTATTTAATTTTGGAAAGCTTTCTTTTTCTGATTGTGTTTTTGAATTCCTATCATAGTACTGACATCTTAGCACAAAGAATTGATGAAAACACTTGACCTCTTTCTAATGGCAACATTTGGTACTTAAAGAACCTGTAATGAGCTATGGAAATAAGTAGCTGCAAATTCATCTCTTTCTCAATGATAGCTTGTGGTTTATTTATGTTGGTCACCCATGATTCCAGGTTTGTGAATCAATATTCATATGAAATTCCCTGTAGAATTTGTAATGGCGTACAAGCTAAAAGAGTGTTTCTGTATCGATAACAGTCATGTAAATTCATTTTGGATACTGAGGGAAAGGAAGTTATTTCTTCTGTTATAAAGAGTTACTATACATATTATATGTATATTATAATATTATAATGTATAATATTATAATGTATAATTATAATATACATATTATATGTATATTATAATATTATAATAGCGGTTTCTATCTGTCTCTGAGTATGAGAGGATACATCACTTATTAACAGTGTTGCAGCTGATATTATTACTTGGGACTTGAAAAGCATTGATCAAATTTTTATGTTTGGTTTCTTTATGTTTTATTTTTTCAGAGTACCCGAGTGGCCTTGGACCATCTGGAGTCTGTTCCAGAAAAACTGAGCCTCCTGGAAGGTTTCAAAGACTTTGGAGTAAGAAAGTTTTGGCTTGTCTCTTTCAGTCTTTTCACCCAGATAAAAAAACTTGACATCTTCCTGATGTGCAGAACAGATTTGGGGAGGGAAAGAAGGATGTGGGGGGAGAGAGGAGCCAAGAGACCTTGGAGATAGAGATTGTGAAATTTACTCTACAATAATCATACTTTGTGCTTTTTATTAAGTTTTTTCATTGACATTCATGAGTCATTGATTAGGAATTATGAATTTTAACAAAATAACCCTAGAAAAATATGTATTTTACCATAATAGCTGATTTGGCTTTCAGGATCAGGTTGACTGAGGATTCTATGAGCCCCAATAACATGAATTGATTACAAGTTATTTTTACAATGGATATTTTTTTGAATATTGATGGTAATTTCCAGGTTGACATTTTTAATTACAGACAGGCAGGCCAGTCTTTGTTTTAGTTATCTGTTATCTAGGGCTTCTCTGTAGTATGCTCTATGAAATGAGATGCCCTTAGGAACCTAGAATTTCACATGTCCCATGCCATTTATTGATAAGACTCAGACCACAAAGCTTTTAATCTTGAAGTCAATTATTTGTGTATATTTACCTATTAAAATTGGTTAAAAGATAATTAAAGAAGAGTGATATAAAGAGGATAGTGCTGTCAATCATCCTTAATCCCTAGTTTATACAATTTCTTTTTAATGTCTTATGTCCACATGTGTAATTAGTTATGATAGCTACTTTGTGATTATTGGACATTATTGGATTATCACTGAGATTCACAATGAAGGACAATATTTTCTTTGACATCTTTTGCTGTTGGAAGCAAAACCCATCAAAACAGAATGACATTGTTTGAGGTCTCTTGAACTCTGAGTAAGTATTTGAGGAGGCAATAGAAAAGAAATAAGCCTGAACCCTCTCTTGTAAATTATTAGAATCCCAATATAATACTGTCTTTAAGGATTATACTATCATGAAACCCCCTTAAGATAAGGCCTTTTAGTATTTTAGGAACTAACCACCTTTCAGTGGGATCTTGGGTATTAAAAAATATATTCAACCATAAATTTTAAATCCGTTTCTTGTGTTTCTCTTGTTTTGATTATATACCTTAAATACAAAAATCCTTGTAAAGTGATTGTAGAACTCCTATCAGTATAGATTTATTTTCAACCCAACTTCTACCAGGCCCACAGGTAGCTTGTTATAACCATATTTTCCCTTTTTTTCCTCCTCAACTATTAAAAAATGGTTTTGAGACCCAAGGACAACCAGTAAAACAAGGTGTTGGGGACACATAACACTTGACCTGATGAATGTTAATTAGATATTTTATTTGGATATGTGTATATCATCTCATAACTTTTTGAACAACAATTTCATCAACTTATTCTTCTTTAATAGTCTTCACTAAACCTAATTTAAGAATGTAAACAAAGGCAATGTTCTTCTACTATTGCCAAAAATCGTTACTGAACATTGCTTATGGGACTGAATCTCTCCGTGGATGTTTCCTTTATCCATTCGTTACACTCAGATGTTCACATGCAAGCATTGCTTATGTCTGTGATACTACAGAACTCACTATTCAGGGTTAGGATTCTCATTTTCTAATTTCAGCCAGTAGAGTTAGAAGCTTTGGCTTTTTGTTGCTACACCATTCAGTCGGTTTTCAGTAATGTCCAACTTTTGGTGACCCCATTGTCACTGGAGTGGTTTGTCATTTCTTTCTCCAGCTCATGACATAGATGAGGAAGTTGAGGCAAACAGGGTGCAGTGATCTGCCCAGGGTCCCACAATTAGTAAGTAAGTGACACCAGCTTCGAATTCAGGAGGATGAGTCCTCCTGATTGTAGGCCGAGCGCTTTATCTCCTGTTCTACCTAGCTGCTCCAGCTTTGAGACAGAGGGTTCTAAAGTGCGCTGAAATGATAGATATTCTCAAAGTTCTCTCTGTACAGTGCCCAGGTAGTTTAATTTTATTGAGAAAGAAAAGGACACTTTCCACTGGTTGTTAGTATCATGATGGCAAATTTTTTCTTTTGGTGCCTTGTGGCTGTAGCTTACTACTGAAATGTGTCAAGTTGCCAGGGTAAGTACAGTAATTGTTATGGGTCTTACCCATATATAGTACTTTATAGTTACAAAGGTATATACATATATATTTTTTCCAACAACAATCCTGTATGGCAGGCAGTGTAAGAATATCGTCCCCATTCTACAGATGAAGCTGGTACTAAAACTCTGTTTCATGCTCTTTCTACCTCGTGGCATTGCCCTTAGCACAGAGCTAGGATTAGACACCTAAACTTCCTCTTTCAAAGTAAAGGGACAATGAAGTTTGAATCCACCATATTTCAAGAAGAATAGATATGTGCTACACCCCCTCTGCCACTACCCTACTTCCTGCTCCAAACAGGCTTAAAGAAATTTGTGCACACATAGGCACACATGTATCTGATAATACCTGTTTGATGCTCAATGAAATTATATGTTAAAATATATAGTTTATTTCTGAGGCATTCTCATGGGCTTAAAACATAATTTCAATGTAATATAATGAGAGCGAGACAAAGACAGAAAAACAGAGACTGGTACAGAAAGAGCACACTAAATTTGGAATAAAGAGACCTGAATTGAAATGTAATAAAAAGAAAAAAAGATTAAGCCCAGTTAACCAATGGATCTCAGCTCTGCCCCTGTACTTTGTGACTTTGGGCAAGTCGCTTCCTCTCCTTCCATTCTCAGTTTCCCCATTTTAATAGTGAGATAATCAGCCTAGAGATCTCTTCCACTACTATTATTTTAATATAAAGCTACTACTTTTTTTTTAAATGCTCTTTGCTCCTAAACTTCAAATATTGGATTTGATTCATCTGAAAATGAGTCAGACTTAGTGGTCTGAAAGGTCATTAAATTTGATTTATAGGTGAAGAAATAAATGACATGATTCTGCAGTCTGATGTGGAAAACTCTGTTCATTGTATCAATAATTGTTCTTTCTAGCTTCCAGAATCATTTGTCTTCTTTTTATTCAAGTTAGAAATTTCTAATCCCCTGGATTTTAATGGAGTTTCTTATGGTCTGTCCAAAGAAATACAGGCAGAAATTGTGGCTTTCTGGAAGTCACTCAGTTCCCAGGATCACCTAATTCTCATTGTACCCATGGATGGTAGTTTACAATGATAAGATGCTTTCCTCTTACAAAACACTTGGAGTAATATTATCTAAGTTGATCCTCACAACAGCCAGATGAAAAAATAAGCCAGGACAATTATAGCAGGTTCTCCCATTTCAGCAGGCAACTTTAAGACTATAAATTGCAGAGCCTGTGCCCATCAGCCTTGTTGAAAGGAAATTTCCTCAATGGAAGTTGCCTATCACAATGACATCACAGATCTTTTTTTTTTTTTATGTGAATGTCAAGAGGGCAGAATGGGTAGAGGGTCCTGCTCTGGAGTCAGGAAGACCTGGTTTTAAATCTGTCCTTGGACACACACTAACCATGTGACCCTGGGCAAGTCATTTAACCTTGCAGTGACTCACCAAGCAATTAATTCCTTTAGACCATAAGTTCAAGGGCATCGTTAGAGGGCGTTGGAACATTGGGAGTTGCCTACATCAGGATAATAGTTCTGGATTTTTTGTTATTATGGCTGTTTTAACTCTCTCACAAGTGTAATCATAACAATGCCAGTGTGTTATTTGTAAAAAAAAAACAGCAAGGCCAAGTACTTTCGTATTGTTAATCACCCTTGAATAAATCAGCACTAGATTTAAAACTGGAAAAGTTTTGTTTTTATATCTGGAAGGTGACAAGGGGCACTGAAAAGTGATTATCTCTCGAGAGGATAGGTACCAGGTGAGTAACACCTATTTTCTTTTCCACAGTGGCATCCAAGGTGATAATTTCATTCCTCCTTTTTTTTTAATCAGAATAAGATTCTTCTTTCAGGTGCAAATGCTCATGATTAGCGTTTTCTGTTTAATAAATGTCCCTTTTTTGTCGTGTTTTCAGGTTCTTCTTTTTCTTGCATGAGCTAATTATTTATCATCCAAAACAGTTCAGACTTTTTGCTGTATTTCCAGGATTCCTGTTGTCCAAGGGATGTGATTGCAGGGAGATGTGCTAAATACAAAAAGCTTGTGGATTCTCTTCAGCATCAACTAAATGACTGTAGTCACAGAATCACAAAGTTGAAAGTAATGGCCTTTATTTTCCTTTTTAGTTTTTGAGCATCATTCTCCTTTTCATAATTATGACTTCCTTCAATATGGCTCCAATAAATGTTTGGGTAGAAGTTCCCCATGGTGTGAAAAAAAATTTGATGGGAAATGGTGGAGTAGGGTTGCGGAAGGAGCTTACAGAATTGTGGTTAGAGATTGGAACCAGCTGATGCCTCATTTGACCATTGATGATTACAGGGTGAGGGTTGATTTTATCTAGGAAGGTCTAGAGTCCATGGGATGAGGGAAAATCTGGTCCCTTAGTTAAATAAATAGTATTAGCAGCAATACTTCTCCCTGCTCCCTGCCCCCTACCCCCACCTAAAGCATCTCCCTTTTTATCCTGCCCACACAAGTTCCTATACCTAATCTTTTAGCAAATCAGGGTCCTGACAGGATTCCTTGTACCTCCTCTCAGGGCATGGATCCCCTCTCAGATACTTTTATTATTGCTTCTATTCAGCAGGGTAAACTGGGAAACTTTAGTTCCTCACTTACAGAATATGTTTCACCTGGAATATGGGTGACCCTTTAGCATGGTGTGATAGCCTTGGTGCTGTACTTGGAGTTAAGAAGGGCGTGATTCAAATCCTGCTTCAGGCATTTACCGTGTGACTCCGAGCCAAACACTTAGCCTCTGTTGGCCTCAGTTTCCTCAGGTTGGACTCAAAGGTTCCAAGGGTCCCTTTTAGTTCTAAATCTATGATTCTCTGAACAACACATCATGGTCATTTTACCTTAGCACATATATGTGTGCAGACAATCCTTAAGTTATCTAAGAGTTGCTCAGTCTTTTATAATTTTGCAAGGCACCACATTCATATGCACATTTAAAATATATACAGACTCATTCATTATAGTCTTAACAGAATTATTACAGTACTAGAAATTTTCTCTTCTGCTTTCCAACTGAACTCACATTTATTGTTTTAAGTCTAATTATAACTTTCATGTCCAAAAAATTGTTGTAGGCATTTCTAAGAAAAACCTGCTATTCCTCCAAAACCCCAATTGAAACCTAAAATGAATTGCTATAAATGATTCCTATAGTTATCAAAAGGGAGACCTGTGATCTCGTGTCCTTTTTATCTTCATTTCTCCCAGAATGGTATCGTTTGGCCTCGCTCCTGACTGCCTTACTTGATGTCATGGAAGTCTGCACAATTGTCCTCCAATACATCCCTCAATGTTTACCTCAGGCCCCAATTATCTGAGGCTTACAATTATTTCACCTTTTAAAATTAGTCCCCTCCCTGCAATATCTGTACTGCTCAGGCCATGGAAATCTTCCCGAGCTTCCCACCTATCTAACTTTGTTTGGAAATCCCCATAGGATCTAAGACTCAGTCTTTAATCTGGGAAAATCTGGTTTCTCTAAAGACACACAGATACACCACATGGCATCTTAGGTCAATGGAGGTCTTGAATGTAAATGAAACATTTAAAAACAGATTATTTTCCAGGAATTATTTTTGAGCTCAGATGACTCAGTGTTATCTGGTGACACCCAGGTTGCTATAAATCAATGCAATTTCCATAACAACATATGGCAAAGTTATGAATGTTCAACATGTTCAGCAAATAGAGTAATCTTGACTATGTTCCATTTTTAAATTAGGTTCACAGCTGATGGAGGGAATATAGTGTGGTTTATAAGAGAAATTGACATTCAGCAAAATGAAAAATGTTTGAAAATCCTACAAGTAGGTATGAATAGGTCTGACTCTAGGAAGAAACCACCAAGAAGATGTTAAAGTTGTATTTTCCCACATTAATAATACTTGGGTGATTTTTCATTTTTGAACAATGTCAATAATTAATAAATAGAACATACTTTATTTATCACCACACTGTTAGAAATCTATTAGGCATCTAGCTTGAAACAAGTGAGCTACAACACTGACATCAATCCCTCATGTCAGTTTTGTTGCAGCTGGAGAGGAACATCGTTATATTTCCTTGTTGCTATTTGTAATTACTCAGTCATTCCAAACCCATATATTTTTAAATCTAGATTGATTATAAAGACAGGTAAAAAGAAGCCAGCTTCAAAAGAAGTCCCCTAGTGCTGATGACACATCTTGCCATCTTGGGGAAGGTCTTCATAATCTAAGAAACATTATCTGAGGATAATCGTTACCACTGCCAAGAAGCTAAATCATAGCTGAAGTTTAACAGAGCAACTTCTGGAGAGTAAAACAAAGAAGTTACTTATTTATTGAACTCGTTCATAAAAGATATTTTTTAAGATGTACCTATTTCTCCACATTATGCTGGAGTGTGGAATCTGAGAAATGGGTGACTGAAAAGACTCCAGGTAGAACAACTGGAGAGTCTGGTTTTACAAAATGAGTTTGTGTGGGATAATTTCAACTAACACTCTTCATCCTACCAGATGACCTGTGCAAGTATGATACAGTAGAGAAGAGCCATGGGTCCACTCTTTATTTATTTAGACTCTTTTATTTTAAAATGAAGAAAAGTAATTGAGAGTCCTACCAGTTCCGAGGTTAACCTCCATAATTTTTGTTTTATTTTTCTTGGAAAAGGTCATGATTTTGAAATGCTCCATGAGAAGCTGAAGGGGTGAGAAGTGGAAAGAGCATTTACTGTTAGAGGATCAGGGTTCAGATATTTACTCTTCTACTTGGTAGCTATATGACTTTGGAGAAATAAATTTCCCTATCTTAGTCTCAGTTTCCTCATTTGCCAAATAAAGTAGTTGGGCTAGATGGTTTGTAAAGCCCCGTTCAGCTCTAAATCCTATGATCCTATAAGGCACAGGTAGTTTTCTTCTTATTGCTAAAGTTATTAATCCTAAAGTCTTTAATTTAATTGGGGGTAGGGGAGGGGATTAAAATGCTCTAAGGTTTTGGGGATACCCTGTATTTGAAGGTTATGAAATTGGAAGAGAAAAGATGTTGTGTAAAGTGAGTGGCTCGATGCAAAAATGATTTTGAAGAACAACACAGCTTTTTTGGACCATGTCTTAAGATGCAATCACAGATAGACTCTTAGCAAGGAACAGAGCACATCTCACAAGGATTAGGAAATAGGTCTCACAAGGAGTGACAGGAGACTCAGGAGTCTGATCAGGAGCGCTTTGAGTTAAAATATGATGGGAAGAAAAAAACAATTTAAAATTGTAAAAGTAAATGCTTTGGAAGACAAAAAAATGACATAAGCAGGAGAAGAATTAAGGGAAGTGCTTGCAGTAATTCACAAAAACAAATGGTAGGAGAAAAGGTTGGAAACAATTCTTAATACTAAATGACACTGAACAGAGTACACTGTTTAATAAAATAATGAAACCAACTCAGAACTATAGGACAAGGCTAGTTGGAATGCGACTTATGACTGGAATATGGCAGTGAGAAGAGGGTGCATTTTCTCACATAATAGAGATCTAAGAATAATGCAAGAGGATGACATAACATGTTAGGAAAATATGTACCTTTATGGACACCTAAAAACTTGCGAACAGAAGCAGAGTAGCATGTATTAAAAGAGATTAAAGGAGAGAGGAATGAAAATGGTAGTGCTATAGGAATGTACTACAGTCCACCTGGCCAGATGTGAGTGATATATTCCTAATATGTTGTAAAGTTGGTTTATAAGTAAGATGGGGAGGGGTACTTTACTTTAGTAGAAGCTTGAATCTACTAAAAGCAAAACATTTGCCAAGTTCTATATTTGTTTGCCAAGTTTCGTCTCTTATGTTTAAAAAAAGCTCCTATTGTAGACATAACAGCTTTCATTGACCTTACTATGGCCAACAAAGTAGGCCTAGGTGGTTTGAGAAAATATATATGATGGAAGGAACAGTAGAAGAAGATTCCTGTAATATATATTTAGTCTGTCTTTCATTTAGCATCTATGTGATCTGGGGTAAATAATTCTCTCTGTGCCTTATTTTTTTTTCAACCTGCAAAATAAGATCAGAGTAATGAGATCTCTGAGATCCCTCACATTTCTGTGATTCATGGTTTTAACTCAAAGCAGTAGAAACTTACAGAGAAAGTTGACCACATCCTTTTAGATTTTTAATAGTAAAGAAAGAGAATACTGGGCATAGCCAGATATGTACCCTAGACTTTAGGAAAGCGCATGACTAAGGGGTTATAAAAGGAGAAAACTATTCAAGAGGAAATAGGAGTCTTTCAGGAATAAAATTTGGACAAGATAGATTTTTTAAAAAATTATGCCAAGGACAAAATAAGTCACTCCCGACTATGCTCTTTTTTGTCAGTTTCATTGTTATAATAAATATATGTGTGTGAGTGTGTATATATATATATGCTATTCTTTATTTAAAATCTTATATTATTATTATACTATTTTATCTTATAAGTGGAAAGTCATGACTTTGGAAAAGAAAGTAAAATTTGGACTTTTTTTAAGCATTACCAGATTGGTACATCAGGAGAATGACATTCGCATACTACAAAAGTATTTCAGCTAGGCCTTTGAAAAAGTCTCTAAATGTTCTTTTAGACAAAATAGAAAGCTGTGGTTTAGATGTTATTACCAGACTCAAATAGTGATAGTTAATGGATCTAAGTCAACTTAGTGGAGGAGGTTGCTGTGAAGCTTTTTCCTCGGCCTTGCTCTGTTGAACTTTTTGTCAATTACTGAGATGAAGGCATAAGTATTATGCTTGTCAGATTGACAGTTTACGCAGAGATGGGATGGATAGTTGATCCACTTGTTGACAAAACTGGAATCTAAAAAGGGTCTGTCAGTGGACAGTATACAAATTCTAATAATATGTACTTCATCAAGATAAACTATAATGTCTTAAACCTTCTTTCAGAAATTAACTGAATAGATATTGGAAAGAAAAGATGACTAGACACTAGTTCACATAAAAAAGACCTATGACTTTTAGCAGACTTCAAACTTAACATTAATCTTTTTTATTTTAAACATTTTTCAAAATTTTGAGTTCCAGATTCTCTCCCTCCAGCCTCCACCCTGTCCACTGAGAAGGCAAGTAATATAATATCCATTATACATGTGAAATCACGAAACATATTTCCATATTAGCCATGTTGCAAAAAAAAGCAAGAAAAATAAAGTAAAGTTTGCACTCTAGAGGTGGATAGCACTTTTCATCATCCATCCTTCCAAGTTATTTTGGATTATTGTTTTGATCAGAGTCTGTCTTTCATTCGGTTGACAGTATAATTGCTTTTACTCTCGGTGATTCCTTGGTTCTTCTCACTTCACTTTATATCCATTCATATAGGTCTTTCCAGGTTTTTCTGA
This sequence comes from Potorous gilbertii, assembly GCA_028658325.1. NCBI lineage: Eukaryota > Metazoa > Chordata > Mammalia > Diprotodontia > Potoroidae > Potorous > Potorous gilbertii. The sequence continues at coordinate 49,013,135 of CM053774.1, read as the reverse complement.
AACCATCCTGCTCATCCTTTCTTATAGCACAATAATATTCTATCACAGTGATATATGACAACTTTTTAGTCATTCCCCAAGTACTGAGCATCTCCTCACATTCCAATTATTTTCTACCACATAAAAGAAGTCCTATAAATATTTTTGTACATATGGATGCTTTGCCTTTTTCTTTGATTTCAGACAGACCTAGTAGTATTATTGCTGGGTCAAGGAGCATACACAGGTTTATAGTCCTTTAAGCATAGTTCTAAATTGTTCGGAGTGGTTGAACCAGTTTGTAACTCCACCAAGGTATTTCAGAGTTGTTTTAATTTATATTTTCTACAATCAATAGCGAATTAGAGCATTTTTCATATGACTACAGGTAACTTTGTTTTCTTCTTCTGAAAACTACCTGTTCATATCCTTTGACCATATATCAACTGGGCAATGACTCTTATTTTTGTAAATTTGACTCAGTTCCCTACATATTTGAGAAATAAGATCTTTATCTGAGAAATTTGTGGTAAAAATTTTTATATTACTTCACCGTCTATGGTACCTTTTATCAAAATGCAGTTTTCCCAAACATCTCTTTAAATGAGGTCTGTTTTTGCTTTTGCTTTGTACGGGGACATGATTGCTACCCCTACCTTTTTTTTTACTTCAGTTGAGGTATATTAGATCTGTTTCAGCTCCTTGTTTTAGCTCTCTCTGGGTTGTTCTATTTGAAGAATCCCTTGCAAACAACGTAATGTTGGATTCTGATTTCTGATACATTCTGCTAAGCACTTCTTTTTGATGGGCGAGTTCACCACATTTCCATTCACAGTTATGATTACCAACTGTGTATTTCCCTCAAACTTTGTTTCTCCGTTTACCCTTTTTCCTTTTTTCTCGTCTCTCCCCTAAAGTCTATTTTTGCTTTTGACCATTACCTCTCTTAATTCGCTCCCCCTTTTATTACCCTACCACCCTTTCTTATGTATCCTTCCCCTCCTACTTCCCTGTAGGGTTGTTGTTGTTGTTGTGTGGTCCTCCTTTGTTTTCAAAGAAGACCATAACATCAGAGAAATGATGACATGCGCTGGACTTTTTCTTGAGTGAGGGAGGGCTGTAGGGTTGTGCAAGGTCACCAACCTCACTTTCTCCACCTGAGCCACCTGGATCCAGTGACATTCATCAGGATGACTAGAGATGGCCCAGGATGCAATGGGAGACCTTGGCCTTTTAGAATAAGGCCTTTTCAGGTACTCACTTAAAGTGAGTTAATGCCCATTCAGTGAATAGGCTTCTTTAAAAGTAGACACGGGAATGGCCCCTTTCATAGAAAGAAAAAAATAGACAAAACACACTGTGAGGGGTGGGACCAAGTAGGATAGCATCCAAATTCTTAGAGAAGAAGTTAGGGGAGTTACTGGAAGAAATAAAAAGAAAAACTGTACTAGTGGGAAACCTCAACCTCTCTCTCTCAGAATCGGATAAATCTAGCCACAAACTAAGCAAGAAAGAGGTTAAGGAGGTGAACTTCATCATTAGGGAAGTTAGAAGAAGTCTACACAGACAAAGGTCATAGATGTGTGGGCATGGATTATTATTTTGGGTAAGGGGAGAGAAAAAGAGATTCTCTAGAAGGGGAAAAGAAAGGAAGAATGAGGAAAATTATCTCACAAAAAAAAGTGTGTTAAGAAGAGTTTTTTACATGGAGGGGGAAATAGTGTGTGTGTGTGAGTTTGTGTGTGTGAAGGGGGTAAGTGGGCAATGCTTGAATCTCACTCTCTTCTAAAGTGGTTCAAAGAGTGAAAAATGTATATATACAATCAGTTGTGTATTCTGGGGTTTTTATACCCCAGTACATGGTCAGTTTTTTGCATAGTGCCATGTACAACTGAGAAAATGATTTATCTGAGACACTGTTCCAAGCTTCAAGCTTTGTCTTGCTTTTTTCAGTGCTGGTTCCAGGGGTCTAAAAGCTTTTCGTGTTTCCAATGTGATGTGATCTTGGAAGAGGTGTCATCCCTGCTCTCCCATACTACCCTCTGATCTCTACCCAGGAAAACCCCCTGTTCCCCTGCAGCTGCAAGTGCCAGCACTTCTCTTTGTCCTGGAACTGGGACTGGGACCCTTGTTCCCTTGTGACCAACCACACGCTCTCCTGTCTACCCTGGAACTTTGACCTGGATTGCATATGAGCAGTCATCATCAGCTGTCCCCGGTGTCTGCAGAGGTCCTCTGTCATCTCTTTCTGACTGGTTGTTTGACCCCTTACTGGGGCTGAGAGCTCCTGAAGCTGGTGATGCCAGTGTTACGTAGCCTCCAAGGTCCATAGCTGGTGCTGCCATTGCATGCACTCTAGCATTGCATGTCTTAAAATGGGGTGTAAACATAAGATATTATGGGAAAGGAAAAAAAACCTAATTAGTTCATAGTTTTCACCTATATAAGAGTAATGTCTTATTAGACAGAGAATGAGGAAGATATTCTACTATGGCCTTGGTGAAACTATATTTAAACTTGAACATCGTGTTTAGTGCTAGGGCATCATGTGTTAAAAGGAATGTTGGTAGGCTGGAGCACATTGAGAGGAGGCATCCAGGGTAATAGCTTCTATAAAAGAAAAGTTTTTAAGGATGGAGAAAGTATCATTTTCAAGGATCTAAAGTGCTGTCCTATGGAAAAAGAATCATACTTCTATTGCTTGACCTTCAGGCCAGAACCAGATCTGAAATGTGGAAGATGCAGAGAGGCAAATCTTGGCTCAACATGAGGAAAATCTTCTGAATAATTTGATTTTGCCTTAAAATAAAATAGGATAAGAGAGCCTCTACAGGACCTTTCTAACTCTGAGACCTTTTGATTTTATAAGTTGCAGAGATCTAATTCCACATAATTTCAGGTTCCTACCAACATTATACTTGAAAAACAGTCACTGTATTTCTTTTGATAGAACGGTAGCTGTTAGAATAACTGAGCAATTTTGGCAACCAACTTTGTTATGTTGTTGGTGTTGTAAGAAGCCAGTGAAACATTTGATCCAACCAGACTGGTTGTGTAGTGAAGGGTGAGCAGGAAGTGAGTGTTCAAGTCTCTCTTAGTTCATGCGTTAGAGCCACCCTCCTGCTGTTTACTCCCATGCTAATCACCGTAGCAAAAAATGATCAGATTTCTAGAAACCTGTTTAGATTCTGAATTGGGACCAAAGACCACAATGATGGAGAGCATAATGCAATATTGTACTAAGCTGACTAGCTTACTAGGCAAGCCTTATCTGAATGTCCATATTATGAAGCAAAATAAAAAGTTGAATCTAACACGATATTTTCTCTTTCTGTCTGTAGACAACAGAAACTTTCATAGCTTCTCTTTAGTCAGGGCTAATTGAGTTTTTGCACCACTTAGAGCTTCTCCTTTGTTGTCATAGCTGTTCCAAATGGAGCCAAATATTGAAATGCCAGTAATGGAAGATTACTCATCTGATTCACAAGCTATAAGGCAGTGCCTTTCCAACCTGACTTTTTTAGTTCATATCTGCACAAAAATACTACTTATTTTTAATGGATGGTTCCTTTTCATTATACCCATCCTTCAAAACCATCTCAGATACAACTCTAAGAATTAAACCTTGTCTGATCTGTTCAGGCAGAAGTAAGCCCTCCTTCCACAGGTCTTCCATAACACTGTTCATCTCTTTCATTTTTATCTTAATCTGCTATAGATTGTTCCATAACTTCAATTCTTATCAAACCCCCCACCTCATTTTATTCCCTTCACTTTCATTAAATGACTTTACTTCCTGCTTTACCTGAGAAAATACAGGTATGAACGTGAACTTGTCCACTGTCCTCCTCCATACCTGAAAACCATTGTAGAACTTCACCTATCATCTCATTCCTGTTACCTCATCTAAAAGGCACTCCTCCCTGCCAAAACTATCCTTTCTATGAGCCACTGATCCTGTCCCTTCCCCCCTCCTCCAGAACATTTTTCCATTGATCACACCCTGTCTTGCATCACCAGTTGCTCTATCATTGACTCATTCCTGTCCTTCTACAAACATGTTCAAGTCTCCACCTCCTTCAAAACAAAACAAACAAAAATGCTTTCCCAGAGACCATTTCAGGTCACAGACTCCTCTCAGTCTTCTCTCCCATTGTAAAATTTCTTTTAAAAAGGTGTCCTTTCCTTTCTTTTCTCTGCCTACATTCACTTCTCAGCTTTATTGTTCCTATCCATACACTTTGTGGAAAGTATTTTCTCAGATATAACCGTGACATAGGTTTTTCTTATTTATCCTCCTTGACCTTTCTGTAGTTTTTGATATTTCCTTTTTTATTACTACTTGTTTATAATGTTCTTTCCTTCTCTCTTTTTGACTCCTTCTTTGTCACTTTTAGTATCTGTCTCTTCTTCCCTAAAGTATAGACCTCCCCTCTGCCTTTTTTTCCTATTCTCCTTCCCTTGGTAATTACATCTTCTTTTATCATTATATCTGTCCAAGTGACTCTAAATCAATATTGTCAGTCCTTTCACCTCTACTGTGTATCCTACAGACAAACTCAGGATGTCCAAGATGAAATTAATCAACTTTCCAAAATAGTTCCCCTTCTCTAACTTTCTGATTCTGGTCATGGCACTACCATTATCTCAGTTACGCAGGCTGGACTTCTCCAACTTAATCTTTAGTGCCTTCTTGTCACCTCTACCTCCTTCCTATTCTAGACAATTGCCAAGTTCTACATTTTTAAAACCTCTTGTATTGCCACTTCTTTTCTGTTTCTATTATAATCATATATACTGCTTTTTGCTTGAGATATTGTAATAGCAGAGTTTTCCTGCCTCTATTCTCTCCCCACTCCAATCCATTTTTTATATGTCTTGGCATAAATACCTCTGCTAGGTCTATATCCCAAAGAGATTGTACAATGGGAAAAGAACCCACATATACAAAACATATTTATAGCAGCTCTTTTTGTGGTGGCCAAGAATTGGCAATTGAGGGGATGCTCACCAATTGGGGAAACGGCTGCGCAAGTTGTATTATATGAATGGAGTGGAATACTGGTTTTTGTTCCATGAGAAATGATGAGCAGGTGGACTTCAGAAAAGTTTGAAAAGACTTATGTGAACTGATGCTGAGTGAAGTAAGCAGAACCAGGAGAACATTGTGTACAGTAAAAGTAATATTGTGCTATAATGAACTTTGGTAGACTTAACTCCTCTCAGCAATACATAAAACAATTCCAAAGACTCATGATGGAAAATGCTATCCACATCCAGAGAAAGAACTAAGGAGTCTGAATGCAGATCAAACTATGCTATTTTTTTTTCTTTTTTTGTTTCTTCTTTCTTGTGCTTTTCTGCTTTGGTTCTAATTCTTCTTTACAGCATGACTAATTTGAAAATATGTTTAATATGATTTTACATGTATAGCCCACATCAGATTGCATACTGTCTTGGGAAGGGGGAAGGAGAGGGAAGGAGAGAGATTTAAACTTCAAAATCTTATAGAAGTGAATGTTGAAAAGTAAAAACAAATAAATAAAATTTAAAAACAAACAATTAAGATTGTGACAACTGCTACCATCATTTCCTGACAAATAAAAGAAGAAGAAATGGAAAAAAATATTATCCTGGCATATTACATTATTCTAATGGTCATTTCTCAGTTTAGGAGTCGCCAGTGGCTACCCATTGCCTATATGGTAAAATTCAAATTCCGTTAGCTGGGACTCAAGATCGTCTACAATCTGATTCCAACCTATTTTTCTAGTCTCACCTTACTACCCTTTCCTACATTACAGTCCATGCAAAACTTTTCCATCTCCCTATCTTTATGTTCTTCCCATACTTAGAATGCTCTTTATCTCCTTCCTCCTCTCCTACTTTGAAGATCATAGATTTAAAATCTAGTCAAATCCTTTAATTTTATAGCCAGTACTTCTTAAACAGTGGATTGTAACCCCATATGGTGTAGCAAAAAATTGAGCAACAGTAAAAGTTTCTAAACACACAATGACCAAAAAATTGATTAAAAATCAAACTTGTAATGAGTCCAGGATATTTCTGGCTGTGCTTGCCCAAGTTGCAGCCTTGCTTCTGAACCCAAGGCATGTGTACTTTGCACTTTACATGCACTCAGGTCATGTAACACCACTGCCAAAACAGGGAAAGGGGTCTCAAGGAGAAAAAGTTTAAGAAACCCTGGACTTGACCAGGAAAGTAACTCAGAGAAATTAAATAACTTGTTCCAGTTCAGGTGCTAGTCCCTTCATGAAGCCTTCCATTGTCTCCTTTTTTCTTAGGTTATCTATTTCTCCTTCAGTTTCTCTAGCTCCATTTATATTTAATACAAATTATTTTGTACCTATCACCCCTCCCTAAATAGAGTGTAAGTTCCTTGAGGGGAGGGATCATATCTTATTTGCTTTTGTTATTTACTCACTTATAACATGGTACCTTCAATGTGTATAGCAGGAGTTTAAATGTTGAATTGAATCCTTCTCAGGTTTTAACTATTTGGACAGTTTGCTACATTTTAAAAAACAGCTGTTTTGTAAAAAAAAAAAATGAATCATGTATGTGAGCAAGTGCTTTTTATAGTTCATAAAAACAAAAGACACTCCAGTATAGCTTGTCATCCATCCTATACACATGTATGTAGTGCACACAAAAACATCTGTAACTGAATTTCACAGCTTCTAACTGAATCATGACAAGGGTTTTTTTTTTTTGTTTGGGTTTTGTTTGGGTTTTTTGGTAATATACATATGGAGTCCATCTGAGAATAGTGAACTAATATGATAATTCTATAGTTTGGAGATTCCCACACTATATTATTAAGTGTTTAAGACTATGCAGACAACTATAATATACCTTGCTTTTAAAAGTTGGAACCAAAAATTGTCTGTATGGCAGAATTTTTTCTACTGTGAATTCTGACCTTTTCAGTTGGTCAGAAAACATTTATTCAAGTTCCTACATGTGTATGATACTGAACACTGTAATTTATATCTAAGATAATATTGTGATGAAAGACTTTATCTCAATAGCATCTTATGTAACAATGAATGCATTTGTATACACATATTTGTTCCATTCCATTTCACTTGGTTCAGTCTACTGCAGCATTTCAAGAACAATAGATAAGACATGCCATGAATGAATGTCTGCAGCAAGTTATTGCAACATGGACTTATCAAAAAAGATGAAGATTGATAGCAATGATCTCATTCAAAATAATATAAATTGGGGAAATTTTACATCTTTGATATCCTTATCCTCTCTCAAAGATTATATGAATAAAATATTGGGTTTATGAATCATTTACAGATGATATATTATTGGATTCCACTATCCCCAAAGGGGTGCCTCAGACCTATTTAACTCTCTTTAGGCCACAAGTAGTTCCAGGCCATTGTAGATTAGATAGCCTTTCATTGTGCCAGAGTTTGGAGATGATCAAATTAGGGAAGGGGGAAAACATTAAGTGTTTACTATGTGTGAAGCACTGGCCTAAGTGTTAGGGATACAAATGAGAAATGAAGACAATCTCTGCTCTCAAGGACCTCGCATTTTAATACCTGGTGACAACACTTGCAATGAATGAGTTTTAGCTGCAAGTCAGATGGAAATGTTCCATGATCTGTTGGGTATAGCAGCAAAACAGATGACATTGCATCTTATTTAATGTCATTCCAATTAAAAAAGTCTTATTAGTTTCTGTTGTTGGAGCATTTAAAAAGTAATTCGGTGACTTGAAATTTCTTTTCCAAGTCTTCAGTAGTAAGGCTGTTAAGATGGTAGGGGATGTTGCCAGGTTTGCATCTCCACACAGATTGCCTCCCTGGAGTATTTTTGTGGAGCCCATACTGAAAGCAGAGTCAATAGTCTGTGGGGTACTGCCATTTCCAGGACTCTTGAGTTTATCTGCCCATTGGTGGCAGTTGGTTAATGCAAGATATTGGTGGGTAAAGGGAATGGATGGTCCCTTCTCTGCAAAGACTATTTCCCTTGATAATATCTATAAGGGTGAAGAGGGAGAGGGAAATAGCCATTCCCAAGGTGCTTGGACTTGGTGTCCTGGGATATTTCCACAAGAGCCCAGGGAGAGGGGATGATCAGTGGGACTTGACCCATCTGGCATATACTGCCTTCTTTTTGTCCCCGAGTGTTCCTTGCTGCTTTAGTTAGTCTGGTGTGCCTGCCTTCTTGGTGACAGGTAGTGTTGGTGGTCGTAGGTCCATTTTCCACAGGTGCTGTTCCCTTCTATGACTTCTCCAGAGTGTGGTGGCCTGGGAGTTCCTCCTGTTCTTAGGTTCTCGGGATCACCTACCTGTTGATGGCAGTTGTTAAGAACCCTAGCTTGGAAATTAGCCTTTAACAAAGCAGAATAATTTTTGCCTTTAAATGAGATCTAGCTTATTGATAAGATGCTTCATTTCCCACATACTGACAATAATAGCATGAATCACTTTGTGATTTTTTTAAAAAGTAAGATGAATACATACTGAATTATTTACCCATCATTAATGTTTCCAGAACATCTCCATATGTAGAACTATTCTTGTACCTTGTGTGTGATTAATTATTAAGGTCACCTGTTTTAATCCACTTGACATGTATTGCATTAAGCTTGCTTGCTAAAAAAGGAACATGATGGAGGAAAAAAGAAACTACTATTTTAAAACAGCACATTTTTAAAGGAGCATGACAATACAATATGCTTGTCATAGATAAGATGATATTTGTAGCTTCAAATACTAGAATTGGGGGAGCAGAATAAATTTTGGGCTTGTTGCAGGATGGAATTTGCTTTTCGACTTTCACGAAAAGAGACTCATTCAGTTGTATATATTAGCATCATCTAAACTTTCCTAATAGCCATATTAAGGCATTAATTTAAAACATTGGTTAATCATCAGTAATGTGTTTGTGGAAAGATATTAATGGAAAGAGTCAGAATTTCTTTGGATTATCATAGATTCAGAGGTATTCCAGAAAAAGAGGATCAAACTAAAATATTATGGTTTTAAAATCAACCATTAGGGAGCAAAGTCACAGGGAATGACCACTTCTCTAAATAGAGAAAAAGGTTAATGGAGAGTTGCCCCTCAGCTGTCATTAGGACTAGATTTATTGACTACTTAAGAGAAGGAGTGAGTAAACAGTTGTCTGCTGACTGTTGAATTTGTTTCCATTAGGAAGTATAAATGCCCAGAGGATCGAAGGAAAGTCCAGAAGGAATTTATCTCATTATAAAATCCAAGAAGATTAATAGTGGAGTGGATGTGACCCTATCTCCAAACCTTAGCTAGCCGCTGGAGCTTGTAAAATGCATAGAGGCATCTGTACAAAATCTAAAATCCAGGTTCCTGGTTCCATTATTGTTGTGAGAGGAGAGAGGTTGTTAACTCTTGTCTCTGACCTTACTTGGGGGATAGGCCATTGCTCATCAGAGCAGGAGGGGTGAAATGGTGAAGGAGAGATCTCTTCAGTATCACCTGCCATCTCACCACCTTTAATCCTACTTCAGTTCACAGGTGAACTGCACTTAGCAAAGATTTGACTTCTGAGCTGGCAAAATATTGAGTCTTTGATTTGAAGCTAGAAAAGACCATGGCAGTCACTTGTTGTAACCCTCTTCATTTTATAGATAAGAAAGGATCATTAAGTGACTTGCTCAATGTCACATGGTTGATGTGGCTAAGCTAGAATTCTGACCCAAGTACGTTGACTCTAAACTTCCTTCCCTTGCTGTCTAAGGATATGTTGCTTAACTCTTAACAGAGTTAGGCCTGGGGTCCAAGCTCAAACTTCATATATGAACTAGGGTCCATCCCAGAGAGCAACTGAACATTAGCTTTGTGGTCTGTGGTATGGACTGAACATTTAAAAGGCTGGGAGAAAACAGTCACTTTATGTCCCTAGAAATTCTGACATTATGGAAATTTAACCTGTCATCTTTGTTAAGGCAGTCTGATTCCCACAGGTAACTAGAATATATGTCTTAAATTTCTACTTAGGCAAAAGCATTTGCCAAAGTTATATTTTTATTAAGGAGACTTAAGAAAGGTTTCAGATAAATTCCATTATAATAGAGGTGCAGTTGAAGCTACTTTTTATTTTTCTTCAGAGTCATATCAGACTACCTCATACACAAAATAAATTGATATGACTATAGTTATTGCAATTGTTTTTTTTAAACAGTTGTTTATAAATTCTGTCATAATTTATATATGTATAAATTTAGTTTAGTCTCTTTACACTCTGTATAAATTAGGTTTGTCTCTTTACACACAGTCACCTTGGTGAGCTTCATGTGATGCCACCTTTATTTTAGAATGTTTCTCGAAGTTCTCTTTGAAATTACCATTAGAGCACATAGCATATTCCGTTCATTGTATTGCGTTCAACTGTTTTTCAGTCATGTCTGACTCTTTGTGAACTCATCTGGGGTTTTCTTGGCAAAGATACTGGAATGGTTTGCCATTCTCTTCTATGATTTATTTTACCGATGAGGAAACTGAGGCAAACAGGGTTAAATGACTTGCCCAGGGTCACGCAACTAGTAAGTGTTTAAGGTCATATTTGCACTGAAGAAGAGGAATCTTCCTGACTCCAGGCCACCACTCTATCCATTGTGCCACCTAACTGTCCCTGTTCCATTAACTGTGTTCTGCCAACTATATTCTGTAGAGAATTTGATCCTCTGAGAGTAATTGTGCTTTTTTTTTTTAAGAATTAAATATTTTAAAACAATGGATGGATAGAATAAGGTGGTTGATCAAGGTAGATAACACCATTTTTGGTCAAAAACCAGACATTGACAATGAATGTGTCAGTTACCTGCTAGAGACTGAGTAAAATAAAAGATAGCATAGTTCCTGGTTTTCTTCCAAAAGCAGTTCTGTAATGCATACAATGACTATAGCGATGTAAATGAACACAACACCGAAAGCTTTTTTTTGTACTCTTTTCTTTGTAATGGCCAACGTTGGCCATGGAGATCCAGTGATGAGAAAGACTTCCCTCCTCATAGCACTACAATGAGGTGATAGGCCATTGCTCCTCAGAGCAGGAGGATAGATTGGTAAAAGAAGAGATTGTTATACCCCATATTCTATCACCCTCTCCTGTCATCTCTTTAGCACCATGCAAATGTAAAATGTACTGTCAGACACAGTCACCAGAATGGTTCATTTTGCTTAATTTTTTTTCTTTATTATGAGAAGGTTCAGTATGGGGAGGGAGATCCCTTTTATTTTTGCAAACAGATATCAAATAAATATTTAATAAATATAAATAAAATCAATGCTGAATGAGAAGTTTCACAGCAGTTGTGAACAGGGAGAAGAATTATACATGTAGCTTCCCCTGATAACTCTTCTGCCTTAGAAGCAGGCAACACATAGATATGTAAGTCCTTTTGTAAGTGGCCATTTAAAAAAAAATAGTTTCATTATATTATAGTCAAAGGCTATGCAAATACATATATGCATATAATGTGTATGTGTATGTATCACTTGACCTGGAAAAACAACTCTAAGTACATGTTCTATTAATTTTGACTTAAGGTTGTTGTGTTTTTTTCATTGGGACCCTTAAAACTACCCTTAACCTTAACTATTTTATCTAGAAGCCAAGAGTACCATGACTCGTAAAAAACCCAACTGGCAATTTAACTCTATTTCCCGTAGTTTCATATGAAAGCACATACACACACACACACACCCATTACTTTTACTAGGTCAGTAGCATAGTCTTTAATGTAACACAGAACATTCTTCTCCGTATTAGTGTATGTGGTAAACAAGTATTCATCATGCATTTATGGGATTGCTGAGTGAATTTGCATTTGGGGGGTGTGGCATAAATAGTTTATACATATGGAAATTTCATATACCAAGTAGTAAAAATATCCTAAGGCCTGTATAGATAGATTAGAATCATAAAATGTTCATCCCAGCAAGAATTTCACAGCTCTGATTCAACTCCCTCATTCTATAGATCAGGAAACTGGAATTCCCATGAGGTTAATTGGTTTACCCAGGGTAATACAGTGAATTGATTGTAAAGCTGAAATTAGAACCCAGGACTTTTGCTTACCAGCAGTATCCATCCATTAGACCATATGACCTCTTTAGGTACTGATTGTATCTGGAATTAATAATTTGGATTAAATAAAGACTGATCAAGAATGAAAAGAGTAAGAAAAACTCAAAGTTGTGGTCAGACTTTCATCTTTTACTTCATGTATTTTTTTATCACTGCTGGATCATGCCACTTTTGTAACCTTTCACATTTCGTACTAGGGCATATATCTTATCAGTGATTAAATTTTGTTTAGTCTCTTCCATGCTTTTCCAGGATGAAGACCAATTAAATGTCAGGAACAGAATTGTTTGGGTGGTATGAGTGAATGTTGTTTTAATTGAAAAGAAACAAATACCTTGTGTTTGTCTAAGAGGATTTTTGAATGCACTGATTGCCAAACACCCTTGTGTGAGATAGCTGTTCCAAGACTTTTTTTTAAGGGTCCATTTTAAAACAAACACAAGTTTATTTTTCAAAAGTAACACTACAGTATATTCAGATTTGTTCTGCAGATGCTTCATAGGGATTAATGTGTGTGTTTCTCCTCAGGGTCAGTAGGCATAATTGCTTTTATTTTTGTTTAATTGTGGGAAGTAGCAAGAACAATGAAATTACAGGAAATTCCTTAGGAAGATCCCATCAGTTTGCTTCTGAGAACATATACTCTAGTTAGTATAAACCACTACTTCTTAGAATGTAATAATCATCCTTCTTCTTTAAAAATCAGGCAGTCACCCAGTGAAATTTTTTAAATTCTGTTTTAGGAATTACAGTTCATTTGTTTCAACAGGGACATGTCGGCCTTGACTGTTTTGGTATTTTTATCATTTGATAGTTACTGTTCACACATCTTCACTCTTTACCATGTACCCAGAGCAGAAGTGCAAAGATCATTGACCTGGTTCTGGTTCTTACCATTTGTGTGGTCTTAGGTGGGTCACATACCTTCTCCAAAACCATGCTTTTCATCTGTAAAATGAGGGATTTGAGTTAGGTGATCTCTGAGATCTAACATTTCAGTTCTAACGTTTTATGATTTGTATTAAATCTAGTTCCACATTTCTGTACTTCTCTCTCAAGTCCCTCATTTCCAGTTACATGAGTATAGATTTCAGGGTTAGAATGCTTTGGTTCACATCTAACATCTGCTACTTGCCACGGGTGTGGCCTTACTTAAATGCCTTGTGCCTCAGTTTCCTTATGTGGAAAGTGATGTGGCTGAACCAGATAGCTTCTGAGGTGCCTGCCAGCATGAGAGCTATTACTGAGCCTTTATTTCCCCTTTTACAACCCTGTCTCTGTTTTTCCATGATCATTTCTTTTCTTACTCTCCCAGAATTGAATCTTGGGACTCATTTTTTCACTCCTTTCTCTTCCCCTCCCACCAGCATATATAGTCTATCATCTTGCTTTAACCTTCTTGGCAGCTGCTTGCCCTCTTGCTTTCGATCTCTATAATAAAATATTCTGAACCAGGCCATCACACCTTCACATCTCTAGACTACTCAGCAACATCTCCCCATCTCAATCCATTCAAACAAGGCTGCTAGATAATCTTCTTGGATACCTTTTTATTCATTGCCCCCCCCCTTTATTGTCCAGTTACTATATATCCTTTTAATATGTTGCTTGGTAAGGTTCCATAAGTCACTTTATACAATTATGTTTTAATCTTAACTAGATCATATATTCCACAATAGCCAGAAACTTATTTTCTATTTGCTCCCCTTATCCCAGTAAAATGCTCTATATCTAATGCACATTTAAATATTTTGATTCATTATATCAAGGATTAAGTTTCAACTTATTGTTGTATTTAATTAAATTTGACAAGTAATGACATAAAGCACCTTCTATGTGCAAAACACAGTACTAGGGACTAGGAAAAATGATCTGCCTTTACTTCTAGGAAACTGAAAGAAAAAAACTTTAAGGAAAGGAATACAATATAAAAATGCAAAATACTATAAGGTTAATATAACTATGCTGGCTGACAATACTTGACTGTCAAGCACAAGAATTTAAATTCTCATGGTTCATAATTTTAGAACTCAAAGAGTTTAGCTAATAAGCCTAAATTCCTTTACTGTACATGAAACCTTATAGTCCAGAGCCCCCTAGATTAACCAAAGGATTGGTTTCCTTTCTATAACTCCAGATAAATGAGCCCTTTTTAAATATATCCATATCTCTGTCAGTAGAAAGTGAAGACACTCTTATTTTTAAATGCAAACATGTAAAATGTAAACATGGTTATACCTACTTGCTCATATTATGGGAAAGGAATAGTAAATGAAGGTAGAATTCTTTTATATACACTGGTGCTTAAAAACTAAAGTTAAAACCTGATTTATAGGCTAATCATGCTACATCAGGGTTTGACTGTATGTGGTTGTTGTATTTGGGGAGGACATAATTTTAACCATAGTATATATGAATCTCTGATTAAAAAGCTCAACTTATGACAGGATTCTGCTGTGCTATGCATATAGAACAAGGTTCGTTCCCATCTTGGTAGGCTGGAAGAAATTCAAGTACTTTACATTTTGTGATTATTCAACTGAAATGAGACTTTTCTGCTTTCTCTTAGGATAGGAATATGAATGGGAGTCCTCCCAGTGATCGAGGGGAAGGTTTTATCCCCAGTTGGAAAGAACGTAGCAGCACCTTCGAGCACAGTTCAAGTCTTTCCCAAGCAGGCTGTAAGTAATGAAGAACTGTCCACATATCTCCTGCTTTGGTAAATTTAATATGTAGAAATCTAAAATTCTAAAACTGATGAATTAAGAAGTAATTATTCATATCAACAAAGAATCTCTTGATTTACCAATTAATTTGCAACTGTTTTCTTATATGTAGTAAATTCTCTTGATACTAAATAATAATAACATCCAACTTGCAAAAATATTTAGATCCTGTTCCTCATTTCAGATGAATTACATCTCCAGAAACTGTCTTAAAAAGAATCACTTTAGGGTAAATGCTCGCTGTAAATATACTACTATTTTTTATATAGCCAGAAACAGTTCAATCAACCAATAAAGACAGTAAGAATGCAATATTCACCAATATTGAATGATAAGAACAAGAATATGTAAAGGGTTGAAGCATGCATATTTTTATTTATATACAAATGAATTGGGAATCAGTAGACCTGGATCAAAAACTAACTGGTTGCTCTGGCTTTAATATAATTCACCCAAGCACTCCAGGCCTCCCTTTCCTCATTTGTAAAATGAGAGTTAGCAGAGATCGTCTTTAAGGTTAATTGTGGTTCTGAAATTCAGTGGGTCTGGTTTTTTCCCAGAATACATTTGGACTATTGTATCCATTCTGAGGAATGGTTACTTTGTTGGTCAGTTTTGCTTATTCTTTGTTTCAAGAGAGGGTTCTGAGGGGATGCAAGTACAGCAGAAAGTGACTCCGCTGTTTAAGCAAAAAAAGCCAACATATCCATTAAAGAGAAGGACAATGGAATTTAAAGTTCTTCAGAGTGCATTTTAAATTTTAAAAAATTCCCATTTTGCTGAAATCATTAGTAAGCAAGTGTTCATTTTGAAAAGATCCCAGAGTTCTTCACTTCAAGCTGAGACAAAGGATACTACAGATAATCAACCCTGGCAATATAAAATGGATTTTTTTTCAGAATTCATGCTAGAAAATCAAATCTGATTTAAAGAATCAGCATTTTATAAAAAATCCAGATAGACAGGCAGAGAGAACTCCCCTCCTTCCACCCCTACAATGATAAAACTACATTAATGTTGCTGAATAACACTTGTGGAGTGTTTCTAATTATACAGAATATGTATATATTCACCAAACCATCTTCCCATTAACTAGTTTACTGACATACACACACACATATTCATTCATTCATTCATAGATTCATTCATACTAAAATAAATGACACTGTAGGTATTAACACTTGTATACAGAATGAATGTGATTTGTCATTGAAAACAGTATGGTATAGTGGAAGAATTGATGAACCTGGAATCAGAAGAGACTTGAATCAGAATACTGCCTCCATAACTTACTAACTACATGTGACCATGGATAACTAATCCTCAGGTTTCCTCACCTGTAAAATGAGGTAGCTATTTTATGAGGATGTTATGAGTATCAAATTTTATAATGTAGTTATAGCAAGTATATGAGCATTTTCCATTTAGATAGCATTGCTGCTATCTAAATAGCACCCTGATTTATTTCTCCATATCTTGATATGTCTCATGATATTTTGAGGTTTCTGTCAGCCTCCGGGTAATTTTCATGACTTGATGCTAGTCAATACTGTTGATGAAAGGAGTTGGAAAGCTCTGAGATGAAGAGGATGGTTTCAGAAGAAATTTGAGAAGTCTTGTATGAACTGATACAAAGTGAAATGAGCAGAACCAGAGCAATAATTTATATAATAAATATAATATTGTAAAAACTATCAATTCTGACAGACTCAGATCAGGATCTGATCAACCCAATGACCAACAACAGTTCCAAAGAACTCATGATGAAACATGCTGTCCAACTCCAGATAGAGAAGTGAGGGACTCAGAGTGCCAAATGAAATATATTTCCTTTCTTTTCTTTTTTCTTTTCTCTTCCTTTCTTTTCTTTCTGACATGTCTAATGAAGGAATTTGTGTATGACTCTCTCTCTATATATATATATATTTTTTTTTCTTTCTCAGTAGAAGGGGGAGGAGAGATGGAGAGAATCTGGAACTGAAAAGAAATTTTAATATTGAATTTAGAATTTAAGAGAAAAAAGATAAACTAAATGAGATGAGAGTATTCCAAATTTAAAATGACTCAGCAAGGGAAAGAGCTTGGTCTAAAGTAGGATGTGAGTGAGTAGAATTCAGTCATCCTAATTTATGTAGGAATGGGGGGTGGGGGACTAGGGGCTATCTAGTAGGACAAGTCTATCAAAAAGACTCCATAGCTGTCTGAGAAAGTTTTTTTGTGTGCCATCCTGAGGGGTCTGTGGATTCAATAAGGGAGCTGGAATAGTGTTGACAGCCTTGAGGCTTGTTAACCTCATTGCAAAATAGCCAGGAAAGTAGTGGAAAGCAGTAACGACAAGAAGAGGTACATTGTAGTTTTAATGATAACGGTAGCAGCAGCCCAGAAGAATGGAGCCTTGAACCTTTGACATGTGTAGCCTGGGTGACGCTCAGCTTCACATAGACCAGAATGAGAGAAAATGAGACCATGTGGACTTGGAAAATGGAGGCAGTGGCATCAAAGAGTGATGAAGTGTCAAGGGGAAAAAGGGGACTGTTGAAGCCCAAGAACCATAGGAGGGACAAGACTAAAGATTAATGAGGAGCAGAGCCATGAGGAAGAACAAACTGAGACTTTATCTTTCACTAATACCCTAAGTCATGTGCACTGACTGTGAAGGTCCAAGGGAAAGGATTTTACTCTCTGTGACTCTAGATGCTTGTTCTGCTTGGAGGAAGTTTAAGACTGTGAACCCTGTACTGTAAATCTTTTTTTTAATGTATATTTATTTATTTTTAGTTTTCAACATTCATTTCCACAAAATTTTGAATTCTAAATTTTCTCCCCATTTTTCCCCTCCCCACCCCAAATTATTACCCCTTCCCCTAATCCACCCTCCCTTTCCTTATCCCTATCTCCTCTATTTTCTTGTAAGTCAAGGTAGATTTCTGTGCCCCATTACTTGTATTACTTATTTCCCAATTACATGAAAAAACAATTCTCAACATTTGTTCCTATAATTTTGACTTCTAACTTCTCTCCCTTCCTCCCTTCCCACCCATTCTCACTAAGAAGGCAAGCAACTCAACATAGGCTATATATGTGTAGTTTTGCTAAAGACTTCTGTAATAGTCATGTTGTAAAACACTACCTATATTTTCCTCCATCCTATCCTGCCCCTCATATATTCAATTGTCTCTTTTGACCTCATCCCTCCCCAAAAGTGTTTACTTCTAATTACCCCTCACCTCTCATTTGCCCTCTCTTCTATCATCCCACACACACCCCACTTATCCCCTTCTCCCCTATTTTCCTGTAGTATAAGATAGATTTTCATACCAAATTGAGTGAGCATGTTATTCCCTCCTTAAGTCAAATGTGATGAGAGTAAGCTTCATTTATTCCCTCTCACCTCCTCCCTTTTCTCCCCCATTGAAAAAGCTTATTCTTGCCTCTTTTGTGAGAGACAATTTGCCTGATTCCATTTCTCTCTCTCTCTTTCCAATATATTCCTCTCTCACCCGTTAATTTTATTTTTTAGATATCATTCCTTCCTATTCAATTCACCTTGTGCTCTGTGTGTGTGTGTGTGTGTGTGTGTGTATAATCCCTCCAACTACATAAATACTGAGAAAAGTCATAAGAGTTACAAATATCATATTTCCATGTAAGAATGTAAACAGTTAGACTTTAGAAAGTCCCTTATGATTTCTCTTTCCTGTTTACCTTTTCATGCTTCCCTTGATTCTTGTGTTTGAAAGTCAGATTTTTCTCTCCAGCTCTGATCTTTTCATCAAGAATGCTTGGAAGTATTTGCAAAACTACACAGATATGGCCTACATTGAATTGCCTGCCTTCCCAAAGGGAA
>CM053774.1:48970989-48993966 GCA_028658325.1 Potorous gilbertii | reverse complement strand
GAAAGTATATGTCGAACCTATACAGAATTGTATGCTGTCATGGGGAGGGAGGGGGGTAGAGGGGGAAGGTGTGGGGGTATAAAATCTTAATTTTAAGGAAGTGATTGTTGAACATTTATAAATAAATACAATAAAAATTTTAAAAAAAAGGAATTATTTTGGCATGATTTTTTTTAGTGAGACCACACCAGCTCTTACTCATCAATTTTTTGTTTCTAAGTATTCAGAAACCACACCTTTAGTAGTCTATTCTAGAATTTTTGAGTATTTATATCAAGTTCACAGCTCTATGTTATTAAGAATCTGGCAGACTCCTATAGTAGATGAAGAGAGTTGGAGTCAGAAAAATCTGGATTTGTATCTTTCCTCAAACATTTACTAGGTGTGTGAGTTTCAATATAGTTTTTGCCTTCTTTCAGCTCCACTTTCCTCATCTATAAAGTGAGGGTGTTGAACTCAATGACCTGTAAGTTTCCCTTTAACTCTAAGTCTCTCATCCTTTAGTCTTACCATCTTTTTTTGACTATCTAAACCAAGCTTGCCAGTCTACTGTGCACCTTCTCCATTCTATAATATCCTTGAGTTTCAATATCAAACAACATCGATATAGCATTCACATACACACTGACTGAAGTAACCAATTTCCTTGCCTTAAAATGTAATTCATCAAACCCACAGATAAACCAAGGGTACCATAAATGAGGGTTGAGGTATGTGCATGACTTTTTGATAACCATGATCATCAATACTTTCTTTGGTTCCACTGTCAAAGATAGAAGTACTTAAGTACTTAAGATCCAGCAATGGGGAATTTTTATATTATTTTACACAAAGAAAGGTAAGTAGATATAGACAGAAACTAATTCTGGCAAGCCACATTTCTGAAACTTGCAAATATCAGATATCATAGATGTGGGAAGACCTTCATGCTTTGGTTTGATTTAAGATGAACTACAACAGGCACCCCAGTTATAAAAACAAAGATTATTCTTTCTACTGTGTGTGATGGAGCATGACCTTACAAGGTCACTGGCAACTAAAGAGAGAAGTGGAAAAAAGGTGTTCATATCTGGTAGCCTTACTGAGAATCTGGGTCACACTGTGAAGAAATTCCAAAGGTAATGTGATAATATGACATGTCTACTCAAGGGCAATCAGTGGAAAGGTTCTGGATCAAAAATAACTACATAGTTGAGAACTCTGAGAGGACATTCAGTACACTCCCACCCAGACAAACTCTCAAGAAGGAATGAGTTGGTAGTGTGTCAAGAACTCCAAAGATACAACTTACTATGGTATGATTTCACTATCTTAAAGCTGTATTTCATTACACTTTCTATTTTACTAAAGTCAATGAGGATTTCAGAGAATGGTATGATTGGTCTCAGGACAAATTCAAGACTTTTTTAAAAATTAAATTCAATAAAGCAATTGGATTTTATTTAGTTCTTTTGGTTTCCAGTAGACAGTCTTAGAGTTCTCTAAACTCAACTAAATGCAAGTAGAGAACACTTAAACTAAAAACATTAATTGACTATGGGATCTGGAATGCCAGTTAACTTCTATTCCAATAAATACCATTACACTAGGAAAATCTCTATATAATCAAGACTGCTAAGCCCCATCAGATTACTCTTTTGTCTTAAGTGATGTTGACTATAATAAAATTTCATCCCAGCAAAGGAATGAGAACAGTTCCGTTGGTCTCTTAACAGAATTTGACATCCAATTGTATACTAAGCAAGCAAATATGATGTAAAAAGTGAAATTTTTCCAGTTATTTTCTTTGCAAATGACATGTGTTTATTCCATATGGCAATGTAGGAAGTTAGGAACTTTTTTTCAAGAAAGAAAAAAAAAGCAGTTTTAAGGTGTGCCAGAAGAAAATTGAGAGAAAGAGACAGAGGAAGAAAAGGAGAAAAGGAAGAAAGAAAAAAAAAAGGAAAATGAGGGAGAGAGACTAGACTACACAATTTCTCTCACACTAGAATCTGAGTAGAACTGTAGGAAAAAATGGTCAAAACTGAAATTTATAATTCTTTGAAGGTATGTAGTCTCAAGGGAGTCAGAACACCTGAATTTTCAAATTAACTTTGTTTCCTTTCCAGCAACTTGTGGTTTGACACTAGGTGAATCAGCCAGGGTTCCAGGTTTCTTTCTGGCCTGCAAAAACTCAGCCTGTGCCCCTAGAACTAAACCAGTCAACAAAGCAGGAGGGAGTGGGGAATCTGCCGAAGTATTTTAGTGTAGCTATGTGCAGACACAGAGAGTGAGAGGAAAGTGACCAGGAGAAGGAATTAAAAGAAGCTACTCCTTACTGTCAGGTTGGGTCAATGCAAACACACTCACACACACACACGCACACGCATACGCACACGCACACGCCCGCACACACATACACATACACACACAAGCACACATGCACCAATAGACACTTTTGGGGTATGGAGAGCCTAATCCTGTCTGAGAGCGGCTGCTGCGCAGAGAACTCTTCAAAGACAAGGGGGCAGTGAGGTAACCAGGAGCCAATCAGCGTGAAGGTGGATATTTGAACAGAGGGAGAGGGGGCATAAAAAGACTAAGGATTTTTGGCTTCTCGGGCTCCTGTCTGCGTCTTGAGAGAAGGGGAAACTGGATGTCGTTGGGCTGCCTCCTCCCAATCGGGGCAGGTATTTTTCAAATGCAAGAGAACCTGAGAGGTCAGGTGAGGAATGGGGGTCAAGTGGATAGAGGCCATTGGCATTTTTTTGTCTGTTTCAGGTTTCTTGGTGGGGGAGCAAATGAAATCCTAAGCCTGAGGACAGCAGGGGTGTGTTTAGTTTACATTCCATTATATTACACTTGTTTGTGCTGCACCTGCTTCAGGGGTCTGCAATTGATAACCTGATCTCCCAATAAAAATGAGTGGAATGCAAGGCAGTCACTCCTGGGTCGTCGCCCTCTCCCCACCCCTTGATATTCTGGGACTTATGAGCTGGGAGTGACTTGTGCCACTCTGACTGACCATTCTCAATACTTTCTGCTCCCTAGCTCCTTGGCTGGCGTCTGGTGAAATGAAGGGAGATGCTAGGTCTGAAAAATGATTCGAGCTCTTTCTGAGGAAGTCACTATACAAATTAGGCAATAACTGTTAATTCTACCCTTATCATTCATTCATTTTATCTAGGAACCTTTTTTTTAATGGAGAATGAGAAAAATATGATTGTCTTCTATTTCCCAACTTTCTCCCCACCCCTACCCCCCCAACCCAACAAGAAGAGATATCCAACTGCTCAAAGTCCTGTGTATCCGCTGTGAGTTCTCAAACTTATTTGGTTGATGACACATTCATTGGTTCCTATAGGGATGCTTTAAACTGGATGTTCATGCTAAACAAGGCTCTATAGTTTAAAAAGTGTGTGTGTGGGCATCAGAATGGCATCAGATTACTAAATCTGTCTTCTCTCTTCCTCACCTGCTGGGAGGGGGTGGGAGAAGATATGACTTATAGTAAATGACATCAATTTGAGCTCCAGTGCTAACCCTGCTAAGAACTTCACTGTGCAATTTGATTAGGGTCAATGACTAGTACTTAAGTAGCTGAAAATGGGTGGCCGCCCCACGCTTAACAGTTTACTGGAAAGTATCAGCATCGGCCCACCTAGATGCCGAAGTCAGGAAGTCTTGAGAACATGATGTGGTAGGCTTAGCTGCTGGCCTTTACAGAATCAGACTAAAGAAGATTCAGATGTGGTGTGTTAGAACAAGGATGGCTACTCCCTTAGATCTGTGTTGATTACATTTGTATGTTTCTTGAGTTCAGTTGAATTGGCAGTTTCCAGACGGTGTCTGATGATCTCTGCTTCTCTGTGAATTCATAGTAAGTGACTCTGACTTCATACACACTACACTGAGCATATTAAGAAAATAATACTCAGATGTTGCTGGTCTAAATGGAGAATAGTGTGATGATAATGATATTGATAATTATATAATAGTAACATTTTTTTATAACACAGATAGTACCTGATTTTTATATAGATCCTTGTTTTCTAGAAGTAAGCCATTGTGAAAACTGAGGGAATAATCCAAGGAAGAAGAAAGCCCTACCTTTCAACTACTACTTTTTGGTATTTCTGTGATTCTCCCCGCCCTTATTCCTCATCTAATGGCTGCTGCTTGGGACTGCCTAGTCACTTTGGATCTGGAGGGGATGACAAATTCCGGCAGCTAACTGCTTCTATCTCACCACCCCCGCTGCTCCATGTTATGCAGAACTGGTCTTCAACTGACTTGATTTCTTCATCTCCCATCCAGAAAACCTGCTCTGTCCAGAACCCAGTTCCTTTGGCTCAGTATTGGGGTGGTCTGAGTGATTTTTTTCTGAAAGGTGGATAAATCTTACTTCAGCCCTTTGTACACAAAGGCCTACCCTTTAGGGCCTCTGTATGACTGGTTTTCTCTGCTTGTGTAAAGAATAAAAATAAAAGTGGGTAAGGAAAAATCTCTTCTTAGTCACTGTTGGTTTATCCTTTGTTTACCAGTAGTGAGAGAGAGAAAGAAAACCTCAAAGGGAGATTATGTTTGGATTTTACTATAGATTAGGGAAGGAGAGAAACTAAACCCTGGTTAGAAGCAACAAGTGATGATAGTAGATAAAGAAGCCAGCAGCCAATCTCTAAATCTTCTAAATAAAAGAAAGCTAGTGATGGGGAGCCTGCTAGAAAGTCTTAATCTGTTTTTTCTCCCAAACCACTCCCACTCCCCCATACCCCTCTCAGAAGATCATAGAAATATAAAATGAGGAGACTCTTTAGATTCTCTCTGATTCAACTCCTTCATTTATTTTCTTATTGAGTTTTACTTTTTTCAATTGAGTATTTATTTTCAGTGCCTCCCAACAAAAAAACAAAAAACAAAATCTTTCTAACAAATTTTCTAAATGATGATGCCCCCAAATATGTGGACCATTCTGCCTAATCAGTCCATCATCTCTCGGTCAGGATGTGGGTAACGTTATTTATCCTTGGTCCTCTGGAATTATGGTTAGTCATTGTGCTAATTGGAGAACTGAAAATCAAGTGGGGGGGGGAATCAATCGGAGAATATCAATAAATATATAGAATATGAATGGAATTAAATATAATTGTTTCATAAGAAATGATGAAATGTATGGTTTCAGAGAAACTTCTGAGGACTTGTATGAACTGGTGCGGAGTGAAGCAAACAGAGTCAGGTGAATAATTGTATACTAAAATAACATTGTAGAAACAACTTTAAAAGACTAAGAACTCTGATCATTCAACCCTTTAATTTTGCTGATGAGAGATAAAGCTGGCTTTCCCAAGGCTGTACCTTGCCACAGTAAATGCTGGACATGAGAATTTAAGGCTGGCCAGAACTCTGCCACAGGACCAAGGCTATCACTATACTAATATTCTAGATGCTGGGGCAGAGGAGAGATTGAAAGAATATAGGAAGGTCTGCTCTGCTACTTAGCAGATAAATGTAAGGAACTTGTAAGAGGGGAAAGTGTTGTACTGGTTTTTCCAAATTAGAATTCTGACTTGTTACCTACAATATCATTAGTACCCTACTCAATTTTGGGCACATTATAGGTTAAATAGGATTTTGTGGACTGACCCAAAAACCCAGCTACTATATATGAGATCAGTTCTAGAGAGAAATGTATTAGGAGTTCTGAACAACTGATTTACAAATGAACTTTGGAAATAGAATTTAGTTCATAAATTGAGCACTGACTACACAGGGTATGTTTAGTTTAGTGCAAATAACCTTGGACTTTAAAGGAGGAGCTTTGGGCCACAATGCTAATGGTATTGCAAATTATCTATGTAGCTAGATATATGATGCGTATCTCCAAATGACAGTTGCAATTTTAAGAAAACAAATTGTCCTTTTAAAAGAAAAGCTTTGCAAAAGGAATGTACTTTGTCAGACCATGTGTCCCAATTTTCTTTTGGAAAAAATATGGCCAACACATCTATAAGACTCCTCCCAGTTCTTTGATCTTTGGGATGTGAGTATTTGAACACAGACTAGTGACTAATATGCCTGTTTGACTCTATTGTGATATCTTGATGGACCAGACATTCCCAGATGTTGTACTCTCTGAGGAAAAATTGTGGTATTTTAGTAAGAACTGATACACTTACTTTCTCAAATCCTCTTTAGAAAGTACTCTTTAAATGGCTGTTTATTTATAGACACTATAGTACAATTTTAAATAACTTTTTCTAAAGAGATGGGAGACTGCTAAGGTAGAAAGCTGTATATGTTTTCAGATTTGATAGCTCCTCTGTTTTTACTGAATTGTTTTATTTGTTACAAAGAAAGATTCATACTGAAAAGAGTATGCTGCCAAAGTAGCAATAGGCTTGAAACAGTGTCCCACAAAACTCCATAGGGCAGTTAAATCATATTAAAATGTAGTTGCAAAATGTTTAACAAAATACAGATATAACACAACATAGATAATAGAAATTGGTAGTTTTCTAAGTTAATATACTGCCACAGGGATCCATTTCTATTTGAGTCTGACACCACTGGAGGATTAAAAATTTGTTTTTGTCAAGTCTGACTCTTTGTGACATGAATATGTGAAATCCCCCAAGTCTCCTTTCCACCACTGCTCTCCCTCCTTAGCAAAAAGAGTATATTGCTAGCTTCAAGACCTCTGAAGGGACTGCTTCTTCTCCCCAGTAAATGCTGAGTCAAATATTGAGGGTCAAAATAATTCGATGGTTTTCTTAAAGTGCCAGAGGATGTGACCAAATCCCTCAGCTAATCTGAACAGACTTCCTGGAGTACATTTGATCTTGTTCAAAACTTGTGAATTAAGATGAGTTCTCACTCCATAAATATCTCACGGCTGAGTGGTTGAGATATGTTTTCACTTGATAAGTATAACAGTGCTAAATGGGGCTCTGTGACTTTGATCACACCCTTATACAAATGCAAAATATTATGCTAATAAGGATACTAATCTTTTCCTGCTCACAGTTGTTTCTATATGTAGGTTCATTGATGTAGAACTGGAAGGTAACTTGGAGGTCATCTAATCCAACCTTCTGACTTGATAGATCATGAAACTGTGTCCTAAAGACTTCCCCAAGATGACATATGTTTTATGACAGGATTTGAACACAAGTACTCTAATTCTAAAATCCAGCCAGCTCTTTTCTCAATTCCATCCTACTTTTTTATGTACCTTTATGCATCTATAACAATTGTTTAGTCTTTTTGGTTGGGTCTAACTCTCCATGACCCCATTTGGGGCTTTCTTGATCCCACTGGAATAGTTTGCCATTTCCTTCTCCTGCTCATTTTACAGGAGAGGAAACTGATAGAAACAGGCTCAAATGGCTTGCCCAGGGTCACACAGTGAGTAAATAAGTGTCTGATTGAATTTGAATTTGGGAATATGAAGCTTCCTGACACCAAATTTGATGCTCTATCTATTTTGTCTCCCAGCTACCCGTCTGACATGACTACATAATTATAACTAAGTGTATCATCAACCTGTATAACTATATCTCTAAAGGGAGAAAAAAAGATTATATGTACTTATCTTTCAGTATTTCAGATTTATACCTCCCTGTTTACAAAAGGGTTTGAAGCACAGATTGATCCACAGTTCAAAGTCATAATAAGGCATTTAGTCATATAATGGAAAAAAGGTCCCATCTAAAGGGAGCTTTCCTTTTCTGGAATTTCAGTAAGGAAAGGGGATCTTCAGAAGACACCACTGTTGCAATGGCAATAGTACCTTTCAAGGAGGTACTGTGCTGTAATATAAAGAGTCCTGGAGTCGAGTCAAGAGATTTGGGATTGAATCTTAGCATTGACATTTATTAGCTATGTACCCACAGACAAATCACTTAAGCCATGAGGGCCTCAGTTTCTCATCCACCAAATGGAGAAAACAATGTATACCACCTACACCATGGGATTATTGCAAGACACATACTTTGGAAACTTTCAGGGATGGCATAAACTGAGTTGTAGCTGTGTACTGATATTTGCCTATTCAGATTCTACAATATGGAGCATTTGCCCAGAAATAAATTACACACCCTTGAAGGGTGAATGCCAAGGTACTTTTTAAAAAAAGTTTCATTGATTCCTTAAAAAAATCTCCACTTTTCCCTTTCAAGCCTGTACTGAAAGCTTAAGCGGTTTTTTTTTTTTTTAAAGTTTTCATATCAACACTATTGGGGGAAAAACAGGTTGTTTTATATCCATTTTATAGATGAGACACAGAGAGAATAAGGGACTCTCCCAAGGTCACACAATTACTAGTAGATGACACAGCCCCTAATGAGAAAGTAGTTTCCTGATTGCTAACCAAGAATTCTTTCTGTTGGAATAGGTATTTAGTGCTCACTGGAAAGGCAAAGAGAAGCTAAGTTGGCTCTTCTGAAGAGGAGAATTGTAGATAGTGACTAATATTAAAGATGAAAGTATTTTCCAGGTCAGTTGACTCAGGACAAACTTGTTTCCTTCCCTGACCAATTTTATCTCTGCTTGATTAAGATGTGTTGTGTAAGTGGCTGGGTATGATAACCTTGGTATGCTCTGTGTAACATGCTATTTTCCACCCGTCATGAAGCTCTCTGGTGCATTTACACTACCAGTCTTTTTTACACACTGTTTATTTTTGACTCCTCATTTATCTCTCAGGTATTTACTCAGTATATAAATATTAAAGGATACAATGTGACAGACAGCAGGCAGGAGAAACTTGTATCTTGTTTATCCCTAAATTGCCAAATAATGTAACAAAAATGTATCCTAAGCAAATGCTGTAAGGCATCGGAATTTTTAGGTGAGAATTTGCAATTACAACGTGTCACCAGCATTATTCCCGGATTGCTTTGTGATCATTTCTGTCTTTCAACGAACTTTAAGAATCCCTTTCCCTCAAATTTAAGACTATTCAATAACAGAAAACTGGAATCTCTGTGCTTCCTTTATTCAACTCATATACATCATAAAGGCAGTTAGGTGACACCATGGATTAGAGCACTGGGCTGGCAATCAAAAAGATTCATTTTCCTCAGTTCAAATCTGACCTCAGACAGTTATTTAGCTGCATGGCCTTGTGCAAGTCACTTAATGCTGTTTATCTCAGTTCCTCATCTGTAACATGTGCTGGAGAAGTGGCAAACCATTCTAGTGTCTTTGCCAAGAAAGCTCCAAATGGGGTCACTGAGAGTCAGGACTGAAAAATGACTGACAGACAACGATATGAATAGTTAGCCTAATCAGCAAGACAAGAATGGGAAAGTCGATTTGTTCTCATCCAAAGAACAAGATTAAAAAAAAATTTTATTGATACCTTGATTTCTGATATGCTACCTTTTCCCACTGAAAACTCCTCTGGGACAAAGAAAACCACTTCAGCAAAACTGATCAATAAAAGACTTCATCAAATAGCAAATGCAACATTCTACACCTGTATACCCCCACCTCTCAACTAAGAAGAAAGTATGTTGCTTTTTCTCTTCTCTGAGATCAAGATTGGTCACTGCAATTAATTTGAGTTTTGCCGCTTTTTTAAAGTATTGTTTTCATTTGCAACATTTACAACAATTTTCATTGTTGTAGTCATTGTTTATAAAATTTTCCTGGTTCTGCTTGTTTTGCTGAGTATCAGTTCATATAAATCTTCCCTTATTTTAATTTCTCATGGTTATAGTTCAAAGAACAAAATACACATAATTAAATTCAACCAATCGGAAAACTTGGTCTCAAAATGATTTTTAAAAAAAGAAATGATGATATAGAAAAGAAGGATTTGGAAATACCATCTTTTAAATTATACTATTTAAATTTTCAAATTTATTCTTTAAAGAGAATTACCTTTATCTTTTGTTCCTTTTAAAAGCTTTGAGGTAATGTCTAATAAGGCAGATTGTTTTTCATAAGGTGAACAAAGAAATTGTGCAAAGATCTTTGGGGGAGTTGGAATTACACTTAGTTTTAGAACACTCAATTATTTAGGAACAAAATATTTGGTGAATAACATTCAACTCTCACTTTTCACTGCTGGAAGACCCAACTGGAATGAGAGGGAAGATGGACATTGTTTCTGATGATTCATCAGTGGTGTCAGACTTAATAGAACATGGGACCACTAAAGCATAAGTAAGGATAGCAGCTGGCCATAGGTTGATATAGAAAACCCCTAATGTGAGTGACATTATTTTTATTTATCTTGTTAAATATTCCTACATAACATTTTAATCTGCTTTAAGATGAATAAATCTCCTGTTCCATACCCTTGCTTTATGTTAGCAAAGCTCCTTTACATATCTGATATTTCTAAGGTATAGTTCAAAATTGAACTGTGCAGATAACCAAACTTACCCAAATCCAAATTCAACAGCTATTTTAAGGGTCTGTCTGCTCTATTCGAGGTATTATGGTAGGCACTAGGGATACAAAGGTGGGGGGAAAGTGATCCAGTTCCTTTCCTTAAAGAGCTTATAGTCTAATGGGAGTGGGGAGTAGAATACAACGTATTTCTGCCTCTCTGACTCTCTCTTTCTACACACGTATATGATGGATGATAATAGAGTGTGTTAAAGTTTACAGAGGCACATTCATTATTTTATTTGCGCCTCATAGATGATTTTGTGAGGTGGGAATCATTGTCCTTATTTTATAAATAAGGAAACAAACCTGGGTTAATACATTTGCCCATGAAGGGCAGCTAGGAGGTACACTGCGTACTGCACTGAGCCCTGGAGTCAGGAGGACCTGAATTCACAGCAGAAATGACTAAGTGTTCTGTTCAGTTTGGTAGGAGCCAACGTAAGTTTAAAACTGTGCAAAGAGGTTAGAATTTCTTTTCACTTTTGAAGAGCTGAAACCATTTTCTTTCTCACAATGGATGTATATGCAACGATACACACACATACAACACAATACACACATACAAACACAAACACACATACACACACACACACACCCCTTTGTTTCTCTCTACCAGTTCCCAAAAGACTTAGTGCAGTTATATGTGCCTTCAAGCTGCACTAAAGGCCTTCTACCTCTGAGGGGCCAAGATGGTAGAGAAAGCAGTAAATTGCCCTAACTCTTTCACAGTCACCTCTGAACGACCCTAAAATAGAGCCCAAAACCAATCCTAGAAGAGCAGAACCAGCAAATAAGATAGGGCGAAGCAATCATGTTAGCCCAAGAAACACGAAAGATTGCCAAGAAAGGTCTGTCTCACTCGAGTGAAAGGAGAAACATCTCAGCAAGCCAGGAGCAAGACCCACCTCAGAAAATCAGCCAGAGATCTTGATCCCCAGGATGGTGGAGCAGGTAAATTCTACCACCAGAACCTCCAATGTGCCTCATTGTAGCTGGGGAACAAGCAGAATCTAGCTCCAAGAACTGTCACATTCATCCGCTTAGTTCTAGGCAAATAGGCAACCTCCATTGGCCAGACCACCACATGCATCAGTGTAGCTCTGGGGAAACACAGAAATAACCCACCAGCCTCAGCACACACCAGACATTATCAGTGGGACCCCAGCTCAGCAACAGGTAAGCTGATATACCCCTAAGGCCACCAATGGTGCCAGCCATCACCCCCTACCTCGACTCCTCAGCACGGCATCAGACATGAGGTACCCCTGTGGACCTCAGTGCAGCATCACTGCAGCAACAGGTAAACACCTAAGGGCCCACAGTCCCTGTCACAAAAAGCCTGATGCAGTTTCCCTTCCATCCTGGGGGAACAGAGCTCAAATTTAAAAAAAAAAGGAAAAAAGGCCAAAAAAGATGAGCAAAAGACAGTAACAAAAATATCTGACCATAGAAAGTTATGGTGACAAGGAAGACCAAGACCCAAACTCAGAAGAGGAGAAGAATATCAAAATACCTAGGGCAAAACCCCAAAGAAAAATAGGGAGTTGTCTCAAGCCCAGAAAAAACTCATGGAAGAGCTCAAAAAGGAGTTTAAAAATCATATAAGAGAGATAGAAGAAAAATTGAAAAAAGAAATGAGGGTGATCAAAGAGTTTTATGACAAAAGATTCAACTGCTTGAAATAAGAGAACAATTGCTTAAAAAGTAGAATTGGCCAAATGGAAAAGGAGGTACAAAAGCTAACTGAGAAAAACAACTCTTCAAAAAAACGATAATTGGTCAAGTGGCAGCTAACAACTCCGAGACATCAAGAATCCATCAAATTAATTCAAAAGAATGAAAAAAATAGAAGAAAATGTAAAATACCTCATTGGAAAAACAACTGACCTAGAAAATAGATTAGGAGAAACAATGTTAGAATCGTTGGACTACCTAAAAGCCATAATCAAAATCTGGGCAGCATCTTTCAAGAAATTATCAAGGAAAACTCTTGTAATATCCTGGAGCCAGAGGTCAAAATAGGCATCAAGAGAATCCACTGATCATCTCAGGAAAGAGATCCCCAAATAAAAACTCCAAGGAACATTATAGCCAAATTACAGAGCTATCAGGTCAAGGAAAATATACTGCAAGTGTCCAGAAAGAAACAATTCAAATATCAGTGAGCCACAATCAGGATTACATAGGACTTGGCAGCTGCAATACTAAAGGATCAGAAGCATGGAACATGATATCATGATATTCTGGAAAGCAAAGAAACAAGGACTACAACCAAGAATTACTAATCTGACAAAATTAATCATAATACTTCAAGTGAAAATGGTTATTCAGTGAAATAGAAGGATTTCTAACTTTTATAGGGAGAGGACCAGAGCTGAACAAAAAAATATAATCTTCAATATCAAGACCCAAGAGAAACCTAAAGAAAAGAAAAAGGAAAAGAAAATATGAAGGACTCTGGAGCTAAACTGTTTACATCCCTACATAGGAAGATACTTATAATTTGAAAAAAATGTAGCACAACTAAGAGGAATATACATAGTAGTCAGAGGGTACCAGGTATAAGGTGAATTTGAGGGAATGACACAAAAATGATTAAGGAATGAAAAGGAGCAGTACACTGGGTACAGAAGAAAGGGAAAGGTAGAATGGGATGAATGATCACACAAGAGGTGTGAAAAATCTTTTACAGTGGATGGAAAGGAGAGCGGTGGGCATTGCTTGAACTTTACTCTTACCAGTATTGGCTCAAAGGGAATAATATACACAATCAATCGAATATAGAAATCTATCTTACCCAATAGGGACGTAAAAGGGGAGGAGATTATGTAAGGGAGGGCAGAACAGGAGAGATGATAGATAGAAACAAAACACTTTCAAAGAAGGAAAGGATGAAAGGACAAATAGGAGGAGAAATAGGATGGAGGGAAATACATAGCTAATAATCATAACTGTGAATGTGAATGGGCTAAACTCTCCCAGAAAACAGAAGCAGATAGCAGAGTACAGCAAAATCCATAATCCTACCATGTGTTGTTAATAAGAAACACACTTGAAGCAGAGAAGTATACATAGAGTAAAGGTAAGGAGCTGGAACAGAATCTATTATGCTTCAGCTGAAGTTAAAAAAATAAAGCAGGGGTAGCAATACTGATCTCAGACAAAGCAAAGGCAAAAATTAAGAGATAAGGAAAGAAACTACATCTTGCTAAAAGGTACCATAGGCAATGAAGTAATAACAATACTAAACATATATGCACCATATGGTATAGCATTTAAATTCCAAAGGAGGAAGTTAAGTGATTTCTATATTAATGACCAAATAAGACAGAGAATTATGAAGTATAAAATAGATAATTTTGATTATATTAAATTAAAAAGATTTTGCATAAAGAAAACCAATGCAACCAGGATTAGAAGAAAAGCAGAAATCTAGGAAGCAAGTTTTACAGCAAATATCTCTAATAAAGGCCTCATTTCTCAAATGTATAGAAAACTGAGTCAAATTCTTAAGAACACAAATTATTTCCAAATTGATAAATGGTCAAATGATATAAATGAGCAGTTTTCAGATGAAGAAATCAAAGCTATCTATAGGCATATGAAGTGCTCTAAATCCCTTTTGTTTAGAGAAATGCAAATTACAACAACTCTGAGGTACCTCCTCACATTTATCAGACTGGCTAATATGACAAAAAATGAAAACAATAAATACTGGAGAGAATGTGAAAAAATTGTGATATTAATGCATTGTCTGTGGAGTTGAGAACTGGTTCACAACATTCTAGAGAGCAATTTGTAACTATGCCCAAAGGGCCACCAAACAGCTGTGCATAGCCTTTGATCCCACAATACCACTTCTGCATCTGTGTCCCAAAGAGATCATAGAAAAGGGAAAAAGGACCTACAGGTGCAAAATTATTTATAGCAGCCCTTTTTATAGTGGCAAAACATGGGAAATTGTAGGGATGCCCATTGACTAGGGAATGGTTGAACAAGTTGTGGTATATGAATGGAATGGAAAACAATAAAAAATGAGGAACAGGCAGATTTCAAAAAAATCCTGAAAGATTTGTATGCACTGATGCAAAGTGAAATGAGCAGAACCAGGAATACATTATACACAGTATTAGCAACATTATGTGATGATCAACTATGAATATCTCACTCTTCTCAGCAACACAATGATCCAAGACAAGTACAAAGAACTCACAAAGACAAATGCTATTCATATCTAGATAAAGAACTAGATAGACTAAAGACCCTGAATTCAGATCAAAGTATACTTTTTCACTTATTTTATTCTTTTTCTTGGATTTTTTTCTTTTGATATTTTTCTTTCACAATTGTGACTAATATGGAAAAATGCTTCACATCATGGCACATGTATAAGCTTTGTCAAATTACCTACCATTTAGGAGGAGGGGGAGGGGAAGAAAGGGAGGGAAAAAAATTTGGAACTCAAAATCTTGTAAAAATGAATGCTAAAAATTTTAACATGTAGTTGGGGAAAAAATACTATTAAAAAAACAGTAATAAGATTTTTTTTTTGCACTTTGTATATATATACCTGAGTCTACTTGTAGTTCCTCCCCTGTGCCTTAGTGTTTTGGAGTTTTTGTGGCCAGATATTTCATAATCTGATAGTCAGCCTCATAATGAACATCGGAAAAGCTTAATTAGACTTGAGTGATAAACATACCAATCTGTTGTGTCTCATCACCTCCATACTCAAACTCTAGTGGCTCTCTATCACCTCTGGAATCAAATACAGAATTCTCTGCCAATTGAAGCTCTTTTCAACTTGATTCCCCCACCCCTACCCCCTGCCATGCA
Organism: Potorous gilbertii; assembly: GCA_028658325.1. Lineage (NCBI taxonomy): Eukaryota > Metazoa > Chordata > Mammalia > Diprotodontia > Potoroidae > Potorous > Potorous gilbertii. Next base: position 48,978,750 of record CM053774.1, on the reverse strand, counting down.
CCTTTTCGATTTTCCTACGCTTAACGCTGTCCCTCTTTCTCCTCCCTCTCTCCTGTCCAGTGACCTCCTTGCTGTTCCACAAAGAAGACATTCCATCTTTTGGCTTCAGGCTTTTTCTCTGACCGTGTCCCATGCTTCCTTGTTTCTATCTCTTGACTTTCATGGCTTCCTTCATGTCCCAACTAAAATCCCATCTTATAAAGGAAGCCTTTCCTAATACCTCTTAATTATACTTCCTTTTTTCTGTTAATTATTTCCTATATATTCTGTGTATTGGTTTTTTGGTACATATTTGCTTGTTTTTCTTCCTCCATTAGATTATTAGCTCCTTGAAGGCAGGGATTTATCTTTTGCCTTCTTTGTGTATCCTCAGGGCTTAGCACAGTGCCTGGCACATAGTAGGCACTTTATGCTTATTGACTGTCACATGGGAAGTCCAGTATGCTAGGACTTGTCAGAGCATGTTATTTTGCTGTTATAGAATTAAGAACCCAGAGTTACAAATACCTCATAAAACACTTGTGAAACTTTAGTGGAGAATAATGAAGAATTTTTTTTCTTAATTACAAAAAGAAAATAAAAACCCCATAGCTCTTAAATTGGCTTTTCAAATGTGAAACTCAATAGAACAATTCATTCATTGAACATGGTTGCATTTTTTAAAAGTAGCTAACTATCCATTTGTGTTTAGAATAGGACTAAAATATTCAAATAGTTTTATTGATAATCTTTTCATTTTCATTACTTCCAAATCAAATCACATGTTCACCATTGGCTTGATTTTTATGAAATGGTTTCACTTCTATCTAGTTTTAGATTGCAGGGCATATTGTTAGAGTTTACTAGGTCTCATGGCTTGAAGCATATACAGTGATCTCAGAATCACAGAGTACCAGAACTTGAAAGTTGGAAGGGACCTTAGTGGTCATATAGTACAACCCACATATGAAAGAGATGCCCACCATAGTGTACCAAACAAATTATCATCTGGCCTCCACTTGCAGACCTCTAAAAAGAACCTATTATTTCCTGAGGCAAAAGTAAGTCAGGCTAATAATGAATTTTGTACACAGCTATAAAGGAAAATCCTTAACATGTCCCACACCCCTCCTAAATACCTCTTAAAGCAGTCTTTCAACAGTCACCTTTTGTGTGTATAAGGTAAAAAGTCAACATAAGTTGAGTTTCTGTTAACACATGACTGTGAATGTATTCCCCAAATGTTTGTAAGATGAGTTTGGAACGGACAAGAGTAAACAAAATAGCATCAGTAAACTCCGCTTTTTAAAAATATGCCCTACTTTAAGGCAGTTCTGTATGATTTTTTAAAAAATTTAATATGTTGTGGGTTGCCTGGTATTTTTAAATAGTGGTAGGAGAAACAAACATTTCTGATGGAAAGATTTCAGCAACATTGCCAATTTTAATGCCAGCTTACCTTCCTTTGTTTTTGCAATGAAACACAATCAACTTGATTATTCAAATCTGGGTTAACTAGTTGATAGGTTATGTACAGGATTTTAAAAATATATATAAATTAGTCTGTGGCATAACAGAGAATACTGAACTAGGATTTAAGAGGTTTGGGTCTGCCACTAACTCATTGTGGGACCAGGGCCAATTCATTTAACCTCTTCAAACCTCTGTTTCTCTAAATGAAAAATGAAGGAGTTAAACTAGGTAATCTCTAATGTCTTTTCCAGTCCAAACATCCTATTAGTCTATGATGCTCTAGTAGTAGAAAGGGCATTTAATTTGGATTTAGACAACCTGGGGTCTTCTTCACAGTTTTGCTATTTCCTACCTATGTGACTGGTTTGTAAGCTGCTTGAGGGCAGGGACTGTCTTTTGCCTCTTTGTATCCCCAGTGCTTAGCACATAGCCTGAGACACAGTGGACACTTAATAAGTCAATAAGATTGATTTTGGGCAAGATGCTTAAGACTGATCTTGTTTCCTTGGAAATTGGGCTTAATCGCCAAGTGCTCTTCTTCAAGTTTTAAATATATGATTCTATAATCCTATGAGTTACTGTGAGATCAAATTCCTTGTATTACCAAATTCTTTGTAGGTAGTAGAGTGGATAAAGCATTGGGCCTGAGTTCAAATTCAGTCTCAGACACTTCCTAGCTGGGTGCTCCTGGTCAAGTCACTTAACCTTGTTTGCCTCAATTTCCTCATCCATAAAATGAGGTGGAGAAAGAAATGATAAACCACCCTACTGTCCTTACCAAGAAAATCGCAATTGGTATGAAGAAGACTTGGACACTGTTGAAACAACTGAACAACACCATCACCAAAGGCAGAAAAACCATAATCAGAAAGGTAATGTTTGGTTTATTAACAGCCTTGTGGTTATGCTACAGCATTGACTATTTAGTTTTTAACTTGGAGTCTACAAACTCTACATAATTTATTTGACTAGTTGTATTTCAGTATAATTGGTTTTCTTGCTAATCCTTTGTACTTTATGCACACAAAAATATTATTCTGAGAAGGGGATCATGGGTTTCACCAACTTGTCTAAGGGGTTCATGTCACTAAAACATAGGGTTGATTTCCAAGACATGATTATACAATAATAAAAATCAACATTAAATGAGTACATATATAAGTGAATCTACTGCATGACTCCTGGAAGAACAGGGAAAAAAATGTAGATCGAGATGACAAAGAAACAGCAATCAAGTCTTTTTTTTTTTTTAAGTCTGCCTGACTTAAAGGCAATTCTGGGTGATTGCTTTTACTTAATATGCGTGGGCAGCTGGGTCAGCACTAAGTGTAGAATTTGGGTTTGAATCCAGCTCTCACACACATCAGCTGTGCAAGGCAAGTCTGTTATTCATCCCTTACTGACTTTCTACCACACTACATGCAGCACCTGCTCCAAACCTTCTTTTTTCAAGCCTACAAAATGATATACTCCATATTCACTGTCAACGGAGAACTTCCCCTGCTTTGCTGAGAAAGAAGCAGAGAGGCTCATTTCTTCTCTTTTCCTTTTTAAAACTCTCTGTATGTCTCCTTCCTTGGAGATTCCCAATTAAATGCGTGTGTGTGTGTGTGTGTGTGTGTGTGTGTGTGTGTGTAAAGGGAAATGGCCTTCCCTCATTACAGCAAACAATTCGTCACACTTCAGGAGAGAAGTAGAAGGAGGAATCAGAAACAAAAAAGTAGAGTTCTGACTGTGGGAGAAGATAAATGGTCCAGCAGCAAGGTATGGTAGGAAGTAATGGACTCTCTAGTGTAGATCTCTCCCCCTTTTCACCGCCAAGTTCCTTAAAATAGACATCTATTCTCATTACTTCAAACTCTATGCTTTCTACACTTCTACCTATACCCTCATTATCTCATTTTCTTTTCATTTTGTTTTTTTCCAATCTGACTTCCAGGTCTATCACTGGACTGAAAAGCCTTTTTCCAGAGACAGCTGGTAGCAAAGAAAATAGAGTTCTGGGCCTGGAGTCAGGAAGAGCTGAGTTTGAATCTGGCCTCCAACACTTACTAGTGGTGTGACCCTTGGCAAATCACTTAAGCTGTGTGCTTCAGTTTCCTGAACTGTAAAATGGGGATAGCAGTAGCATCTACCTCACAGAGTTGTTATGAAGATGAAATGAGATATTATTTGTCAACAACAACAATAAAACACTTAGCCCAGTGCCTGACTGGTAGTAGGCATTAGATAAATGTTTATTCCTTTCCTTTTCCTTCCAAGGTTATCAATAGACTCCTAACTGCTATAATCCACTTGCTTTTTCTCAGCGTTTATCCCACTGGACCTGCTTGTACCTTTTGATGTTAATAAGCCTGTCTTTTTCTCTGTTTTGATGATGTTGATTTCTCTTGGTTCTCATGTTACTTCTCTGAGACCACCTTCTCCTGCCCCTTGATCATGAGTATCAACAAGGCTCTGTTGGGTGCTGTCCTCCAACCCATAGGTTGAGTTATGATTGCTATACAGCAGTTCAATTAAATTCTCCAAAACCGATATCTTATTTTGAAAGGGCATTTTCATTTCTTTCAAATAGTTTTTGCATTTTAAGTTTCAAATTCCAGAGATTAGAAAATTATATAGATGCATTACAGATTTTTCTAATCATTTTTATACCATTACATTAGCCAACTTAATATTTCTACACAATTTCCACAAATATTGTGTATTAGTTTCCCCCCAGAAAATTCAGTAGAGAACTTTTCATAGCTTCCCCTTTACCTGGGCCTACACTACACTACCTCTGAGATAGTTTACTTTTCTCTAATTATTCTTTTAAATCATTTATACAACTAAAGATTTTAGTATTTTTTCCCATAGTGTCTTTATGACTGCAATCCTTTGTAAAACAAAGTAAAACAAAAAAGATACTTTACCCTCCTTTCCAAACACACCTAACCTCTGCTCTTTTTTATGATTTTTTTTAATTTAAAGTCTTTGATAATTACTGCTTTATAATATAATTTGAGATCTGAAAGTGCTTTCATCATTCATTCTTACTTCCCTCCCATGTGCTTTTACTTCCCTAGAAAGTCTATCTTTTGCTTCTCCAGTGAATTTTGTTATAATAATTGTCTAGTTCTATAAAGAATTCTTTCATTAGTTTTGTGTAGCACTGAATCTTGAATATTGTAATTCTTATTATATCAGTAATCAATAAATAGTTATTAAGCCTTTATTATGTGCTATCCTATCCTAAGTACTGGGCATACAAAAGGATCCACCAGACACGGCCCCTGCCATCAAGGTATGGTCTAATTGTGATCAATGAATCGTTCTTAAATTATTTGCCATTCTTTACGTCTTTAAAGAATGTTTTTAATTGTATTCTTATGACTTAATTGTATATAATAGATCAATTTTCAGATATTTTGTGCATTTTGTTTTTCAAAAGGGGTTTTCATTTAAGTGACTTATCTAGGATCTCATAGAATCAGTATCTGAGCTTTGATTTGAACTCTGGTTTTCCTGACTCCCAAGTCCAGTACTTTATCTACCATGCTACCTAGTTGCCTTGCCTTATTCTAATTGGAATATCTGAAGTCCACTGAAAGCTTTTGAATAAGGAAAAGATTTGGCCAGACTGCATACGAAAGACTATTTTGGCAGCTATGTGAGGAGAAAATGAAGGCAAAGTTACCAGTTGAGGCTAATATAATTGTCCAAGGGAGAGATAAACTCTCTAAACTCTTGATATTGTGTGGCTGTGTGAAGGTAGAGGAAGGGACAGATAGGAATGATGTTCTAAATGTAGAATTTAAATAAAACTTGGCAACTGTTTGGATTTGAGGAGGGGAGAATGATGAGAACAAAGGAAGAATTCAAAATGATTCTGAGGTTTAAATAGTTGGTGACTGGGAAAATAGTGATGCCAAAACCAAGAATTGGGAGGAAAAGAAGATTTAGGAGGAAAGATGATAGCAAGTGCAGTTAGATCTGGTAGACATCTGCATAGAAGTGATAATTGAATCCATGGGAATGAGTGAGATCATTAAGGGAGAAAAGAGATGACTGCTGAGAGCATAGCTTTGACAGATATCCACAGTTAGAAGAAGAGAGGAAGTGAAATAACAAAGAAAATGGGTAAAGGGAGAACTAGGAAAGAGAAATATCATGAAAGCCAAGAGAGAAGAAAATATAAAGAAGTAATGGGGAATCAATAAATCACCAAATATTTATTGTGTGCCTACTATGTGCTGTGAGCCATATGAAGCACTGAGATATAAAGACAAAAATGAAAGATCCTTGTCTTTTTCCTCATTCTATCATGAAACTTAGATTTTTGTCATGGAAACAACACACACAAACACAAATATAAAGTATTTATGGGAGGGTGCAATAGCAGCTGAACTAATTAGGAAAGGCTTTGTGTGGGAGATAGCATTTGAACTGAGATTTGAAAAAAAATTAGACCTTTGTAGAGGAAGAGGTGAGGTGGGAACAAATACATTCTAGGCTTAGGGAACAAGCTGTCCAGGGCACAGAAAAGGGAGACAGAATGTCACATAAGGGAACTTAGTTCATGACATTCAGTTTTGCCAGATTGTAGAGGGTGTGAAATTGAGTAATATGTACTGTAGTAAACCTGGAGAGAGAGAGAGAGAGAGAGAGGAAGGGAGGGAGGGAGGAAGGGAGAGAGAAACTGCAGTCAAGTGCTGAAGGATTTTAAATGTCATTTGGAGTTCATATTTTACTCTTAAAGACAATAGTGAGCCATTGGATGTTAGCCCAGAGGAGTGATATGATGACTTCGGCAGCGATGTGAAGGATGACTTGGGGCAGAAAGAGATCTGAGGCAAGAAGACCAATTTGGAAGCTATTTCGTTAGTCCAGGTGAGTAGTGATAAAGGTCTGTGCAAGAGTGGTATGAGTGGGAAAAAGTCCATGGATGTGAGGTAACATACTTAGGATGCAATCCATGAGACCTGGCAAGAGATTGGCTGTAGAGGGTCAAAGAAAGAAAGAAGGATGACTTAGTGGTGGCATACAGTGCTATAAGAAATGATGCACTCAATTTTAGAAAAGCAGGGGTATATTTGCAGGAAATAAAGAAGAGTGAAATGAGCAGAACAAAGAGAATGTTGTATATTCTAATAACAACGTTTAGGAACAACTTTGAGCGAATAAGTAATTTTGCTTACTACGAATACTCGTGTTAACTTCAAAGGACATATGAAGGAAGATACTATCTGCATTCAGAGAAAGAACTAATAAATAGGAGTATGTATAGAATGATTTTACATACATATACGTATTTGTGTCTAATGGTATCCATCTCAAGGATGAAGGAGGAAGGACAGAAGAAAAAAAGGAAAAAAAGAAATTTACATGATAACTTTATAATATATTTAAAAAGAATAGTAAGTTGTATATAAAAGATTTATAGTTTCATTGCAGTACTTTCTTATTATACTATATTGTGGAAATGCTTGTTTATTCTGTAAATTAAAATTAGATAAAATTTGTTAAAAAGGGAAAGAAAAAAAGAAGAAAGGTTGTGGTGTCCTTGACAGAAATAAGAGAATTAGACAAAAGGGATGGATTGAGGTAGGGGTGTTAAGTTGTATTTTGGACGTGTTGAATTTGAGATACTTGAGGGATAACCATGAGAAATATTCAGTTGATACTTTAGGACTAGAATTTCAGAGGTGAAAGCTCAGTGTTTAATGAGAGAAATAGATTAAAGAGGATAAAGACAGAAAAAATAAATGATTTGAAGACTAAATTTTAGTATTGTTCCATTGGCTCTAGTGCTGTATAGGATAGGAAAAGTAGCTACATCAATAAAAAAAAATATCTACAAATTAAATCTTTTTTAATAAAAATTTATTTAACTTTTTACATTCATTTTCACAAAATTTTGGGTTCCAAAATTTTCTCCCCATTTGTCCCCTTCCCCTACCCCAATACATTGAGCATTCTAATTTCCCCTATCACCAATCTGCCCTCTCTTCTATCAGCCCTCCCTTCTCTTGTCCCCATCTTCTCTTTTGTCCTGTAGGGCCAGATAACTTTCTATTCCCCATTACCTGTATTTCTTATTTCCTAGTAGCAAGAACCATACTCAACAGTTGTTACTAAAACTTTGAGTTCCAACTTCTCCCCATCCCTCCCTCCCCACCCATTCCCTTTGGGAAGGTAGGCAATTCAATATAGGCCATGTCTGTGTAGTTTTGCAAGTGATTTCCATAATAGTCATGTTGTGCAAGATTAACTATATTTCCCTCCATCCTATCCTGCCCCCCATCGTTGCTATTCTCTCTTTTGATC
>CM053774.1:48945742-48970489 GCA_028658325.1 Potorous gilbertii | reverse complement strand
ATGATAATTTATAACATTATAATATATTACATTATATATTATGTGTATATGCATATAATATATACATGTATATATCATAGGCATGTAATGTATGCATATACACATATGTGTATATATAACATGCATATAATTAATACATATCTAGTATATGTGTGCATATGTGTATGTATCCGCATACATAAATTTACATATGCTTATATGTGTACATATATACACATATATACACACATATCTATATAATGGGTTACCATGGGTTACCATGGTCAAAAGCAATACAAATATTTAATATGTCCTCTACTGAAGTCAGTTTTCCCTGTTTCATTGTTTTCACAGTAATGACCCTATGCCAACAGAACACAAGTTCTTACAGATCTGTTCCAAGCTGAAAAAAACAAGTTTCAAGGGCAGGACTGATGACAACCTGTACATTTTGTCTCTGAGGACAAAGCAAGTGAAATTCACCAGAGGGCCGGGTCACCTGGTGATTTAAGAAATTTAATTTGTGTTTATTGAGCACTTAGATGTAGAAAGCACTACATGTAGGCTGGCAAATTTGGAAGACTCATTAATACCAAACCAGACTTCTCATTTTTCCTAATGCACAATACTGCCTCTCTGGTTTCTTTGCCTTTGTCCTGGTTAGTCCCCATATCTATCATGTACTCCCCCCTTCCTTCTTTACCTCTGCCTTCAGAAATTGCTAGTTTCCTACAAGACTCAACTCAAGCACCATCTTTTATATTAGACATTTCCTGGTTTGCCCAGCTGCTAGAGGGTCTTGCCCTCCTATTCTCCTGGTTACTCTGTGTGTGTGTATGTGTGTGTTTGTGTATAAACACATACATATGTGCACGTTATCTCCCCCGTTAGAATAAAAACTCTTTTTAGGGTCAGGACTATTTCACTTTTGTATATGTACCCAAAGCTAAAGGTAATGCCTAGTAAACTGTTGTTTGATTGATTAAACTATGCAGTAAGGTGGGGAAGGATTGTGATTTGCACCACTGAAGAGAGTGCCTACTGTAATAATAAAATCACAGGTCCTTAAAGGCATTGTATGCATAACATGACATTCTTTCATACAGGGAACAGTTCATGCATATTTTTCTAGCATTTCCCTCATGCAAGAGTTAGCATTAGCAGAGTGCTAGCTCTGCAGTAAACTATTTTCATCATTTTGCACTGACAGATCCTCAGAGGTGGTCCTTTCTCTAAAGGCACAGAAATGAAAAGGAAAAGGACGGGTGATGTGAGCTCATAAGCACTGAGGGCCATATCTGAGCACCCAGTTTGAACATACAGTTAAAACAGAATGTCTGGCTTTTTTTTTTTGCCAACTTTGCTTTTAATAGAAAAATGCATATTTTTGATATAACATGAACAATAAAAAATATGTTCTAATGATGTTTATGTAATATTGGACAGAAGAGTTATTGTGAGGTAATTACACATTTAGGAGATTAGCAGATGTCAACCAGTAATACCCTGGGGTGTGATTATCTCATTAGTCCTGTGCACTAAGAATAAATATAGAATAGGATGGGTGTGACCAACGAATGCTACTTTTTGCCAAGAACTGTTAGGTAACTTTTTTTTTTTAACCTATCCTCCTAAGTCTACAGCTTGGGAATTTTTGAAGTGATTCTAGTGTTTATGAAAGCCATGAGGCAAAGTCTTCAACTCTGTCAGTTTTCCATATAAATCATCTTTCATCAGTATGCCTCTAGTAAATACTAACGTTATGTTGTCCTTTGTATATAAAGAAACTACTACGGACGTACCTGTCATGAGGGCATGCTCTTTGAGGTGTTTTTCTGGTAGTGATGATGGATTTGTCCTGAGCAACACTCTACTGAGGCTGCAACTGTGGTCTTGGAACATGAAGAAAGTAGCAAGCTTGTATGGGATTGAAGCCATGACTTTAGCCTCACTAGCACACAAATATAATAGAATTATGTAGGAAAGGAAAAAGAGAGCTTGGGAGGAGCAGGGTGGATAGTAGGAAACAGTGAGAAAGAAGAACACATAGCAAGCAAGATGATAAGAAGCAGGAACTAGTACTTCTAAAACACAAACATCATCCTAAGGCTAAAAATGATGACATACAAATTTGCAGGCTTAGGTTTCGTAAACCGGTTGACCAAGAAGCATGACAGCATAATGAATAGATGGTCAACCGCACAATCAGGAAGGGCTATAGTCAATATGCTGAGTCTATGGAAGCCCTTTTCAGAATAATATTTTTAAATGCTTAAAGCTAAATACATTAGATTAGAAAGAAAACTAATTATATTGAAATGGAGTCATCTAACTATTTTTTTTAAAGTTCATGGATCCCAGGTTAAGAAGCAACAATCTAAGACTACAAATACAAAAACCAGTTGTACATCTGCTTTAATAGAGAGGGTATCCTTATTGGAAGCTCCCTTCGCCAATAAAATCACAACTCTGGATCAGTAGTTGACCATCATAACTTCTCTGCTATCAGGTTCCCAAATCAAACTAGCCCCCCAAGTTTCACTTGATTATCAATAAATGCATAAAACAGGAAGACTCACCAGTGGTGTCTATCATTGTCGTAGAGAATGCCTAGCACAAGAGTCTAAATGAAGAAGGATTCTCTAAAGATAGTGAACATCTCCAGATGGTCCCATTCGTAGATGATCCTGAGTTTACTGCATCAAGTCCCAGAATTTTGCAGGTCCTGTATGGCCACTCAGAAGAGATTCATCTAATAATTTGGCTACTTGCCGAATCACAAAGGTCAAGGTGCTGATCCTATGAAAGGGACCTGAGAAGGTATGTAGTTCAACTCCCTAATTTGCAGAGAAATTAAGCATCTTGTTCAGTCAGAGGCAGTAAGTGACAAATACTTATTGCCTGGATTGTGGTATTTAACTGAATGAATAGGAGATTGAGTTAGTTCTGCAGTAGATTCATCTTGCAAACGGTTGATGAAATGGGCCAAAACAGAAGAGGAGTAAGAGAGGCGGAGGATGGCGTTTACGAAATCATAGTGCTTTCCATGTTCCCCGTCTTCTGTGATATATCAATGTACTTAACACCAAGATTCACCCAGTGATTCCTTATAGCTGTGATGGTCTCAGGAGCATAAGTAGCATAACAATAGTAAATAATAACTAAATTTTAGGTTTGCAATGGCCTTTACAAATATTAACTCACTTTACCCTTACAACAAACCTGGGAGGTAAGTGCTATCATCATCCTCATTTAACTGATGAAGATACTGAAACAGCGATTAAGTGACTTGCCGAGGATGCTACAGCCACTCTTTCTCATTGCAGGTCCATCTCTCCATCTACTGCACCACCTTAATGCTTCTGGTGAAATAGAGAAATCAGGCTTACCACTTTTTTTGACAAATACTGACTGAAATGACCCAGAACAAATCATTTAATTTTTCAGTATTATGGATGACTTTCTTATGACCACGAGTCAGGCACCAAAGGCAAATCTAGCCCACAGCCTATTTTTGTGTGGCTTTCAAACTAAGAATGGTTTCTTATTTTAAAATAATTTTTTACTGTATTTACAAAGTAAAAAAAAAAACATTCTTAGCTCCTGACAGTACAAAAACAAGGGTGAGGGTAGGATTTGGTCCTTGGCAGGAATTTGCTGACCCCTGCTCTAAGATTATTGTAGAGAAGAGGTTAACTTACATTGATACAATGGTTTCTTCACCTGGGAGTTTCTTCTACAAATGAAATCAAAGGTCTAGTCCCTCTCCCTTTATTTTCTCACATAGCCTACTTACAGTACTCAATAGAACATTTTTGCTGCTGCTGCTGCCGCCACTGTTGCTACAAAACACTTGGATTGTGGGCTCTCTCATAAATTTAACCAAATTGTTTTCGTGGACTTTCTGTGCACATTGTGGATGAAACTGTACAGACTTGCAGTGAATTGGCTGCTTCAGAGGCAAGAACCACACCCAGAAATTGCATCAGCACTGTGCTTGCCATTTTTAGTTTCAGCTTATGGAACATTATGAGATTCTGGTTATGTCTGGTACTTTGTGATTGACCATGTGTAAAGCAAGAGGAAAGTAGTTGAGAGGTTCTGGATTCATAGTTAATCAATTCCTCCCCAAAAGGGAGGGAAAGCAAGACCCTATTAGTACAGTAAATGGCGTACCATATTAGTACAGTAAATGGATACCCCACCTAAGCTACCTGTTGGAGCCTGTGTGCAACTATTAGGTGACACACTGATTCTGGATTCTCGTCATCATCAACTACTAATTTGGTTCTGAGTATGACCTGAACTGTGGATTATGATTTGGGGTCCAACTTCCACAGGGATTATTTCTCCAATAGTAAATTTATTGAGCGTGTCATCATGTTTATTCTAATTTCTTCAGGAATTAGATTCTGAAATCTTGGAGGGGAAGACTCTTCCAGTTTCCTTACCATGGGTTTACTTTAGTTTTCTGGTCTTCCAGAATAATCACCAAGGTAATTTAGCACAATCAAGTGACAAAATGAGATAGTTGTCTCTATGTTATATTGCTGGCTCAGTTGTTATTGCTGTTTGCTTAAAGTAATTTTAAAATTACACTTTATGACATTTAAACTATCTATAAAAATGAAAGATACAGTTTCAAAAATCTGAAAGATTACAGGTTGTTGTTGATTTTTTTTCCTATGAACCTGAAGCTTCATTAATGTGTGGTACTTCATTAACTGATGCAAAGTGGTACCTCCTGTGTAATAGCCAAAGAGAGTTGCCTGCAGTCACTGTGAGTTCATGGTACTACTTTTAGACAGAAACAAGACTTGCATCTCTGTCTTCCTGCCTCCAAGACCAGTGGTCTATCCATTATGCTATGTTTCAGATGAGAGAAGAAATTTAAACTTGACATAGGGGGAAAACAATACATGATTAGACTGATCTCTTAGGCATCGCTGTGGATTTCATTGAGGAAGCATTTTAAGATTAGTATTTCAAGGCTTAAGGTAACTAGTACAATATCATTTGCAAATAAGGAATCTTTGGAAAATCTCACCATGAGTGGAAATCCTTTTTTTGTTTGAATCTTATGCAAGATATGTTTTGTAACAATGAAAAATGTTTCTGATGAACATGTATCTTCCTTTTTAACACTTGACTTGACATCAGTACTCAGTGGATCACTGAATAGGATTATCAATGTAGACAAATATTCAAGGAGTGAGGAGGGCAGATTGAGGGCACAGAAGATCTGAGATATAAGAAATTTCAGGAAAGAAACAGAGCAGAAAGGAGAGAGCACAAATGAAAAAATAGAGGCAGCCAGGGCTAGGAGAAAGAATAGCTTTTTTTTTCTTTTTAGACAAAGAAAAAATAGTCCTAAAAAAAACAAAGATTTCCTACTCTACAAAGTTCAGTCAGCAGACTGACTGACCATAACTATAGTCTTCTATATTGTGAATATCTTCCTTTCTCAGGCATTCAGATCAATTATCTAGTGGTGATCACTATACTTCATTCTCAAAGAAGACCAAAATGACATCACTAGGTTTGAGTCAAGTTACAATGGGTATGGCTGACCAGAGCAACAAGCTTGGAATGTTCTACCACAGAATGTTCTATCACAGGTCAGGCACAAACAACCCATGTAAATATTTGGGGTGGATTCTCTAAATCTGTGCATCTTGTATTTCTTCTCAGTTATTTCAATTCTGCTTTGCTTATACAGCACAGCACCTTCTCTGATGAGGGCATAGCATGCTGCGTGGTCCTGTGCCAGTGTCTCCCATGTCACACAATCAATCTCGAAGTTCTTAAGAGAGACCTTGAGAGTGCTCTTGTATTACTTCTTCTTACCACCACTTGAGTGCCTTGTTTGAGTTCCGAATGCATGCATGTGTTTATCTACCATTTCCTTATTTCTCTTATTTGAGAGCAATTTTTAAAATACATTCCTTTGTTGTTTAGTCATGTCTGACTCTTTGTGACCCCATTTTGAGTTTTTTTGGCAAAGATAATGGAGTGGTTTATGATTTCCTTTCTCAGCTCATTTTACAGATGAGGAACTGAGGCAAACAGGGTTATATGACTTGCCTAGGGTGACACAGCTAGTAAGGTCTGGGGATAGATTTGAGGAAGATGAGTCTTGCTGACTTCAGGCCTGCCACTCTATCTACTGAGTCATCCATCTGCCCCCTCCCCTATACATTCCTAAATGTCTTTAAATTAGTATCATCTTCCAGTACAGACTTTTGTCTATATACAATCAAATATGTTAATCTTTTGAAGTACACCTCCCTACACGGATATTAAGGTTATAGAGTTCAAGTGTGGTGGTTCCACTATTACTGTTGATGAAAATTAATCATCATTAAAATGCTGGCAAGCCTGTTCCAGTTTACATTTCTTGTCCTCCATCCAGTTTCACCCATGTATGAATCCTTTTGGGAAGCACTGGCTTAGCTAGGTCTCACATAAAATTCTAGGCAAGCTTGTGTTCTCCTCACCTGCTTTTCTGTGTTGAGAGGCTATGTGCTCATAAAACTTGTGTCATACTCCTTAGTGGTAGTGTTTTCTTTTTTGAAAACAAGCTTACATCCTAGAAAAATTTTGTTACTGGCTGCCACATCTCTGTTTGTCAAGGACACCAAGTATATGTGAAGTAGTTTTTGTGTTTTCTATTCACACGAGAGAAACAAAGTAGATGATTGTGGTGATGATGATATACAGCTTGATGATCTACCTACTGAATTAGGCAATATATATGTGTGTATATGTTTGTGCATTACACAAACACACACATATTATATATTATATATACACACACATATAGGACAACTGCCACAAAACAAGCCACTAAATAGACCAGATCAATTTGGACCACATCTGAGAAACTGTACAATGTTTTCTGTGATCCCTAGTTCCTTGCTGCTATAAAAGGCCATTTATAAAAATAACTCTTCTTATAATACTTATATAACTTATTACACTTACAAAATGTAATTCTTCTGGTGTTACTATATGGCTACAAATCATGACATATGGTGATATAATTTAAATTATAAATAACCAACTGGGAAACAGAAAGGCATGGTGGATATCAGCAGGCAATACCTTGCTAGCAAGAAAAGACTTGTGCATTAGAAGCAAAGAAGGAGACAGTATTGAGGATAGATATGACTGGAAAAAAGAGGTGAGCTAGTCATGTCAAGAATGAGATAAAACATGTACAATTACCCAACTAATGCTGAGATATTTCAAGAACAAGAAAAGGTCTCTAGAGACTTAGCTAGATCCTCTCTGGAGAAAACATGGGCAAGAATCACATAAGATGAGGAGACATAGAGGAGTTGCAATCTGCATCAGAGGAAGAAGTATCCATACTAAATCAAGCATGGATCCTTCAAAGTAGAAAAGTAAAGAAAAATAAATACTACTTTCAGTTATCTGTGTTAGTGTCATTTCCCCCCAGAAGCATTAAGAAAAATGACACTGTGTTGTTTTAAAATAAATTTGAAAACTAGAAGGGACTTTGTAGATGATCTAATCAAATCTTACATATTTTCATGTATTTTATTTTATAGATTATTTTTCAAAGATCACACAATCAATGTTAGAGGTGGGAGAAGAATTTGGATCTATTGGGGCAGCTACGTGGTGCAGTGGATAAAGCACCAGTACAGATGTCAGGAGGACCTGAGTTCATATCTCACCTCAGACACTTGACACTCACTAGCTGTGTGACCTTGGGCAAGTCACTTAACCCTAATTGTCTCTTCCTAGGTCATCTCCAGTCATCCTGCTAAATACCTGGTCACTAAATTCAGATGGCTCTAGAGGAGAATTGAGGCTAATGACCTACACAGTGCTCCCTCACTCAAAATAAAGTCAAGTGCAAGTCATGTCTCTGAGGCCATGGTCTTCTTCAGCAACGAAGGATGAACACACAAATATTCTAAACTATTTTGTTTTCTTTTCAGGGTCTTCTTTTACATCTTCTCTTTTATTTCTGTGAATAAAGGATCTCAGAAGAATCTCTGAAAGTGCCTGATTTCTAAGTTATAAGGTATTCAGATGCCTCAGTCTTATTGATTATAAAAATAATAGTTAGCGTTTAGATAATGCTTTAAGGTTTAAAAGCACTTTAAAAATTTTAATTATTTTATTTTGTTCTCACAATAACCCTGGGAGGTAGAGGTTGCTTTTATTTCCATCTTATAGATGAGGAAACTGAGGCAGATAGCAGTTACATGACTTGCCCAAGGTCACTCAATTAAGTAAATGTTTTAGGCAGGTTTTGTATCAGGTTCCTCATCCTTCCAGTCCCAGCACTCTATTGACCATATTTTTCATAAAGTCAGTAATGACATTGACATTATAAACTCTAAGGCATGGACAGTTACATGATGTAATGGATAGAAATCCAGCCCCAGAGTTGGGATGACCTGATTTCAAATCCAGCCTCAGACACTGACTACCTGTGTGACTTTGGACAAGTCACTTTATCCCGTTTGCCTCAGTTTCTTCATCTGTAAAATGAGCTAGAGAAGGAAACAGCAAGTCACTCCAGCATTTTTGCCAAAAAAAAATTCCAAATGGAGTCACGAAGAGTTGAACATGACTGAAATGACTGAACAACAACATTCCAAGGCACAGGTCATGTGAATAAGAATAATTTACTGGGGCTAAATTTTATGACTAGGGAAACACTGGCATCTGAGCCAGAAATCCAGTTACTTTTTTAAGGATCTGGAAGTTAAAGGCAGGTGATGTAACACATGCTCTTGATCATGAGCCATAGATGAGATTAAATATTGGTCTTTCTCATGGACACATTCAGAGGACAAATAATGTCACCTTCCCCCTTTGCTATAGTGAAGTATTTTTATCTGACGACTTCCACTTATTTCATCAGCTTTGTTTTCTCTATACACAGAAACTTTGTTGTCAGATCTGATCAGTAGTCCTGATAATCTGAAAATCACCATTCCAGTGGGTCAATCCTTGGTGTGGAAATACGTTCTGCCCAGGACAGACTATAGTAAGAAGGGGAGTGAATTCTGCTCACTGTACCCTTTGCTAAAACCATTTCTCCATGCTACATTATAATGAGGATCTTTCCATCATGCCCCCATCACCCAAAATGGATGGTACTAGGAAGGTGCCAAGTAGTGGCCAAGTACCACCAGCTAGCTCTCCTGCCCAGACAGTTCTGATTTATGACAGACGTCGGCTGATGGTCAAAAGAAGAACTTTCGGATCCTGCCACTTCCATCAGAAAAGGAGAGTTATAACCAGTTTGCCTTATGGTAGGGTTTGTAGGGAGGGAAGAAAGATGATGCTGGGCACATAAGGCAAGTCAACTTTCATTTCTTACTAACACTCAAAAAAGTTAACTCAATATAACCAATTTCCCCAAATCCAGTAAAACTATATAAAATCTTCTAGTTAGAGAAAGTGTAGTATAGTAGATAGAGAACTGGAATGAATTCAAGGCCTAACTCTGAAACATACTGGTTATGGGATCTCAGGAAAGTCATTTAACTTCTCAGTGTTCTAGGCAACTTTCTAAGACTGAGTTTCAGGTAAGGTACCTACCTGCACTAGTAGAGGGAGAAGTTCCTTATATCAATGAAATAATAGGTTTAGGCCCTTTCCTTGTAAAGCTCTAGAATGTATATTTTCCACTGTGAAGATAATGAAATAGGATATATGTGTATATATGTATGTGTCCATATATATATCATGTCTACGTATATACATATATGTACATGTGTATATATATTCAAGAATTTCTGTATTTCTACTCATACATATTGGATATTTTTATATTCCTCAGATAATATTCAATTGGTGGTAATATATAACAAAATGGTATAAAAATTTAGTTATTATTAAAATGTATGGTCCTCCCCTGATACAAGATTTTCTAAAAGAGCATAAATTTTGGATATTCAGTTCATAAAATACAATATAAAAAGAGAGCATAAGCAACTATATTTGGTGAAATAGTTGGAATATCACTGAACTAGAATATCACTTTTCTTAAAGAAGTAAAGTCTTCCTGAAAAGACTGGAGTGGAGGACCCACATTTCTAGAAAATTTCATAAAAACCCTAAGGTATTATGAGTACTCACTAAAGTCTATGGATTTTAACACTTCAAAACATGTGCTATTTCGTCAGGGTAGTAACTTTCTTTACCAATATGGCAAATCAATCATGCCTTTGTAGATGGCTTTTTGAGGTATTATGGCCATGAAAAATCATCTCCTGATGAAAGAAAGAGGGAAAGAGAGAAGGAAGGAAGGAAGGAAGGAGGGAAGAAACTCCATACATTCAAACTTCAGGGTACCCAAGGATCTTTCTGAGAGTTAATCCATTAATAAATATGAGAGGGGTGGTGAAAAGAGTTTGAGAAAGAAACAAAGCTGATGGACAGGAGAATATGACAGCAAGTCTGTAGAGGAAAGAAAGAAAAGAGTTAGAGGGAAAGGAAACTACTATAAATGGCAAAAGATAAAGTCCCTGTGAGGGGCAGGTAGAGTATGCATATGAACACATATTGTTATATATGTGCAAACACATTGGCTAGTGGGTCGAAGGTATATGGGGATGATTAGAAAATAAAGAAGATTCAGAAGGTGCAAAGGCTCTTGCCTAAAGCAGAAAAAAAAACACACCTAACAAAACATTTGCTTGCACCTCTGCACTTTGAAGCTGAAACATCCCTATTTAGTTTTTGGTGCCAAATGACACAGCTGGATAACAAAAAAGCTGCCACAAGAAAATGGAGAGGGGAAGGAAGTCCATTGAACTCGGTCCTCTACATTGCAATGGAGACTACATCTCAATTTCTTTGTCAAGTCGCATTATAATTGCATCTCCAATCACATGAAAGGTTTTCCCACAGGTGAAGTTGGTGCCAGAACTTTCAAAGAAACAGTGAGATTCCATTCCCCCAAGGAATCCTCTTTAGCTGCAGAGATGCCAGTTGGCCTGCCAGGGAGAGAACAAAGCAGGCAGCATCCTTAGTCTTTATTTTTATACACAGCAGAAGTTACAGGTACAACTCTTGCCTGGCAATGACTGGAATGACCAAATTCCTTTACTTGGTATATCCTAATGACCAAAAATAGAATTCATTTTAGATTCCTTTGAAAAATAACATATACAGGAAAATAATATACATATGACTACAAAGTAAAGAGAAAAAACAATTTTTGAAAAGTTTAACTGAATTACCAAACAGTTCAGAAAAGTCAAGAAAATACATTTTCTTCTCTTCACTGAAGAGGTGGGGAACTTTGGTTGTGGAACATTGCACATCCATAACGGATTGGTTGGTTAGTTTTGCTAAACTGATTTTAATTTCTTTTTTAAATCTTTGTTACAAGGGATTGATTGCTGGTAGAGGAGAGAGAGGTATATTTCAGGAAACAAATATATAAATTTTTTTAAATTCAATTTGCAACGTTAAAAAAATAGAGTAATAAAATCACAAAATGAAAACAAGAGTTCAGTGGATACTTTTAACAACTCAAGGACAAGCCATTTGGCAAATTATACTGATTTACAGAAGGAGGAACTCCTCAAACCATAACCGAAGCAAATTTACATCTCACTCTGAATTCCAACTTTCTGCTTAAAAGATAGCATTTTATTCTGTACATTTTATGGGTAAGATGGTCCTGATGTATAGCTGACAAATTGCCTTCAGGTACAAAGTCATGTAATTTCATTTCTGCACCCAGGTGAATAACCCAAAAGACAAAGGTATCTATCTTAAGAAACACACTGGAACACATAATAATGGCCTCCGGATCCCATACCTCAGGATTGTGTCACAGGGAAAACTTTGTTGCAAGACTTATCTGGTGCCTCCAGAGATAATCCCCTAAGAATGGACTCCAAAACAGACCCTCCTTTTGAAACAATCCATGATATAGCAAGTCATGCTATAGAGAGGATCCAAGTCTATTTAGCCTGAAGAAATGTTCATGAGTCACAATGAGAAAAACAGAGATGAGAAAAAAAAAGTTGAAGGAAAAAATTGTCTTTCAACAAGTAAGATGATCCAAAACTAGAATAGGTTATTTGAGAGTTTCAAAATGTAAAGCAATGCAGAAAGCAATTTTTCTGGTATTTCTAAACGTATCATATCTTAACTTCATTTCTGTATATTTGTATTCTTGTCTCATCACTCCTTTTACATAATAAATTCAGTAAGCATAGGGGGTATCTAATTTTCCTTTCTCCTTCTAGCACCTAGCACAATGAATTGCACATAGAATGTGCTTAATAAATTAATGGTTGCTAATGTTGAGAGAAATTCAATAAGAATTTTTTAGATACCTATTACATAGAGAGGACTTGGAATATCTGGAAATACAAAGACAAAACAATACATTTGTGACCTCAAAAGCTGGAGCTGGCTTTGAGAGGGTCATGAATATCATATATGAAAGAATGCTGGAGAGGCCAGCAAAATCATTTTATATCTTTAGACATGTATATATCCCAACTATTCTCTTCCATATCCTTAGGAATTGAAGGGGATTTCACAACCACAGAATCTCAGAATCTACTTAAGGAAAACAAGGATGTACTCAAGAAAAAGTGTCACTTCACCAGCTTTATTGTTCAATGTCCCTCCAACAGAATGAGCATGGTTTTGTGGTTGTTCATTTTAATCATGTCCAACTTTTCATGACTGCATTTAGGGTTTTCTTGGCAAAGATGCTGGAGTGGTTTGTCATTCTTTAACTCATTTTACCGATAAGGAACTGAGGCAAAACAGGTTAAGTGACTTGCCCAGGGTCACCCAGGTCTAAGACCAGGCTTGAACTCAGGAAAATAAGTCTCCCAGACTAGAGCCTAGCACTCTACCCACTGAGTCACCTAGCTGCCCCAAGCACAGTACGTTGGGAAACAAAGTGATCTTATCATTCTAACTAAAGTCCACTGTTCATCATCCCACCCTCCCTTAGCCCAAATTGTCATGTTTATCTTCTGCTATAAGGAAATAGGGAGGTTAAAAAACTGGCATTCATAGACTTTGACAGATAGAAAAAGCTTTAGGACTATAGCTATTCACTTTCCAGAGAAGGCAACTGAGACCTGGAAAGGTTTAAGTGACTTTCCAAGTCAATCACATAGCAAGAAAAAAGCAGAATGGAGACTAGAACTCAGGTTTTCCAAGTCCTCTTCCAATACAAAATACAACTCTTAGTGTTCTTTCCACTATAACACGCTGCTTTTCAGAGTGTTATATTCTATATAGCAAAATTGAAACTCTATGCAAATGGCATGCACATTTATGCTATACTTCACCTGTATGCCCTAATTTTATTATATGCCTAAGGAAATTTCTAATGGATCTCACCCATGAGAGGGAATGCTGAAGGGGCTAAAAATTCAATAAAGGGAACATACTATTAGAAATTTTCCATAGTTAATATGGTTTGTCATACCTAAAGTTAAATGCTCCAGATGCTTTTTCAACCCTTATCACCTCTTGAAATGTTACAGTACTAAGTATTTCCCTGAATACAAGTGATCCTCAACTCTGTGACATTAGCTTGGGAGAGATTTGGCTGTGCTAAGAAGTAATTTCTCTTAATCTTTCCCAGTCAGCATTCAGACTTTAATTTAGGTTACCTCTAGACTAGACCAAATAAAAATCACTTCTACACTTCTACATGGAAATAATGGTTATTTGCTTTACTTATATAGGAGGAGATCTGTAGACCTACCATGGGAAATCTTGCCCTTTCTGAAATAAAATCCAGTTTGCCCTAGCCAAAGTACCTTTATTTCCATTTAGTCTAAATAATATTTGTCATGTGGGAAGCTATGGGACACAGTGGAAGACATGAGTTCAAATCTGGCCTCAAGCACTTACTAGCTGTTTGATCCAGGGAAAATCAGGTTCCTCATCTGAAAAATGAACTGAAGAAGGAAATGGCAAACTGCTCTAGTGTCATTACCAAGAAAACCCCAAATGGGGTCACAAAGAGTCAGACATGACTGAAATGACTGAGTAACAAAAACAAACATTCATTAAGTACCTACTTACTATGTGCTATGTGTTAAGCATAGATGAAACAAGGACAAATATAAAATATCTTCCATCAAGGAGTTTATATTCTACTGGTAGGTGTCCTGGAAATTAGTGTATAACAGCTACCAGAATCTTGATTAAATGATAAATTAAGAT
The DNA here is from genome assembly GCA_028658325.1 of Potorous gilbertii. Classification (NCBI taxonomy): domain Eukaryota; kingdom Metazoa; phylum Chordata; class Mammalia; order Diprotodontia; family Potoroidae; genus Potorous; species Potorous gilbertii. The sequence goes on along the minus strand of CM053774.1, from coordinate 48,956,302 downwards.
TGGATGAACTATAAGGAAGGAAAGGTTACTGAGTGATAGTGGTAGAGATCTTGGAAACGGCAGTTGGGAGCAAGGACCACCACAATCAGTTAGTCGGGGAATATGAATGTAACTTGTGATGGAAAAGATGGCGAGGGATGCCATGATATCAGGAGGGAGCCAGATCTGAATAAGTACAAATATATACAAAATAGTTAAATACTAAGTAGACTGGTTAACTACAGTGAACAGTTTTAGAGGAATGCTAACAGATAAAGGGCAGGGAAGAATCAGGAAAAAACTTTAGGCAGATAATGTTTCATTGTGGGTGAAAGAAAGAAAAACTCTCTATGAGGCAAAAAGAATGCATTCCAGGTGTGGTATGGAGATGGGAAATAGAATGTGATGTGTGAGAAACAGTGAGAATGCCAGTTTGTCTGGATCACTGAGGTTCAAAACTAAGGAAAAAGAGAACTTTCTCAAAGTGAAAGAGTAGCATATTGTGGCACTGCTTAAACATCTTCTAGACTGCAGTTATAACCTCTCCCTCTTGAATGTGTCAAAACACATAGATGTTTTGTACAAACAACTCAAATATTTACCACATATTCACTTTTGTATATTGACCCAAGGGAGAGGGAGGGGCCAGGCATGGTGAGGCGAGTTAGCATCCTGTTACACATAATCCTCCCAAGAGAGCAGGCTTCATTTCTTGAATTGCTATTTCACCTTAGGTCTCTTTGTTTCTCAATAATATATGGAATCTTTTTTCCCTTCCAATTGTAAAGATTTAATGTTGGTGGGGTGATTTTAAAAATTCCTTGGTGGGGCCTCCCATTAATAACTCTGTTTACAACATCCCCAGTAAGGAAAAGGGGGAGGGACCGAAAGATATGAATGGAAACTAAAATCAAAGGGACCAGGTAAACTGAACCCTAATGACTCTCCCGAAGAGCTGAACTGGTGTGTACCTTTCAATAACAACCTTGAAATGAAAGAAAAACACCTTTTTGGGATGAAACATACATTTGAAATTATCTGCACAGGCTTATTGCCTTGTACTCTTGGGTTTCTGTAGGCTAAAGAGAATGGAACCTTCCCTACTGTTTTTTTGATTTGGTCTACTTGAAGGCCAAAAGATGTGGTGATGGTAGTTTGGAAAAACAGTTAAAAAGCAGTGCAGGCAGCGGCTTTTGGGGATCCTAATTAGCTGACCCATTTCTAGGTAACATTAGGGAATTTGTGGGTAGTGCTTATTATCTCTTTAAAGTTCTAATTAAAATGTCAAACTGTGTGGTAGAATGTCTTTCAAGCTACATGTAATTTGATTATGTTGGCTTATTGGAAAATTTGCCCTGGAAAGACAAATAAACTAAAAAGATCCCAGAAGTCCAGGCTTTGTTCCAGAAGTACAATCCATAGAACCAATAGTCTTTCATAACTTACCACTCACTCAAGTGTCAGAGTCAGTTTCATAACATGAAGAAGAAGGCTTGTTGCACAGTAAATTCCCAGACATGGAATAATTAGATGAATGGGGGTGTCTGAGGCTGGTTAAACAGCAAATGCTCACTACACAGATAATTATTCTTTTTTTACTTAGAGGGCACTGGGAATGAGAAGTACCCTTCCATCTTTCAAAGTGTCATCTCCCAACTTTGTGAATGATTTGCAGAAAGGATTAAACGTAACAGGTACTCAGAGCAAATGTTGATTCCCCACATTCTGGATACCTCTCATGCCATCTTTCATACGTAAATAAAAAGATACTACCGAGCTTCCATCAGTAAGCTTGTATTTGGGTTGTGGTTCAGTAATGCTGAAGGATTTTCATGCATCTATCCACATTCTCAGATTTACCACTGGTTTACCATTATCCACTGAATATAGGATCATAAGAACAAAGCTCTAGATTCAGAACGGACCCTATGGGACTTCACTCTGCAGATGAGGAAATTGAGGTTAGCTCAGAGATTAAGTGACTTGTCTAAAGTCACATAGGTGACTCTGATGGAGCAGTGGATGGAGTATCAGGTCTGAAGTTAGGAAGATTCATCTTCCTGGGTTCAACTCCAGTCTCAGACAGTCATTTTTGACATCCCTATTTACCTCAATGTCCTCTATCTGTCAAATAAGCAAGAGAAAAAATGGCAAACCACTCCAGTATCTTTGCAAAGAAAATCCCAGATGGGATCACAAAGAGTCAGCACACAACTGAAATGAATGAACAACCTTCTATACCAAATTCAGTACTTTTTGCACTATAACATGTTGGCCTACATTCAGAAGATGTCTGACCAAGCTTACAAGTACATTCGGTGGTCAAGGTAACTGTTTTACCCTGGGGAAACAAAATCTTTAAGTATGACCTCATTAGTTATAACTAACCAAATTAGTGTGGTAGATAGAGAGCTGAACTGGAAAGCCTGGTTTTCAAATCCCTACATACACATATGTAACAGCAAGGACCCTGATATACACCGGAGGGTCTGCTGTATAGGTTGTTGGATATTCTTCTCTAAAAGGAAAGCAACTTTTGAGAGGTTAACAATTTTCTTTAATCATACATATCAACAGAGAAAATACAAGTAGAGAAATAAAGACCAATAGACAGGGCTTCCAGTTGTCTGACCATAAGCAATTCATACATCACAGATCAACAGACAGATCCAACTGTCTGACCATTACGTACATACATAGCTATCAGAGAGAGAAGCACCAACATCTGAGTTTTCAAAGATGGGGGAGTTCATTAGTGGTTTCCAAGAGTCTCATCTGGCACATGAACCTTTTTTCAAAAACTAAGCCCCAAAATAAAACAACACCAAAGAGTGTATATATATACTTTTCAGAACCAGAGGGCAAGACCCTCTAACTCAGCGCCTCAAGAGAAATTAATAAAATGGACTTGAAGCCTATTAATGGGTAGGGAAGATCTTTAACTCTTCCCCCCCCACACACACACCCACCATTAACCTTAAATTACCATTATAACATACCACCAACACATATTGGCTGTGTGACCTTGGCTAAGTGTTAATACTCTAGGTAATTCTCAAGGATTGTTGGTTTCAGAGAAACCATCAACTTGTGATTATATAGTTTCCTTACCTAGAAGCTCCCTATACCATGAAATATAGTTCTAATCAAGTTAAACAGCCACAGAAAACGTACAAGGGGTTACCAATTTAAGATAAAATTTGATAGGATTTACAGGATTAATTCCAAGGTCATAAGATGAAGTTTAGAGCTGAAAGGGTCCCTAAAGGTCATTTAGTTCAACTTCCTCATTTTGACAAATAATGTCACTAAGGTAAAGCAATGAGCTTAAAGTCACAAAAATATCAAATGGCAGGGGTGGGATTTGAACCCACGTACTTTTTAACTCCAAATTCATTCTTTGTTGCACTGTTCCATACTGCTTCTCCAGCCTTTCCAGTAGCACAGATGTTCCTCAAGTTGGCAGTAAGAGGAAAATAGCTGAAATAAGCTATTTGTGACTTACACAGGATGAATCCTCTGCCTCAATCTAGTTCAGTGTTGGCAGATCCATTCACTAAAGGGAATATAAAAGCTATTTATTCCCTTGTTGCCAGTTCCCAGGAAGACATGACAGTGTCTTTGGGCAGGGAACTGTAACTAATCAGTAAAGTCAATGACCTCCATCCAGGTCACATCTGAAAGCCAGAGGTCGAACAACCCAGAGCCAGGTTGTACTGCTGTTACTGTTACCTATTCTGGGGACAAACAGATGGCTTCACTATCTTTTGGAAGTCAATCTGGAAATTAGAAAAAGGGACAAATCAAACTTGAATTTTAAATAGAAGGATGATATCTTTTTAATGAAATCATCTGTTGCTACAGGTTGTGATATCAGAACTTCAGAAATGGATTGAGATTGAAAGAAAGCAATTAATAAACTGCTTTTTTTTTTTAATAGCACCAACTCTCAGGTCAAAAGACTCTCACATTTCTGACCCTGGATGATCTCCACTTTTCATTCCCACCGGCTTTATGAAAGAAAGAATTTATGTGTTAAACTATAATAGCTAGTGGGCTTGAGGATTCTATATTCCATCTCTATAGGAGGTTTGGATAAATAGGCTAGATAATACCACTCAACTTTTCTTTTGAACTAGAATGCTATATGTCTTTAAAGAAATGATTTTTAAAGATCTATATGAACTAGATGGCTTCTGAGTTTCAACCTGCCTCTAATTCTATGAATCTGTAATTTCCAAGAAGCTTTTCTGACTTCAATCACCTCACTTTAATGATTCTCTTACTTTTCTTTGTTATGACACTTTATTTGGCTTCTGCCTATCTGACTTTCTAGTTTAATTAACCAATCAATAAATATTTATGGAACACTATATTCCCAGCCCAGAGCTGAAATACAAGAGTTATGACATGGTCCTTGATCTCACAGCCAGCTGAGAAACAGAACACATGAATGATGAAACTGTTAATGCTTATACCCCACTTAACAAAGATTGTTATGGGCTGGCATACTTGGGAAACCTTGATTAAGAAGGTATTAGAATACAAAGCCTCTGTAAAAGGTCTGTTGTGGTTTTCATATTGGCACCTCTAGTTATTAACATAGTGTCTGGCATATAGTAAGGGCTGGATAAATGCTTTTTCATTCAGACATTCATTCAAAATACATTCAAAAACAGTAGTAAATACAATCTTCTTACATTATGATGCACTTGTCTTGGTTTCATGCTTTAGCTTTTTCCTCCCCATCTGGATTGTGAATTCCTCAAGGTTAGGGATGACTTCTCCTTCCTTTGTACCTCCAACACGCCTTCCACTCCAAGTGTTGAAGAAACAATTCCCTACATATTTCACTCCTAAAGCCTTGCTGAATAAAGTTTCCTTTGGCAGATTTATACCCTATCTGATTATTGCAGAATGGCTTATGAGCCATAAATGCAGATTTACATATCTTGATCTTTTATAGGGTTTCTTATTTTCAAATAGCATAGACTTTTCAGAGAAGTGACCTCTGAAATGAGGTGACTATATAGCAATGAGAATACATAGGTATTGTACATAGGATTGGCTGCATATTTTAGAAGATTATAAATCTGTCTTAGAAAGATAGCATGTATATAGGTAAAATTTTAAAGTAAAGGAAGAATGGGGTCTCTAAATGCAAATAAAAACATTATGTGAATAACATCCTTAATTTTTGTGAGGCAGCTAGGTAATACTGTGGATAGAATTTTGGGACTGGAGTCAAGAAGGCAGACTCTCAAAACCAGCCTCAGACACTTACTAACTCCAAATAAATCACTTTAATTCCTGCTTGCCTCAGTTTCCTCAACTGTAAAATGGAGATAATATCACTGCCTTCCTTACAGGGCTGTTGTGAGGATTAATATTAAGGGATATTAGTGAGGGATCATATTTTTAAGGCACTCAGCACAGAGTCTAGCACCTAGTAGGTACTATGGTATAGGAATGCTCATTCCCTACCTTATTTCTTTGATTAAAATCCCAATCCAATTTGTCCCTTCAGACAGTGATCCTCAAGCCACATTTCACAGCTAAGGATGCTATTTCTAGTAGTTTGAAGCTCAACTCACACACAGTTCTCCACCCCCACCTCCTGCTCCTGTCTGCTCTGGCATGCACAATTTATCATCAAGACTCTCTTAGCTGTCTCACTTCTGGCAAAGGACCTCCCTACCCTGACTCTCCTCCCTAAGGGAGGTCTTCCACCTGCTCTCTACTCTCTACTCATCATACCTCAGTGCCTGGCCTATTTCTGTATACAGTTGCCAGATTTTAATATGACTCACTTTGATGATTATGTAGACAGCCTGAGAGATTCACTGGGTCACCATTATTAACTCAAAGGAAACTGAAACCTTTATTACAGTTTCTGACCACAAGGCTGCATTGCTTTGAATTATTCGTTATTATAGGGCTAGGTCTGGACATCAGGACATTCCTCCCCACACTGCCCCACCTCTAGTATCTTTTAAGGCAAAAATAAATAAATAAAATTTCAAAATAAATTTACTTTTTAAAACATACATTTGAAATGTTGCATTGTTATTACCAGAAACCAGAGTATTTATTAGCACAGTAAAAGTAGAAATCAAATATGCAAGAAAAACCGTATTTGAATTCAAAATAAAAAAAATAGAGAAAAAGGGCATTAGACTTACATCCAGAAGTGCTGGGGGTTCCTTGTTTCTTGAGAATTTTAAATCTTTCCTCTCTATTTGCTCTTTTCTATCTGCCTATAAAATGTTCCAATCTCCCTAATCTTCTAAGGCATCTTTTTTTTTGACCTTTCTATCCCATCCAGCTGCTATACCATTCCACCTCTCTTCCCTTTCATGATAACCTCCCTGAAAATGTTGTCACCAACCAATGCATTGATTTCTTCACTACTTTGGAGAGCAAGATCTATTTTTTGCTTCTATCTCCTTAGCACTTGATAAAGTGTATGGCACATGGCAGGCCCTTAATAAAAGCTCATTGACAAGTATAAACAACATGGCCAAAAAGGGGGGTGGAGCACAGCAATGTATTCAGACAGCCAACAACATTTTGATGAAGTTAGCTTCAACCCATACTACTTAACTGGGCTCTGTATTTTTAAATGTTACAACCCTTAGTAAGGCAGGGGTTCCTGACCTCATATATGTGTACCAAATTTTAATTTAATTCACGTTATGATTATGTAGACAAAATGAGAGAGATTCACTGGGTCGTCATTATTAACTCAAAGGAAACTGAAATCTTTGTTACAGTCTTTGACCACAAAGGCTGCATCTATTTGAATTGTTATTTCAGGGCTACATCTTGACATCAAGACATTCCTCATCTCATCTCATTCTTTGGAGGTACAGAATCTTGACAAGGGGCTATGAGGAATAGCTGGCAAATAATTATATTATCCTAGTGAAATATTCCAAAACTAGGACATGTGGATCCAAACCCTGCCTTCTAACACAGATGGACCATGTGACCACGTTCAAGTCAGTCTCCCTAAGACTGTAAATTGGAGGGAAGGGGCTGACCTGAATTGGTATGTGGAGTTTTCTTATCCAAAAGTCTCTCATGTGATGAAATTGTATGTCTGGTCCCTATTTCCTATGTACCGAATAAAGGTTTCCTTTTGAAAAATAATCTCTATTATATTTACGTATCTTCTTATGGGAAATTCTAGAATGATTTCTTTTCATGATGAAAAAAGTATGGGGAGATCACAGAATAATAGATTTAAATCTGGAAGAGAATTTATGGCCCATACGGGCCAAACCTTCTCTTCATATTTTATCACTATCAGTCTTACAGTGATGTCAGCCTTCAGACGTGCCCTATCTTCACTTGTTTCTTTTTGTTTTGTTTTTGCTACTCAACATTCTTTAACCCGGAAAGTTAGAATGGCATCAAGAAAAGTTTTTAAAAATATAATACTGCCCATTTTGCTCATTTTCTGCATTCCAGACCTGGTGGATGCCAATGAAACCAAGATGAGGTGTAGCAAAGGAGAAGGAAGATGGAGTGTGGCATGGAAAAGCAAGTAGGCCAATGGGACTGGATTAGAGAATACATGAGGCATCACAGAAAGTAAGAACGGTCCAAGTCATGAAGAACTTTAAATTCGAGAGAAATTTACATTAATTCTGAAAATAATAGGGAGTCATTGGAATTAATTGAATGGGGCTGGGGGCAACATGGTCAGAACTAAATTTTAAGAAATTCATTTTGGAAGTAAAGTGGAAACTGGAGTGGAATGGTATGGGAAGACTCATTAGACTGAAGTAAAGAGACCAGTTAGAAATTAGAAGTCTCCTGCAACAATCCAGGAAATTTGATGAGGGTGTTAACTGTGTGAGTGTAGAGAAGGGGACATAGATAGAATAGATGCTGTGAAGTTAGAAGAGCAAAGAACTAGATACTTAGGCAGAGTGAGAAGGAGAAGTCAGGGATTACACAAGTAACACAAGTAGATGCTTTGGTTAATTTGTATTTGGGCTATATATTTTTATAGTTAGCTTAAGTACACAATTGGATGTTCTTATTTTCACTTTTTCTTTTAAGCCTGAAATTTATTCTTGGATTTCTTTGAGAGATAGCCTTAGAGTGTGGAAATGCATTCACCTGGGTGTCCAATGTAAATTTAACAAAAGTTACTTTTCCTGATGTTTTTCACAGGGGCCTCCAGAGAATCTCCTACTTTCTAACTCTACTTGTGGCTTTTTTATATAAAATTCTTTGTTCTTGCTGGAGTATGATTTTTTTTCTGGGTTTTATATACTCTCATTTGTCTGCATTCTATAGAGGATGGCTTAAAGTGCCCTGTAAACTCTGCAGTTTTCAGGTTAAGGATTAAATTTGTATCTTCTAACAACATCATTTTAGCTTCCTATTTCTGATCAGGGGCATGACCATCATTCCAACACTAGACAAAAGACCTGAGGGCACAAATTGGGTCACAGATTTTTTCTTTCTTTCTTCCTTCCTTCCTTCCTGCCTTCCTTTCTTTCTTTCCATTCCAGTTAAGGACAATGGCAAACAATTACTTTTGAGTGTATTCGTCTCTCCCCTCCCCGTTATCTCCAGAATTAAAACCAAAAATCCTCTGGCATTGAAAAGACCTTTGTAACCTCTGCCTCTGTATCTCTCTGTGTCTGTGTCTGTGGTCTGTCTGTGTGTCTGTCTCTCTCTCTCTTACACACACACACACACACACACACACACACACACACACACACACACCTTTCCAGTTTTCTTATATCTTACTCCCTACTACATATTTTTTGATTCAATGACTTCCTTGCTGTTCCACAAACAAGACACTCCATCTCTTGGCTCTGCCATTTGCTCTGGCTGTCCTCCAAGCCAGGAGGCTTCCCCTCCTCATCGCTACCTTCTAACTTCTTGGCTTCCTTCAGCTCCCAGCTTAAATTCCACCTTTTGTAGGAAGCCCTTCCCCCATCTGCTTAATTCTAACTTCTTCCATCTGTTAATTATTTCTTATCCTATTTTAGCTTGTTTTTACATATTAGTTTCCTTGGTGTCTCCCCCATTAGATTGTGATCTCCCCAAGGGCTGTATTCCCAGCATTTAGCACAGTGCCTAGCACAGAGCAGGCACTTATGTTTACTGAATGATACCCCATGAAAATTTGCTTAGACAAAGGTGATTTCACTTTTCAGAGGAGAATTTTGTATTTTAGTGGAAAGAGCCTTGTTTTTTAGATTCAGAAGACCTAGGTACAATTCAACATTATGCTGATAAACAACTCTCTGGTGAAAAGAAGTACATGTAACATTCTATAAAGTTTTGTCCTTATTAACATTTTTCCAGAACTTCCTTAAGAAAATCAGCAAAACAATACACCTCACCCTAACTGGTAGCATTTTTGAGGCGTAAATGCTCATATTGGAAATTTAACAATCATCTCTCAAAAGCCAGTATGAACTGATACCAGCACACTCCTGGTTCTGGTTCAAACTCTGTCACTAATTAGTCATATGGTCTTGGGCAAAGACCTCAGTTTCTTCAAAGCTGTTCCTTTCTCAGGAAAACAAGTGTCAAGAATCATCCTACTGCAGTTCAAGAACTCTACTGTTTAACCATCCCAGGTAATATTTTACCCACAAGTGATTAACAAATTATGTCTAACTGGAATGTGGTGGGGAGGATGGAGAGGGCAGAATAACTGAGCTCTTTCATTCAGCCTCAGTAAAACTGCAGGTGGGCATCATTGATTCACATTTGGCTGGATTGAGGAGGAAGATGTTAATAGAGAAGAACCATCATGATTTAAAATTGATTTGTGCCTTGAAAAGGAAAGAACAGCACATCCACTGACTTTCAGATCTGTCCCACAAAGCTTGGAATGCAGAAGATTCAATGATCCCTCCAATTCTAAAGAGGACAGAATTACAGATGTAAAAACAGGGCAAATGTCAAGAATAAGATGGAAAAAGTAACGAGGGTTTAAAGACACAAATATTCTGAGGGGTTTTGTTTCTCATTCTCTTCTAAAGTCTTTTTCTAGGAGCTCTTAGGTATTTCTATTTTTTCCTAGTGACTACTTGACAACTACTTTTGGGTTTAAGACAGATATCAATTTTTAAATCTATTTCCATCCTAATTTCAGAAAGACTTATGTACCTTGGATAATTAGAGTCATTGTTAAGGATTATTATATTGACTCATAGAAGCCATTTTCATGATTTTTATATAAAAATTTATTTTATATATAAGATATATTATATTTATATATAATTTTAAAATATATTTTTATATTGAATATTGAACGAGAAATTTTGTGGATTGAAAATTATTTTTAAATATTTACTAGAATTTTAAAATACATACTTGAAGATTCTTTTTAAATACTTCTCTCTCAAGCAATATTTGGTAGGGTCCAGCGTACCAAACATCCCTTGTCCAGTGCTGAAAATAGACTACTGATCACTTTTTTGTTCATGAACCCAGATTCCATTTTCTAGAATATCAGGGCAGTTTTCCTTGATAATTTCATGAAGGATAATGTCTAGGCTCTTTTTTTGATCATGGCTTTCAGGTAGTCCCATAATT
>CM053774.1:48887797-48945242 GCA_028658325.1 Potorous gilbertii | reverse complement strand
ACCGATTTAAATATTTGCATAAAATTGCCTCAGATAGAAAACTCATGGAGTTCTCCATGTGAATACCTACCAAACTTGTATTTGCTAATTGTTGGTTCTACAGATATGCAGATAGAGTATATTGCAGATAGTAGATGAAGATCAAAGGACAAGTTTCTGTATCTAGTCATTCCCACAGCAACCAATTTTACTAAGAATGTCTTCTTTACGCAAGACTACGAGGTCCCATGTTCTGAAATGACTTCATTCTTCCCCCATGCCTCTTCTGGACTCTGATTCTCTCAATATCTGATACTTGCATGAAGAGGATCTCTGAATGATAGGGTAATTAAGACTCTTTTTCTTCCTCCTAACCCAATGTGGCAGGCTGATTTGCAAAAGAAACTGTGCAAGTGAATATCTAATTGGTAGCATTTCAGGCACTGTTGGGCAGGTAATTTGGGGCTGAAAATGTTTTTGCAGTACATAAAAGCAAGCACCCTGACGTATCCTGGATGGCCTGCTCTCACAGGTTCTTAGATTTGCATTTATAAAAGGACAGCAACTTTTGAGGGTCAACAATCACTTTAATTAAGCACATGTATCATTCACTTAGTTCAGGGGAAAAATTCAGCACCCTGAACTTCAGAGAAAGTACAAAGAGGTGATAATCAACAGAAAAACAAAGATCAACCAACAGACAGGGTTTCCAACCATCTGATAGATCAATAGACAGATCCAACTGTCTGACATGCATACATCATTACCAGGGAGAGAGTCACCAACATCTGGGTTTTCCAAGCTGGGAGGCTCCTTAGGGGCTGCCCAGAGTCTCTTCTTATCAAACAAACATTTCCAATGAATAAGCCCCAAAGTAATACCTCAGAGTATTTATACTTTTTTTTAGAGCCAGAGGACATCACAATCCTTGAGAACCAGTTCCTCATTAGAAAATTAAAAAGAAGTGTGGGCCTCCCCTAATCAAGATTCCCTTAATGGGAAGGTCCATTAATAGGTGGGGAAGATCTCATTTACATTACAGAGTATAATATCAGATAAGGTTTACCTCATTTTACCAGGGCTATAGGAATCTGAGTGTAGTCAGAGATTTCCTTAATATCTTAGTATCATAGGATTTAGAACTGTATGGGACCAATTGGACTACTGCTTTTAGCCCCCTCATTTTAAAGGTAAAGAAACTGAGGCTTAAAGATAAGTGGCTTAGGTTCACACAGGTAAAAAAATAGCAGGTAGCCTCCTGACCCATCCATTCACCCCTCTTTACTTGTCACAGCTGACTTGAGAAATGCTTTTCTGATCCCTTCTCTTGAGAAATACCTTTGTTCTCCTGAAGTTTGGGCTGTGACTCACTGGGTAGCATTGGGTCTAGGCATGGATTTCTATCTTATGGCCAAAATCAAGGCAGTGAATATTTCTAGAAGCCCAGTTGTGGTAAGCTGATTTTGGTTACCAGCATCAGACTTGTTAGTTGACAGTTGACCAGGATGTGTTGTTTCTTGGAAGCTACAGGTAGGATAGAGGAGGTGACCTCTCTATCTCTATGCAAATCACCAACTAAACTCCATTCTCAGTCTTTTAGTATCCAACTAAGCGCTTATATATAGTAAATATATAATAGCTTTGGTGAAATGTTTTTAATAATTTCACTTCTTCCCCAAGATACTCTCAAAAACAGGGTTTCTATGGACCATTTCCTTTCTTTTCTTTCTTTTATTTTTTCAACTTAATAGTATTTCATTTTTTCCAATTACATTTATAGATAGTTTTCAACATTCATTTTTATAAGATTTTGCGTTCCAAATTTTTCTTCCTCCCTCACTTACCTCCCCCCAAATCCCCAAGACAGTAAAGCAATATGATATAGGTTATACAAATACAACTGTGTTAAACGTTAGTTATATTATGAGAGAAGAATCAGAACAAAAGGGGAAAACCGTGAGAAAGAAAACAAACAAAACAAAACAACAAAAACAATGAAAATAGTATGTTTCTCTCTACATTCAGACTCCACAGTTTCTTTGGATGTGGGCAGCATTTTCCATCGTGAGTCCTTGGAATTGTCTTAGATCATTGTGCTGCTCAGAAGAGCTAAGTCTAACAAAGTCAGTCATTGCACAATGTTGCTATTACTGTGTATGATGTTCTGGTTCTGCTCACTTCCCTCAACATTAGTTCATGTAAGTCTTTCCAGGTTTTTCTGAAATCCTTCTGCTTATCATTTCTTAGAGCACAATAGTATTCACTTTCATTCAAATACCACTTCTTTAGTCATTACCCAAATGATGGGCATTCCCTCAATTTCTAATTCTTAGCCACAATAAAAAAAAGCGGCTATAAATATTGTTTTGTACATGTGCATCTTTTTCCCTTTTTAATGACCTCTTTGGGATACAGACCAAGTAGTGGTATTGCTAGATCAAAGGGTAATGCACAGTTTTATAGCCCGTTAGGCATAGTTCCAAAATGCTCTCCAGACTGGATGAATCAATTCGCAATTCCACCAACAATGCACTGATGTCCTAATTTTCCCACATCTTCTCCAACATTTACTATTTTCCTTTTCTCTCATTTTAGTCAATCTAATAGGTGTAAGGAGGTACCATAGTTATTTTAACTGCATTTCTCAGTAGTGATTTATGTTTTATTTTTATGACTAGATAGCTTTAATTTCTTTATCTGAAAATGGCCTGCTCATCATATTGTTTTACCATTTATAAATTGGGGAATGACATATTCTTATAAATGGTAATTTATAATAATATATTTTATTTAATGATTATTTTTATATTTAATCTTTATAATAATAAGGAATATTATAAATATTCTTATAAAAATCAGTTCTCTATCCATTTGAGAAATGAGACCTTATGAGAAACATTGGTTGTAAAAATTGTTTCCCATCTTTCTGTTTTCCTTCTAATCTTGGTTGCATTGGTTTTCTTTGTACAAAACCTTTTTAATTTAATGGAATCAAAATTATCCATTTCACATTTTATAGTGTTCTCTATCTCTTGTTTGGTCATAAATTCTTTCCTTCTACATAGTTATGACAGGTAAACTATTGTTTGTTTTGCTAAGTTGCTTATGGTATCATCTTTTTTTGTTTAAATAGCACCCATTTTGACCTTACCGTGGTATATGGTGTGAGAGACTGATCTATGCCTATTTTCTGCCATACTATTTTCCAGTTTTTCCAGCAGTTTTTATAAAATAGTAAGTTCTTATTCCAGAAACTAGAGTCTTTGAGCTTATCAAAAAGCAGATTATTATAGTCATTGACTACTGTGTCTTGTGACTAACCTATTCCACTGATCTACCACTGTATTTCTTACCCAGTACCAAATAGTTTTGATGATTACTGCTTTACAATATGGTTTTGGATCTGGGATGAGTACGCCACCTTCCTTTGCATTTTTTCTTTAATATCCTTGATATTGACCTTTTTTCCTTCCAGATGAATTTTATTCTTTCTTTCTATCTATATAAAATAATTTTTTATAGTTTGGTAAGTCAGTTAATTTAGAATTGTTGTTTTTATTATATTAGCTCACCTACCCATGAGTAATTTATATTTTTCCAATTATTTAGATCTGACTTTATTTGTGTGAAAAATGTTTTGCAATTGTATCCATATATACATGTACCATATAGGTTTGTCTTGGTATATAGACCCCTAAACATTTTGTATTCTCTACAGTTATTTTATATGGAATTTATCTTTCTATCTCTTGCTTTGTTGGTGCTATATAGAAATCCTGATGATTTCTGTGGGTTTATTTGGTATCCTATAACTTTGTTAAAGTTGTTAATTATTTCAAATAGTTTTTTGGTTGATTCTCTAGCATATCCTAAGTATACCATCATTACTTTTCTATTCTCCTGATACAATTCTTTTTTTCATACCTTAATTTTTTTTAATTTCATTACATCCCGATCAACTTATACTCACACCCTTTGTCTATGCATATTCCTTCTAGCTGCCCCAATAGAAATACAGTTCTCAAGAGTTACAAGTATCATCTTCTTGTGTAGGAATGTGAACAGCTTGACCTTATTGAATAACAGTTTTTCTTTCCTGTTGACCTTTTAATGTTTCTCTTGAGTTTTGTATTTGAAGATCAAATTTTCTGTTCAGCTCTGATCTTTTTATTAAGAACATTTGAAAGTCCCTTCTTTCATTGAATGTCCATCTTTCCCCCTGAAAGATTATGCTCAGTAGGTGATTCTAGGTTGTAATCTAAGCTCCTTTGTCTTCTGGAATGTTGTATCTCAAGCCCTCTGATCTTTTAATGTAGCAACTGCCAAATCTTATGTAATCCTGATTGTAGCTCCTTGATATTTGAATTGTTTCTTTCTGGCTGCTTGCAGTTTTTTCTCCTTGACCTGATAATCCTGGGAATTTAGCTAGATTTCCATATCCAATTGAGTGTGTGTTATTCCCACCTTAAGCCAAATCCTATCAGAGTAAGGCTCAATTATTTCCTTTTATCTCCCCCCTTCTCCCCTCCATTTTAGAAGCTTTTTATTCCCTCTTGTATGTGAGATGATTTGCTACATTCTGCCTCTCCCTTTCTCTTACTCCTAGTACATTCCATTCAACAGTTAATTTAATTTTTTTTGTAGGTATTCTCCTTTTATATTCAGCCCATCCTGTGAATTCTTTCCATTTCTATTTTATCCTCTGGTTCTAGAATATCAGGGCAGTTTTTCTTGATAATTTCTTGGAAGATGATGTCTTGGCTCTTTTTTTGATCGTGGTTATCAGGTAGATAATTTTTAAATTATCTCTCCTGGATCTATTTTCCAGGTCAGTGGTTTTTCCAATGAGATATTTCACACTGTCTTCTATTTTTTCATTCTTTTGGTTTGTTTTATAATTTCTTGGTTTCTCATAAAATCATTAACTTCTATCGGCTCCATTCTAATTTTTAAAGAACTATTTTCTTCAGTGAGCTTTTCGATCTCCTTTTCCATTTGGCTAATTCTACTTTTTAAAGCATTCTTCTCCTCACTGGCTTGTTGGACCTCTTTTGCTTTTGGGTTAGTCTATTTTTAAAGGTGTTGTTTTCTTCAGTATTTTTTTGGGTCTCCTTTACAAGCTGTTGACTTGCTTTTCATGATTTCCTTGCATTACTCTCATTTCCCTTTCCAGTTTTTCCCCCACCTCTCTTACTTGATTTTCAAAACACTTTTTGAGCTCTTCCGTGGCCTGAGACCATTGCATATTTTTTTTGAAGGTTTTGGATGTAGAAGCCTTGACTTTCATGTGTTCCTCTGATGGTATTTTATTCTTCCTCATTCAAATGGATGAAAGAAAATACCTTTTCACCTTCTGTAGTCTTATTTTTTTCCCCCTTTTTGGGTATTTCCCCAGCCAGTTGCTTAGCTTTTGAGTCCTTTGTCAGGTGGAGGGTATACTCTAGGGACCTGTAAGTTCTCAGTTCTTCCAAAGCAGCACAATCGAGGGACAAGAGTTACTCATCTCTTGGCCTGTGCTCTGGTCTGGGAGGAACAACCCCTCTTTTCTGCCCTGAAATTGCAAGTAGGAGTCCCTCTCCAGAGACTCCACCAGCTCCACCAAGCCAGCATTCCTCCTCACCTCAGAACTAGCATTCAAGACTGAGATCCAGATTGGCCACTCAATCAACCTAGGGTCTTTAGGCCCAGGGCTCCAAAAGAGAACCACTGATGCAGGGGTTGCTGCCACCCTAGGGCTAGGGCTAGGGCTGGATTCTGCTCCCTTCTCACCCAGATGAAAGAGCCTTCTTACTGAATTTTGAAGCTGTCATTGGAATTTGTGGGTTGAGAAATCTGGGAACCACAGCTGCTACCCATGATTCCATCCTCCAGTCCTGCCACACAGCCAAGGCTGTGCTCTACTCTACTCTGAGCCCAGTGTGATAGACCTTTCCTGTTGACCTTCCAGGTTATCTTGGGCTAGAAATCTCTTTCCCTTCGTTGGTTTTTGGCTTCTGCTGCTCTAGAATTTATTTTGAGTCATTTTTTACAGGTATTTTATGGGCTATTAGGGGAGAGCTACAGTAGGTCTGTCTTTCTACTCTGCCATCTTGGCTCTGCTCCCATGCCAATTGTATTTTTTAAGGAATTATTTTCTTTGGTCAATTTTTATCCTTCCTTTTCCAAGCTGTTGACTCTATCTTACATAACTCTCATTTTCCCCCCAATTTTTATTCTACCTGTCTCACTTGATTTTTAAAATCCTTTTTGAGCTCTTCCCAAAAGGCTTTTGGAATTTGAGACCAATTCATATCCATCTTTGAGGCTCCACATGTAGGCATTTTGACAACATTGTCTTCTTCTGAGTTTATGTTTTGATCTTCCCTATCATCATAGTAACTTTTTATCATTAGGAATCCTTTCTGTTCTTTACTCATTTGAGGTTTATTTTGTGACTTTTAAAGTTGAACTCTGCTCTCTCAGGGGATACTGTCCCAAACTTCTTGGACTTGGGGCCAGGATCCTGGCCATAGGCTTTCTGCACAGGGCCCTCTGGTGCTAGCAGCTTGCCCACTGCACTGGAGTTGCCCATCCTAGTTATGACTGTTGTACTGGGGGTTCTTGGGCTGACAGTTTGCCTTCTGTGTTGGAACTGGTGGCCTCACAGCTAGCCTGCTGTTCACTAGCCTGCTGAGTCAGGACTGAGAGGCCTTGGTTGCTGGTCTGTGCCATGGCTAATAGCCTCCTGCTGACTTGCCTGGAGACCGTCTGCACTGAGCTGTGCTTCTTTTTTATCCAAGTGAGACAGACCCTTCTTGAAGTCCTTCTAAGTTACCTTAAGCTGGAAAACAGTTTCATTCCATTTTTTTGTAGTTCTGTTCCTCCAGAATCTGTTTAGATATCTATATATTATATTTCCAAGGAAAACTGTTGAAAGTTCAGGCAACTTCCTGGTTTTTCTCCACTATTTTGGTTCCGCTTGACTTTAGCTATACTTTTTGCCAACTTTTCAGAGACTATACTCTTCAGAAGTTGTCACCATGAACTAAATTGGTGTGAAGGAAAAGGCTACTCTCTTCCTGCCTCCTCTCTTTAACCTTGGCTCAGAGAAATGGAACTGGGGGCAGTTATTTGTTGTCTGTGTTGTTTTTCATCAGTTTCAGGTGCCAGTCCCCATAGAGATTTGGGATTTCAAACTATGGTGAGCTTGTTGCCAGGATTGCAGGGGAGGTGGCCCTGGGCAGCCAGGAGTGGAATCTGGGCTTCTGTTCCATGATAACCAAGCTAAACTATGAATCTAATTCCATTCCCTATTCCAAGAATTAAGGTACAAAATGGGTGTAGGGGAGGGAAAGTTATATCTCCCATGTGTTGGGGATAAGTTTATGTATTTTTTAAATTATCCTTTGAAATAAATATTCCTTTGGTAAAAGCTCCCTTGTGTTATAAAAATTTTAGGAACTTCTTATTTTTTTCAAAAGAGAGATACTATGCTACTCTAAAAGAGAAAAAGGTAGATAAGAATGCCCTACAAATATAATAATCCTTTATAGATTTATGCTACCATTTCTGCTAGAAATTTTAAGCATGGCAAAATTCACCAAAAATAATAGTGAAAGGTTATAAAAAATATTGTTTTATAGGTTGTTTATACTTTTCTATTCCCCCAAATTATCAAGTACTTTCATAAGCATCCCTCCCTTCTCTTTCACACCAGGTTCTATAACATCCTTGTTCATTTCAGAATGAAATGTTCCAAACACTAAAACAATCAGAACACTTTTCAGGGAGGGAGAAAAAAAAAGGTCCAATACCATGAACTTTGGGGAATTACTTTTGCTCTACTGCATTTGATTGACATCACTTTAAAAGAATGACAGTCATCTCTTATAAGTACAAATTATCCATAACACAGCCCTTAAACTCCTAATTTGAAACAGCAAAAGAAAATCAACCACCATGTGTTCCATTTTACGTCAGAGAAAGATATGATATGAAAAGAGTTACAAGACAACCTGACCCTGGGAGACTTCACTTTCCCATTCCCCCCAGATTTCCTCTTGCTTGGGTGATGGACTGTGTACCAGGGATGCTCCAACTGCACAAATAAAGGGAGATCAGGCCAACATCCTGGAAGGGAAGGGGGAGGGCATCACCCTACTCCGATAGCTGTTTGCCAAGTTCTAGTTAACCCAGTTACAGTAAAGCCATTGTTGCCTGCTTAGTGGGGCAAACCTCAAATCTACATGGCATTCAGAATGGTGAGATGGCTGTCTCCACTGCCTATAACTGCGATTCAGTGGTTTAAACCCTACTGTGGAGCAAAGAAAAAAACACAAAACAGAACAAGGGAAATGGATTTTATAGCAATGGGAAATAGAGCAGATTCTATGTTATAGCCAATTCTGTCCCATTTGGAGGACTAAATGGCCATTAGAACACAGTGATAAAGTGGTTTTGATATTCATGTCCTTCTAGACAGAAGACATTCATTGCCAGAGGAAATCCTTCCGTTAAGTCTTAGAAGTTTAACAACAGTACGTAAATGGAAAACAGAATACAACTGGCTAGCTTGAGGGTTTGAACAATACAAAAGGGCTAGTGAGTCTACTGTCCTAATGCAGTCATCTGGGTTGCAATTTGGAGTTGGCAGATATTAAATAAACATTATTGTTGTTATTTAACACTTACGCACAAAGCTAGGCGTCTAGAGGAAAGTTATGTCTCAAAACAACTCGAACCAGTTAACCAAAGAAATACTGTTGGTCTGAATGGCATTAAAAAGTCCTGAAATGAAAAGGAGAAAATAATTAATCATGTAAACATTTAATGGAGATGATTTCAATGATCTGGATATTATTAGGCCATAGAAATACACAAAGCTTTGAGCGATTTCTTTGCTTTTCATCTAAATAAATGTAATTGTGTAGATATATTCAAAAATATATAGTCGGACTTTAAAAAGAATTTGAGGTCTATTGAACTGCGATGAGAAGGTTAACTCTAATCATATTCTAGTCTCATGCCTTCTATTCATGACACCTGCCCTTGAGCATGAAACTTCAACATTCATGTTGATGGTACTTCAAGCTCCCTAACCAATTAATGACTCGTTGCATGATCTTCACCTTCACTCTATCTTAACTATACACAGGCATTCACCAAAGGTATGTATAATAATTGGTCAATTAAAAGCTGACATTCCTCTATCTGACTATAACATTTTGTCATTAATAGTAAGCATTTATGAGCATGCTATCACTTTAAGGTTTGCAAAACACTTTACAAATATCTCATTTTATCCTCCCAGTAACCTGAGAGATATTATTGAAAACCCCTTTTTATAGAATAAGAATCTTGGGAAGACAGAGGCTAAGTGACTTGCCCAGGGTCACACAGATAATAAGTTTCTGAGACTGGATTTGAGTTCATATCTTCCTGACTCAAGGTCTGCCACATATCTATTGCTTCTCCCCCTAAGCCTCATTTCTCCTAAATCTATTCCTCACTTTTATCTTATCCTCCAAAATCTCTATCCCTCAGTACTTTCTCAAGATTGCTCTGACCTCACTCTTCTCCATTTCCCATTTCAACCCAGTGCGTTCTTTACTGTTGAATCCCCAACCCTATTATCCTTTTGTCAATAAATATTTATTAGATGTCTATGTACCAGGTACAAAGAAAGACAAAAGACAGTGTCAGCTCTTAAGGAACTCACATTCTAATGGGATGGGAGGGACAACATGGCAGAGATACTGGAGTGGTTTTCCATTTCCTTCTCCAGCTCATTTTGCAAATGAGAAAACTGAAGCAAACAGGGTTGTGACTTGCCCAGTTAGTAAGTATCTGAGGCTGAATTTGAACTCAGGAAGATGAGTCTTCCTGATACTCTATCTCCTGTGTTACCTAGGTGGAGTGATTCTGAAACACTGCAAAAGTGGGTCTTGAATACTAGACTTCACCACTTCAGCATCAATGTAGAATAGCCCAGACCTCACTATCAACCTGCAAATATCTACATACAAACTCCCTTCGCTACTCATCCATGGCCAATCCTTGGCCCCAGATTCACCTATCCCCCTCCTTCAACTTGAACTCACACCTTGATGAACGGTGATTCTCAAATAACATTAACCTCATCTCGCTCCTCACAGAAATTACTTCAAAATTTTTCTTCTCTTACTCCTCCTCCACTTTCCTCCTGCCCCTTCCTCTCAGATGAGTACCTGGCCTCTTTACTGAGAAAACTGAAGTGAATTTTCATGAGATCCGTCTTCTTCCCTTGACGTTTTAAAATATCTTTACTCTCAGTCTCTGACAATGAAGCGGCCCTTCTCCTTGCTAAGACCAATCCTTCTACACACGCCTGCCTCAAGTCTCTGTTTAATCCATCCTTCATTTGTCACCAAAGATAATTTCCTAAAGCACAGGTCCAAGCAAGTCACTATCCCTCTCAGTAAACTACAGTGGCTCCCTATTGCCTCCAGGATCATATAGAAAGCTTTGACATTCTAAGTCTTAACTTAGTCCCTCCCATCATCTTTTCAACCTTTGCATTCCTGACTCCTTGACACATACTCTCATATGTAATGACAGTGGTCTCTTTTCTATTCCACCTCTCACCTACTCCATCTCTCAATACCAGGTATTTTCTCTGGCTGTCATTCCTACCTGTAATTCTCTTCCTCCTCACTTCTGTCTACTTGCTTCCTTGGAGCCCCAACTAAAATCTTTCTTCTACAAGGAAGGCTTTCCCAATCCCACTTATTTTATTGCCCTCTATCTCTCAATTACTTCTTGCTTAATGTAAACAAAATTTGTTTGTACATAAGTGTTAGCTTGTCTGCTACATTATATTGTGGGATTCTCAAGGGCAGGGGCCGTCTTCTTCCTCTTTTTGTATCCTTAGTATTTCTCAGAGTATCTGGCACATAGTAAGTGCATCATGTTTGATTAATTGCCTTTTGACCTCATTCCCTTCCATCTTCTCCAGCAATTTGCATTCTTGGTCATCTCATTCACTCTTTAATCTTGAATCTCTCCTCATCTACTGCTTCCTTCTCTACTGCCTTCAAACATGTCTCTCTCCCTCTTCCTTAACAATTTTCATTAGTAATATTATGGGAAACTTTTATTTCCTTTTATTAATTTTTATTATTAATTATATGATTAATCTATTATTAATGGCCTTCCACAACTTTTGGTCAGCTAAAAACCTGTCCTCTATTAATATTAACCTCACTTGATCAAACCCTTACTCATAAAATCACAGTGTTAAGGAGAAAAGACAGTTGCTATTCCTCTGATAAAAGCTGAAAGGGAATTTGAGCACCTTAAGGCGATACAATTATTTGTTTACTCCTCTAGTTGGCTGTGTAAGGAGAGATTTCCCTGACACCAGATTTCCTGATTATCTTGGTGGCATATAAATCTTCCCCCAGATAACTTATTGTGAAACATCTAAAAGCAATTTAATCAGTAACTTGACTCAGTTTGCCTATAGAGTCCATTTAAGTTCCTTTCTGGGGGATCTTTGAGATTATGACTATTTAAGTTTTGGCAATTTTTATGCCATTGAAGGAAGCATGGGATTATGAATATATCTTATCTTTAACTTTTTGGCTGAAGAGGAATATATAAGATTGCATTATGTAAAAGAATTATTTCTCTGTGACAGTGACATAATTTTGTCCATAAGAGGCATTTTTAGAACCCTAATCTTAGTTCAGGTTTATTATTTTTCCCTAACGCCTGAACCTATGTTTAATCATCATAAAACCTAGGGTTTTTTTTTAAACCTCTATAATTTCTGTAATGTAGTAGATTTACTATGACAACAGTTATCTACATGAACTCAAAGAGGAGATATTTTTTCTATAATGGTACCCTCTCAAATTACCTTCTTATATTTCTCTTCTTTTCCTAAGCTAAATTCCTGGAAAATGTTATTTATGCTTATTGCTTCTATTTCCTTTCACTTCTCAACCTTTAGTGATACTACTTCCTGCCTCATTATTCAAGTGAACTGTTCTCTCCAAAATTACCAGTGATCTGTTAAATTGGATGGTCTTTTTTCAGTCCTTATCCTTTTTGACTTATGTTCTACATTTGGCACCATCAACTTTCCCTCCTCCTGGATTCTCTTTCTTTTGTCTGAGTTTTCGTTACACTTCATTATTCTCGGTTCTACTTCTACCTCTCTACTCATTTTAACTTGGTCTCCTTTGCTAGGTGTTCTCCAAGGTAGTTTTATGGTTTGCTTTTTCTTCTTCCTTTTGGTGATCTTATCTGTTTCTATGGGTTTAATTGGTATTCCTACACATATGACTCATAGATGTACATATTCAGTCCCAGACTCTTCCTAGGCTTCAGTCCCATATCATCAATTCCAAACTAGAGATATCTCAAAATCAACACATCCAATAGACATCATTATGTCATCATCTTTTCCCCAAAACCCACTCCTCTTCCAAGCTTCCTCTTCCAAGGAGAACACTATACACAGTTAACTGCAATATTGTGCAATGATTAAGTATGAAAACTTAGCTCTTTTCAGCAATACAGTGATCCAAGACAATTCCAAAAGACTCATGATGGAAAATAATCTCCACATCCAGAGAAAGAACTATGGATTCTGAATGCAGATCAAAGTTTACTATTTCTACTTTTTTTTTGTTTTTTCCTTTTTAGTGGTTTTTCTCTTTTGTTCTGATTCTTCTTTCACAACATCAGTAATGTGGAAATATATTTAGCATGATTGCACATGTATAACCTGTATCAGACTGCTTGCTGTCTTGGGGAGGGAGAGGTGAGGGAAGGACTCAAAATCTTATAAAAATCAATGTTGAAAACTAACATAATTGCAAAAAAGTAAAATACTATTAAGTGGGGGAAAAAGAACAGCTGAAAAAATCCAGGTGGGAAGAAAAAAATAGCTAACTGCTTATTCTGTTTGAAAGACAGAGACAGCCAATCAAAGGAGGCTACCTTAACCATGTGGAAAGGGACACAGCAGGCGCTGTCAGGCAAACTAGACTTTCTCAAAAGGCCTCTTCATGCTGCCCCTCAGCCAGAACTGAGAATGCCTAGAAGTTCTTGCTATAATTTATTTTTGACTTATGTGATACCCTATATTCTCATTGATTGCAGCATTGGACTGTGGTCACCAGAAAGACTCCATGTCATGGGGAGATGCTTTAGTACATCTATTTTGGAAATAGATTTTAGTAAATCTATTTTGGAAATCCATTTTATCCATGCTGTTCAAATGAAACCCAGTTTTTAGCTTGTACAACACAAAAACTTTCTTTTCTTGAACATACACTTCATCAAACCTGAAAAAGACCCGTTTTCTCACTGTTAAATCCACATCAAAATCTAGAATTGCCAAACTTCAATATCAAGAAAGTACTTTCAGTTATTTTAAAATTTTACCATAGAGCAACTATATGCCAATTAGGTACTGATACTGAATAATAAACCTAATGAGCAGGTTAATTATTAATGCACATTAAAAATTAAATTTCCCATATCACCTTGTCCATAAGATTTGCATGATAAGCATTATAGGAAAGATCACTTTCCTTCAATATATTTTCTGCTTTGAGAAAAAGAAGTAAGAAACTTCCATTAATTTTCATCTACATGGCCATACTTAACCTCTTGTAATTAGTGCTCCTCAGAAAAAGAGAATTTTCCTTTTATTTACTCTCCTGGTTTTATAATTTATTAAAAAAATTTTTGTTCAGATTTGTATTCTGTCTCTATTACTTCCTCTTTACCCCTGCCATTGAGAAAACAACAACCACAACAACCCTTCTTGCAAAACAAATTCTTGCCTTGGTCATGTTAAAAACAAAAATATATACAAAAACAAAAGTCCTTCAAACCACATTTGGAGTCTGTCACCTCTCTGGAGATTCTTAGTACATTGCATCATGAGTCCTCTGGAATTGTGGTGTATCATTGTGTTGATCAGAGTTACTAAATCTTTCAAAGTTGTTTGTCTTTACAATATTTTTGTCACTTTGAAATTGTTTTCCTAGTTCTGTTTACTTCACTCTAGTGAAGTAGAGTTTGTAGAGTTCTTCTCAGGTTTCTCTGAAACTGTATCCATTCACAAGTGTTTTTTTTGGTCACATTTGTATACCATACTTTGTTAGGCCATTTCCTAACTGATGGGTGCTCTCTCAGTTTCCAGTTCTTTATCGTCATAAAAAGAGCTACTATAGATACTTTTATATATATGAGTTCTTTTCCTTTTTTTTTTTGATCATTTGGGTATAGACCAAGTAGTAATATTATCTTGTTGTACAATTTTTTAACAGGGACTTGTTATGGTAGTTTGGTCTAATCATAAAATGGTAATATCTTCATAGTTGTTCTAATACTTGATGTGATCAGAAATTATGCATTTTATTTTCTTACCACTTTCTCTCCATTAGACCCAAACTCAGTTGCACATATTTTTCATTTTTTTTTATTTTGTAATTTCCCCACCCTCCAATGAAATCTATTATCCCTGACACAATTTTGATGGCCAGGGTTTTGTAAAATGTATGGAAGATCCTTTTTTAAAGTTTTAAATAGTTCAAAATCTTCTCCATCGGCTAAATATGGATTTTTTTTCCTCCTGTCTCAATTGTATTTCTACCTTGAGGACCCTTGTGCTGTTGTCCAAAATGTCTAATTGACACCATATCTCCTTTCTGTACTTCTCAGCAAGCTCCATGTTGCTTATACTGTCACTTATCATGATCCTATGGTTCAAGGACAGTTGGAGAACTTTTACTGGGGCTGTTTCAACAAAAAGAGCAACAGCTAATGTGCAAATATATTTACTAATAAAACCTTTAGAGTTTGGAAAAGTTTCCATGTTTATAATCCTTTCAAAAAACTTCTAAGTGATTCTTTTAAAAATTTTTTAGTATAATAAACATGATGATGCTAACTCTAAGTTCTATAGAAAGGGTTTATTGCTCCTCCATTTGGAACAAGTATGTTATGGAAAGAGGAAGATGTCAACTTTGGACCTGTGCATGCAACATTTCTTGCCAACGTATCTCAACCCTGACCTGAAGGGACCTCGTCTTTGGTAGATAGGGCAGTCTGTTATCAAGTGATTACTCTGCAGTTTTTCTTAGTATCTTAAATGTAACAAATAATCCTTTGGGATTTCTATCATGTACAATATATTGACTTCATTCTTGATAGATTTTTAAATATCTGAATGATGTAATTTGTTCCTATGAAACATTTAAAATGATGGTCTCACTTTTATGCAATCTATTGCTCCAGTTAAAATAAGAAGGTCCTTTTTTTAAGAGAATGTAAAAATTTCAAAACATTACTATATGTCTAAAAAAAACTTGGTAGGTCTAGATTAGGATGAGTTTAGGAACGCTCAAGCTATGAACAAGTAATTACTTGTTTACTGTAGATGGTTTAATTTCTCTATAACTTAGTGTTGTCATTTATAAAGAAGCTGATCACTTGGAATACCTCATCAAAAATTATAGAGGGAAAGGAGTTAGACCTGTGATTTTCTTGCTATAGACAACAATCAGAGGGGGAAATTTCACCTACCAGGATGGGCTGGCACCTTTACTGCCACCTGTGGTCTTGAGTAGTGACCTAAACCTTGGAGAGGTTGAGTAAGTTAAAGAGGTTAAGGGTCATCTATCTGGTACTGTTAGAAGTAGAACATGAACCCAGTCTTGTTGACTTTATGGACTAGCTCTCTATCCAGTTTGCCAGTTATTGATTTAAAGGTACTAAGTAGTGGTAATCTGTGGCTGTGTGATCAATGATTAATGTGGGGAAAATGGTTCAGAGAATCATTGAAATGGACAGATATTAGTGATGTGACATGGCAGTGTAGTTGACATTTGAGAACCTTCCAATCAGTTCCAAAGTGCGTCACTTTTGTTTTTGAAAGTTAGATGTTGAATTTACTATACACTTAAAAATAAAAGCCAGCTGCACAACAAAGAGATCCATGCTTCCTTGTAAAATTCTCTTTCAGTTATTTTGTGTATCTGGAAGTGACTAATACATTTATGTGATCATATTTTTTGATGAATAACTCTTAAAGAAGAAAAGAGAAGAGATTTCATTCATATTTTTGAAATATCTATTGTCTCACCACAAAACTGTTGGTCAACGAGTTTCAGGCCTTTTTTACAGATTGGACAGCTGATTGACCCCAGACATAGGGTAAAGGTCCCAGCAATTGAAATAAAAATTTGACTTTGTCCTATGCCCTAGCAACTATCACTCTTCTCTTGCCTTCTCCCAGTAAATTCATGACACCAGTAAAGCTATGGAGTTCTAGCTGAAATGAAAAAAACAACTACATAGTTTGACAGAGATGAATCATTTCTACTGGTGGGTTTTCCCTTTGAAAATTAGTATGATCCTGGCAATATAGAAAATAAGGCATGAGGTAGAAATCACTATAATACTAGAGGTTTAGTGCCAACTCCAGTGGGAGAGAAAGCCACTTGTTAAATTTCAATGTGAGCATATACACCTTGGAAATTGCCAAATGCTACAAATCAGAGCTTGATTTATTTATTTTTTAATTATCTAGACTTAAGAAAGTGATAGAGAAAATGCCAATAATGCAGATTAAACCTAAAAGTATAGCCTACATGCACTTCCCCCTCCTCCCCAAGAGCTGGTTATTATACATTTTCTAGCACATACTTGAATGTAACTGAGTTCAGGTAAAATTTTGGTTTAAGAAAACTGAGAGAAACTCAACAAAAATCAACTTTTCTCATTTTTATTTATATTGATTTCTATGGATCTGATATCCATGAATACATGCATACCAGGCCAATTTATTGCCTCCAATGTAGTGGAAGAATGAATTCAATTTTTAGGATTCTGTTTGAAAAGAATATAGTTCGCCTCAACCCATACTATTTTTCTTTGTTTTGGTTCTTAAGAAGTGTACTGAACCCTATACAAACTCGAAGCCTACACAGGATTCTTGTTCTTTAGCCTTATAAGTTAAATAAGGAAAACAATGTAGACAGGATATAAAGGAGATTATAAAATGGAGAGACGTGCCTCCAAAAAGGAAGAAATCTTACTATTTACATTTTATTTTTTCCTTTTTTCTTCTCTAACCCTCCCTTTTCTCAAGGGAAAATCTATTATACAGTAGTAAATCTAAGTTCTTAGATGAATTAACAATGACAACTCTTGCTTCTGTAGTGCTTTAAAATTAAATAGCACTAATATTATCGTCTTTATTCTACCTATGAGGAAAATGAGACCCCCAAATCTCAAGTGATCTATCCAAGGTCACAAAACTCATGTGCATCAAATTCTGGGTTGAAATCTAGGCTTTCTCTTTCCATTTATTTCCATTATACCATGCCACTTCTCCCTTGAAAATGAAGTAGTGTGTCAATTTAAAACTAGTGTTTTTTGTAGCACATGCTACATTTCAGTAGATTAAAAAGAAAGTCATTTGAGAACAGTGATGGTTTTTCTTCTTTGTCTTCAAATCCTCAGTATCTATTACTCTGCTTGGCAGATAATATTTATTTAATTGAATTGAGATTGTAAGGACTTATCTCTTCTGTTCTTACTTTTTGAATTGGAAAGAAATTTTATTAGTGCCAGTGGTCAACTTGAATAAAAAGAAACAATTGGCCTCTTGGAGTTAAAAAACAGAGTTCTGTCTTTGTACTTAAAACTTGTATTTTTCCCAGTACCTACTGTAATACTTTGTACATGAAGTGTTCCTTAAATATTTGTTTTGTTGAGAACAAAGGGAAAGAATTGCTGAGAAGATGCCTGTACTCCAAACAAAAGAAACCATCTGGGACATAAAAAGTAGGAATTTCTCTTGTAATTAGATAGTAAGTAGGGTGGAGGTAGTCAAAAGAGCCCTGGACTTAAGAGTCAGAGGTCTTCGGTTCTATTGCCAGCCCTGATCCTTACTTGATGGGTGACTGAGAAAAGTCATTTCACCACTCTGGTCTTCAGACCACTCATCTATAGAGTAAGAGATTTGTATTATATGGGTTCTCAGGACCTCCTCAGCACTAGAGTTTTGTGATTTGGAGAATCAAGTCCTTAAGAGTCCACAGAACTGTATGTGAATCTTTAACACAAACATTTCAGGTTAACTGTAAGACTAAGACAAATTAGAAAAATAAAACAAATGGCATATGGAATATGACGACTTCTGATGCAGAGCAATAATTCATCCTAAACATTCAGACAAATATTCATTTTTATACCCTGCTAGCCTCACTAAGGATAATGATACTGCTCTCTCTCTCTCTCCCTCTCTCTCTCTCTCTTTCTCACTCTCTCTCCCTCCCTTCTTCTCTCTCTCTCTTTTCTCTTTCTCTCTCACTCTCTCTCCTCTCTCCACTTCTCCCTCTCTCTCTCCCCCTCTCTCTCCCTCTCTCTCTCTCACTCTTTCTCGCTCTCTCTCCCTCCTTCTCTCTCTCTCTTTTCTCTTTCTCTCTCACTCTCTCTCCTCTCTCTCTTCTTATGAGCCAAGCTTAAATAGACACTTAAAATATAAATGGAGGTAGCACGGATAGTAAGAGAGATTCTGAAGCTGCTGGTGATATATATATATATATATATATATATATATATATATATATATATATATATATGTATATGTGTATATATATATGTATGTATGTATGTATTTTTTTTTGTCTCCAGGTGAGAGAGACAGGGATAACAGGCATGTGAATAGCTGTGGTGGAGAGATTGCAGGGAGAGAGCAATGAATGTTAAGTCATGGTACAGCGGGCAGGAAAGGCTCTGCAATAATGTTCCCTCTAAAACTGAAGGGCCCAACTTTGCTATTTTGGAGACTGTCGAAAGAAATCTGCTTAATGTGAGAGCAGCGAGGTGGACATAAAGCCATACTTTATTAATATATGTGCATTTCACAAAATGCATTTTTGAAAATGCTGGCAGATAGATTTTTTTTTTACAAAGAGAATAAAAACTGTAGAGAGCAGTTTTTGGCAGCAGCAGATTTTAAATTGTGCTACAGATTAGCTCCAAGTTACAAAGAACCCTTCCTGAGTCAGCGAAATAGTGGAATGAGGGTCAGCAGAGTTGGTTCAGTCCTAGTGGGTAACATAATAACTCAGGGAAAGTTGATTTAATCCATTTGGGTGATAGGACAAATGTTTTGATTTCACCTTCCTAGTTTAATAGGGTAGCTGTGTGAGGACCTGCTGTGATTAACAGTGCTTTTGTTGTGCTTGTAGGAAGTCTTTCTTCTGGCAAAAATCCAGTGTCCTTGGGAAAAATGATCTTCTCATAATTCCCCTTAAACAAAAGTAAGTGTACCCTCTGGTTTGAATGGATGCTCCATTTCTAGGTTCCCCCCACCCCTACTCCCAGGGGCAGCATGATTAAGCATGACTAGCTAGATCTTATCCTAGTCTGCCATTAACTTGCTGTGGGGCCTTGGGCTAGTTAGACCATTGAGTAATTGGACCTCCCAAGACTTAATATATGCTTTCCTACTGGAATAGTAGGAAATCATATGCACCCAAGCAAGGGTGTATATGATATTTTTTGGGGGGGGGTGAGAATGAGGAAGATAGGATAACTTTATCAGACTTGTGATTTTGTTGGTTTGGATAACTCCTACAGATGCTAATGGGCACATAGGCTCTTAGAGAGTTGTTTGAAGGTGCTGAAAAATTAAGTGACTTATCCAGGCTCTCCAGCCAGTATGCATCAAAAGTGGTACTTGAACCTACTTTGTCATGACTGTTCTCTACCTAGGCTTTCTATACACCTTATGTCATGTTGTATTTCACATTCTAAAGTGTTGAAAAAACATCTGTTTATTTTGAAAATTTTAGGATTATTATTGACTTGATCCATATTTTCTTGCTCTGGACATTAAAAATAGAATTAAATGTTTTTAAAATAATTGAAATCAACTTTCAAGTGGACAGTGTTTTAAGTTGTACAAAGTGCTATCATAGGATCACAGAATTAAGAGCTGGAAGGGACAGTAGAGTGTAGTTGAAATTTCTCCTTTTAAATATGGGGAAACTGAGGCCAAGAGAGATTGAGAGACATAGATTCTAGGAACGAGGAGGTGACAGTTCTGCTATATTTTGTTCTAGTCAGGTCACATATGGAGTGTTGTGTTCAGTTCTGGGTCTCCTATTTTAGACAGGATGTTGCTAAGGGAGGATTAGCAAGAGGGTCAAGAGCCCTGATACCATGCCACATGAGAACTGGTTGAAGGAACTAGATATATTTGGCCTGAACAAAAGAAGATTCCATTGGGATAAAATTACCTTCTTTCAGTTACTTTAAGAAATCTTTAAGAAAGAGGGATTAGACTGGTTTTGATTCAACCAAGAAGACTGAAAAATTAATAATACTTAGTTACATAAAAGTAGAATGACTTCCCCAGGAGGGAGTGAATTTCTCTTCATTGGAGGCCTTCAATAAAAGACTAGATGATACCAGTTGGATATGGTATATAGGGGTATCATTTGGGGAACAGTATGGGTTGAATTTGTGGTGTCTTCCAATTCTAAAATTCTCTAATTCTCTAATTCCTTGATTTTCTGAAGTGATTTACCTAAGCTTTGTCCACAGTCCTGTGAATTAGGTGGTGCAGGTATTAACAATGCCATTTTTCAACTGAGGAGACTGAGACTTAGTCATTAAATGACTTGCTTATAATTACACAGCCATTAATTTGTGTCTAGGTATGAAACCAGATCTTCTAATTTCAAATAAAACATTCTTTCAGCAAGACTGATCCTTGGCTGTAACTTCACAATAGTCTTCTCAAGAAGAGATCTTTTAGTAGTCTCTCTGTTATCTGTATTCCACTTGTGGAATTCTAAATCCAGAAATATTCCAATGTATACAGTCACTCATAGGATGACAATGAGCCCTCTTAACAATGCATGAGATCTTTTAGAAGTCCGCTAGATGGTGCTAGAGCCTACTTCTGTATCCTGGTACATCAAGGTGATTGGATCACAATCCAGTTCCTACTGAGACGCTTTTGGAATTAAACAAAGTACCAACTGTAATGGTTGGAGTGATTTGAGTTTGCTTTATTTTTAGTACAAAATATCATTTTTGAAGTGTATCTTCCCTAATTTATATTCCTTCTAATTGTATAGACACCACTTAGAGGGATGAAAATTAGGGAGGCACTCCCCAGGTTGGCATAGAAGCACATCTCCACCTTCATCATAGCATGAGTAATGCAATTTTCAATGGGCATAGGATCATTTTTTATTTGTAGAAAGTCCTTTAATTCACTAAATGTGGTTGAAAGCAGAGCGGACAGGAGACTTGGTTTCTTTCTATCTTTAGTTCCACTACTGATTGATTCACTATGGGGAGAGGCACGTAACTGCTCTGTGCCCTAGTTTTTCCATTTAAAAAATAGAAATAAAATGTGGGCCACTTTACTTCAAAAGGGCACTCAGAAGATGAATGGGTTAGTGTCTTTAAAAGTACCATGTGATTGTTGGGGAAATAGGGCTATATTAGTTTCACCCAACTAGGTCTAAAAAGTTATGAGGCCCACAGACTCTTCATGGCCCACAAAATTGGCATCAATGACAGCTCTGTGCTTACCATACTTACCTTTTATTCCTTCTTACTCTTTGCCAGTTCCCACTCAGTTCTACTGATTTCTATCTCAATAAGTTAAGGTTGAAAAATTACCATCATAGAAAGGAATTAGTAGGTATTTATAGACACAGTCCTAAGTTTCTTAAAATAGGAATTGATCCCATCTTCCAAGTTGTGCCATTTAAATGGTTGTTCAAACTGGGTATGTATTCTATCATGAGGAGAGGATGTTTCTAGGCAAAAGACTGAAGTGAGGAGGTATTAATTGAGAGGACTGGATTTCTTGATCGTTTTCTAATAAATCTTCCTTTAAAAATCTGGAAATCCACCTGAAGATCTTCCTCTAGGAATGCCAATGGATAGAATGTTAGTATTGGAATTAGGAAGTCCTGATTTCAAAACCAGCTTCAGAGACTTACTAGCCATGTGACCCTGGTCAAGTCACTTAACCTCTATCTGCCTCAGTTTTTTCAACTATAAAATGAGAGTCCTAAGAGCACCTACATCTGAGGTTTGTTGTAAAGAACCAATGAGATAATATCTGTATAGCACTTAGCACAGAGCTTGACATGTTATCGTTGTGTCCAACTTTTTTTGATCCCATGGACCATAGCATACCAGGGCCTTCTATCCTCCACTGTCTCTCAAAGACTTGGCACATAGTAGACACTTAATATATGCAGATGATAAGCAAAAAAATATAACTTGGGGAGGGCACTTAAGAGCTGGGTGATGAGGAAACTGCAATATATATACATGCAATATATATAGTATATCATTACATATTTTGAGATTATATAGAGTGATAGTTTAGTATACAATTTTATATAGTGATATAGGCATAACACAGAGAATATAGACACTATATATACATGTGTATACATACACACATATATTTACATGTGCATATATATGTACATATGTTACCTAACTACTTTGTATTTAAATACTTTGTATTTATATTGCATTTCTTTTACGTTGATGAGTATACATAGATGTTGTCTCCTAATTAGAAAGTAAGTTTGCAGAGAGTAGGGACTATCTTTGTCCTAATTCAGTGCCTGGCACATAGTAGGTTCTCAGTAAATATTTCTGATTAATATATTTACTCCCATTATCTGATTCTCATTAGCAATGTATATTTTTTCTTTTCTACAGGGAGCACATTGAAAAAATGTTTATTTTTATGTTTAAACTACACTTTGTTATCTCTCAGCAAATGAAAAGTATTTTGTCTCTTACATTTCAAAATAAAATGTAATTTACTCTTGCCTTCTTTACTCTTTATACCTAGTTTGTTATCAAAGCCTTCCGCTTTTTACTGCCTGTTTTATTTTTAATATCCAATTTTCCCTCTTTGCCAGCACTGCGAAAGCTCAAAGCTCTTGTAGGTTTTCTTCTCTGTGGTCTCCAGGTAGAATGCAGGACTTTATGGAAGATCCAAGTTAAAACCTTATCTCTCTCAATCACTAATGATACAATCCTGGACAGATCATTGACTGTCTTTAAGCCTCAGTTTCACTATGTGTAAAATGAGGATGCTAATAGCTGTAGAATATAATAACAATATTAATTAATTATAATTTATTAATATTAATTAATTATTAATGATATAATAAGTCTCCTGAGACTGATGTAAAGCTCCAATGAGATGATTCATGTAGAACATTTTGCAGACTTTGAATTGATATAAGTCTGTTGTTAGTATTATTCAAAGCTTTTCCCTTCGTTTACCTTTTACCCTGCATCTAACAGGGCAGGTATGGTTACATAACTTGCTTTTCAATAGCAATCTTAAAACTTCTGTACTATTCTGCCTTTCTGTCCACACTCTATTAATTCAAAAGTATAATTCAAATTAAGAAATATTTGTTAAGAAGCTTATCTGTGCAAGACACAAAGGAAACACAGATGAAAAATGACAAATTCCTGGCTGTTGAGGAATTTGTAGTCTATGGGGAACACAGACAAGTATCTAAGATGAATAGAAAAGGGACAAAGGAGAGAGATAAAGTACCCTCTAGGAAAATCTAAGCAGGGAGGCAAAAGGCGGGAGGTGAAAGAGATAAGGGAAGGCTTTCTAGAGGAGGTAAAAGAGGAAAAGAATTATTTAATACATGGAGATGAGGAAGGAGTATATTCCAAAAATTGGGGTTAGGCTACATAAAGTGAAAGAAGCAGAAGACTCTTGGTTAGGATCAAGGAACATCTGATTGTCTAGTTTGGCTGGGATGTAAAAAGAGTGAAAGTAAAATAAGCTTGAAAGATACACTGGGCCAAGATTATGGAGGGCTGTAATGACAGACTAATGCGCTATAAGTGGTTCTTGGATTATATCTTGCCATGATTTTGTTTCTTGGCTTTCATATCACTAAACATTTCAATGAATGCCAAAAAAAATTTTTTAGCTAGTTATTTTTTTATTTTATCTACCTGAATACCAAACATATTTGGAAAATAATTGCTTTTTCTAAAAAATAGTTTTTTATGAATGTTTAGAATTGTATTCTTATAAATTTAGGGTGTTGCTCAGCTACATATGGTTTCCCTATATGTGTATATATGGATGTATGACTTAGAGTTTCAATCAATCAATAAGTATTTATTAAGTATCTATATGCTAGGCAGACGGGTGGAACAGTGGGTAGAGGGCTGGACTCAGGAAAACTCATCTTCCTTAGTTCAAATCTGGCCTCACACACTTACTAGCCATGTGACCTTAGGTGGGTTACTTAACCCTGTTTGTCTGAGTTTCCTCATCAGTAAAATGAGCTGGAGAAGGAAATGGCAAACCATTCCAGCATCTTTGCCAAGAAAACCCCAAATGGAGTCACAAAGAGTTGAACACGCCTGAGAAACAATTGAAATAACAACAACTACATGCTAGGCATTCTGCTAAGCAATGAAAATATAAGTAGAAAGAAACAATTTCAATTTCAGGAGCCTATATCCTATTGGAGGAATTCTTTATACTTACATATGCATGTATACATCCATGTATGGAATAAATGAGAAGAAAATGAATACCAATAAATGCCAAGTAGTTAATGTAAGATCACAAGGTGGAGTGCACTAGCACATGAAGGGATTGGGGGAAAGGCTAAGGGAACAGACATTTATCAGGTGCGTTCTACGCACTCGCCACTGCTTGCCACTTTACAGACATCACATCTGGTCCTCACAATAGCCCTAGGAA
Source organism: Potorous gilbertii (assembly GCA_028658325.1). NCBI lineage: Eukaryota > Metazoa > Chordata > Mammalia > Diprotodontia > Potoroidae > Potorous > Potorous gilbertii. The sequence continues at coordinate 48,920,467 of CM053774.1, read as the reverse complement.
ATAGGAGCTGTTATTATTTCCATTTGACAATTGAGGAAACTGACAGACAGAAGTTTAAGTGACTTGCCCAGGGTCACATAGTATTAAGTATTTGAATTTAGATTTGAACTCTGATCCTTTTGACTTCAGATCTAGCATTCTATCTGTTTCCCATGAGGAATGACCGTATGTAGAAGGTAGTGCTTGAGCTATATCTAGACCAATAGAAGCATACTATGAGGTGGAAATTAAAAGGGCATTCCAAGAAAGTGGTCAGTGAGTTCAAAGGCACTGAGAGAGGTGACGGAAGTGTTGCTTATGAGGAAGAGAAAGATGGCCAGTTTTGCTGAACAGAAAAGCGCAGTGGGAGGTGGAGGGGAGGGAGATTGGGGGAGGGAGAATGACAATGAAACAGAAAGACAAATTGAAGCCAGGTTGTGAAGGCTTTTAAAACTTAAACAGAAAAGTTTATGTTTGATTCTAGAAGCCATAGGAAGCCAATTTGTATTTAGTTCCTGACGGCACCTGGCACATGTGGGAGCCATTTGTACTGGAGGAGAAGGATAATGATGATGAACATTGAGAGCCTGCACTTCAGAAGGGAAATAGGTTCATCTTTACCAGATTTTAATATTCTCTTGCCACATGAGATTTAAGTTTTGAAGCAGATTTGGGTCTTCCAGACATTGACCTTTGTGTTAAAACAACAATAAACAACAAAAATTCAGGTCTAGAATAAAAGAAAAAGTTATGCAATTCCTTAAGATGAAGGCAAGTTTGTTCAGAACAACATGTTGATAGACTGAGGAAAAAATGAGACACATGGATTAAATTTATCTTTGAAATACACAATTTAACTTTTAAATGAAGGGGAAAAATGCTTGGGGCAGAATGTGTTTTTGGTTTGGTTAAAGCCTAAACGCCATGAGCTTCTCTCACTCCCTTCTAAGGCCCATATGCACTTGGTATATCCATGAACTGCAAAATGGAAACTGACAGGGCAGGACAGGATTGGATAACTTTACAGAATTGTTCAAAATTACTCTCTTGGTGGGTCAGCGTCTTTGGCCACCAGCAGCTGCTCACTTCTTGGCAATCCAGTGTGAGGAGATGAGGTATGTAAGGAATGGTTGCTGCATGGTCCAGAATATTTATCCTCCTTAAAACTTTTCTAAACTGATCTTTAAAAGTTATGGTAAAATGTCCAAAGGGGAATTGGGAAACAGGATTGTTAGATGTGACCAAGAGAACCACGCAAAAGATTGGAAAAAATTGGTAAGGTGAGCTTAGAAGCTACAAGTCTATCTTTTAAAATTTAAATAAATTTATCTTTTTATCCTTTGTTTGGTAAAGGCATTTTCATTACGTTTTCAGTGCATTTCCCTGCATTCCTTCTGAGATTAGCATTCATTTATGCTGTATGTATGTTGTACATAGTGGTTTGTGTGTTTGCTGCATTCAAATGTGATCTCCTTGAGACCAGAATTATGTCATTGCTTTTCTTTTTTATTCTCAGGATTCAGCATAGTGCCTGACTTATAGAAAACCTTTAAAAAATACTTGTTGACTGATTAACTGCTCCACAAGTGATTCAGACCTGAATTAACCCTTGGTTAACCCCAGGTAGAACTGATATAGCATACTTCATCTGATTCCCATTCAGCAAATGCCAGACAGCTATCATATCAAACTTTCTAAAATTCTCTTCAGGTCCTTAACTGGCTTTTGTTTTGGTTGTGATTATCTTTTTATTAGATTTATTTAGGTCTTAAAAGAGCATAATAAGGCCCCTATTATAGTTTTGCTGTCTATTTCTCCCTTTAATTTGATTTACTTTTCCTTTAAGTATTTAAAACCTATGTCATTTGATACACACATATTAAGTATTGTTGCAATTTCATTCTCTATGGTGCATTTAAGCATAATATAATTTCCATGCTTATCTCTTTTTCTCTTCTTTATTTTTACTGTTTCTTGTCTGAGATCACCATTCCTTTTTTTTTTTTTTGCTTGCTTAAGGAGTAATAAATAGTATTCCAGTCCTTAATTTTAGCTTAGTGTGACATTTTGTAAGCAATATATTGTTGTATCCTACATTCTAAATCCATTCTGTTACCCCCTTATGTTTTATGGGTAAGTTCATCTTATTGCTGTTCACATATTGTTAATTTCTTTCATTGCCTGTTATCTTTCTCTTTACAGTGAAAATAAAGGTAGTGAAAGGGAACAAATGTGAATGTTAGTGGGTCTGGGGTGGAAGTAGTCTTCTCCTACTCCAGGTGTCCTTCCCTTCTTTACCTTGTCTAGGTTCAGATAATGGATTTTTATACTTTTTTTAGTTTTAATCCTACATTTGTTTGTTTTGCTTGGATCTAGATCCTCCCCAATTCTATCTTCCCTTTTAAACTTCCTTTTCCCTTTTCATTTTCAGGTCTTGCTTCTTTGTTGATTTTAATATTTTTCTACAACAAAATGTAAGGCAAGAGAGTATACAAAAATGTGTGTATATTTGGGTATGTTCAACCTTCCTTTGTTCAGTTCAGATAAGAGCAATGTTCATAACAAGTCTGTTCCCTTCCCTCATCCCTTCCTCATTGTTTGGATCATTTTTCTTGACTATTTCAGTTATGAGAGATAGTTCCTTTTTCTGCTTGTTCTTTTCTTTCCTTAAAATTGTCAATTGTCAATACAAAACAACTAGCTCAAGTTCCTTTGTTTTTCTTGGGTTTCAAAGTTCTATCCAATTCTGTTTTTTCATTAAGAGTGCTTAATGATCCTCTATTCTATTAAATTCCCTCTTTAAGATTATAGTCCATCTTGTAGAGTGTATATTTTTTGTTACTAGTCTTTTTCTTTTTCTCTGTGGAATGTTTTATTTGAAGACTTTTTAGTCTTTTTTATTTGTTACACCATAAGTTTTTGTAATTCTGTTCATGTGTCCTTTCTTATTGTTTCAGTATTTTTTCTTTGATCTCATTGCTTTAGAATTTGACTGGGATATTCTGTTTTTTTCCCCAAATTTTTAAATTTGATATTTTATTTTTCCCCAATTACATGTAGAAATAATTTTCAACATTCATTTAAAAAAATCAAGTCCCAAATTCTCTCCCTCTTTCCCAACTTCTGCATTGAGAAAGCAAGTGATTTGATATAGATTATACATGTTCAACATGACTAATATGGAAATATATTCAAAGCATATTTTCATATTAGTCATGCTGTAAAATAAAATAGACCAAAATAAAAACCCAAGAAAAATAAAGTAAAACAAGTAGGCTTTTTATCAGTATTCAGACTCTATCAGTTCTTTCTCTCAAGGTAGATAGCATTTTTCGTAATAAGTTCTTCAGAGTTCTCTTAGATCATTGTACTACTGAGAATAATTAAGTCATTCACCGTTGATCATCTTACAATTTTGCTTTTTCTATGTACAATGGTCTCCTGGTTCTACTCATTTCACTTTGCATCAGTACATGTGAGTCTGTCAAAGTTTCTCTGAGAGCCTCTAGCTCACCATTTCTTATATTACAATAGTATTCTATCAAAATCATATACCACAAATTGTTCAGCCATTACCAAATTTATGGGCATCCCCTCAATTTCCAATTCTTTACCATCAGAAAAGAGCTACTATCAATATTTGGGCATAGTTTCAACTACATAATAGTTGAATCAGTTCATATCTCCACCAATGGTCCATTAGTGTCTCAATTTTTCCATATCTCCAATATTTATCATTCCACTTTTCTCTCCTATTAGTCTAATAGGTGTGACATAGTACCTCAGTGTTATTTTAATTTTCATTTCTCCAATCAATAGTGATTTAGAGCATTTTTTCATATGGCTATAGATAGTTTTGATTACTTCATCTGAAAACTGATTTTTTATAGTTTGTCAATGTGGAATGCTCTTATTTTTTATAAATTTGACTAATTTCTCTATATATTTGAGTAATGAGGCCTTTATCAGAGAAACTTACTTCAAACAGTTTTTCACATTTATGATTGCTAACTGTGTTTCTATCCATCCTGTTTCCCCTCTTTTTCTTTCTCTCTCCTTTCACCCTGCCTCTATATTTTTACCCCTGAAGGATTATACTCAGTTTTACTGGATAGTTGATTTTTTGGTTTTAATCCTAGCTCCTTTGCCCTCCAGAATATCATATTCCAAGCTTTCTGATCCTTTAATATAGAAGTTACTAAGTCTTGTGTTACCTTGACTGTGATTCCACTATACTTGCATTGTTTATTTCTTACTGCTTACAGTATTTGCTCCTTGAACTTTGAAATTTGGTTGTAATATTCATGGGAGTTTTCATTTGGATTTCTCTTTCAGGAGGTGATTGGTGAAGTCTTTCAATTTCTGTTTTAGCATATCAAGGCAGTTTTCTTTGATAATTTCTTGAAAGACAATACGTAGACTCTTTTTTTGATCATGGCTTTCAGGAAGTCCAATGATTTTAAAATTATCTCTCCTGAACATATTTTCAAGGTCAGTTCTTTTTCTAATAAGATATTTCACATTGTCTTCTATTTTTTCCATTCTTTTGGTTTTATTTTATTGTTTCTTGATGTCTCATAGAGTCATTAGTTTCTACTTTCTCTAATTTTTAAGAAATTATTTTCTTCAGTGAGGTTTTGTACCTCCTTTTCCATTTGGCCAATTCTATTTTTTAATGGGTTCTTTTCTTCAATGAATTTTTGTGCTTCTTTTTCCCTTTGTTCAATTCTATTTTTTACAGAGTTCTCTTCATTAGAGTTTTATACCTCTTTTTACCATTTGCCCTGTTCTGTTTTTTTAAGGTGTTGTTTTCTTCATTATTTTTTGTGCCTCCTTTTCCGAGCTGTTGACTAATTTTTTCAAGATTTTCTTGCATCACTCTTATTTGTCTTCGCAATTTTTCCTCTGCCTCTAATATTTGATTTTTAAAATCCTATTTGAGCTCTTACATGGCCTGAGATCAGTTCATATTTTTCTTGGAGGCTTTGGATATAGAAATTTTGAATTTGCTATCTTCTTCTAATTATGCCCTTTGATCTTCCTAGTCATTATAGTAACTATCTATGGTCAGAACTTTTTTCTGTTGATTGGTCATTTTCCTAGCCTATTTCTTGACTTTTAACTTTTTTTACTAGAGTGGGGTTCTGCTTTCAGGATGGAAGACACACTGTCTCAAGTCTCAGGGGTTTTGTGCAACTGTTTTCAATGATACTTCTTGAGACCTTAAGTTTTCAGTTTTTCCAAGGTAGTATGATCTAAAGAGAGATGTGTTTAGTACTCTCCTGGTCTGTGCTGTGGTCTGTGAGTGACCACAAGCACTTTTTTTTTTTGCTTTGGAACTGTGACAAGGGTTCCTGCTCCATTGCAGCCACAAAGCTCTGATATGCTAGTGCTCCTCCTTTCCCTGGGATTGCTACCCAGGACTACCATCTAGATCTGAGTGTGGGCAAAGCAACAGAGTCCTGCCCCTAGTACCCCAAAAGAGACCCTTGTAATCTTCTTCTGACTGGTTTTTTGATGCCCTTATAACTGTGGGCTGAGAGTTCCAGAAACAGCTGTTGCAATTGCTGATTTATTAACTCCCAAGGCCTGCTTCTCATTTTCTGGGGCTAGGTCTGAGCTGGCTCAGTCTTCATTGGACTGCACTCCACTCTCACTCTAGTGCAATAGATGTTTCTTGCCAAACTTTAAAGTTGTCTTGGGCTGGAAAATTGTTTCTTCCTGTCCTTTTCTGGGTTCTGCTATTCCAAGATTTGTTTTAGGACATTATTTAGAGATCTCTGGAGGAGTTTGGGAGAGAGCTCAGGTAAGTTCTTGCCTTATCTTTGCCAACTTGACTCTGCTGAAGGTTATTTTCAATATATGTTTTCTATCAAAAGATGACCAGTAGATTTTTTTTTTTACTTTTTTCATTTTGCCTTCTTGTTCCAATAGACCTGGGATATTTTCTTTTATGATTTCCTAAAATAATGACATTCATATTTGTGATTTGATCTGTTTTTCAAGTCAGTTGTTTTTGATAGTACATTCACTTCTTTTTCTTCTTCTTTATCATCATCATCATCTTTCGACTTTGTTATGATATATCTTCTTGTCTCCTGAAGCTATTCAGTTCTCTTTATTCCATTCTATTTTTTAGGAAATCTAGCACTTGGGTAAAGTCTTATACCATCTGTTACAAGGTTCTTGTCACCTTTTCATTTTTTATTCCTCAAGAACTCTAATTCTCCATTTTACATTTTGCTTCATTTCTTCCAGGTACTATAGTCACTGTAGCATACCCCCCACCGCCAACTCTCCTTTTCATTGTTATAGAGTGACTTTTTCTGGGTTTACCTCCTCAGCGTTTAGTAACCCATAGTGTTTCTTCATTGTGTTTGGTGTTTTATTTTCTTTATTCATACCTCTGGTGTCATTTATTGCTTTGGGACTTTGTCCCAAGACCAGGTTCTATTTCTTTCTATACTCTTGACTTTGGTAATTAGGCACCATTTGGTTGTATTCCAGTTTTCTGTAATGCTTTGTAACTGACTTCCTTCTCTCTTGGACACAACTTAGATCGTCTTAGAGTGGGGGATCTGTAACTTGGGGCCCATTACCTGTTGATAACTGCAGTTCAGTATAACTGGATCATATGTATTTTATTTTATTTATTTTTTGAGAATGGATCCTTAGACTTTACCAGACTTCCCATGGTGTCCATGATACAAAAAAGGTTATAAAATCTTGCCTTAAAGGAGTTTGCTGTTGTTTATCTTTAAATTTATTGATTATTATTCAATCTGTAGTTCTTTTAAGAAGTTTCCTATAGTATATGAGGGAGAATTGAGCTCCTCAATGACTTTTCAAACCACCGTTTTAGCTAGAAATGAATTATAGCCATATTTTTAGAAGTAATATTCCACATTGGAGCACACATTTACCATTACATAATGAAACAAAGATGAAAATAATATAGATTTTTTTCTCTAGCTTTCTTGTTCATTGATTATTAATAAATAAATCATTTGATATTGGAGTGCAAAATTCTTTAAGGCTTTCAACAATTTTACATCACATACATACATCATCAGATTCCTTGAAAGATATGACAATAGAGATAATCCTTATTTAAGGATCTCACCATAAGTATGAGCTAGAGACATAAGACAGGAAGATCACAAAAGTATTTATAGAGTAGGCTTCATGCTGAAATGAGATTCCCTGTTCATAGTCAGGTCCTCCAGATATTCATGTTTGTTCAGAACATCATGCTGGTTACACCAAACCCCAGAATACTGCAAAGTCTTGAAGAGATCCAGAACCATTCAAAAGAGCTTGACATAACCATCTATATATGAGTCGCACAATAACAGATATAAGGAATGTTATGGTCTATCAGATCCACTTTGTATTTGAAAGAAATTTGTAACAAGTTGTGCAATTTCTGCTTGAAGATTTTGAATGAGGAAGAATCTGCCAACTCTGAAAGCAGATCATTCCTCTTTTGAATGCCTTTAATTGTTATAGTATTTCCTAACATTAAAAGTCTAAATTTGCCTCTTTGTACCTTGTACTAATTATCTTGATTCTGCCATCTGGGTCTAAACAGAACAAATATGATTCCACTTATGTAACAGTCCCTCTAATACTTAAACATAGTTGTCATATTCTTAAATCATCTCTTCTTCATGCTGAACACTATTTGTTTCTTCAACCAAATCTTCAGATAGCATGGACATTATAATATCCCTTCACCATCCCAGTTGTCTTCCTCTGGATGCTTTCCAGTTTGCCAATGTTCCTTCTGATTGTTGTATCCTGAAGTCATTACAGTACTCCAGATGCGGTCTGCCTGAGGCAGAGTACAATAATAGCATCACCTTATTCTTGGAAGATTTCTTCTTAATGCAGGCCAAGGTCACATTAACCTTTTTGACTGTCTCATCCCATTACTCACTTATATTGAAGTTTCAGTGCACTAAAACCCAGATCTTTTTCAGAATTACTGAAACATGCCTCCCCTCTCTTCTATTTGTGATGGTTACTTTTTGAACCTAAGTGTAAGGCTTTACAATATTTATATTTAACTTCCTTTGATTAAATTCAGCCCAATTCTAGCCCATCAAGATTTCTGTGGACTCTGGCTCTATTGTGTCAGCCAACACTCCCAGCTTTTATATTTGTGAATTTGATGAGCAGAACTTCAGTGGTTTTAACTATGTCATTGCTAAAAATGTGGAACAGGGAATGGCCAAGCACAGATGCCTGGGTCATTCCACTTAGAAAAAACAAAGTGATGAAGAACATCTATTATCCAGATTATAGCATGAAGTTAGATAGATAAATTATAGAATTTGTCCAGCAGTTTATAAAACTGGAAAAGACAATCTAGATAGACAGTGGTTTGGTCCAAAACTTAAAGAGAAAGAGGATAAAGGGATAGATTGATTTCAGGAAATGTCAGAGTTCCTTTAGTGATCCCAAACTTCTTTTTAATATGAACATTCTGCTAGTAGTCACTGCATGGTTTCATGATACTTTCTTCTCTCTAGGTTTTTATGATACTACTACCCTGTTTCTCCTCCTACCTGTCTAACCACTCTTCATTCTCCTTTGTTGGATTTTTATTCAGGTCATACCACTAACTATGGGGTCCTTCAAGACTCTGTACTGAACTCTGTACTGACTCTGTACTGTTTCACTAAGTGATCTCATCAGAAACCATGAATTCAATTATTGCTTCTCTCTCTGGATGAATTTCAGGTTTAATTTTCTATCCCCCACTTTTCTCCTGTCTTCCAGACTCATATCTTCATTTGCTTATTGGGTATCTCAAAACTGGATGACTTATAGATATCTTAAACTCAACAAGCCTAAAATTGAACTTATTATTCTCCCTCAAATCCTCTCTGCTTACTTCTTCATAGATTTCCTATTACTGTTGAGGGTAATACAATTCTCCTAGTCACTCAGGTTCATAATCTACATGTTATCCTAAACTCCTTCCTTTTACCATAACCCTAAGTCTCTCTTATATATCTTCCTCCATCCTCTCTGCTCAGCCCTCCTCTGACATTGATACCTTATAGCTCATGCCGAAACTAAACAGCCTACTGGTTGGTTTTCTTACCTCAAGTCCCTCGCCACTTCAGTCCCTCATCCACTTAGCTGTGAAATCATTCTTCCTAAAACAGAGACTTGACCATTTCCTGCCTTGCTTTCCTCAAGCATGAGGAGGGGGAAATGGGATAATTATTGTAAAGAAACAGAAATGTAGTGCTATGTATAAAAAATAGATAAGAGGACAGTGTGAAGGAAGGTGATAATGTCCAATGAGACTGGAAATAGAAATTAGGCTGGATTGAGTAGAGCTTTCAAAGCTCTTTTCAAAAACAGAAGAGTTCACGCTATTCAAGAGATAATAGAAAGTTGCTGGAGTTAATTGTATAGAGAGTCACATAGTCTGTTAAAGAAAATTAATTTGGTAACAGTGTGCAGTATGGACAAGAGTTGGGAAAGACTTGAGGTAGAAAGGTCAATTAAGAAACTTGCAAAAATCTAGATGATAGTTGTTTAGGGCATGAGTAAAGGTGATAGTTGTGTGAAGTGAAAAAATGTGAAAGATATTGTGGAAATAGAAATAAGATTTGGCAGCTGCTGGGTTATGAGATGAGTAAGAGTGAGGAGTTAAAGACAACATCATGTTTGCCAACTTTGATGACTTGAAGGATGGTGGTACTCTCAATGGGAATAGGGAAAAGCGATAGAAGGTTGTGTTTAGAAGGAAAAAACTGATTCCTATTTTGAACATGATGAGTTGGAAATTCTTATAGGAAACACAATTCTCATACAGATAACAGGTAGTTGCTGATGTGAAGGTGGAACTTAGGAAACCAAGTGGGGCTAGATGTATATGTCTGACAGTCTTGTACATAGAGGTGATAATTAAACTCATGGGAGCTGACATTAAAGGAGAGAGGAGAGAAGAGGATCCAGGACAGAGATAGACTTGGGTTCCACTCACCAATGGCATGAATGGTATTCTAGATATTGAAGGAAAAAATAATATTATACTCTGCATTTTAAGCATAAGTCCACAAGAAACAATTTTTTAAATTTGATATTCTAAATTCAAACATTTCTGTCTTTAAGATGTCCAGACTGGCATGCTGTTAAATACATCTCTACTCCAAGACAATTTTTGAGGTAACAATTACATGAATCTGGAACAAGGCCACAGGACTCTTACAAAATACTTTGGAGTTGACATTTTACTATACAAAATAGGGCAACACTCAATAATTTTTCAGTTGCTTTCTTGACCACTACCCTCAAGTGTTCTCTAGAGTAATCAGAAGGGATCAAATACCTTAATCTTTTCTGAATGGGGAAGTTGACACTGCCCCTAGCTAGATCACAGATCAGTCACTTCAGAGGGTGGGAAAGAAGTACACTTACTGAGCTACTCCTTGTTCTGTATTTGGTTTCCACAATTAGTCCCTCATCCTAATTCTTTGTTCTTAACCTTTTAGAACATCTTCTTAAAGGGTAAAGTCTGGAAAGTATTTTAAACTAGAGAAAACATGTAATATTTTAAGTTGAACTACAAAGGATGACTTTAATATGTTTCCACAAAGCAAAGGAAACTTGCTGGGAGCTGACAGACATGTTGGAAAACTAAGATGTCTTTAATATATTTCCACAAAGCAAAGGAAACATATGGAAGCTGACAGACATATTGGAAAACTAAGAGACAGTAGTGTTATGAAAATCTAGAAGAAAGTGTATTCAGGAGCCTAGGATGGTCAGTACTGAGTGTCCTGCAGAGATTTCAAGAAAAATGAAGATTGAGAAAAGGCCATTAGATAATGCAATTAAGAGATTTCCAGTTTTGGGGAGAACAATTTCTATGGAGTGATGGGGTCAGAAGCTAGATTATAGAGCATATGGAAAAGAGAGAGAAAAGAAAGTGTAAACAATGTGTATGTGTGCAGGCAACTTTCTCTAGGCATTTGGCCAAAAAAGGAAGGAGAGATCTAGGATGCCAGCTAACAGGGATGGGGCGCAGTGAGGATTTGTTAGTTTTGTTTGTTTGTTTTAGGTTGAGGGGGAGGTATGAGTATATTTCTAGGTGGCAGGAGATAAGTTAGGGAGATTTTTCTCTCTACTAGAAGATTATGGAGAAAATGGGTATAATAGTGTTAGGGAATATATAATGGTGAATATGACAAGAGACTCTTACTTGTTGTTGTTGTCAAAGTTGTCAAAGAGAAAGCTCAATTCTTCATCAGAAACTGGAGTAAAGGAAAATTAATAGAAGACGATGTTCAGGGGGTAATGAGATAAGAAGGAAGAAGGAGGTTATGGTGAATGACCTCAATTTTTTTTTTGTAAAATATGAGGCAATATATTCAGCTGAAAGGGTCAGAGAAAGGGATGAAGTGGGAAGACTGAAGAGGGAAGAAAAGATTTGGAACAGTCTCTGTGGTTAGCGGGATAAAAAAATCAGTTAGGTAGCAGAATTGCATTGCTGCTACAAGAATCCCACTGAGATTAGATAATACATCTGCAGCATACCCAGTTTACTTCAACTCTTGTCAGCAGCTTGTGTGAAGGGATACAGATGGCAGAATTAATCCAGGCTTGAGGTTTGGCAAAATGTGAAGAACCAAAGGAAAATGAAGAAAGGGATTCAGAGTAGAATGGAGTGTTGTAACTGAATGTGGAGTTTGAAAGTGGGAAAGGAAGAGAGAGTAGCCTACCTTTCCATGTAGTCCCCTCCATGAACCCCACAATCTAGATATATGGGCTGGTTTGTGGTTCCTCACATATAGCACTACATTTACTGACTCTGCCTTTTCACTGGCTGGGCACCATTTCTTAAATGTTCTTCCTCTTTATCTCTGCCTTCTGGAGATTTTTTTGCTTTTCTTGCTCTTCTTTCATTCTTGCAGAGGACCAATGATACCAACAGTGTGATGTCTTGACTTGCAAGTGAATTGGACTTAAGTGAGGTAGAGCTGTGAAGAGCCATCAGCCTCACTCTTTCATCCAGAGTCATCGGAGTCCAGTGGTAATACATAGATCAGGATGACTCTGATGGCCCAGGATACAGTGGGAGACCTTGACCTTTTTAAATTGAGGTCTTTCCTGCATCTTGGTTTGTCTGAGGAAATGCCCATTCAGTAGTTAAACATTGGGAAAGAATTGAGGCCTCTTACTTTCCAGGCTTTCTTCAAGATTCAACTGTAATCCCATCCTTTGCAAGAGGCCTTCCCTCTGAGATTAACTTCCTTATATAGCTTTTAACTATAAGTTTAAATAACTATACCTAGTTATTTACAAGTCTTTCCCTCTTTAGAGGTAGCTCAGTGGTACACTGGATATAATGTCAGGCCTGGAGTCAGCAATACTCCCATTTTCCTAAGTTCAAATCTGGCCTCAGTCACTTAGTAGCTGTGTGTCCCTGGGCAAGTCAGTTAGCCCTGTTTACTTGAGTTTCCTCATCATTAACATGAGCTGGAAGAAAATGGCAACTCACTCCAGCGTCTTTGCCAAGAAAATCCTAAATAAGATTATGAAGAGTCTGACACATGGAGAGTCTAGGCATGGCTAAAAACTAATGAACAACAGCAAGCCTATTTAGGATGTGAAATATTTTAGAACAGGGACTGTCTTTGTCTTTATCTTATCTCAAGCACTTACTTGGGTTCCTTTACAGAGTAAGTGCTTAATAAATGTCCACTATCTGACTGACACTTCCATCCCAGAATTGCTCACTTACTCAATTAAAAGAGACACACACACACACACACACACACACATACACACAGGCACGCACATACTAGTAAGACAGGTAGGAGCCCACAAGAAAACTGAAACCTAGGTGAGTTCTTATGTACTGCCTGGGCATAGTCACTATGATGAGGAGGTAGAGAAAGACTTGCCCTTCTCTAGCCCTCACTGGAAAGCTACTTGATGTTACCTGGAAGATCAAAGATAAAGGGCTCCAGCTACATACATCAGGCTCTTCTTTTAATTGATGCAACGCCTTTACCCCACCATTGCCGTGACATATTCATGAAGGGAAAAGATCATAGGATCATTTGCTGGTTGCCATATCATAGCTAAATGTCAAGTCTTCCTAATGCCAGACCAATACATAGCTATAAGCAGGCCCCAAAATTCCCAGGCTATGCTCTGGAACCTAGAAGGGCAATGCAGAGCATGAATTTGTTAAATATATAAGTGGATAGAACAACAAAAATGACAAACAAAAACTGAATGATACAGATTATAATAACCAACCTTGGCCCCAGAGTAATAATATGAGATAGGACGTCCCTTCCTGCTTTGCAGATCTTGCTGTCCAAGGGACTGTCAGAAGTCTTCCCCAGTAGTACAATGCAAAAGCATTGATTCTGTGGTGCTCAGCTTTCCTTATAGTCCAACACTCACAGCCATACATTGCTACATAGCTTTGACTATATAGCTCTTTGTTGGTAAGGTGATGTCTCTGCAGTATGTCGTCCAGATTTGCCGTGGCTTTCTTTCCAAGGAGAAAGCATCTTTTAATTTTATGGCTGCAGTCACTATCTGACCAAAATCTGACACAGCTTCCATTTCTTTTCCTCTGTTTGCCAAGGAGTGATGGGACTAGTTGCCAAGATCTTAAATGTTAAGTTTCAAGCTAGCTTTTACACTCTCCTCTTTTTCCCTCATCAAAATGCTTCTTAATTCCTCTTCACTTTCTGTCATCAAAGGGTATCATCTGCGTATCTGAGATTGTTGCTACTTCTCCCAGCAGCCTTAATTCCAACTTTTGATTCATCCAGTCTGATATTTTGCATGATGTACTCTGTATATGTTAAATAAAATGACAATACCTACAGCCTTGTTGTACTCCTTTCCAATCTCAAACCAATGTTTTCCATATTTGGTTCTATCTGTTGCTTCTTGGCCTGCAACACAGCTTCCTCAGGAGATGATCTGGTACTCCCATCTCTTTGAAAACGTGCAACATTTTGTTGTGATCCACACAAAGGGTTTAGCATAGTCAATGAAACAGAAACAGATATTTTTCTGGAGTTCCCTTGCTTTCTCCATAACCCAGTGAATGTTGGCAATTTGATCTCTAGTTTCTCTACCTCCTTGAAAGCTGGCCTGCTCTTCTGGTAATTCTGGATTCACATATTGCTGAAGTATAAATTGTAGAGAATCTTAAGCATAACCTTGTTGGCATGTGAAATGAATGTAATTGTTCAGTAATTTGAACATTCCTTGGCATTGCCGTTCTTTAGAATTGGGACAAAACGTAATCTTTTCCAGGCCAGTGGCTACTATTGTGTTTTCCAAATTTGCAGGCATATTCTGTACAACACTTTAACAACATCATCTTCTAGGGTCTCAAGTTGCGCAGCTGGAATTTTATCACTCTGTTAGCCTTATTGTTAGCCATGCTTTCTAATGCCCACTTGACTTCATTCTCCAGGATGTCCTGTTCTAGATTAGTATTGTGATTATTGTGATGTTAAGATCTTTCTTGTGTAGATCCTTTCTGTATTTTTGCCACCTTTTCTTAATCTCTTTTGCTTCTGGTAAATCCATGCCATTTTTGTCTTTTATCCTGCTTATTTTTGCATGAAATTTTCCCTTGATTTTCTGTAGTTTTCTTGAGGAGATCTCTCATCTTTCCCATTCTATTGTTTTCTGCTATTTCTTTGCATTGCTCATTTAAGGAAACCTTATCTCACCTTGCTATTCTCTGTAATTCTCCATTCATTTGGATATATCTTTTCCTTTCCTTTTTTCCCTTTAGCTATTTGTAAAGTTTTACTCATTTTGTTCTTGCTCTTCTTTTTCTTTGAAATATTTTTTTGTTACTGCCTCATGTACACTATTGTGAACATTTTTCTATAGTTCTTCAGGTACTCCATCTATCTCTTGAATCTATTCATCACTGCTACTTCATAGTCATGGGTTTGCTATTTAAGTCATGCCTAATATGGTCTTATGGTTTTCCCTACTTTCTTTAATATAAGTCTGAATTTTGCAATAAGAATCTCATGACCTGAGTCACAGTCTACCTCAGGTCTTCTTTTAACTGACTGTATAGCACTTCTCCACCTTTGGCTGCAGAGTATATAATCAATCAGATTTCAGTATTGACTCTCTGGTGATGTCCATGTGTAGAGTCACTTTTTGGTTTGTTGGAAAAAGCATATTTGCTATGACCAGCAAGTTATCTTAAGAAAACACTATTAGTCTCTGCCCTGCTTTATTTTGTACTCCATCATCAAACTTGCCTTATTATCTTTTGATTTCTTATGTTAGCATTCAAATTCCCTATGATGAATGTGACATCTTCTTTTGTGTTATTCTATAAGATGTTGTAGGTTTTCAGAGAACTGTTCAACTTTGTCTTCTTTAGCATCAGTGCTGGAAGCATTGATTTGTATTATTTTGATGCTAGATGGTTTGTCTTGGATTCAAATAGATAATATTAAGTCATTTTTGAGATTATACTGCACTACTGCTTTTTTCATCTTTTTATTGAGTATGAAAGCTACCCCATTTCTTTTAATGAATTACATTCCCTGTGAAATACAGGTAGAAATGTGTAATAGGTAGAAATAGGACTCTTAAGAGATATTTGGAAATCATTACATAGAGAGGTTAGTTAGAACCATGAGAATTGATAACATGACTGAGACAAAATATAAAGAAAGACAGAAGAGCTAGGTGGTGCAGGGATAGAGCACCAGCTGTGGAGTCAGGAAGACTAGGACCTACCTGTGTGACCTTGGGCAAGTCAATTAACCTGAATTGCTGAGAGAGAGAAAGAATGAGAGAGAGAGAGAGAGAGAGAGAGAGAGAGAGAGAGAGAGAAGAGATGGGGAGGAGAAGAACAGAGCTTTGGGGGCCACCATGATTAGGGGTAGGAGATGAATGATGATTCCAAGACTAATCAAAAAGGTTGGAGAACAAAGAAAGAGAAATATCATGGCAGTAAATGAAGGAGAGATTAGTTGGGAGTTTGACTGTATCAAAAGCTTCAGAGAAATGGGATAGAATGAAAACACAATTGTTTAGAAAGGGGAGAGGGTGGAATGTCAGTATAGCATGAAGATGGCTAGGAGTAACTGCTAGTAGAGTGGGCGGGATTATTTTATGGAGAGCTCTCATCAGTTGCTTCTTCATCTGTGAATGGGGATAAGAGTTGTTTGGATGTAAGTGCGTTGTAAACCCTAAATAGCTATATAAGTGTTAGCTATCATCATCACTTCTACCACTGTCATTATTATAGAATAGATTATTATATTAGGTCATAGTTTTGCTGCACTTAAAAGTATCCAGAGAGGAATCATGGTTTAGTGGATAGAGTCCCGTACCAGGAGTTAGTTAGACCTGACCTCAGATCCTGCCCCTTATACTTGTGTGACCATGGGCAAGGCATTTAACCTTTATAAGCCTGTCTTCTTGACTGCAAAAAGGGGATAAAATTTATTACCTCACAAGATACAATGAAGGTATGTAAAGTGTTTTTGCAAATCTTAAAGTGCTATATAAATATCACTGATTAGTATTAATATTAATATTTCAGGGAACACAGTTGGATCTGCTATATATCTAAATCTATGAAGTAAAGTCTTAGAAGAGCAGCAAATTTCTAGGCTGTGGGAGAGAGACAAAGTAAGTATTCATTTCAACAAACATTTATCAAGCAACTACAATGTGGATGACATTGTGGTAGAGAGATGAAAAAAATGACGCAGTTGTTGCCCTCAGATACCTTATAGCTTAGATGGAAGAGTGAGGAATATTAGTAAATAATGTAATAATATTAAGAATGTTATTTAAGTCTAAGAGAACATTGTGGGAGAAAGGGACATCTTTGCAAAGGGAACAAGGGAAGATTTTTATATAATAATTGGTGACTGAGTTGCATCTTGAAGGAAGAGGAGCATTTCAATAATTAAAAGCATTAAAAGTATCTGTTCCAGGTGTAGAGATAGCGCAGATACATTTTCCTTGAAATCCAGATGATATATTCACAACGGATATCTACATTTAATAATTATGGTAGAGAGTATCTAAGTAAATACTAGGATGAATAATACAGCCAGTTATGGACTTGAATGATCAAAGAATGTTATGTGGAGTCCCCAAGAAACCTTAGAGCAGTTTTAACCTTTAATTGCTTAAATTTAGCTACGCTTTAAAAAATTTCAGATATTTAATCCCAGGCACAAACATGGAAAATGATAGAACTAGCTTGGGTGCTCACCATGAAGTATAGGTTAATAACTTTGGATAGTTAGGAACTATCTGTATCATTCACAAGATACCTTAACATAGATATGAAATATTGGGGACCAGACTCTATTGATAGCAGTAAGATTGGAAAAGAGAACTCACTTAAAAGTATTTTAAAGGAAGCTATGATAAAACTACATTTTACTCCTTGATTTTTTCCTCCTATTTACCTCCACTATATCCAAAGTCACAAGCTTAGGTGAATGGGAAAATTTGGTGACATAGACAGACATAAAAAAAGTATGGAAAAGAGAGCCACTTGGGAAGGGAAGATGGTTTTGTTGAGAAGAGGTTAATGAGAAATTATCTAAAAAGATCAACCTAGTAAGTGCCCTTTGGAGACTCTAGACTGGAACTCTGGTGTGATGTCAAAGCTGGTTAGGTAGAAGGACTGTGTTTGTATTAAAGTCATAACTGAAGCTATGAGGATGTGAATGTTTTCACTTTTGTTTATTTAGCACTTTCACTTTTTGTTTAGAAGAACTAAAGAGTGGTGGGCTAAGGCTTAGGAATTCTTCACAATAGAGGTGAGGTAATGAAGAGGAGGAAAGAAGTCCAATTGTAAGAGTCCAGCTTGGCAGAATAATGTATTGGAAGCCAAAGGAGAAGTTGAATTAGGGGGTAGGTAACATGTCAAATATTATTGAAAGTTTTAACAGAATGAAAACTGAATAAAAGGTCATTAGATTTTTCAAAATGGAGTCTGTCTGGAAGTTCTGAACACATTTCAGAAGAAGACGTGTCAGTAAGCAGATTTTATAAGGTGCTTAAGATGAAACAGGTAGCAGATGTAGACTTATTTTACAAGTTTGGAAGTGAAGTGAGAAGGAATTAGGATTGTAGCTAGAGGGGGAAAGCAAAGATTTTTTTTCAAAGATGAGGAAAATACCTAAATACATGCAAATGGGAAAGGAATAAAAAGGAAAATAGTGGAAACGCTGGAGAGAGTATGTGTGAGCCAAGGGCCCTTGGTAGATACGGGGCAATGAATTTATTATATGTTGAATTATAGTAAAATGCTGTTATGGCTATATGTGATAAATTTACAGCCTCATATAACACTCTTTGGTATTCTTTGTATATGTAAATTCTCATATTTATTGATGTTTATGCTCATAGCACAAAAAGAAAATAGAAATATTCACTAAATTAATACAAACCAAATAATTTGCATACAAGTGCAAATAACATGAAAATAACACAACCTAAGGTATTCTAAACAGTAAGTTATATTGTATACTATACTGTGTATGAAATTATACAGAAATTTCCCACAACTTGGATCTTTAGTAATACAAGGCTGATTTTCCAGTTTTCTCCAGTTAATGTTGTGTTGTGTTTGTTCTTTGTTTTGAAAAAGGACCATGACATCTGAGAAATGATGACATGACTTGTGTTTGACTTTGTTTTGAGTGAGGGAGGGCTGTACAAGGGCACCAGTCTCACTTGTCCTCCAGTCATCTGTATCCAGTGACCAGATATTCATCAGGATGACTGTAGATGGCCCAGAATGCAATGGGAGACCTTGACCCCTTTGGCCTTGGGACTATTCACTTAGAGTGAGGTGTGGCACAATACAGTAAATAGGCCTGTTTAAGAAGTAGTCAGGGAGTGACCCCCTTAATGAGCAAAACAAAAATAAATCAAGCTGGAAGGGAAACAGTTACAATTAATAATCACTCTTTAGCCAGGAGGGGTCCAGGAAGCAGTGGAATTTGGGCAAGGATCCAGTTTATAGGCTTCAGAATGCAGTAGGTTTAAGGTCAGAAGGGGAAAGGACAGCAGAGGGCACAGCTCTTTTGAAAGCATTTGCATCAAGGCATAAGGCATGGGGGCTGACCATATGTAATTACATGTGACACTATGATTGACTTACTCCATGGCTCTGTTACTAGTTATGTTGTAATATGCTTGAAAATATATTGTGGTAAAAAAAACACATATATTTTTCCAGTACAAAGAGTTTATTTGGTTGCGTATTCTCTTATCACCTACTTGAACTTCTGTGAGCCAAGATGACAAAGTAAACCATAAATGCTCTCATACCCACCTCACCTTTATTAATCTTGAAACACTCAGAGAATATTACCCCAGGAAAAATACTGGAATAGTGGACCCAGCAGAAGAGGTACAATAGTCTTCTAGCTTGGGAAACCAGGAAGATCGATGGGAAGAGTTCCTTCTGCTGTGGCTGAAGGGGCCCAGGGCAGGCCTGGAGGCATCCAGCAAGACCCACCTTAGCAGACCAGTGGGAGATCCTGAGCCCCAGGGGTTGGAGCCAGGAAGCACCAACACCACACAACCAGGGGAATTGCAGAAATAAGCTTGGACCATTGTCTACCAGCAGCTATGATCTACCACAGTCCTAGGGGAGGAGACATCCAGTAGCCAGACCTCTCCTTCCCCACACCTCAGGCTGTGACTCTCAATGAAAGATTTCACCTGGTCTCCACTAGCTAGCTCCAGCTCAGCACCAGGTGAGCAGCAGCATTATATAATTTCTAGCTAACAGGACCAGAGGACACAGCACATAAAGGCAGTAACCAGGTCCATAGATACAAGCACAGGAAGGGTGGGATAGAGCCCCCATGGCCCAGAAGCACAGATCCACTTTAAAAGCCAGGAATAAGGCAATCACAATGAACAAGACGCAAACTAGAAAAGCAAAGACCACAGAATCTTTTTATGGGGAAAGGGAAGAACAAAATATGAATTCAGAAGAGGTTAGCATTGATGCTATACTGACATCTGAAACCTCAAAAGGGAATATTAACTGGTCTCAAGCCCAAAAAGCATTCTTGGAAGAACTCAAGGAAGATTTAAAAAGTCAAATGACAGAGGCAGAAGAAAATTGACCAGTTATTTCAAAAATAAAATGGACAAAATGGAAAAAAAATTCACTGAAGAAAACAAATCTTTAAAAAGTAAAAAAAAAAGTAAAATTGGTCAAATGGATACAGAGATACAAAAACTAACTGAAGAAAACAATTTGTTAAAAATTAGAACTGGAAAAGTAGAAGCTAATGTTTAGGAGGTATCAAGAATTAGTCAAAGAAAATCTAAAGAATGAAAAATTAGGAGAAAATGTGAAATATCTCATTGGAAAAACAACTGACCTGGAAAATAGATCCAGGGGAGATATTCTAGGAATTAATAGTCTACTTAAAAGCCATAATAAAAAAAGAGTCTGGACAGTATCTTCCAAGAAATCATCAAAGAAAATTGCCCTGAGTTCTTAGAACCAGAAGATAAAATAATCATTGAAAGAATCCATTGATCACATCCTGAAGGAGATCCCCAATTGAAAACTCCAAGAAATAGTGTAGCCAAATTCCAGAATTACAAGGTCAAGGACAAAATACTGCAAGCAGCCAGAAAGAAACCATCCAAATATTGTGGGACTATAGTCAGGATCACACAGGACCTTGTAGCTTCTACATTAAAAGGAGTGATTGAAATATGATATTCCATAAGGCAAAGGAGCCTGGACTATAAACAAAGATCAACTACCCAGCAAAACTGAGCATAATCTTTCAGGTAAGGAGGTGCACATTTAATGAATTAAGGGACTTCCAGAGCTAGCTGATGGAAAAGCCAGAGTACAATGGAAAATTTGATCTACAAATACAAGACTCAAGAGAGGCATAAAAAGGTAAACAGGGGGAAAGAAAAACTTATTATTCAATAAGGGCAAACTGTTTACATCCCTATATGGGAAGATGATACTTGTTAATCTTGAAGATGGTATATTTATTACAATGTTTAATAGACAGAGGGTGTGGGTATAAATGAACAGATGTGATGATAAGAAACCTAATTTAGGGGTGCGAAGGGATAGTAATGTGAGACTAGGAAAAGAAGCAGAAAGGGTAAATTTCATCCCATGAAGAGGCACAAAATCATAGTAGAGAGAAAGTAGTAGTAGAGTAGTAAGTAGTACTTACATAGTAGAGTAGAAAGAAGAGAGGGAAATGAGCGTTGTTTGATCTTTACTCTCATCAGATTTGGTCAAGGTGGGAATAACATATTCTGTTAAGTATAGAAACAGAACTTGCCCTACAGGCAGTAAGAGGAGAAAGAGAAAAGAAAAGGAGGTTGGTCAGAAAGGAGGGAAGAAGTAGTAAGGGATAGAAAAGGATGGGGGGGGTCTGATAGATAGAGGGAAGACTGAGGGAGACAATGGTCAAAAGTAAAACACTTTTGAAGAGGGGAAGGGAGAAGGGAGAAATAAAAGCATAAAACAAAAAAGCATAAAATAAAAACTGTGAATGTGAATGGGATGAACTCTCCCATAAAATGGAGACAAATAGCAGAATGGATTAAAAAGCATAATCCTATAATATGTTATTTACAAGAAAAACATTTGAAACTGGGGAATAAAAACAAGGTAAAGGTAAAAGGCTGGAGTAGAATTTATTATGCTTTAGCTAAAGTAAAAGAGGCAGAGGTAGCAATCTTAATCTCAGAGAAAGTAAAAGTAAAACCAAATCTAATCAAAAGAGATAAGAAAGGAAACTACATCCTGTTAAACCATAGACCATGAAGTAATATCATTGCTAAACATATATGCACCAAGTGGCAAAGCATCCTGATTCTTAGAGGAGAAGTTAAGGGAATTACAGGAAGAAATACACAACATTGAATTTGATAAATATAACTTCAAAATAAACAAGAAATAAGTTAAGGAGATTAATACAAGTTTAGAAAAGGTAGTTATTATAGACCTCTGAAGATAATTGAATGAAAATAGAAAGGAATATACTGTTTTCTCAGTGGTACATGACAAATACCTTCAAATTTACCATGTACTATGGCATAAAAATCTCACAATTCAGTGCAGAAAGGCAGAGATAGTCAGTGCATCCTTCTCATATCATGATGCAATAAAAATTATATCTAATAAAGGGCCATGGAAAGATAGGCTAAAAATTAATTGGATACTAAATAATCAAATTTTAAAGAATGAGTGGGTCAAACAACACATCATAGAAACAACCGGTAACTTCATTCAAGAGAATGACAATAATGAACCAACAATACCAAAACTTATGGGATGCAGCAAAAGCAGTTCTTAGGGGTAAATTTTATATCTCTGAATGCTTACATGAATAAAATAGAGAAAAAGGAGATCAATGAATTGGGCATACAAATGAAAAAGCTAGAAAAAGAACAAATTGAAAATCCCCAATTAAATACCAAATTAGAAACACTGAAAACCAAAGGAGAGATGAATAAAATGGAAATTAAAAAAACTATTGAGCTAATAAATAAAACTAAGAGCTGGTTTTATGAAAAAAATAAAATTGATATACCTTTGGTTAATTTGATTAAAAAAAGAAAACCAAATTACCAGTACCAAAAATGAAAAGGGTGAATTCACTACCCATGAAATGGAAATTATAACAATAAATAGGAATTATTTTGCCCAATTGTATGCTCATAAATATCTTAGTGAAATGGATGAATATATATGATAATGTAAGTTGCCCAGCTTAACAGAAGAGGAAGTAAAATACATAAATAACCCCATCTCAGAAAAAGAAATTGAACAAGCCATCAATGAACTCCCTAGGAAGAAATCTCCAGGGTTAGATGGATTTACAAATGAATCTATCAAACATTTAAAGAACAATTAATTCCAATACTATATAGACTATTTGGGAAGATAGGGAAAGATGGAGTCCTACAAAATTCTTTTTTATGATACAAATATGGTGCTGATACCTTCACTGGGAAGAGCCAAAAATAGACAAAGAAAATTATAGACCAATTTCTCTAATGAATGTAGAGGCAAAAATTTTAAATAAGATATTAGCAAAAACATCACAGCAAATCATCACAAGAATAATACACTTTGATCAGGTAGGATTTATACTATGAATGCAGCAATAAGTGAAGCTTTCCTTAAAATGATAAGTAGTATCTACTGAAAACCATCAGCGAGCTTCATATGTAATGGGGATGAGCTAGATGCATTTCCAATAAGTTTGGAGGTGAAACAAGGATGTCAGTTATCACCACTGTTCCTCAATATGGTACTAAAAGTGTTAGCTTTAGCAGTAAGAGAAGAAAATAATTGAAGGAATTAGAATAGGCAAAAGTGATATGATATTATATTTAGAGAATCAAGTAAAACAACTACTTGAAATAATAACTTTAACAAAGTTGCAGGATATAAAATAAACCCAAATAAATCACCAGAATTTCTCTATATTACTAACAAATCTCAACATCAAAAGATAGAGAAATTCCATTTAAAGTTACTGTAGACACTATGAAATATTTGGGAGTCTACTTGCCAAAAGAAATACAGGGACAATATGACCACAATTACAAAATACTTTTGACACAAATAAAGTCAGATCTAAATAATTGGAAAAACATCAGTTTCTTGTGGGTAGGTCAAGCTAATATAATAAAAATGAAAATTCTACCTAAATTAATTTACTTATTCAATGCCATACCAATAAAACTACCAAAAATACTTTATAGAGCTAGAAAAATAGTATCAAAATTCATATGGAAGAACAAAAGGTCCAGAATATCAAGGGAATTAATAAAAAAAAAATGCTACGGAAGGTGGCCTAGTCATACCAAATCTTCAGCTGAATTATAAAGCAGCTATCATTGAAACCACTTGATACTGGCTAAGAAATAGAGGGGTAGATCAGTAGAATAGGTTAGGTATACAAGACACGGTAGGCAGTGATTAATACAGTCTACTGTTTGATGAACTCAAGGACCCCAGCTTCTGGGATAAGAACTCACTGTTTGAGAAAAACTGCTGGAAAAACTGAAAAATGGTATGGCAGAAACTACACATAGACCAATGCCTGACACTGTATACTAGAATAAAATCCCAATGGGTATATGATCTAGGTATAAAATCTGATGCTATAGACAAATTAGGAGAACACGGAATTGTGTATTTGTCAAAGTTATGGAGAATGGAGGAATTTGTTACCAAACAAGAGAGAGAACATTATGAAATGCAAAATGAATAACTTTGAATACATGAAATTGAAAAGTTTTTCCCCAAAGTCAATGCAAGCAAGATTAGAAGGGAAGCAGAAAATTGGGAAAGAATTTTTATAACAAATATCTCAGATAAAAGCCTCATTTATAAAATATATAGAGAACTGAGTCAAATGTACATGAATACAAGTCATTCCCCAACTGATGAATGGTCAAAGGATAAGAACATGCAGTTTTCAGTGGAAGAAATTAAAGGCATCTATGATCATGTGAAAAAATGCTCTAAATTACTATTGATTAGAGAGACACAAATCAAAACAACTCTGAGGTACCACATCACACCTATCAGATTGGCTAACATGACAAAACAGGAAGACAATAAATGTTGGAAAAGATGTGGGAGAGTTGGAACACTAATTCATTGTTGGTGGATCTGTGAGCTGATGTAACCATTCTGGAGAGCAATTTGGAGCTACGCCCAATGGGCTATAAAAATGTGCATACCCTTTGACCCAGCTATATCGCTTTTGGGACTGTATCCTCAAGAGATCATAGAAATGGAAAAAAGTCCCACATGTACAAAAATGTTTATAGCAGTTGTTTTTGTGGTAGCCAAGAACTGGAAATTGAGGGGATGCCCATCAACTGGGGAATGACTGAACAAGTTGTGGTATATGAATGTAATGCAATACTATTGTGCTATAAGAAATGATGAGCTGGTAGACTCTGAGAAAACCTGGAAAGACTTACATGAACTGATGCTGAGTGAAGTAAGCAGAACCAGAAGAATAATTTATTAGTATAACAAATCATGAAAAATAACAATTTCAAGGATTTTTCTAAACTGATGAAGAAAAAGCTTAGAACTAAGAGAAGAACCGCATTGTAAAAACAAAAACTTTAAATGCTGAAAAATTTGTTTTCTGATCAGTGTAATGACCAACCATGATTCCAGAGACTCATGGCAAAATTGCCTTACTTCCTTCCCTTCAACTTCTTTCCCCTCCCCTCCCCTGTCCCCTCCCTTCTCCCCTTCCCTCTTTTTCTCTCCCCTCTTTTCCCTTCCTCCCTCTCCTTTTCTTTCCTCTCCTCTCCTCCCCTTTCTCTCCCTTCCCTTCCTTTTCTTATCTTCCCTTTTCCCTACCTGCCCCTTTCCTTTCTGCTAAAGGGTGGAGGAAGAAGGGAGACAGAGAATAGATTTCTGTTCATTAAAAAAATTAAAAATAACTAAAGAAAACATTAGGTATTAAAACATTGTCAGTGTTTTTATAGCTCCTTTAAAAAGCCAGGTATAACACTGAAATGGCTGTACTCAAAGGTTCTTCAGTTGGAGGGTCTGTACCCTTCTTCCCCCATATCTTGATGATGTTTTTCAATCTGCCCCTGACCCTAAATTGGTATTTGATTTTTTGTTTTCTGATGCACTGGTGATATGATGGATCATGGAGGTGAGGACATGGAGTGGAATGTCCTTGAATCCTGCAGAGGCACAAGGAAAGTATTAAGATGATTGGTTAGAAATAAACAAACTGAAAAAAACTTCTTCCAGTTTTACCATGTCAGTATAATTTCCTAGTGTCACTGAGTGAAAAATCTAGAAATGATGTTTTCCTTATAAAAATCATTGTCAATTACTGAATTTTATTGGACAAATCTAACATGGCAATTAGCATCCCTATTTCCTTTAAACAGATGTGATTGTGTGTTTTCGTAATTGTTGGCAGAAGTGCCTACATGAGGTACAGACATTTAAAAAATGACTTGTATGAGGTTCTCCCTTCCTCTGATGGCAGCAAAAACTGGTAAACTAGTCACCTACATCTTAGCTTGAAGAAAAAGTAAAATGACAAGTTTTCCATTGGTCTAGGCATCTGGAGAAGTCTGAGGCTTCCTTGGTAATCCTTGTCTGGTCTCTATTCTAACACTAGACATACAACCAAAACCTTTCTTGATTGGTAGAACCTATAAGAGTTTGTGCCTCACTGGTACAGTCTTTGAAAATCCAGCATCACTTCCGTACCATAATAAGGCATTAGAAAAGGACCTGACTTCACTTTTATGTGTGTTTAATAAGTAGTAAAAACTACTACTAATTCAGGCAATTAGTTCAGAAGATACCAAAATACATGACCGTATCAGGCTAGAAAATATAGAGAAGCTTTTTAAATTATGGAAAAATATGTGTGTGTGTGTGTGTGTGTGTACACATGAATGTGCAAACATACATATATTTCTTTCCTTATTCTTTTTCTTTCTTCTTCCTTTCCACAGACTCCTCCTCCATTCTGTTTCCTTTTTGTCCTTCCTCATTATTCTCTCTCTCCCCATTCCTTGTTTTCTCTCTCTCTAACCTGGAATATTTCCTTTTTTTGTTCAGAGGAGGTAAGAGTAGTGATTACACAGTATCCCATTTATCCTTTCAATCTACACCTCCAATAATTAGGGAGCGAAAGCAGTGATTAAGGGCTTATTAGAAAAAGGGAACGTGGGAGAATATCTGTTTAATCATGACCTTTTAAAGGTTCCTTTAAAATCTGACATATATTGAAAAAGTTGAACCTGATGTACAGAATGCACAATATATTTGTACAGGTTGTTGATGAATCGTTTGGTAAAATTCATGTGAGAAGTAGGAGGCATTTAGCTTTGAGTTACCTTTGAAAATGCTATGTGCCCTATTCTTGTCCATGCTGGTCTTTCCTTAGTAATATAATTGTAAGCATCCAAGCATACATTTTCAGGTAGAATAAAAAGAATTTTTTTTAGAAAGAGCAATTATAAATATGGATCTTTTTTTGGAGAATTTCCAAGATAATGTTGCTTCTATTTATATCTAGCCTAGCACTCCTGGGGAAAAAAAACTTAGGCTGTATCTCAATGATAAGACCTAATGTTCATATAGATAGAAATGCCTTACTCATATTTATTGTCATATGGCAGTTAGGTGGTACAATGTGTAAAGCATTGGTCCTTCAGTCAGGAAGACCTAAGTTCAAATCTAGCTTCAGACAGTTACTAACTTCGTGACTCTGGGCAAGTCACTTAACCTGTTTTTATCTCAGTTTCCTCATCTATGAAATAGGAACAAGAATATTATTTACCTCCCAGGGTCATTCTGAGAATCAAATGAGATATGAGATAATGCAAAATGCTTAGCACAATGTATAAGTGCTATGCAAATGTTAATTATTATTTTCTAGACAGAAACGTAAATGGATTCTCTTGTTTTGAAGTTTATGTGGTGGGGTGGGAAAGATTTGAAGAATAAAGACCAAATGCATGAACTTGAGTATAAAACCATTCTTTTTGGTTCTGTGTGCTGGTGATTGACTCATATGTAGAACTCCCTTGGTATTTTGTTGTTAAGTCTAGAATTTCAACTTTTGGGACATGTGATGTTTTTTATACAACATCAAGGATGAAATTAATTTAAACTTGGAAATTCACTTTCATTGTTTATGTTTCTGCAGACCAGTAGCAATGACATGTTTCTGTGAATATCAGGGATTGATTATTGGTACACTGTGAGACTGACAAAACATATGTGGGGCTCATTTTTGTCATCTTAGAAATGGGACACTCATATTTTCCACCAGCTATCACATTACTAAGATAGCTCACAGGCTTGTGGTTATGGTTAATGAGTCAGTATAGGGGCATGCTTCAGATAAAAGTCATTATCTAAAATATTGTGTATTTTAGGAGCTATTTAAAATCTTTTAAGTAGAACTTCCTTCCTTCCTTCCTCTCTTCCTTTCCCTCTTTTTGCTTTCATTATTTTTCTCTTTCTTCCTTTCTCTAGTTTTCTTTTTCCTTTTCTTAGTCTTCCTTTCCTTCTCCTTTTCTCTTTCTCTTCTCTCCCCTCTTATTGATTCTCTCTTTCTGTCTCTCTCTCTCCTGTTTCTGTCTCTCCTTACCTTCTTCCTATTAATCCCCCAAATTACTCAATGTTCAAATCATGTAAGTGGCTTTACACCCACTTAAACAAAGGCTCAGTAACACCAAGAGAACGAAACATGATGTGGCAAAGATCACACACTTTTCAGTAAGTGGATAATTCTACCCATGCTTTCCAAAAATAGTTTTGGATTTTCTTTACTGTTGGCAGCCATTCTCAAAGGGTGCATGGAACAAGAGTTAATATTCTATTTTTCCTTGATAGTTCCTTTACAGCAAGATCAATTTTCTTTTCTGAGACTGGGCTATTTAAATTTCTATCTAGTCTTCTGATGTTTTGTATATTTTTAAAAGTATTCCTCTATTTCTTCTATGTTTTCACTTCTGTTAGCATAAAGCTGTGCAAGGTAAGTTCTATTTATTCTTTATTTTTTATCTGGTCTTATGATTTTCTTTTGTTCACTTTGTGATTTTCTGCTCCCTTCTTTTTAATAAAATTAGCTAAAGGTTTATCAGTTTCATTAGTCTTTTCAAAGGACCCATAAATCATCCAGAGAGGTTCTTTCCAATGAAATGAATTTAGGGGGCAAAATGGATAAAGTGCCAGGGAGATATGAGTTCAAATCCAGTCTCAGATACTTCATAGCTGTGTGATCCTAGGCAGGTCACTTAACCTTTGCCTTTTTCTACATCTACAAAATGGGGATAGTAACAGAAACAATAATAGTAGTATACCTTATTGTGAGTTTGTCTCACTTGCAAGCATAAGGAAATACCAGTTATCTTTTTTACAATTGTGGTGGCCAGAGAAGAAGTACTATGTTTTCCAATTTAGATCACTGGTCTGTCATTGAACTTGTGAAATGCTTCGGTAGTATCAACATAGTGAGGCCATGATAGTGATATCTATACCATATCTTCTCTGTTCTAGGTTCTATGACTTCAGTCATAGTGATGGGCACCCTGTAGGTCCGACTCCTCCACTAGGAAATTGTAAAAATGTCATGCTATCTCAAACAACAGAGTCTTCCTAAAGTGCTAGAAAATTACTGGACAAACAGATTTCAAATTAAAGGCACTCACCTAGGAATGCCCCTCAGTGGGTGGTAACTATTTGGGTATCTGTAGGGGAACTGCTGGTGAGTAGCAACTTGCCATGACAAGGACAGTCAAGTTTTGTTTGCTAAGTCTTTATTCCAAGTCTTTTGAAGATATGGATAGCAAAAATATGAATGACTTCTGTCACTGTCTATGAGCCTAAGTAAATCCTTTATTAATAATATACTTGTACTGTTCATGAGCTTCCACTTTTAATGAGAGTTGGTTAATACACTTGGTTAGACTACTGCTTCAAAGATATGTTGTTGTATGTGCAAGGAAGTACTGATCAGCATTGATTGGGAGTAACTGATCCTTGATCAATTGAGTCCCCCACCTAATGATACTAGAGAATATCAAGGGCAAGTAATAGTTACAATGAGGTTTTTTATCTCATTTAGAATTTTAGGGGGTCATTTTTCACTTCGAAAAAAGTGGCCTATTTGAAGGTAATAAAGAGTGATAAATTGGGAGAATCCCATTCAAAGACTGTAAAGAGGTGTTTTGACTTTTCTTTTTTAAATGAGATTTGTCAATGAAATTTGGTGGAATTATAAGGCCACTACCTTGTTGGTTGTTATGGTTGGTTGTGTTTGTCCTTTGTTCTTGGAAGAGGACCATGACATCAAGATGATGACATCACTTGCCATTGACTTTGATTTGAGTGAGGGAGGGCTATGAAAGGTCACCAACCTCACTTTCTTCTCCTGAGACATCTGGGTCCAGTGACCTGATATTCATCAGGACAACTGGAGATGGCCCAGGATGTAGCCACTAACTATTGGCAGTTTGAAGGACCAGCTAAGTATCCAGTGACTGATAAAAAGTGAACTAGCCAGTTATGTGGAGATACTCTCTAAGGAGTCATCTCTTGGAGTTGAACAATTAGAGTCAACCATAGAAGAAGAATCAAGCTCTTTGGAGAGTACTATTCTTCACTTTTTTTCCTTGTGCTTCCTCCAGAAAGTGTTATTCCCTCCAGAGGAGAGGGATTTCTTTCTCCTTCAATCTCTCCATCAGCATGGTTGTCTTATAGTGGAGAAGCTCACCTAGTGGGGAGACGCTATACTCAGAAGAGAGGGTAGAATCAGACCCGAACTGCTCACTCAATCCATGAGTGGTAGGGTTAGAAAATATCCCTTTTACAAGTTGTATTCCAAGAACTCAAGATGTGAAGACATGGAAGAAAACTCCACACACAATAAAGCATGACTATGGGTTAAGGGAAACCCTAAAAGAAAACTAGAAGAAGAGGGTTACACTATAATAAATACAAGTAGAGCTTTGGGTTGGTGGGGGTGGGGATGGAGAAAAACTATGGCTTGGCCTTGAGGGCTGCAAGAGCATCTCAAGAAATAAACTGGTACTTAGCACAGTGCTTGGCACATAATATTAACTGATTTATTCAGGAGATTAAAAAAAGATAATTGGCACCCTTGTGGACCAAAAGGGTGATGAAATGATGCCTATGTGGGGAAAAGTGATATATTCTATTTCCATTAAGGGGCAGGGGAAGGACCTAAGAATTTATTAAGTACCCACTATATGCCAGGCATGGTGCTAAGCATTTTACAAACATCTCATTTGATTCTTCTGAAAATCCTGTGAAGTGCTATTATTATACCTATTTTATATTTGAGGAAATGAAGGTAGGCAGATATTAAGTGACTTGCCCAACATTACACAGCTAGTAAGTATCTGGATAGGATCTGAACACAGGTCTTCCAGACTCAGAACTCTCCACTACACTGCCTAGATGCCAATGATGCCTTCCAATGCTAGAAATGGAGTGAAAGACATCACCAACAACATTTGTGACCAGAAAAGCATATGAACAGATCACATAGTGAGGCTTTGAGGTGGTAAATGTAGTCTATCTGTTACTTTGATATCTTCAGGGTATTAAATGAATCAGAGGGTGATCTCCCACAAAATCTTTTGGATCTGTGAATGGTTTATAGTAAGAAATGCATAAAAATGGCAGAAGTCTTTTTGATCATGTGATAAACAAGAGAGAAGACTAGATACTTTCTCTGACCCCTAAGACCTCTCATATGACTCCAAAATTGAAATCATGCCTTAAAGATAAAGCAACTTCATCTGACTAGGAGGCTAGATCCCCAAAGAAGGTAAAAAACAACCCCACTTTGCCACCCCCACTCCCATTGTACCTTTTGTGAACTGACGGTGAGGCTACACTTGTTGAATACCTGGACTTGCAAAAACCAAACCAAACCAAACCAAAAACCAAAAACAACAGATCTAAGGACTTGACAAATTGGCTCACGACAAAACTCATCCATATACTCCTTCTTTTCAGGGCCATGGAAAATCCTGGCTTCCAGCTGTGGAAGTTTGTTCATGCCACAGCAGACAGCTAGCACCATGTTAGTGCTTTATGGGAGGAAGGGTGGGGCTGCAACAGGCAGTCAGTACCAACATGGAAAGCAGTCTGTGCTGCAAGAAATCTCTACAGAGGAAAAGGCAGGGCATGAGTCTGGGCTTGAAATAGAGCTTAACACCCCCTACCTCAAGCTTTGGAGACCCCAACTACAGGAATCAAACCTGTAGCACCAGCATGGCAATGCTCTGAGATTCCAGTGCCTAGTCATAAAACCAAGAAACAGAGGGAATGATACAGGAGAATGTGTATTTCCTCTGCTAAGAGCTCAGCATCCTGCTAGGGCCAGTTCTGTCCACTCAAAGGTTGCTTGGGCCACAGACTTAGGCTGATGAATTATGAAATGCTGGGAAGTCTTGACCTTGACTGAAATGCTTTGAGATTCAGCCCCTGAGGGAACCATTATTGCAGGATGAGGATTTTGAAGGTGAGCAGTAGAGGAGAAAATAAGGGGAAAAAAGACTGAAGTTACCAGAGATATCAGGAAGACAAAAACTAAGACTTTGAACACAAGCAGATAAATCAACAGTTAGAATATCATCCATAGAAGGAAATATCGCTTCCAGGTCTAGTAAATAAGTTTGGTCTTTCGTGAATAAAAAGAGAGGAAAATGATCCAACACTTGACAGGACAATGCATCCTGTGGAATGTAAGGAGAATGTGTAAGGAGAAATTCATTGTTTCTTTGTAGCTCAAAAGAGAAATGAGAATTATGAGAGCAGAATTCATGGTACGTATAGCAAAAATAGTGGGTGGAATAGAAAAACTGCTATATACGATGGCAAGTCTCACCAAAGAAACAAAGAAGAGAACAATAGATTGGTGTAATGCGTATAGACAAAAGTAAAGAACAATTTAAAAGAGGATAGAAAAGCCTATGGGAGTAGAAAGACTCACCTATGCTAGGTCCGAACCCACAGCCCATAGATTTCCTGTAAAAAGAACTCCTGACAAATTCTGGAACAGTGGAAGCCGCGCAGAAACACAGTGAAGGAGATTTCCGTTGCAGAGAGCCCTGAAG
>CM053774.1:48857801-48887297 GCA_028658325.1 Potorous gilbertii | reverse complement strand
CCCTCAGGGGGTTTATACAGAGATCCTTTGTAATGGAGCTGGGGTGGAGCTCCAGCCCACTCTGGGAGCCTCTGGCTGAGCTGCTTCTGCCTCTGGCCAAGCTGCCTCAGCCTCTGCCACAGCGGCCGCTTCCCAGGGGGTCCGAGTCCCGGAGATCCCCCGCTCCCCTCTCAGCCCGTCTCTCTCACTGACCTGTGCGTCTGTGGGTGGAGGGACCTTCTCGCCGCCCGGAGATTCAGGTACCTGATGCCTGCTGGGCTCTGCTCGCTCCTCTCAGTGCCGCATGGCCCGGGCGGGGGAGGGGAGCGCTCAGCAGGGGCAGGACTCGGCTCCCGTCTGGGGGACCTTTGTGGTCGGTTTTTCAGGGCTCTCTGCAACGGAAATCTCCTTCACTGTGTTGCTGCGCGGCTTCCACTGTTCCAGAATTTGTCAGGAGTTCTTTTTACAGGAAATCTATGGGCTATGGGTTCGGACCTAGCAAATGTGAGTCTTTCTACTCCGCCATCTTGCCTCCGCCCCCCTCTTACTTGATTTTCAAAATCTTTTTTGAGCTTCTCGATAGCATGGTACCATTGCAAATTTATTTTGGAGATTTTGAATGAAGACGCCTTGACTTTTATGTCTTCCTCTAATGGTGTGCTTTGTTCTTCCTCATCCTAAAGGATGGATGAAAATATCTGTTAACCAAGAATGTAATGTTCTATAGTCTTATTTTTTCTCTGAGTGATCAGTGTGGCTAGTGGATTCTTGCTATCTTTACTTTGTCCTCTTATTCTAATAAGTTTGTGCTGTTTTGATTGTGATTTCTTGAGATATGATATTCAGTCTTTTAAAAGAAACTGCAATTTTTTTCAGAAAGCTTATTTTTTTGTGAATTATTCTCTTCATCCTGTTTATTATTCATTTATTCTCCTTCCAATTCTTTCCTTCAGAATTCTTATTGCATTTACAATTTTTTACCACTTCATTAATTCCAATGGATTTTGAAATTCTCATGACCATGACAAATTTTTTTCTCAGGTCATGATTATAATTGTGGAGTTGCTTTCTTCTGATTTTATAGCTCATGGATCTCTTGACTCATAATATATCTTCCTAGTGTTTGTTTTCTTTATTTATATTTCCAAATATTGTAACTAATTCACTTTTTTTATGCCAGATCTAGTCTCTGTACCTTTCTCTCCCAAATGGGATTTATTCCTGACCTAGACTTTGTAGGCATTTGTTGTTGTCTTCTACCTCTGTTTAGGTTTATGTTCAGAGATCTAGAAGATTTCTTTGGTCTAGATGTTGCTTTAGGCATTTCCCAAATGGCCTTTCTGCTTCTGCCTACTCTGTACCCCCACCAGCCTCCTGTTCATGTCAGTTTAAGTTGTCTTTCTTGGAAAGATGCCTGCCCCACAGCTTCTCTTTGGGTATTTTTTTGGTTCAGTTCTACCTGGATGATAAAGAGAACTACTGTTTCTTGTTGGATTTCTTGGTCATTATTTGATCTGGTGATTTTTTTTAGATTGCTAGCATGTATGTGGAAAAACTGGGCCCCTTTGTGGCCCCTCATATTGCCATATTAATTGCTCATTCATTTTTCCACTTGTATGGTATACTATCCTACTCCTTTACCTTGTGTTATTTCATGAAGGCCTTTAAAGATTTCTTTATATTTCTTGTACTTAACAGTCTTAATTGCATTATACGAATGTATCACAATTTATTTATATATTTCTCATTGTTGGAAATTAAGATTGTTTCCAAGATTTTGTAATGTTGCTATGAAATAATGTTGCTATGAAAATCTATGAACAAATAGTTTTTTTTTTGCTTAAACAAATAGCTTATTTTTGACAATGCTTTCAGAAATATTACCCACAATGGAATTGTTGAGTCAAAGGGTATAATTATTTTTTTGTCATGCGCTGCCACATTGCTCTCCAAAAAAATTTGCAAGTTTTCAATTCCACTAGTAATGACTGTGTTCCTGTTTACCCTCAACATTAATATTTCATAATTCAGTCTTTCATTGCTTTTACTTATTTTTGCCCATTGGAAGGGTTTTTAAAACCTCTACCTCAGGATTTCAAAGAATTTGTTCTTTTTTGATAGTGAAATTGATAATTTCTTTAAGTGATTACTAACATTTTCTCTTGCTCCTTTTGAGACTTGCCTCTTCATTCACTTTAACCATTTATGCTATGTAAAATGAGAATTACACTAGTAAAATTTAAGCAGTTCTTTATATATAGTACATATGTGTATGTATACACACATATCTATGTATATGTGTATATATGTATATATATTTATGTAGACATTGTATCTATTTTTTCCATAATTGTTTTCAGGAGGTATTATTTTTATTTTCCTTTCAATTATATATCCGTGTGCATGTGTGTGTGTGTGTATGTACATGTATATATGCATATACATGGAGAGGAGAGAGAGAGAGAGAGAGAGAGAGAGAGAGAGAGAGAGAGAGAGAGAATCCTTTTATCAAGTTTGTCATCTACTCCCTAAACTTATCCCACATTTCTTCCTTCAGTCTGTAAGGTTTGTAGTATGTGCCCACAATAAAATTGCTTCTGTTTTTTCCTTCATTTATGGAATAAAAAGAAGTGATATCCTTCACCCAACTTCTCTCCACCATGATTTTTCTCTAGAGGTCATGAATTACCTCCCACTAGTATATCTTCTTTTTCTGTACCATTTTTGTCATAAGACATATGTTACTAAGTTTCAGTGAAACACAAGAGGCTACTTGTATAAAACCCTATTTTTCTGTTTTTATTCATTTCTGTACATTCATTTATAGACATCTAAAGCCATGTATTTTGTTACTTACTATCCTTGATCTTAGATACTGTATCATGTTCATTACTGCCATCGCCATTGAATATAATGTTTCTTATGCTATACACACTCCTCTTGTGACTTCTGTCTCATTGACTATACATGGAAAAGGATATATTGTGAATGTAAGGGGTATTGTGGGGAAGAAAGGATTGAAGATAATTCTCATGAAGATGAGATGAGATTGTAGTGATGTTGATATCACTGACAGAAATAAAGAAATTAGTGGAAGGGGAAAATTTTGGAGAAAAGAATTAACTGTGTAACCTTAAATCAGTCCAACTTTCTGTCAGTTTCATTATTTGTAAATTGAGTGATCAGTGATTAGATCAGTGATTCTCAGATTTCAATCTCAGACTCCCTGTACAGTCTTAAAAGTTGAGGACCCCTAAAGAACTTTTGTTGATGTAGGTTATATCTACTGATATTTAATGTGTTAGAGATTAAAGTGGATTATTAAAATTTATCAGTTCATTTAAAATCAACAGTACTGAATCCATTACACATTAATACAGCATTTTAAAATAAAAATAACTATATTTTCTAAAACAAAAAATTAGTGATAATAGTGGCATTGTTTTACATATTTTTGTTAATCTCTTAAATGCCTGACTTAATAGAAGACAATGTGGTTCTCATATCTGCTTCCTCATTCATTCTTTTGTGATATATTATTTTGATTGAATCATATGAAGAAAATGCAGCTTCACACAGAGATTTAGTTGGAAAAGTATCTTATTAGATGAATGATATTTGTACTGTTATTATGAAAATAGTTTTGACCTCACAAATCACTTCAAAGGTTTTTTTTTTACCCTTTTCATACCCCCCAACAATCTGCAGATGCTAATTTTTAAACTACTGGTGAAATGAGTAGGTGTATGTCTGTGTATGTTGGGGCTAGAAAGAGGGAAGGAGGGAGGGAAGGAGGAACAGAGTGAGAGAGAGAGTAAGAATATGAATTTGAAGTTCCATTAACCCATCCTGGTGGAGGTATCCAGATGATAGTTGGAAATGTGGTTCTAGGATTTACATCAAAATGGGATGGTGAAGTAAAGGTAACTAAAACCATAGGAGTGAATGAATTTGCATGGAAAGAGAGCAGAGAAAAGAGAAGGGGGACCATAGTAGCATCTTCATTGTCATCTATATTTAAAGGATGGAAGCAGGATAAGAAATCAGAAGAGAAAAGAGTAAAAGTGTAGCCATAAAAGTAGTAGAATTGTGGGAGCCTAGTGTCTCAAAATCCAAGGGAGTTAAGAGTATCAAGAAGAAAGGAATGACCCAATATGTCCATTAATGTAAAAAATTAGAGGAGAACAAGGATAACACTAAGAACTAGACCAGAGATTTCTTAGGTACAGGGAATGCTCAAATGAGGAAACTCCCTCTTCTAAGGGAGTTTTTCTATGATATATAATTCTATTGAGTTGCACTGAGAAGCAAAGTGATTTGTTTTTACAATGATTATAAGCCAGATCTCCAAAGCCAGCTCTTTGTCCGTGACACCATATTGCCTCTTCAGTGGATTTCTTGATAAGACAGTTATGTGGAACCTTAGAGCAGATTTAATAGAAATGCAGAAACTGAAGTTGAATTGCAAAGAATCTAGTGGTGAATCTTGTTGAAGATGTGGAAGCATTCAGTGTAGACTTCTCTTTAAAGAGGTTTGGTAGTAAGTGATTAGGGAAAAAGAGATAGGGTGGTAGCTTAATGTGTCAAGAGAAAGTAATTTTAGGATATAATATCTCTTCACGCTTCTACTCCTTGGGTCTTTTCCTGCCCTCTTGGGCCATGTGCAGTTGATATTGCAGGAAAAGCTTGCATTGGACTTGCTTGAGGAGGTGTATATCTGAGAAATATAGAAGATAGAAGGGAAGGGAGAGTAGAGAATAAGATATTGAAGCTGCAGAGAGAATTGAAGAAAAACTAGATCAAGGGATGAAAAATATTGGATAGAGCAAAGAGCAAAGATGAAAGGGTTAGCCTTGACTTGTAAGAGGGCAAGCCTCCTCTAATACAGGAGAAAAAGTGGAAATGATTAGTAAAGATGTAGAGCCTTTGGAGAAGAAAGAGGAGAGCTGAGAAAAGTTACATGGTTTCAGTGAAGTCATCTTATTGACCATGATAGAGGTAAGGAGACAAGTGAAACTGTGAGGACCCAGTTGAGGTTAGATAATGGATATTTACAGTAGCTGCAGTCAACCTAATACTATGATTTCTTCCAGCCTTATTCAGGCATTCAGAGATAAGTGCAAGGAAAGTAGGTTAAGAGTTGCCTAGGTCAAGGGTTTTATGCAGTGGAAAGCATGAAACTTCTTGAGGGGTTCTTGACGTTTTCCCCTTTGCACATGTACTTCATTTTTTTCTAGTTTTGTAAAGTAATCATTTGGTAGTTTGATTGCTATGACATTGAATAAGTAAATTAATTTAGGTAATATTGTTATTTTCATTATATTGGCTCATTCAACACATGGACAATAGCAGTATAAGATCCCTGACTGTACTAAAAAGCAATAATGAAATTAATTTGGTACTAGTTAAGTAATAGGGAGATAGAACAGTGGAATAAATTAGTTACACAACAGACAGAAGCAAATGTGTCTAATAAGCTATTTGACAAACATAAAGAATATAGCTACTGGGATAAGAACTTACTATTTGAGAAAAAGTGATGGAAAATTTGTACCATAATTTGGGAATAATTAGATTTAGATAAAAATCTTACACTGTACATACATTACTTCCAAATGAGTACATGAGCTAGATACAAAAGGTCCCATCATAAACAAATTATGGAATGGAAATGGAATGGAAAAATATCAGATCTGTGACTAGGAGAAAAGTCTATGACCAAAGAATAGAGAGGATCACAGAAGATAAAATGGATGACTTTAATTACATAGTTCAAAAGTTTTTGCCCAACAAATCTAATTAACCTAAGTTCAAAAGGGATATAATTAACTGTAGAAAATATTGGCAGCAAGTTTCTCTGATAAAGGTCTAATTTCTAGGATATATAAAGATCTGATTCAAGTTTATAAGAAAAAGAGCCATTCCCCAATTGATAATGGTCTTAGGATATGAACAGATAATTCTGAAGGGAATAAGCCCAGACTATTTATAGCCATATAAAAAATTCTCCAAATCACTACTACTTAGAGAAATGAAAATTAAAGCAATCCTGAGATCCCCTAACATTTACCAGAGTGACAGAGATCAGAAAAAATGAAATGATAGATGTTGGAGACATTTTGGGAAAAAGAGGTACCTTGATATATAATGATAGACCTGTAAATGGATATAACCATTTTGAAAAGCAATTTGGAATTATACACAAAAAAAGCATTAGACAGTACATCCTTTAACCCAGCTATACCTCTCACTTCTAAGGCCACATACAAAAGGAGTCAATGAAACAGGGAAAAGTCCTTTATGGATAAAGATATTTATAGCATTTCTTTTCATGGTGGCAAAAGATGGAAACAGAGGGAAAGTCCTTATTAACTGAAGAATGACTAATAAATTGTGGCATACTAATGTGTTGGAGCACTATTGTGCTATGAGAAATGAAAAAAATAGATTTTAAAAAGACATGAAATGACTTATATGACCTGATGAACAGTAAACAGAACCCAAAGAATGAATTATACTATAATGCCAAAATTGTAACAGTGAAGAATTTTGAGGACTTTTATAAAAAAAACTAATGGAAGATGAATGAGCAGAATTAGGAGAATTGTATATTTATATATTCATAGATACAGATATATAATTTTCCTTGTGTGTTATGTGTGTATGTGTATATCACACACACATACAAACAGACATATTACAAGATGTAGATATACACTGTTAAAATAAGCAACTTTGAAAGCTGTCAGAACATCATCAATACAGTAAGCACTTATGAATCCAGAGGATTCATGTTTCATCATGGTGATTGATTTGGGATACTGAATTGTGTACACATACTTATATGTGTGTATAACCAAATTCCCATGTCTACATACTATGTAGACATGTATGTATATATATATATATATTCATATAATCCACAAAAATTTTTATTTTGTATATAGACATGAGAATATGGTTCACTGAGTTATGCTTATTTGTTTCAAGAAAATATTTTAAAAAATAAACTGTGAGGTATGGGGAGAAAGAATATAGATTTCTGCTAATTAAAAAATAAAGATGTAAGGGGAGTCTTATAGATGTGAAACTGCATGTCACTTTTAGGTGAGATTACTGTTTTTACTAGTTTCACTTAACTGTTTTACTTCATTTATAGGAAACCTTATAAAATGGGAGTAGTTTGTCAGTAAAATAATTTTTTTTTCCAAAAAAGAATATTCTTAGGGAGGGAGCAAGGATTCAAGTATGAGGAAAGAGTATATTGTTGAAATATTGATTATTGCATTAAGACTGGATAGAGAGGAAAGTGAAGTAACAACAGGTTTAAGGCACTAGAGAATTTAAGGCATTGCAGGAATAAAGATATTGAAAGTTAGAATGACTGAATAGGTGGAAAAGTCCTTTTTAAATTCTTATTTTATGCCATAAAATTTGCTAAGCATGGATAGAGGAAAGAGAAAGAGAAAAGAGAGAGAGAATATAAGTGTGTGTCTTTGCTGTCAAAGAGCTTATATTTGAATAGTGGAAGAATACACACACACACAAAAAAGAAACTGAAGGAGAAAACTGGGATGGGATTGCGGCAGCATGAAAAGTATATAGTAGGTTGGAGTCTGAGCTAGATGAAGTGAAAGCTCACCAATTGCAGCTCAGGGTACCAAGGCCAGAATTCTTGCTTCTAGGAGGAGTAGCAGAAGATCATAGTCTGGGCACCATGTAATAGAGATGGCCAAGAATTGCAAATAGGAGCAAATAAAAGTTTTGAAAAGAATGTGGGACAGGACAGAAAGCTGGTATAGGAATGTAGTAAAGGGACAGGAAGTTATGGATGACCCAGAGATCTCTTCTGATTCTATAACTGAAGGAATTTCAGATCTCAACATAGTTTAGCAAAGTCATGTGAGTACCACCTTGGTTAAAATGGTCCAGGATATTTTGAGTCATCATTGTAATGATATTTAAATAGCTGAGGCTGATGGCAAGGAAAGGATTGGAGAGAAAGATTGAGTCAGGTTTCGAAATAATTGAGAAAGGTCAAATAATCTTTGTGGTAACCTCAGATGCCCTTGAGGTTAGTAGATGTCAGCGAGCAAAGTTCAAGAAAGGGTGGCATAGTTACCTGGCATTAATATCAAAGGAGAGGTTGTTGAGTCATTTTGGCTGAACAAGAATCTGCAATGGGGAGTGGAGTTGGGGAGAAAACAATATTCTGGTTCCTTCATCACTTGATGAGTGACAAGATAAGTGGCCAGCACGGAAGAAGGGTATGAAAGATGGACTTCTCAGGGGAAAAGGTAGGTGGTTTAAGTTAATGCAAAGTTGTAGAAGAAAGGATGCAGGATAAAAGAAGGCAGTGTGTTTAATGGATGGAGTTACAAAGTGAAAAGGGTGGCTGAGGAGGGCAGAGACTGGGAAGGATTTGGGCTGGGGTGAATATAGATGAGCATATGGGGGCGTTGCAGCTGGAAGGGGTTTGTGCTGAGGGTGGTGGGTCTGTTCAGTATGCCAAACTGATTTGGGAATCTTTTAAATCGAGTTCCTGGTATTTCCTGCTTTTATTCAGATGATGAATTCATTAAGTAGGATCTTCTTCCCTCTCTACCCCAGTTGGAAAACATTTCTTCCTTTGGTTTTCTAATTCAAACTGGTATGAAAAGTTCAGGAGTATAGCTTCAACATTTGAAAAGGTTTTTAAAAGAAAGAAAAAGTAAAAACTTATTTCATACCTAGCAGATGTAATTTTCAAATTCTTAAAGCAGGATTTAGGTCAGTGGTTTGGGTCATTTCTTATTTCACCCAAAGTGGGTCACCCTGCTCTAACTGTGCAATCCAGAGGAATCAAAAATATGCCAGGTAATAAAAATTCTGTAGCAATAGAAAGCTGAACCAAAATCTGCCTAAAGTTTTGCACTCTTAAGTTCTGCTGATTTCAGCAGGAGTTGGTGTATTAGTACAGAGGACAGAGTTGGGTCCATTAAAGGAGAAATGATATTTTGGGACTGTCAAATGGAAGCACTGTTTATGGTTCTGGCTCAGTTTGACAAAACTATGCAAGAGATGGATCCTTCATATTTGATGGAAGCTTTAAATACAAATATGTATAAGCTGGAAGAGACAAACATTCAAACAGGACAGTGCAACACAATGACCTTGATATTCCTAGAGCAGTTAGGGTATATGGATGAAAGTGCTTTAGATAGAGTATGGGGCAGAAGTTTATAAGATAACAGGGAGAAGAGATGCTGCAGGCAGATAGTGGAAGTGATCGTTCTATTTGCCAATTTAGCGGTAAGATAGATATACATGGGTACACTGCTTCCAAAACTCCAGTTTTGTTTGGGATAACATGGAGCCTTCACTCTATTGCTTTTGATGACTGGTGAAAATATGTTATCGTCCTTCGTTCTTGAAGAGGACCAAAATGACATCACCGTGACAAAGTGAAATTTCAATGGGTACGACTGTGGCTGATCAGACCAATACGAGCTCAGAATGCTCTACCACAGATTGGGCACAGATAGTCTGTGTGAACACTTGGGATGGTTACTCCAAATTTGCACATCCTACATTTCCTTTGTACTGTCTGAATTCTGCTTTGCTCATAGAATGCTTTGCACCTTTTCTGGTGTGGGTCCTCCATGCTGAGTGGTCCTATGCCAGTGGTGAAAATATGTATGAGGTATGTAGATGACGTGTTGATATATATCTCATTTGTTTCCCTCAACATACCTTGAATTAATACTGGAGCTTAGAGTGTTATTTGCTCTAATCATTTAATTAGCCTTAAAATTGCAAAGGGCAGAAATAATATGGTGCATTGGGAATGCCACTTGATTTAGTCGAAAGACTGAATCTTGTTCAAATCTTGACACTGCTACTTAGAATTTTTGTTAACTCTCAGGAAGTCACAGTATCTCTGGAAGTTAGTTCTCTTACCTGTGAGATAAGATGTCTGTTTTTCTGTAAATTAAGCACAAGTCCAATAGTCAGACCCAAAGAATAGTCATTAATGGTTCCATTTCAACTTGAAAGGAAGTCTTTAGTGGAGCGTCCTAGGGACCTATCATTCACCTTGTACTGTTTAACATTTTCATCGGTGGCTCAAGTAAAGGCATATAAAGCTGTTAAAGGTTAAAACTACATTAAGACTTTTGGGACAACCTGTATGGAGCAAAGAAGAGATTTGTAGATGATACAAAGGCAAGAAAGATTTTTAACATGTTAGATGATAGGATCTAACAACATCTTAGAAAGCTACAATGTTGGTTCAGATCTAATAAAAGGAAATGTAATAAGGGGGAATAAAAGTCATAAGATGTGATCTTAGATGCTCAGAGTTAGAAGGGATACCAGAGACGATATAGTCCTATTCATGCTTGAACAAGGATCTCTCTCCTCTTTGATAACCCTCACAAATGCTGACTCAGACTTCACCTGAAGATCCTGAATAAAAGAAAACTGACTGCTACCTAAGGCACTCAGTTACCCTTTTAAATAACTCAACGTCGGAAGTTGTCTCAGACACAGCCTGACTATCCTGAGCAAGACATTTAGCTTCATAATATCCCTGGCAGAGCTCTAAAACTGTTATAGACAAACTGCTGATTTGTAGTACCCTACTCTGATGCAATTAGTTTCAGCCTGTCCTTCCCCCCTAAGAAAAGCCCCAACAGAGTGGAAGGGTGACTTCTATATTTTATAATTGGCAGAGCAGGGACTAGCATTAAAAAAGAAATCTAATTCCAGTACATTTTACCACAATACCCTTCCAACTATATGCCACATACACACAGACACATGCGCATACACATTTGCAAATATGTCTTAGTATTTCCCTCCCATCTATAACCATCATGGTAGGATTATGAATCATGTTCATGATTCATATAAGTGTCTAGCAGTATAATGAGGTACTTGTAGGAAATATAAGATATTTATGAATATACATTTATTCATGTATGTAAATATTATATTTATTTTATATCAACCATATAAATTAGCAATGACAATAAGTCCAAGGCTAAAAAAATTGACTTACATTTATAGATAAATTACCATATTCACAAAAATGGACACTGACCCACAGCATGAACACAGCTTATTTTTAGACTGCTAATGTTCACTGCCTTCACTTCCATCATCAACATGTTCCTGACAAGTACAGGACAGGCTAGTGAGTATTTTGTGCGATAGGCAGCAGCTTTGGGATTCTTGGTTAATTTTGTTTCTGCTTAATTTAAATTTTTGTTATTTTTATTTCACCTTCATTTTCAAATACTTCATTTCTCCTTCCCCTCACCGGGAACAAAAAAAAGAAAGGGGATGAAGTAGTTCAGCAAAACCAAACAACGTATTAACTGAATCCTGAAGCCAAAGAAATTTTCCTTGGTTGAGCTTTCATCTATTGCTGAAGTTTTTTTTAGCTTGTTGTGTAATTCTCAGAGAGTTTGGAGGTGGAATGTTTAGAAATCCATCGAATGAAAACCCTTTTCGTAGCACGTGGTAGTAGAGAGAATCTATATATTGATAACTTCAAGTGAAACAACTGGCAACTGACTGATTCTCTCCTGTGGAGGAGGGAAAGTTATAGATATTCCTGTGATTCCTGAGGGTGAGGAGAAAGCAATGACTCTTCATTCACTATCTTGTCACTTTTTTATACATCTGTTAGAGAGTCTCCTCCAGGTGAAGGATATAGCAATTAATTCTTAAAGCTTTACCAGATGTTGCTGTGTACTTTCATGCCATGAACCCCTCTTTCTACCTTTCTGTGGTGAATTGAAAGTTCTGATGTAGAATAGATTTTGGCTGGTGGCCCATTCCTACCTAGTCAGCAACTAACATATCTCGAGTTATTATACCTGTGAAGCTATTCTACCGCATAAGAAAAATCAAAAGAAACTCATCAGGGGACTGGGAAACATTTTCAGTTAACTGAAATGTTGAAATTGGTGTCTTCAGGACAGCTACTTTGCAT
This sequence comes from Potorous gilbertii, assembly GCA_028658325.1. Classification (NCBI taxonomy): domain Eukaryota; kingdom Metazoa; phylum Chordata; class Mammalia; order Diprotodontia; family Potoroidae; genus Potorous; species Potorous gilbertii. The sequence goes on along the minus strand of CM053774.1, from coordinate 48,875,338 downwards.
TGACTACACAAGAACATTCGCTTTTATGCTGAAAGGTCAGTAGGACATATATAGTTTTCTGTATCTTCTCAAGGTACGTAGCAATGATTTTCTTTAAAAAAAATACTTTTTTATTGATATTTGTTTTCATCACCAGATTTTCTCTCAACATCCCTCTTTGCCTCCTTCCCAGAAAACAAAAAAAATAACACATCATATTTTAGAGAAGAAAAATCGGCACCACCAATCGAAATATTCTGAGAACCTAGGCCATTGTCCACATTTATGGACTTGCCAAACCAGCAAAAAGAGTGGAGTGTGGTTTTCTTTCCATATCTCTTCTTTGGAGTCATGCTTTTTCGTGTAATTTTGCAGCATTAACTTTTGATTTTTTTCATTTTTGTTCTTTCAGTTAATATTGCTGTAGCCATTGTGTATATTGTTTTCTTGGTTCTGCTTACATCATTCAGATCAGACCATGTAAGTTTCCCCATACTACCCTGTATCCATCAAATTTCTTGTTTTTTTTGCAGCACAGTGATATTATTATACTTTTAGGTACCACAAATTTTTTTTATCCACTTTGCAATTGCTGTCATTTTCAGCCATTCAACCAGCATTTGCAGAGCATTGCAGGAGATACAAGGTTTAGCTAAGACATGGTTCTTTTTATCAAGGAACCTGCATTCTAGGAGTGGGGGAAAACATGTCCAAGTCATTATAACATATACAATGAAGCATAATAAATGCATTAGTGCATAGAAAAACAAGTCACTTTATAGTTTCTAAAAGTATGAGAGAGAATGAATGAGTCGACTTGTTTTCATGGGGTAGAAGTATACTTATTAAAGTACACTTACCAAAAAGGGGAAGGGAGGGAAATAGTCCATAACGGGATTGCTTCAGTTGTACAACAACATGAAAAATATTACACATCACCAAGACTCAAGGGAGGTGTTTAAGAGAGTGCACATGTATTTCCAGGACTTAGTGGTTTGTGAATTGGAATGTCATTCACATGTATGTCAGCATTGTCCCGTGCTTTCTTTCTATTAACAATGTTTTCATCATAGTAAGGGGTTAGACAAATGGAATCACAGTAAATTTGCTGCTTTGAAAATAGAATGGATGTGTGAATGCTTTATCTATAAATGTAGCCTAAATTTGGTCTAAAAGAATCAAACTGACATTCCTTATTTGTTATAAGAATTTTACAGGAAAGTGACTACTGTATTGCATGGCTCTTTAGGACTGACATAAGGCTAAGCTTTTCCCCCCAATATGTATTCTCACCTCTAGTAACAAGGTCCATCACCATTTCAGCTACCTACGAGATTATAGAAACCAGTGGGTGTCAGTGGATAGGTGAACAAAAGATATGAGCAAACAGTTATCAAATGAAGAACTGTAAACCATTAACTAGCACATGAAAGACTGCTGTGAAGCACTATTAGCAAGAAACCAAATCAAAACAAATTGCTTTCATGTTGCACCTGGAAAAATGGTAAATATGTGAAAAGATAGTGATAGTTAACGTTAGAGACATTGTAGAAAGATATGCTAATGAGCTATCAGTAAAGTTATGACTTGCTCTAAGTATTATGGAAAATAATTTGAAACTGTGCTGAAAAATGACTAAAATTTCTATACCCTTTCACCCCAAGATCCTACTGAAGGCAAAGACAAAAAATGTGCCATACACAGCTAAATGTTTATAGCAGTGTTTTTTGTGGTTGCAAAAACCTGGAAACAAAGATGTCCATGGATTGGAAATGGTTAACAAATTGTTGCACATGAACATAGGATATCCCAAAGGTTTTAATTGAAATTTTGTGTCACTCAAGTTTAAAACTTACAGGGTGTCCCAGAATAGTAAACTAATAAATATTGCTATGCTGTAAGAAATTAAGAAAATATCCAATTCAGAGAACCATGTCAAAGAAGACATGTAAATGGATATAGAGTTAAACAGAACAATGAAATAAAATGTAGTTTTATTCAGCCATTTCAGTGATATCCAACTCTTTATGACTCCATTTGGAGTTTTCTTGACAGTTACTGGAGTTGGTTGCCATTTTCTTCTCCATCTCCTTTAACAGATGAGGAAACTGAGAATAACAGGGTTAATTGACTTGCCCAGGCTCACCCAGTTAGTTAAATGTCTGAGGCTGGATTTGAACTCAGGACTTACTGACTCCAAAATGCTACATGAAACTCAATGCTTTGTTCAATTATGATAATCAAATTTGGCCTTGGAGAAAAACAGAGAAAATGAACCTTCTTTCCTTCACTGAAGAATTAGAGGACTATGGGTGTGGCATACTACATTCACTGTCAGATGTGATTGCTGTGTTGCTGAACATTTTTTCCTATTGATTTTCTAAGGGCTCTTTGTTTAAGTATTCACTGGGTATAGTTTGGAGAAGGGAATAGATATATTCAGAAATTAATGCAAAGTGAAAACACAATACATGAATAAAATACATCTAATTACAATTATTGAATTTTACCTGTCAATTCATAACAAAGCTTGAAACAGGTAGATACATAATATTTTGTAATTTGTTTTATAATGTCTTTTGGAGATTATGAATGTCAAGGCAGTACAATGGAAATCTTAAAACTTGAGATCTGAGTTTGCTCCATTTGAGAACTGAAGAATATGCACCCTTGAAAATGTTCACTTTTAACTAAATACATTTTAAAATGTGGAAAATATCTCTTCCTATAATATTGTTATTTAATAAAAATTATTAATCATGGCCTTAAGAACTTGATACATCTATTACACATTTAGCACATTGACTAGAATATTACTGAGCTACAAGAAGTGGTTCAGTTAGGGTACACGTACAGTCCTTTGGGGGAAGCTAAGTGGTACAGTGGATAGAGCACCCATGCAGGAGTCAGGAGGACCTGAGTTCAAATCTCACCACAGACACTTGACACTCACTAGCTGTGTGACCTTGGGCAAGTCACTTAACCCCAATTGCCTCATCCTGGGTCATCCTCAGTCATCCTGATGAATATCTATCTGGTCACTGGATTCAGATGGCTCTGAGAAGAAGTGAGGCTGGTGACCTGCACAGTCCTCCCCTACTCAAAACAAAGTCAAGTGCAAGTCATGTCATTATTTCTCTGATGACATGGTCTTCTTTGGCAACGAAGGATGAACATGCACAGGCAGTCCTTCGTGTCTGTTATTGTATAGGAATTTGAATAATATGTGTTACCTACATTTGTCTTAGTTTATAAACAGTAAAATCCTCTTGCTGAAGAGTTTAAGGTATTTCTAGCTTGTGGAGGGCTTTCTGTAACTTTTTATTCTGTCATTTCTCTGTATCTAATGTTGAAACAGATGTAGAAAGTTATTTAAAGGAGGAATTTGCAACCAGCAATGGGAGTAAAGTCTTCTGATTGGGCTTTAAAAAAAAAGTATCAATAAATACAAATATTTGAATATGCAAAGCATAAAGGTTTGGGAATTAAATTGTGATAGTGTTATGTTCGATTTGATTTTTAAATGTGTATTAACAAAACAGTCCTGATTGTTCCCCTTTCTGAACTTCCCTCTGCTTTCTTTTGAATATTTTAAATGTTTTATTTATACTCATCTTTTTTTTTTGCCTCACTACTCACTCAGTCTTCCCATTCCTTCCCTTGTATCTTTCCTATAAATACAGTTAAGTAAAATTAACCCACACACCTGTCTAGGTCTCCATTAGTGTGAATAGTGAATCCCTTGAAGTGGTCACATGTATTGAAAGTCACACTATTTTAAATTATAATTATGTGAAATATGTAAATTGGTTTCAACCCAATGGAAATACATAATTGCCACCACTTTGGAGGATTTATTTTTATTACTTATCAGGACCTCCCTCTATGTGTCTCATTCTGTGATTCTAGTTCACTACTTCTCTTCCTAGAGGCATTTCATCATCAGACTCCTGAAGTCATAATTGGTCATTGCAATAATGAGGTCTGCAGTCTTTCAGTGTTCATTTCTTCCATATTATTTTGTTCATGGAGTACATTATGCTTATGGTTCTGGTTACCCAGTAAGCTTCCAACATGAATTCTCAATTATCAGAAGAAGAAGAAGAAAAAAGTAATTAATGAAGTTCATGGTTGCAAAGATTTCATAGCATAAAATGGAAGAACAGCTTGATAAACTGGGAGCTGTGGAGAATAACTTTTCCTCCCAGGCATAATCAGAAAAGGTGCTTCATGGCTCACATCCTTGTCCTAGGGTAGTCCCCCTATAGTGTGTGCTTCTTGCTCAGGATCACAATGCACATTAGGTATTTTAACCTCAATTTATGCTATGATCGTGTTCATGAAAAGTGACCTTGAAACTGAATTTTGCCCGGAACAGAGAGTGCCACAAATATAATTTGACTGGTTAGAGTATGATGATAGTTACTATATCCTCCTTTGTCTTGGACACTGTTGTTGTCCAGTTGCTTTTTGGTTGTGTCTGACTCTTTGTGACTCCATTTAGGGTATCTTGGCAAAGATATTTGAGTGCCTTTCCATTTCCTTCTCTAGCTCATTTTACAGATGGGGAAACTAAGGCAGGTGGGGTTAAATGAGTTATTTTAGTGGATTTTTCCCCTTTCACTACTATATCATACTGTTGATTCATGTTGAAGTCCCCTAAAAATCCTACATCATCACCATGAACTGCCAGCTGTTATGCTTCCTCTCATTTTTGCATGTGAAGTTGATTCTTGAAACTAAGAGCAAATGTGCACATTACCACCCTGTCTTCCTAAGTCTAGGCTATTCTTCTTGGTGCTATCTACAAATTTGATAAGCATATCCTTGTCTGTAACTGATTAAAAAATTCATCAGACTAGGAGCAAGCGTAGATCTCTGGATTGCCCCACTAGAGGCTGCCTTCAAATTAACACTGAACTAATAATAGTATGCTGTTTGAATTTGGCATTTGAATTAGTTCACAATATGCCTAACTGTACATCTTTCCATCATGTCTGCAAAAATAATGAGAAACTGTCACAGGCTTTGGGAAAATCTAGGCAAAGGAATGCGTATGATGTGACTTGATCTAACAGATATGTATTGGATGTACTCTTCTTGTCTGACCTAAACTCTATTTTGAACCTTAGCAGGAGGCTTAAAGAGCTCTTCTAAGACCTTAGCAGGTATGAACAGGCAAATGAAGCCATAATAACATTTTATTAGCAAATACATATATACATACATACACACATATACATATATAACGTACACACACGTATATTCAAATACATACAGATATATAAACATATACAAGTGCAATATACATGTACACATTTACATAGATATATAGATATCTGTCTATAGATAGATATAGATATAGTAATATGCTCCTTAAGAAACCTACTAGCTTAGGCAATAAACTTAGCTATTGATAATGATATTGAGCTACTATTATGGGAGATTATGCAAGGCTGACAGATAGAAAAACTAACGTTGTAGCGGGGTCATTTCATAGGTTTTAGAAATATTAAGGAAAAGGACACAAAAAAGGTTCTGTCTACCCCCATTCTGTTCTAGGCAAGGCCAGTTGTACTAACTTGATATTATATCTGAAAAGCCTCATCATCACTGGCTAACACGGTGTTATTATGAGAGGCAGTATTGCAGGGTGGATGGCAACATCAAGAAGACCTGTGTTCCAATCTCACCTCTGTTACCTAGTGATTCTGTAAACCTGAGAAAGTCATATAACCTGTAAGTGCCCTGAGACCACTCTCTAAGAGTACAAATTGCTGAGTGTCCTAGCAAGTGTGTGCTGATAAACATTTAACAACCAACATTCCAAAAACATAAGCACATTTGAAAGTGTAATGTACATTATTAACATATTCTCCATTACTTTAAGTCTAGACAATCAACAAAACCATAAAAATGACTTTCATTTGTAGAATTTACCAATTTTAGAAGAATAAATGCTTGCAATGAAAATTTAACAATTAGCTCTCTAGAGCCAATCAGTGTAAATTGGCTTCAGCACATACCTTCCCTATACTAAATGAAATCATGTCTGGTGATATAATGTATATCAAAATATACTGTACTTCTTCATTAACACTTTCCCTTGCCCACTCCCACCTCTCCTTTAAGACCTTTATTTTGTTGTCTCTTCATATCCTAGAAGTTCATCTCAAAGAAAGGTGGCAGTCCAGGTCAATATTGTGATCTGCTTTTCTGAATCAGAATCTACCAGTGGAAAAGTAAATTTCCCTCAGGCAGATATTTCTGTTGAAGGTCTTTGAAAACACAATGTGATAGGCTTAGGATTTTTTTCTAATGATGAAAAAGAAGGAATGAAAGAATATAAAAAAGAGAAATCTCATGAAAAAGAAAAATAAATGATATATAATAACTCAGAGTAATTATAGGAAACAGGAAATATTCAGTATACCTCAAAAGTGAATTTGCAATAATGCATTTGACAGTTTTAGTTGGGAAACTTCACTTTTGAGACTTTCTGTGATATCAGCCTATTTAATACATTTTTATTGATTTTTTTTTAAAAAAACATAATCTAGCACTCTTTCCTTTGTTCCTTTCCTCTCACTGGTTGAGAACCATTCTTTATAATAAAAAAACTTTTTTTCAAAAAGAGAAAAAAGAGGAAGATGAGAAGAAAAGTCAGTGAAATCTAGCAAGGCAATGAAAAGGCTGCTGTAATGTTCTACATCCATGGGTACCTCCTGCCCTTAATCTCCGCAAAGAAGCAGAGGGAAATGTCTTTTCATATGTTTTCATTAAGGGAAAGCTTTTTCTTTATAATTTTGTAGCATTCATTTTTCAATTGTTTTGTGTCTTTTAAAAAATATACATTGTTGTATACCTCTTGTGTGATGTTTAAATGTGTTGTATACCAAGACAAACAGAATGATTAGAAACAAGAATAGAAAAATTGATATGAACTGATACAAAATGAATTTAATGAGAGCCAAGAAAATGGTACCAGCTTGTCTGGGGCCATTATTCTGAAAAAAAAGTTTTCAGTGATGTTTGAGGGTCAAAATGCTATCTTTTCTTAGTCCTCCTCCTACATAAAATCCTCTAATATTGGAAATTATAAAATGATCACTACTTCTTATCACAATTTCTGTATATGAAGTTTTTTTCAGTTGTGAATTTCTTTTCTAATGAACTTTTAAAATGTCTGTTTTTTTATAACTAGTGTCATTTCAGGTCATCAAAGCTTTGGTGGAGGTTGTGGTTTGTTTCCTTTGTTTTTTCTCTTTTTCTTTTTGAATTTTCTCATTTCTTAAGTGTACCATTTCCCCTATGATTGAATCTGAAAGGAATTCATATCACTTTAATTATAAGAGTCATCAGGAGGCTTTAAAATTTGCTTTCCCAAGAGAAATGGAGTAGCAGCTGGTGCTTACATGAAGTTCAGAGACATTGAGATGCTCTCATTCTCCTGTGACGGGATGTCCCGTTAGGAATTGTTTGTTTACCCTGAAATTGAATGCCTGGTCTTAGTTAAGTGAAACCTGATGAAAAGAGTTGGGATGGTCAGACTGATGTATCCATCCTTTTTGTTTTGTTAGCCCAGTATGTGAGTTTCTCCAGTTTTTTTACTTCTGTTTTGGGGTAGTAAAGCTTTTCCTTTTACACATCTAAAGCATTAAAATCACTTTATTTTGCAAACAGAAGAGGCTGCTGTGCAAACATAAATGAAAAAGCATCATTTTTCTTATTTTTTTAAAAAGGAGATTTTAAAAAAATGGTAAGTCATGGATTTGTAGTGAACAGCCATTCTACCTTTAGAAACTGAAGCATCTTTTTTTGGACAGGAGGCCCTTGTTTTAGCAGCTTATCCTCAGATCATCCATCTGGACAGTTCTAATTTCTTAGTGATTCATCTAGACCTGGAGATTCTCATTCCTCAAACACCAATTAGTATTCGAAGACTAATTCAGCCAAGGAACCCAAAACAAAATGTAAAGTTACATGATACACCCACTATTAACCCTGAGCATATCACTATAGTCTGTGAAGTGTTTGTTATGTTCTTATTTTCTACCATTATGTTTGTACAGATATATGCCTCCCCCTTCTCCTAAAAGGAAAATTGTGGACAGTGATCAGAAATTGCAAATACTGACGGTTCCTAGTCCTATTACAAATAGAATGCTGGACCATTGAGTGAATGGATGCAGACATTACTGTTAACTTAATGGAGGCAGGATGGTGTCATTCAAAGAATGTTGTGTTCAGTCATAAGACTTAGGTAGTAGTCTTTAACTCTGCCAACCACTAGTTGTATAACTTTGAACAAGTTACTTAATCTTTCCATAACCGTTCATTGCTCTGTAAATTAGAGTAGTAATAACTGTCTCACCTACATCAAAGGAATGTTTTGAGGGCCAAATGAGAAAGCTTTAGGTAAATGCAAAACAGTGATTATAACTGATATTTAACATTTTAAAGTTTGAAAAACATTTTATGTATAGTATTTCACTTGAGCATCATAATGGCCTCATGATGTATTACTTTTCTCATTCTATAAGTAACAAAAATGAGGTTTAGAGTGTTAAGGGCACATTATTAATGATGTTTTCCCCCGATTTGACATTCCTCCAAATTCCCAATTTGGGTAGCAACTACATTCTAGAATAAAAATCCATTTTATTTTGAATGGCTCAGACTTGAAGTCTATGTCGGAAGGGATCAGAAGCCATCTGGTCTAACCCTTACCTGACTCAGAGTATCCTTTATAATATCTCCCACAAGTAGTCATTCTAGACTCTTGAAGAACTTACATTCTATCAGAGCAGACACAACACGAAGGTGAAAAAGTTTTATAGAACAGATGTAAAAGAAATATAAGGTTGTTTAGTAAAGGAAGACACTGGCAGTTATGAAAATTCTTCCTACTTCCTTCCCCTCAATTCTTTTTTTCAATTGCTTTACCTTTTTATCTCTTAACCACTCTGCTGGGAAAATAAGATACTAGTTTACATGTCTCACCAAAGTAATTTACAAAAAAATGATTGTTTCATTCTCTTGTAAATGTTTCCACTCGGGGAAGTTCTCACTGTTTCTGAGAAGGCAAATCTTGGTATCTTTTGACTAATGGAAATATTTGTAACTTTTGGCTGTCTCATTCTAAAGAATGTTCTGGGATATGCTAGAGAGAATATAAAAACCTGCTGTCCCTGTTTCCATTTCTTGATTAAGACATGACAACAGTGCTGTAAACCATCTGCTTAACATTTGAGGCACCGAGTAACTTTTATCTTAAAGGGCATCTATCTGGACTTGGAGATACAATTAAAAAACAAAACCTCAAGTATACACAATATAGGTTTGAATGAGGTCATCTTAATGAGGGTTAGAACTCTGAGGTACAGTGGTCAAAGTACCAGAAATTACAGGACTGTTACCCCTCAGGATACTGAAGCAATCCAATGGAATATGTTATCATGTTGAGTTTCTTGCTGTCCTTGTTGCTAATTTCTTTGCATCTAGCACTCAGTCTTCAGTAGTTTCTATATGCTACCAAAGAAATTCCTACCCTTCCTTCTCTATTTCCCTCCTCTTCATCTCCCTTCCCCTTCTTACCCTTGACATATGAAGTAGAAAATACCAGGGATGAAGACAAATGACTAGAAAATTAAGAAAAGGATAAATAAGCAAAACTGATGGAGAAGTAATTTTGAGGAATTCTCTTATCAAGGAGGTTTATTGGAGAAGATTGTGGAGATCTTTGTTGGAAGGGAGGTATCTGAATGGATAGGGGAAGAAAATAGTCCTAGACCTGTGGAACATTGATCCAATGGATGGCTTCCATGTTAGGGCTGAGAGCCAACCAAGAGGAAAAAGAGTAAATGCATTTTCCTGGCATGGTGCCTTGCACATAAAGAAGCATTGAATCATTTTCATTATTGAATTAGTGAATTGATCAAAAAGAATGGAAAAAAAGATAATTTTATTTGGGGGGATAGATGCCTGTTATTGTATTGGTATAGTAAACACCAATTATACAAACAGTTCCTTTGTTACTTACTGTCTTAAAAGAGTTGTCTGGGCCACTAAGAAGTTGAATGATTTGTTCATGGTCACACAATTAGTATGTGTGAAGGATAGGACATGAACCTTGGTCTTCCTGACTCCAAGGCCAGCCCTGTTTCCACCATGCCCCACTGCCTCCAAACTGACTTGATAAATTGGAGTAAATAGTAGGACCTTGGAGGCCAGAATGAGAGATGTAGATTGAATTCAAAGGTGATAGCTTCAAGAAGGTTTTTAAAATGAGAGAAGAATGTTCTGGGGTCTGGTTTAAATCTAAAAGTAGTAGTGCACATTAATATGAAAATCACTTTGGATCTCACATTTTAAGCATAACATGGAGATCACATTTATGTCTGAATATGATAAAAGGAACAGCAGGTTCTGAAATATTCCCCAGCAAATACCAGCACATTATTTTAAAAAAATCAACAATGATTTTTAACTAATCATTTTGGTGAGACATTTTATCTTATTTTCTAGGCAGACAGATGATGGCATGAAATGCTACTGAGAGAACAAGGGTTGTTCTGTTGTGCTTCCGAGCCACATTTCTGAATGGGGATTACAGTCAGCCAATGAGACCAAGCCAACTGCTGAATGATTGTTAAAGCAGAAAAAAGGCACATCAGCCAATTTTCTTGGTAGCTGCAGAATGAGCACTGGGACTGCTGGCTAGGAATGGGAACCAATACCCTCGTTAGGCAATGGGGGTGGGAAGAAGGCTCTCCTTTGTGGGAGAGGCAGCATCTTGAAGAGTTAGGTACTCTTGTGAATGCAGTCCTAACTTTAAACAAAGTTTCAAAGAACCGTCGAACTGGTCAGAATTTCAAAGGCACCAATTTGGCACACCTCAAGTTTTGTGTGCTTCTTTGATTGGCCAGAGCCTTCGTGCACTTATATCTTGCCCATTAACTTTTTATACACAGAAAAAAATTGTGTGACTATGGATAAACATGAAAAGTCTTAATTTATTTAACCAAGTAGACATTTGGTTGCATAAATTTAGTGTGAAATTTTCAAAATTCTCATCTATAAGCCTTTCCTCCAATGTGAACCCTTCGAACCTAGCAAGACAAGCTTGTAACTAATAAGAGAAGAGAAGGTATGCATTAGTGCTTCCATTGGGAAACTCTCTTGTGGTGTGTGTGTGTGTGTGTGTGTGTGTGAGTGCATGCATGCACATGCATGTGTATCCAGATATAAAACTCAGCTAAGATAATTAGATGTAGAAAAGGAAGATACAAGAGAACATAACTACTAAGTTATGGCCAATGTTCTGAGCTTACACAAGACAGAATACCCTATACAGAAGTTACCAAAGTTAGTGACACTGCCTTCTGTTTGGTGAGCTGGAACAGTACAGAAGATGGTAATAGCTTCTAGTGCAATTGGGGGGCGTTGAATAAAAATAAGGGAGTGGCAGAAGCACAAGGAAAGAAGAAAATATAAGAAAATTGTGAAAAACTGTTCATATATGTTTTATCTGTTGTATAGCAGAGTTAAAGTTAGAGTGATTACATTATTTTCCAAATAAACACACAAATGCAGGTTATAACCAGTTGGTGTTCAAGTTCATGGAACCAACAGGTCTTAACAAGCAAGTGTTGGCAGGTGTGTGTCACTCATTTTTGGGAAGTCCAGCATACATCAGCAGGAATATGTGCATATAATGACTTGTTTACAATATGACACTGTATGATTACATGATGCAATATTGCATCATCAAGATTTCAGTGTAGAAAAATCCCACAAATTTACAATAAATTATTAAATTTAAGATGCTTCATTTAAAAACATTATATTTTTTTGAGAAATGATGCAAATGTTTACTAAAGAGTTAAAAAAATTAGATTATCATGAGGGGCATTGAGCAATTTTTTTTTGAAGAGGAGGCAGTGGGCCAAATAAATTTGGGGACCTCTGCCCTATACTCTAATCCAAGGGGAAAAAACTTGTATGAGAACCCTACCCTAATTCAAAAGAATCAAATTATGAACAGGTGACAACAGCTGAAGGCACTGAGGTAACAAATCCATAGTCCAAATCACTTGTTAGATCATAGGGGAATGTAAACTCAGCTGCCTTTTCACATTCCTCTGTTCATCTTTTGAGTGATTTTTGGACCTTGCGGGAGAGATAGCATTCCTTATAATGTTGGAGGTGGAATGAGTAGAAAAATACCTTTGCCATGATTGGGTGAAATCTCTGTAAAGTGAAAAATATCTATTCTATTACAAATCTCTCTGGGAACATGCTTGTTCTAGACTATAGGAAGGAGTAGGATCTCTTAGGTCACATGCTTTAGGAGCTTAGGAGAGATAAGGAATTGCTTTATAGATAGTTTCCTATGATCAGAAACCAGGATCTAGATCTCTTGTAACGATTTACTGATGGTGCCTGTGGGATATTATCAGAGGTACTCCTGTCATCAAAAAAGTAACTCATAAGATCATGGAATAGTAGATTTTGAGGTAGGAGAGACCTTAGAGATAATTAAATTTGACCTCTTGTTTTAAAATTTAAAAACAAAACAAAACGATGTGAGGTCCTCTGAAGGTTTAGGCTGCCTCCACCATTTCCACATACAAAGTGTCCTCCCCTTTGCAGCTTCCATTTATGTATTATTTCCCCTATTATAAATATTACCTCCTTGACTTCAAGAACTATTTTTCTACTAGTATTTGTTATTTGCTTAGCAAAGTGCTTGGTATATAATAAGTACTTAACCAGTGCTAGTTGACTGATTTACCCAAGGATAGAGAGGTATCAAGTGGGAAAATCAGAATTTGAACCCAAATTTGATTCTGATCAAATGGTTTTTTCCCCATATCATGGTACCCAGATTAGGAGAATCCAAAAAATATTAAAACTTTTTTGTTCAGGACTATTTTTTAGAATTGTTCACAAAGTTTGCCTTAAATTCATAACTTCAACTTAAGAAAGGAAAATATGGTTAGAGATCTGTACCTACTTAAGATGACTCAAATCTGTACAGAAAAGATTCTGATATCTTACTAAAATTAATTTTTGCCATCATATCACAAGTTCAAGGTCAGTCAGAGGTGGAAAAACAGTTAGGTTTTTATGGTAAGGTGGGTCCCACTGGAACAGGCCTTGACCTGTATCAGTAAAAATACCCCTCTTCCTAGTAAAATAAGAGATGAATTTGTGTAAGGCACCTCATCATTCTCATTATTTGCTGGTGTCAGGCACGTCTGCAAGTTCCCCACCCTCCTTATAAACACTAGCTCCAGAGAAGGAGAGAATTCTTGACTTTTACAATCATGATGCAGTCATGCTTTGAGATCATGTAAGAAATGCTGCAGAAGCATAAAACCTTATGACTGTCATTACAGCAGTAATGAGTATGATTTTAATGTGGTTTTGGGGGAGCTGAGGTAGAATGGCTGTTAAGGCAAAATAAGCTTTATACCCTCTACGACGGAGTGAAAGTTTCATTATCAAGAAGCCAAGTGTGTTTCTGCGTGTGAATGGAGAGAAATGAATATTGCAATGTAACCCTTGTAAAATACAAATCCATTTTTAGTGCAAGTATATTCAGAAATCTATATTCTGTTCTGTGCTATTTAAAACTCAGACACATTTTTGTATTGTTCCGATAATAAAGTGTTGGTATGTGATGTGTTTTCTCTGCATAGCCTCTTAACAGGGCCAATCCTAGGGAAACTCATTGTTAAATTACTAATTGTGGGTCAAGCAGAGGGGTGGGATCAAGTTATTTTACTACATCTGTCATCCAAATTCTTTTAATGAATAACAACAGTTATTTTTGCAGCATTTTAAAGTTTGCAAAGCAATTTACATATATTGTGAGTCCCCAAAGACTTGGTGTAGTTTTAGGCTATTAAAGTTAAAAACTGTACTAGAACTTTGGGATACCTTTATATTTTCATTGATCCTTAATAACAACTATTGGGAGGCAGGCAGTATTGAGTATTTATTAACCTTATTTTACATGTAACGAAACTAATGTTCAGAGATGTTAAGTGATTCCAACTCTAGCGCTATACGGTATAATAAGCTACCTCTCAGCTCAAAAAGAGATGTTACAGATATAGAAGTAGAGTTTGTCACCCGTCTCATCTCCTTCTCTCCACCCTTCTTCCTCCTGTAAATCCCTAGTGTCTACTTCTAATTTTCTGAGGCAATACTCCACCTGGGGTATAAAAAGTGATTGCACTAAGTATAAGGCATTATTTTTTTTGTAGGTTGGAGAAATGATCAGTGTCTTTTGTCTGCTTCTCACCATTTAATAGTAAATGCTTTATAAATGGGGAGTTAGTCCATTAGTTTCCCAATTTAGCAGAGGAGTAGAAAAATTGTGGTTCTCCTAATTACTTTTGTATAGAAAAAAATATACACATTTAATTTTAAATCTGTTCCTGTAAAGAATATCCTATGCCAACCATTAGTGACCACACAAGTACTATCTTCCATGGATCTATTAGCTCCTGTCATGACTGTAGGAAATATGTTGGTTCAGCTTCTCTTGAAAAATTTTTCATATTCTTTTTTTTAATTTTGAATTTCAAATTTTCCTCTTCAGTCCCTTCCCCACTCATTAAGAAGGCAAAAAAATGATACCCAATACATGTAGTCATGCAAAACATATTTCCATATTAGCCATGTTGCAAAAAGAAAAATTAAAAGAAAACCCCACACTTGAGTCTGCTTAGAGTTTATTATTTCTCTCTCTTTTGAAGGGGATAGCATTTTTCATCATGTTTCTTTGGAATTAGCCTGGATGATTGTATTGATTAGAGTAGTTGAATCTTTCACAGTTGGTCATCATTATAATATTGTTTTTGCTGTGTACAATACTGTGTACAATATACTCCTCATTTCACTTTGCATCAGTTCATAAAATTCTTCCCAGGTTTTTCTAAAAGTATCCCCCTTGTCATGTCTTAGAGCATATTAGTATTCCATCACAATATTGCACCACAATTTGTTTACCATTCCCCAACTGATTAAATTCTTTGCTACCACAACAAATATTGCTATAAGTGTTTTGTACATATAGGTTCTTTGAAGGCAGTTAGATGGCACCGTCAATAGAGAGTCAGTAAGACTCATCTTCCTAAATTCAGATCTGGCCTCAGACACTAATTAGCTGTGTGAACCTGAGCAAGCCACTTAATCCCGTTTGCCTCCATTCCTCATATGTAAAATGAACTGGAGAAGAAAATGGCAAACCATTCCAGTATATCTGCCAAGAAAATCCCAAATGTCGTCATGGAAAGTCAGACATGACTGAAAAACAACATAGGAATGGGTCCTTTCCCTTTGGGGATACAGACCTATCAGTGGTATTATGAAGTCAAAGGATAGGTATGGTTTTATAGCCCTTTGGGTATAGTTCCAAATTTTTCTACAGAATATTTAGAGCAGTTCACAACTCCACCAACAGTGCATCAGTATCCTAATTTTTCCGCAACCTCTCCAGCATTTGTCATTTTCACTTTCTCTCATTTTAGCCAGTCTTATAGGTATGAAGTGGTACCCTTGGAGCTATTTCAATTTTCATATTGCTAATTGTTTGTGATTTAGAGTATATTTTCATAAGATTATTAATAGCTAGATTTCTCTTTCTGAAAACTACCGTCTTATATCCTTCAACCATTTATCAGTTGAGAAATGACTTATTTTTATAAATTTGTCTCAGTTCCCTTTATATTTGAGAAATGAGACCTTTGTCAGAGAAGCTTGCTGTGAATTGTTTCCCCCAGTTTCCTGCTTTCCTTCTAATTTTGGCTGCATTTTGTTTTATTTATGTGAAAACTTTTTCATGTAATCAAAATTGGACAGATAAGAGTATTGAGCCTGAAATCAGGAAGACTCATTTTCCTGAGTTCACAACTGGCCTCATAAACTTACTATTTGTGTTACCCTGTGCAGGTCACTTAGACTTGTCTCCCTCACTCAGCTTCTCATCTGTAAATGAGCTTGAGAAGGAAAAGGCAAACCACTCTCGTATCTTTTCCAAAAAAATCACAAAAGAGATCATGAAGAGTCAGGCACAACTAAAAACTAGCTGAACAAAACAATCATAATTATCCATTTTGCTTCCCATGGTCCTCTCTATCTCTTATTTGGTAAAATATTCCTTTAGCCATTGATCTCACAGGTAATTTTTTCCCATACTCTCCTCATTGGCTTATGGTGTCATTTATATCTAAACCATGTACCCATTTTGACCCTATCTCACTGTACGATGTGAACTGTTATTATTCTATGGTCGTGTAGCTACTTGACTTTTATATGTTATGTATACTGCTCTTTGAAATTGCTTTTTATTTTTTCCTTGCCTCTCAGTTTTCCTGTGGACTTTCCATCATTCATATGATATGTTGCCTTTATCCTCAAACCTATACTCTGGATATTTGAATGTTATAATTGATTGAAAAGGAGGGAGAGAAAGGAAGGAGGAAAGTTTGATGCATCACATGACTGGTATTGCAGATGAAGGCTCCTTGCTCTCTTGACTTTGAGTGATGATCTGTGAGACCCCACTACCTTACATATGCCAAGGACTATGAAAATACTTACAAGTAAGCATTGCAGTACCTATCCTTGGGGGGTTTACAATCTGATGCCTTAAAACCCACCAACCAATCAAACCCAAAACCACCCAAAAAAACAAAAAGAGAGCTGGAAAGTGAGGAGAAGAGTATGAAAAGTATCTCTTAAGGGGGAGAGAAGTGCAATGAGACAGGAAAGGAGAAGGAGGAGTCTGGAGAAAGGGTCCAGGTAAAACAGGGCTAAAGTATTTATTAAAATGGTGGTCCTGAGTAGGCCGTATCAAGAGATTGTGGTCAACATAACAGGAAAGTAGAAGGAAGGTGAGTCCAGAAAGTCCAGGACCTATCCCTCTACATAGATAGTTAGTGTCTATAGCCATAGCAATAGCTCCTTGGTAGTCTTACAACTTGTAAAGTTCTTTTAAAACATTTAACAAAGAGATTATAATTTTTTAAAATTTTATTTATTTTATTCTGAACTTAATAAAACAAGCCTTTCCATGATATAGTTGAATAGAAATAAAGATGATTGTACATGAAACTGCAAATCTATTATGTATAACTCACTATTCTTTTTAAATATATAGTGTTGTTATGTAACCTTCTTTTTTCTTCTTCCCTCTCTCCTTTCCCTCTAGAGATGGCTACTACTAGTCACAAATAATGTATGTGTGTGTGTGTGTGTGTGTGTGTGTGTGTGTGTGTGTGTAAAACATTCAATATATACTTCTATTTATCAGTTCTTTCTCTGGATGCAGATCTTCCTTCATATGTCTGTTGTAGTTTATTTAGGTATTTATAATAGTCAAAATGACTCAAAGTTGTTCCTAAAATGACTAATGTGTGTCTAACGCTCTTGGTTTTGCACATTTTGCTCTTTGTTATTTTTTTTTTATTTTAAATAAATTTATTTAACTTTTTACATTCATTTTCACAAGATTTTGGGTTCCAAAATTTTCTCCCCATTTG
>CM053774.1:48846665-48857301 GCA_028658325.1 Potorous gilbertii | reverse complement strand
GGCAAGCCTGACTGCTCTTCAATGGGAGCTTATCTGCTCGTTCTCAGGTGGGGGCAGGGCCGCCTCTCAGGCTCAGTTCCCTCAGGGGGTTTATGCAGAGATCTCTTGCAATGGAGCTGGGGTGGAGCTCCTGCCCGCCCCTGGAGTCTCCAGCGGAGCTGCCTCTGCCTCTGCCGCAGCCTCCGCCTCCCGAGGGGGTCCGAGTCCCGGAGATCCCCCGCTCCCCTCTCAGCCTGTCTCTCTCACTGACCTGTGCGTCTGTGGGTGGAGGGACCTTCGTGACTGCCCGGAGATTCAGGTCCCTGAAGCCTGCTAGGGTCTGCTCGCTCCTCTCAGTGCGGTGCAGCCGGGGCAGGGCAGGTCTCCACTCCCATCCAGGGTACCTTTGCAGTCAGTTTTTCAGGGCTCTCTGCAACGGAAATCTCCTTCACTGTGTTTCTGCACAGCTTCCACTGTTCCAGAATTTGTCAGGAGTTCTTTTTAGAGGGAATCCATGGGCTGTGCGTTCAGAGCTAGCAAATGTGAGTCTTTCTACTCCTCCATCTTGGCTCCGCCCCCTCTGCTCTTTGTTATTTTGTGCAAGTGTATCCATGTTTTTCTAAGATCATCAACCTTATCATTTCTTGTTCATCATTATCATATACCACAATCTGTTATGCCATTTTCCAGTTTGATGAATATCCCTGCAATTTCCAGTTCTTTGCCATCACTAGGAGAATTGCTATAAATGGTTTAGATCATATACGTTCTTTTCCTTTTGCCCTAATCATCTTGGGAAACAGACCTAATAGTGGTATGGTTGGGTCAATGGGTATAGGGAGTTTAGTAATTCTTTGGGTTTAATTCCAGATTGCTCTCTGAAGGTTGAATCAGTTCACACTTTCATCAATAATATAGTAGTGTTCCAATTTTTTACAACTTCTCCAACATTTTTTGCTTTCCCATCCTATCATCTTAGCCGATATGATCGTATCTCAAGGTTGTTTTAATTTGTATTTCTCTAATCAATAGTGATTTAGAACATTTTATATGACTATAAAATATTTCGATTTCTTCATTGGAAAACTGTCTGTTCATATTCTTTAGACCTGTTATCAGTTTGGGAGTGATTCATATTGTGATAGATTTGACAAAGTTCTTCACATATTTGAGATATGAGACTTTTATCTAATAATTGGTCTATAAAATTCCCTGTCCCCCATTTTTTGCTTTCCTTCTGATCTTGGCCCTGTTTGTTTTATTTGTACAAAACCTTTTCTGTTTACTGTAATTGAAATTATCCATTTTGCCTCTCACTCTGCTCTCTGTCTCTTGTTTATTCATAATTTTTTTCACCTATTCATAAATCTTATGTGCTGTTCCATGTTTTCAAATTTTCTTGTAATCTCTCTTTATATGTAGGTCATATATCCATTTTGATCTTGGTAAGTGGTGCAAGATACTCTTCTATGCCCAATTTCTGCCAAACTGCTTTCCAGCTTTCCCAATATTTTTTTCCAAATCATAAATTGTTACCCCCCAAATTTAAAACTTTATACTTGTCAAATACAAAGCTTCTCTATTTATTTGCTGCTGTAAATCATACATCTACTGTGTTTTGCTGATTTACTTATTAGCCAGTACCAGATAGTGTTGATAATGACCTTATAGTTTAAGATCTGATACTGTTAAGTTTCCTCTCTTTATATTTTTTCATCAGTCCCTTTGATATTCTTGACTTTTTATTTTTCCAAATTAATTTTGTTATTGTTTTTTTCTAATTCAATAAAATATATTACACTGAATATATAAATTAGCTTAAGTAGTCATTTTTATTATATTGGCTCTACCTACCCATGAAAAAAATGAATATTTTTTCCAACTATTAAATCTTATTTTATTTGTATAAAAAGTTATTTTTATTTATAATTTTGTGCACACAGTAACTGGAATTGTTTTGGCAGGTGTACTCTCAGGTATTTTATACTGTCTAGAGTTATTTTAAATGGGTTATCTCTTATTATTTCTTTTGGCAGGGTTTTGGTAGTGATATATATATATATATATATATATATATATATATATATATATATATATATATATGAGATAATGATGTAAGTGGATTTATTTTACATCCTGCCATTTTGCTAAAACTACTGTTCCAACTAACTTTTTAGTTGAATCTTTGGGATTTTCCAAGTATATCATCATATCATTTGCAAAAAGAAATAGATTTATTTCCACATTCTCTGTTCAGATTCCATCTATTTCCTTTGTTCTCTTATTGCTATTACTAGAATTTCTGATACAATATTGAATAAGATTGGCGACATTGGGCATCCTTGTTTCACTCCTGATCTTATGGGGAAGGCTTATAGCTTATTCCCAGCGCAAATTATGATTACTGATGCTTTTAGGTCAATTTTCTTTTATCAATTTAAGAAAAAAATCCATTTATCCCTGCCTTGTCTTTCTTTTATTGAAATAAGCATTCGGAGATATAAATTCTCCTCTGATTACTCTTTACTTTATTGCACAGATTTTGATGTGTTATATCATTGTTGTTATTCTCTCAATTATTTCTATGATTTGTTCTTTAACTCATTCATTCTTTAATGAAGAGAGTATTATTGTTTTGAATAAAGAAATTCCTTATCTGAGAACTTGAAAAATAGTACTTAAGTAAATCAACTTAAATGGGGACCAATATTTCATAATAAATACCGAGAAAAGTTTGACTAGGGCTTTTTACTTAAAACAAAACTGAAAGTCTTGAAGAATAAACTTATTTTGCATTGATTTGGTTTTAAGTCTTCCCTTTGTTAGTGATTAGGTGGGTAAGCCAGTCTTTCAATGACCCCAAAGGACTCTCTGGGACTTTAAAGGTACAGACCAGGTGCTTATCTGCTTTGTCAAAGCAAATTTCCTTCCTAGGAGTTTCAGCACCAAGAAATTAAATCCCAGATCTCAATAAAAACAAAACCCCCAATCCCATAGCTTTGATGCTTGCACAGTGAATATTTGAACAATTAAGATATTTTGTGTGTGTATGTAAAAGGCTTCCAGATGAAACAAAACTGGAAAGAATACTGGATAAAAAAATCATTACCTAAAAAATGTTTACAGGTTAAATGACTGAATGAATGTAACTACTAACGTATCTAATAACATGAAATTTTATAGAGATATATGTAAAGGCATATTTTTGGCTAAAAATCAACTTTATAAATATAAGAAAGGATAGATGTGGAGAGATAATAACTAATGGGAAAAAATGAGAATTTTAGTAGAATTCCCAATATAGAAACTGAGAAGAGAATTATTCCAAGTAAAGCCACAAGGAAAAAACTAAAATTGATAAAAGCAAGAGTAGAAAAATGAAAATATACAGTGAGAGCTCTAGAGGAAAGAATGAGAAAGGAAATGAGAACCTTAGAGAAAGAGGAAGGAGAATGAATAGATTAGTTCTGGAAATGTAAAATCTTTCTTCAGTAACAGACTTCTTTAAAAGTTAAGTTGAACCAGATAGAGATCATTTACTCCTTGAAATTACAAGAATTACTAGAATACAATCAAAAGACCAAAATAAAACAATGCAGTCAAACATGCAAAGTAGCACCTAGCAAAATACAGCTAACTTAAAAACATGTGAATGGGAAATACTATAAAAAGAAAGGGATTACCTGAAAGCTTCAGTAATCAAAAACCTAGCTAGCATAATTCAAGAAATAATGAAAAAAAATTTCTAAACCAATTAAAACCAAAGGGAAGAGTAAAAATAGAGTTTCCTAATTACCTTCTACAAGAAACACTAAAATGAAATTTCCAGAAATCTCAGTCAAAATTAAGAAGCTCCAGATGGAAAAAAAATAATACAAACAGGCAGAAGAAAGAGATAACATACCAGGAGGCCACAGTCAGGATCATACAAGACTTGGCAATTACTACCAGAAGGGAGAGGGAAACTGAAGATATGTTCTTCCAAGAGAAGAAGACAGACTAATAATCAAGAATAACTTATCTAGCAAGAGTTAAGATCAATTTATAAGGGGAAAAATGGATCTACAATGAAAAAGAGAACTTCCATACATTTCTATAAAGAAACCAGAACTGAACAGATACAATGAAATGCAAACATCAGAGTCAAGAGAAAAATTGAAATCTAACTCTATTTGCACAACTGGAAGGAAATATGTGATGAAATATTTATGTTTCCATAGGGAGAGAAGAAACAAATGTTTCCACAGAGTCCAAATGTCTGCCAATATTATATAGAAAGAGGAAATGAAACTAACGGCTTAGGAGCAGTTTTGTTATATTTTGATCATCTTAGAAGAAAAATAAATAGAAAAAAAGGGTAATAGGGAAGGAAGAAAGAAGCAATGTTGAGAACTTATTATGTCACATACCTGGGATACCCAGGAAGAAGACTATATAGACATAGAAGAGAAGATGAGAGATGAGGCTACACATGAACCTCAATTTCATATGAAACCAAAGTTGAATGGACAGACACACCCACATGCACACCCACCATATATATGTAGATGTACATACTGCCTTGATGTAGAAACATGTTTTACTCCATAGTGAATCAGGTAGGAAAATGTAGAAGGAGGTGAATAGGAAGGAGAATATATTCAGGGAGAGATTAGTCCTTAGCAAAACAAACTCTAATTTCAGAAGAAATTAGAGGAAAGAAAGGAAAGAAAGATAAGAAACTGCTGAGTGGGTGAAAGGAGAAGAAGAGGAGAAAGGGACTAGGAAGAAGACTGCACCAAATAAAATTTAGAATGTAAACACTTTGATAACAGACACTTTGCTTGTTTTTCTATCCTCAGAACTTAGCACAGTGCCCCGTTTTGCTTACAGGGAAAAAAGTAAGCCCTTAATAAATTCTTTTTCATTCATTCATTCATAAGCTTGAACTGTTGCTTAACCTAAGGGTGTTTATATATAGTAATATAAATAAGGAAAGGATTCATTCCAATTAAACACATTCATTTCATCATAGATCCAGAGATGAGAGGAACTTTAAAGCACATTTAGCACAACCCCCTCATTTTATAGAGGTGCTTGTTATCAGAGGCAGTATGTAAACCCTCGTCACTTGACTTGAGTGAGTGCTCTTTCCATTATACCACTCTACTTTCTATGCTGTCAGAAATTCTGATACTAGTGGTAGCAGTAATATAGAATACATACTCTGGAAGATATGTTACATCTTAGCAAGGTAGGCTTTCTTTTCTCTAGACAAAGTAATCTATAGCTCAAAGAGGGCAGTGGGCAGGATTCGTGCTGTTTTGAGTGATGTCCCCACCCAGAGATACCCAGGCTGCACACAGCTGTGACCTAGATGGTAACGCCCCAACTTCTAGGTGATGAAACTACGATTATAGCCTTCTCATGGGCCTGGCCAAGACCAGGCCCTGGCTTGTCTGAAACACTGCCACTACCATCTTCTCATCAACCACTATCCTTACTGAGTAGGGATACGAAGATCAGAACTGTCCCAGTCCTTTAAAATTCCAATATAACTTTGGTGCTTGAGGATTTGTTTATAGATGTATGCTGATTTACGCCCCTTATTATATGGAGCATAAAATGCTTTTGGACCATAGTAATTTACATCTTCCTTTTCAAGGATCTATTATTCCATGTAAGTTGCAATGGTTGTTATGATGTTATTAGGGATTTGCTATTTTGTTTGAAGAAGATTCAGTTGACTCTATGCTTAGCCATCATCTATTACTAGCTCTTCCTATCATTGACAGTAATGATGGTTACTTTTTAAGAATCTGACAAAAAACCAGACCCCTCCTGAAAGGAGGCCAAGAGGTTTGCCCATAAGTTTTGTTTTGGCTCCTGAGTTAGTGCTAGGCATTATTCATGTGATCAAAGTCTTGGGATTAGGGATGGGCAATTTTTTCTTTTTAAATGAATGAATGCATTAAGAGTTGAGGGACTATCCATACCAGCTAGGATAGTATTTCAAGGATTTTTTTTTTATGTTGAAAATTTAGGGCGTTAACTGTTCATCACCTGGGGTCAGGGTTAAAAAAAATACCCTATGAATATCATTGCACAATTGCATAGGTGTGTCCTAGGGGCACAGAGCTTTCTCTGAAGTATTTGACTTTATTCACTGTGGAAAGCAGATGACTAGATTGAATAGACCACTTTTCTGTTCTAAGCTGACACATTTAAGTTGTTTCTAGTTACATCTACATTTTCTTTGGCTTCCTTGGAACCAAACATCATAATAGAGACAGTTGCCCAAGAAAGAAAGGGAACAAGCAGTTCCTTTCTCTGTGTTGAATCAAACTGGACTGATGAGGTTCTGGATTTGAGGAAAACTAGTAACTTATTTACTGAGTGACAGCTTCTGGTACTCTGAGTAGGACTAGGGTGTACTTGTTGATGCAGGTTAAATAAAGAATTTCGAGGAGACTTTTTTCTCAGAACTGAATGTTTGTCTTTTATGTAGCCCAAGTATTTGCCAGCTCTTTGCCAACCACAATGCCAGGATGTTACAAAAGCCTACAGCAGTAGTTCTTTTCTCTGTATACCTTATTGTCTTCCGTTAGCCAAGTCACTAAATAAACACAACAGAAGACTAAAATCTCAGCCAAGAACCAAGTCCTGTCATAAGTTGATCTGAAGAAAGAATACCCACTTAAGGGAAGCCTACAGGGGGATCAGTTTTTTATTATAGTTCTTCTTTCCCTCCCCTCCCCAACATGGATTTTTATTCATCATGATATTATACTTATCAGTATAGTACTTGAAGCACCCAAAGGAGCTCCAAAGTTGGTTCTGAACTTTTGTAAAAGTAAAGTATGATCTTTTTAAACATTTCTTAAATATTAACTAAAAATAAGGTTGGGGCTTTTTTATGTTGGTCAATATTAACGTAAAAATATATTTCAGAGTACATATAAGTACTAATGTCTATGTAGCAAGAAACATTTACATGAAGAAATAAAAAGGCCTATTCAAATGAGATACCCCCTCTTCATTGACTTGGAATTTGGAAACAATAGCTTAGGATATTTATAATATAGTTAGCAACTGGTTTTTAAGCAGATGCACCCTGCAATTTTGTTTCAGTTTTTATGGGGCATACATAGAATTTTCATTGAGTCTCAATTTATCAGCATGAAGGGTTATTGATAAAAATGTATTATCCAGAGTCCATTGCAACTAGGCCATCTCCGGTTGTCCTGTTCTATACCTTACCACATGGCTGTTGAGGAGAAAGTGAGGTTGGTGACTTTGCACAGCTCTTAAATATAATTCATTTGCAAGTCATGAAATCATCTTCCTGATGTGATCCTCATAGAAAATGAGCATATTTTATGATTTCTTTAGAATAAAGATTGTGTTTTTCCATTCCTAATTCTTAATTTAGCATCAAACATATAGTAAAAAAGCTACCATGCATCTCCTGAGGTTTTTTTTTTTAAATTTTTCTGGCAACCTACCCCTGGTTATGATCCACTCTATTAGGTTACGATTTCTTCAGAAAAAAGAATTGTGTTTTTGCCTTTTTTTTGTATTCCTAATACTTAGATCAGTGCCAGACACATAGTAAGCACCTCGTAAATGTTTATTGTCTGCCTGAAAATATGATGTGTGAGGCCACTAAGTGGCAGAGTGGATAGAGCTCTGGGACTGGAGTCAAGAAAACCTGAGTTCAAAATGTCTGGATTATGAAGGGTTTTGAACGCCTTTAGATTTGATCAAGTTGCCCATGGCAAGGCCATGTCTACATGAAAACATCCAGTTAAATTCCCATGTTGCTCAGAGAGATGCTGTTGGAACAACAGTTGTGACTGTAACTCCCCATCAGCTCCCTGATCAACTTGAACCTTTCCCTTGCGCATGCAATGAGATTGATTCTCCCTGAAAAACTCAGACCAGCTTTGGATTCAATTCAATTACAGTCATGTCAATTTAAAAAACATTTATCAATGCTTTACAGATGAGACTAATATGCAGGGAATACCAAAAGTCCTACTGCAAATCTAAGCTTTATGAACGTTAAATAACTTAAAATAACATGAAGACACTGGGAGCATCCTGCATTCCTATTATTTTTGCATTCTCTTTCAGGGCCCAGTTTTGAACTTTGCCCTAAAATGTTCACTTAGGGTATTTATTTTCCAATACAAGACTGCTTCCATCAAGAACTTGCCAAAAGGCCAACAGCTCTATTCTTTACCACAATCTCCACCCTTTTCCCCTTGGATATTGATATGTATAACATCAGATGCATTGTGACCTGGCTTCCACCCTTCTTTAGGCCTGTCCTGGGGAGACTCTGGGTCAGATAAAGAGTGATTCTCTTGTGCTTAATGCTGTATGAGCATTTCCGTTCATGAATACATCAACCAAGTACTCTGAGGAAAGTCTTTGCTTAACTCTGGGTTCTTTCTTTTGTATTCCAAATGACTAAGATTACCAGACAACTCACTCTTAGAGAGCTAAACTATTCATCTATTTTACAGAGACATGTAGATAGTAACACTATATATACACAATGGAATAGTGCTTAGGTCAACACCGATGAAAGGTAGTCACCATAGCCCCATACACTATATAATGTGAATGGATTACTGAAATTGAAAAGAAAAATGTCTTCATCTACTGAGAATTTCTCATATTAAAAAAAACCCACTGGATATTGTCATTGCTCCTAAAAATCTTTCACTTTGTTAGCTCATTAAGCAATCGAGTGAATCTGGAATTGAAGCTCTTTGGGAGTAATACATGTAATCATCTGGTGAGGTGAAAGAAAACTGGACTTGAATGATGCAACTATCACCTAGTAAATCAATCAGAAAATCCTGAGTAAGGGAAAAACCCCCTATTAGTGATTGCTATGCTCCTAGCTTCAACCCTCAGGCTAAGAGAAACACCCTTTGACTTTTTCATTTGAAAATAGTGGTATGAATAACAAGAATAAAGGTGAGGCTCTGAGTAATCGCACAGAAACTAGGACCTTTAAGGGAAACTTCCCTTATGCGGAGTTTTGTCATCAAAAGGCTTTGTATGACTGTGACCCATCTGAGATAGAATTCAGTAGAAACCAGTTCTTGAAATTTTACCCAATCCAACCAAATGTTTACAATATGTTTGCATATATTTTAAATTGATAACTAATTGGTCATTTATTTAATTAGACAGGATCTCTGAGATCACAGGTTTCAAGCATCAATGAGGACACCTAGTCCAACTCCTTTATTATTGATGAGGAAATCGAAGACCAGAAAAGTTAAGGGTCACGCAGATAGGAAAGGGCAGAGGTGAAATTTGAACCTGTTGGAGTTTGGGGTGTTGGGGACCTCAAAATACCAACATACTAGGTCCTGCTGGAATGAATTTGACCCAAGCCTTCTTTCAGCCAAAGTAAAACAAAGTTTATTAAAGCTTCGCCATGTTGAGTTGACTGTTAAGAAACTTCCCCATTTATGACGCTTGTATTAACAAGTGGGCCAGATATAATCTAGCTAGATTGAATCTGAATACCTTCATGGGGACAAGAAGTATCTTATATATAAAAACACTGGGGGAAGAATCTCAGTGTGGCCAAATAGTACGGGGTTCCAGGGATGGTCTTGATAGGGGAGGTCAGAGGGAGGATCTTGATGGGAGCGGCCAGTATCCCAGAGAATAGGATTTTGATAGGATCAGGGATAGGGAGTATTCAAGAGAATGCCAGATTCTTGTGATTCTTGTGATGTAATTTACCATTTTATGCTTCCTCCTTTTCATACCTCCTGTTACAATCCCTTCGCATAGTTAAATCATATTTTTAACATGATATCATTTACTTTATACCCATTTGCTCTATGTATGTCCCTTTTATATTTCATAATAGATGCACAATTCTCAAGATTAACAGGCATCATCTTACCATATAGGGAGGTAAACAGTTTGCCCAAATTGAGTAACAAGTTTTTTGGTTTTCTTCCCCATCGTTTACCTTTTTATGCCTCTCTGGAGACCCATGTTTGAAGATCAAATTCTCTATTAAGTTCTGGCATTTTTGTCAGAAAGGTCTGGAAATCCCTTCATTGAATGACCATCTCTTTGCCTGAATTGTTATGCTGAACTTTGCTGAGTAATTGACCCTTGGTTGTAGTCCCAAATCCTTTGCCTTACGGAATATTGGATTCCAATTCCTTTGATCTTTTAATGTAGAAGCTGCAAGGTCCTGTGTGATCCTGACTGTAGCTCCTTGATATTTAAATGGTTTCTTTCTGGCTGCCTGTAGTATTTTCTCCTTCACTTGATAGTTCTGGAATTTGGCAATGATATTTCTTGGAGTTTTGAGTTTGGGATCCCTTTTGGGAGGTGAAAGGTGGATTCTTTCGATGCCTATTTTGCCCTCTGAATCTAGCACTTCTGGGCAGTTTTCCTGGAAGATATTGTACAGACTCTTTTATTCATGGTGGCTTTCTGGTAGGCCAATAATTCTTAAACTTTCTCTCTTGGATCTATTTTCCATGTCAGTTATTTTTCCAATTAGATATTTAACATTTTCTTCTATCTTTTCATTCTTTAGATTTTGTTTGACTGATTTTTGCTGTCTCATAGAGTCATTAGTTTCTACTTACCCAAGTCTAATCTTTTTCAGATTGTTTTCTTCAGT
>CM053774.1:48803746-48846565 GCA_028658325.1 Potorous gilbertii | reverse complement strand
CCATTTGTTCAATTTTCCTTTTCAAAGAAATGTTCTCATCAGTGAATTCTTTTTTTATACTTTTAAAATCATTGGCCAGTTTTTCTTTTATTTCCTTCTTCAGCTGTTCCAGGAGAGCTGTTTGTGCATGCAAGCAGTTCATAGTCCCTCCTGAATTTTCAGATGGAAGTATAGTCTCACTACTGACCCCTTTGGTGTTTGTGTTTTGGTCCTTGTCCCAATAGAAAGATTCTATGGTTTTTTTAGCCCTTCTTTTGATTTTTCTTGTTCATGATGGTGATTGTATTGTGGCTTCTGGTTCTTTCAGTTAGAAGCTGTAGAACTTGGTGTTGAGCTGACTTGTGTGAAAAAGCCAGGAGCAAGGGTCTTTTTATCTTTTTGTTTTGTGTTTCCCCAATCTGCCCTGGGGTAGGCTTGATAAGTGTGGGGGAGGGGTGGTCTGATTATGAGAGATCTCTTCAGCATAACTGAGACAAAGGCAAGCTCAAGGGATGGTGATTCCAGCTGCCCTATTGTCTTCCCATTTCCCCTGGAGTGCTGAGGCATGCCTAGGTCCTAGGGTGAGTTTTCACCCCTCTTGGGGCTCCTCTCCTGGCACTGAGGCTTGCCTGGATCCTAGTGAGAGTTTCCACTGCCCTGGGGGGCCTTCTCTCCTTCTGGTTTGCCTCTGCCATAGTAGGAGAAATCCCCCTTAGCTATTTTCCTAGCCTCAAGTGTTATGAGACTATTTGCTCCCTCTGCTGTTTCTACTGAATCAGGATTTTTCTGGGGAAATATTTTATGGTTCTTTCAAGGTCATCAAGGGGGAAGGAGAGAGCATTTACTGATCACTCCACCATCCTGGCTCCTTGAAGTTCAAGTAGGTGACTTACAAACCTTTAATCTTTGGGCTAAAAGTCTCAGGAGCAGCTGCGGCTGATATCTGCTGCTCAGTGGCTGTCACTCACTGGGCTCGGCTGGTCCCTCACCCTGGGCTAATGCTCCACCAGTTCCACCTGCTGCTGTCTCAGGTTTCCCGGGATGCTGGCTGTGCTGTGCTGTGCACTGTGGGCTCATCCCTGAAGAACAGATCCTTACCGTGGACCTTCCTTTCTGTCCTGGGCTTTGAATCTGCCACAGGCTGTCTCCTATTGGATTCTGCACCTCCTAAATTTGGTCAGATTCTCTTTTTAGAGGAATCTGAAGGAGTTTGTCTAAGAGCTTAGGTGAATTGTTGTTTTTGCTCTGCCATCTTGGCTCCCCTCCTCCACCCCACAAAGTAAGGTTCTTAATCTTACATTCTTCACATTTCTAAACTTCTCTTATCTTTTTGATATAGGCTAGTAGTAGTAGAACTAGGGTCAAAAATCATCAAGCTATTTATTTACTTTTTTGGGTAAAATTCTAAATTGCTTTCCAGAATGGTTATACCATTCACAGATCCACCAACAGTGAATCAATAGACCTGTTTTTTAGAAAACCTTTCTAATATTCATCCTTTTTTTTTTCTATACTCATTACATTGATAAAGTTTCTCTCCAGTATGATCTAAGCTTGTTTGTAGTCAGTAGGGAAGGAAGGAGAGACTGAAATTGAGAATGCAACAAGGAACAGTGGAAGTTCTCAGAAGAAAGGGAAGGAAATGGGATTAAAGGCATTAGTAGGTAGGTTTTAACCCTTCTGGGATTAAGAAAAAAGGAAGACTAAATAAAGATTTCAAGTAGAATACAAGACAATACCTCCCAAGGCAACTTATTTTGGAGAAAAATCTTTATGAAGAAGTTAGGTTTTCTATGAGAACTCACTGCGTTTAGTACATCAGAGAATTCATAGTGGTGAGAACCCTTACATATCTAATGAATATGAGAAGGTGTTCTGCAAGGGTACTGAACTTATTCAATATAAGAAAGTTCATAATGGAGTAAAATCTTTAACTGGAGTGGGCTTTTGAAGGTAATGAATATGAGACAAAATTTCATCCAGAGAACACTCTGAAATTCAGAGAATCAAAACTAACGGGAAACTCTGTGAAGCAAGTTGCTGTTCAGTTTCCCACAGAGACTGTTCCAAACATCTTCTCTCCTCAAGTTCCCAGGCAACCTCCCTCCCCCTTGTCCTCTCATTGACACTTCAAACTATTCACTGAAAAAATTGTGGCAATCTGAGTAGTTTGCTCTCTTTATTCCAATCCTCACATATTCTTGGAATCATCACTGACTTTCTTCAGTGTCCTGTCAGTTACAAAGGAAAAAAAATCGTCTTGTTGCTTTTAAATGATAAATTCTCTTCCTCCATACTTAAGTCAACCCCTAGCCTGCCCTCTGCCTAGATCCTACTAGATACTGAGGGTTGAGTAATGCAGGCCATGAGAGACCCTGCCCCAGCTTACCTCTTCCATGGATTGCACTTGGTATCTCTCTCCCACCATTCTTCCTCAACCATCGTCTTCAGAGAACTCAGAGTATGTGTTGCAATCCAACCCTTGGGTCCATTTCCCTCTTTCTACAGGATATAGACCTGGGGCCCTCTAGTCTATTAGGCTGGGGAGAGTAGGATAGACTCTCTCATTGATTCAATAAACAGGCAGTCACTCATTATAATTCTTGTTGTAAGATAACCAGAAATTATCATCTGCCCAACAGATACCAGGATGTTGCCATTTACCATGTTTATTGAGGTGAAGGACCTCTGGGCCCTGCTATCCAATCTATGAGGTGTGTTGTCTCTCTTAATTAGAATTTGAACTTCTTGAGAGTAGAGATGGTCTCACTTTTCAATTTTTGTGCCCAGGACTAATCATAGTTCTACAGTATTAAGTACATTACATTACATTTACATTAGTAAATGCTTTTTCATTCATTTAAAAAAATAATCCCTCTTCCCCCCCAGAATTACTTTCTCTTGAGCCTGCTATCCTCTCAAGTTATCATTTTATATCTCTCTTCTCTGCTAAACTTACTTGTTAAGGTGTAGCTTACCTTCCTCAATCCCCAACTCCCTCTAATCTGGTTTTTGCCACCAATCTTCTTTTTAAGATGGCAAATGATTTCTTGATCTCCAAATCAAATGGCAGTCCTCATTCTCCTTTATCTTTCTACAATAATTTGACAGCATTAAACACCATCTACTTGTATATTCTCTATCCTAGAAATTTGGGTAAAACTGTTCTGTCCTGGCATTCCTCTACCCATAAACAGTGTACTAGTTTGAGTATTGAACTGGACAAGCAAATAGGCTTGATTGCCTTTGAGAAATCATGTACTGCCTTCAAAAGCCTATACCTGTCCCTGTGAGAGCCATCTTCAGTCATCCTGCTCTCTATCTCACCAATGAATCCAGGTGACTCTGGCTGAGAAAGTAAGGCTGATGAATTTGCACAGCCCTCCCTGACTTAAATCCAATTCACTTGTAAGTCATGGTGTCACCTCCATGATGTCATGGTCCTTTTTGAGAATGAAGGACAAACAACAACCTGTGTGCATAGTAGTAGGAGCTGCCCCATTTGAAACCCAACTAGAACTTGCCAGTTGGACAACACAGTTCTTTATTTCCTCTTTTTCTGTTTCTCATCCTTTTCCCTTCCTTTTCTTTTCTTTCTTCTCTTTCCTTCCTTCCTTCCTTCCTTCCTTCCTTCCTTCCTTCCTTCCTTCCTTCCTTCCTTCCTCTTCTCTCTGTCAACATAGAGACATACCCTTACCTGCAGTTGTTCTGCCCAAAGGAATATAGATTTTGATGGCTGAAACTATTGAGATTCAGGGTGCTGGGGACCCCAAAATATTGACACGCCAGCTCTTGCTAAAATGAATTTGGCCCAAGTCTTCTTGCAGTCAAATAAAATAGTTTATTAAAGATTTTCCATATTGAGTTAACTCTAAAGGACTTATATTAACAAGTGGGTCAGATACAATGCTCAGATGGAATCTGAGCACCTTCATGGAGGCGAGATGGAACTTATATACAAAAGACCATGGGAAAGATCTAGAGTTGGTCTAGTAGTCTGGGAGGAGGGTCTAAGGAGGATCTTGATGGAACTGGAGTAACTAGTGATGTAATCAAGGGAGGGAAACAGCTGGAGGCAACTGGGAGATGTCAGACTTTGGAGGACTTGGTTGGAAAGCAGATGGGGCCATCCAGAAATAACAAATAATGAAGGACCAGGCTAGGTTAAGGGTAACAGATTTGAGTATCAAAGGCCAGATGAAGTGGGAAGATTCAAGGAGAGTTCAAGGAGGTTCCCAGAGTCTATACTCCATCATTCCTCCCTCAAGCAAATGAGACCAAATACTTTTGGAGTAAGGGACAAAGGTCTCAGCTTCTGAAACTGCTTCCTTCTGGCAAGGGGAATAGGGTTGTCCCTGCCTCCATGGGTCCTGTTCAAGGGGTACATAACCTGAGCAGCTATCTGGAAGTTGCTGGTTTCCACTGTGGAGGAGACAAACCTGGCAAGGAGGTTAAGCAAAAAAGGACCAAACAGGCACAAAAGGAGTAAATAAAAATTTTTCACCTGGAAGCAGGTGGGGCCATCCAGAAGTAACAGAGAATGAAGGGCCAGGGTAAGTCAAGGGTAGCAGATTTGATTATGAAAGGCCACATTAAGTGGGAAGATTCAAGGAGAGTTCAAGGAGGTTCCCAGAGTCCATAATTATCTGAAGAACTAAAAGTACAGATCACTGTATGACTATATAAAGGCCCATGTTGGTTTTGACTATGCTATCATGTAGTGCCAATCAATATAGTATAGGGCAAGTGGGATTGGAACAGGTTTTGGGCCAGTCAAGCAATGTAAGTAAGAAATAAAGGATAGATAGTTTGAATGCTCCATTGGTATCTGTACAACATCAGAAATTGAAAAGCCCTCCACTATCTGCCGTTGTTGAAGGGTCTATTAGATGATGTGGAACAGAATTGTACAAAACAAGAATGCATGGAGGAATTGAGATCTGTTGTCTTGGAAGGATTATTTACATCAATGAAATGATGATGATATGATGATGATAACTAACATTTATATATAGTATCAAGGTTTAGATTGTTTTCCAAATATAATTTCATTTTCTTCTCACAATAACTCTGACTTTTTAGAGATGGGAAACTGAGGCAGACAGAGGTTAAATGAATTGCCCAGGGTCACATGATTAGTGAGTTCTGAGACCGATTAGAACTCATGGTCTTCCTGACTCCAGCTTCATTCTATCTGCTGCATGGCCTAATTGACCCTAAAATAAAAGACAGTAAAACGTCAATTACCAAGTACATCTTCCTAAGATGTAGTCCAAGAACTGAAGAATTTTAGTACCATAAGACCATTTCTTGCATAGGCATTCAGAAATTACTCACTGCCCCCAAGTCCAGTTCAGCATTTCAGTACATCTGGAGTTGGGAACTGCCAAGTAATTTAGAGGAAAGGAAATAATCAGAATGTTCTTGCCAATATCCCCTACTTTATAAACCATGTATTATGCCCAAAGCATTTTGTTAAACTTTGTACTAGGCAGGCAATTCTTTCATAACACTAACTTGCTTAACAAATGTGGTAGTATTTAACAAATATTAATATTTATGATTATTAATAACCCTTTCATTGCCATATATTCACAGAAAAAAATGGTTGCTTGCATGTCATTGTAACTTGAGCATTTGTGGAAATGCAAAAATAATATGGTCACAATAGATAACATTTATGTGGCCCTTTAGTATTTACAAAGCACTTCAGTCTTTACCATTTGGTGATCACAACATCACATTGTTGCTCTTATCCCTATTTTATAGAGGAGAAAACCAAGAATGAAAAAAAAGGTTAAATGACTTTCATAGGTAACATAGTTATTGTGTTTAAGGCAGTATTTGAACTCAGGTCTCCTTGACTTCAAGTCCAGGGCTCTATCACCTTGTTTACTGAAGTCTCCAAAACACTCATTTAGTAATAGGATCACTTTATAATTTACTAATCATACTTAAAAGTGCTATCTATATCTATCTATCCATGTATATGTGTGTGTGTATGTGTCTGTATGTGTATGGATAGATAGATATAGATATGTGTGTATGTGTGTACACATAGATAGACAGATATGGATGGACAGATATGAGTGTGGGTGTGTATGTATAGATATAGATATAGATATGGATATATACATCCACCCACACACCATACTCAAATCTCTATACAGAAAGTATGTTTCAGAGATTGAATATAGCTAGATATACATGGACTGTTAATATATACTAGCAATATAGGTTGCCTTGTCTAGTGAATAAAAATCAGTGGTTTTACCCAAGAAAATGTTGTGTCCCAAATGGAATATGAAATTGCCTAGTAAGGCTATGGTTAATGATAATTATAGTTAGCATTTATATAGTTCCTACTATGTGCCAAGAACTGTGCTACGTGTTTTACAAATATCTCAGAACACTGGAAGGTAGGTGCTTTTCTTATCACTGTTTTACAAGTAAGGAAATAGACAAACAGAAGTTATATGACTTGTCCAAGGCCACACAGCCAGCAAGTGTCTGAGGACAGATTTGATCTCAGAGCATCTAGGTGGTGCAGTGCATAGAGCCCTGGGCTTGGAATTAGGAAGACATCATCATGAGTTCAAAACCTGGCCTCAGACATTTCCAAGCTGTGTGGCCCTGGGAAATTCACTTAAATCTGTTAGTCTCAGTTCCTCATCTATAAAATGAGTTGGAGAAGGAAATGGCAAACCATTCCAGCATCTTTGCCAAGAAAACTCCAAATGGGATCACAAAGAGTCAAGTATGACTGAACAATAATTTCCTTATGTTAGGTCTAGTGCTTTGTCCACTGTATCACCAAGCTGCCTCTATTACAGAATTTCACCGAAACACAGCTATTACATGGCAATAAGGACCTGCCATAGGGAGGCATGAACAAGTATAAAATATACTATGGAGACTGTATGACAAGATAGTACAATAAAAATGCTTTTTGAAGATAAGTCAAGGATTAATCGTTACAGGTTACCCTTTTGGTTGGGAGTTTAGCAATTTCACCAGAGTGAAGAAGTCTTACGGCAACTTCCTCCATCAAAACATGACGTCATATGTAACTTAGCCTCATGAAATACTGAGGTTGAGGATCTTACCTATGGTTGTAGAGCTATTGTAAAAGCTATGACTTAAACCAGACCTTCCTGACTTTCAAGACTAGTCCTCCTTTCACTGTGCCCCATTCCCTTTGAGATGCCTTTAAATTATCATGGAAGTTTCCTTTCCTTTTCTATTAGATTTGTAATAATAGACCATCATATGGGGTTTTCAGCGTAACCTTATCTCAATCAATAAAATGAATAATTGATTTTATTTCTTCACAGTTATTTTACCTTATGATTTATAAATAATTATTGTCTACTTATTTTTTAACTGCCAAATGGGAATTCAGTGTAGTCATATTCTTAAATGATTTAGCAAATTGGAAAATCATTGTATAACATCAGTGAACAAATAATACCTGAAAAATATTCAGTCCATAATTCCATAATTAATCAAGAAGACATGTAATCAATGGAATGTCTTCTAGATTTAACTCTCAAAGAACAAAGAAAAAAAATAAATTACATTTGTAAAAGATGTATCTTTGTTATCTGGTGGAGGTTTATTTGCATATCTTCTTTTAGGAATAAGAGGCTCTTGATCTATAATTTTACTTAAAGCTGTTTACATATTGGGTGGCTCAGTGAATAGAGCACTGGGCCTGGAATCAGGAAAACCCAAGTTCAAATCTTGGCAAGCCACTTAACTTCTGACAAAATGAATTTACTAGAGAATGAAATGGTAAACTACTCCAGTATCTTTACCAAGAAAATACCAAATAGGCTCATGAAGGACCTGACAGGACTAAAAAACAACTGAACAACAAAATATACATTTACTCTGTAAGGTCAGTTCAGGTGTTTGCTTCTGTATCTAACCAGATGTAAATAAAATATTGTCTCAAGAAAAGAGCAGCTGGATGATACAGTGGATAGTGTTGTGGGGCTTGAAGTCAGGTAGACTCATCTTCCTTGAGTTCAAATCTTGTCTCAGACACTTAATAGCTGGGTGACCTTGGGCAAGTCATTTAACCCTATTTGCTTCTGTTTCCTCATCTGTAAAATGAGTTGGAGGAGGAAATCGCAAATCTTGCTAGTATCTTTGACATGAGTCAGAAATGAATCAACAACAACAACAAACTCCTTTTTAAAGAAAATTAATTAACTTTTTTGTTTTCAGTGATTGTTTTCAACCATCACTTCCACAAGTTTTACATTTTCTCCCCGTCTCTCCCTGAGAGAGCATGCAATTTTATATGGGTTCTACACATACATTCTTATTAAACATGTTTTTACATTAGTTATGTTGCATAGAAGAATTAAAATGAATGGGAGAAACCATGAGAAAAACCAAAATAAACCAAAACATAGCACAAGAGAAAATAGTCTGCTTCATTCTGCATTCTGATTCCGTAGTTCTTTCTCTGGATCTGGATGGGCATTTTACCTTAAGAGGCCTTTGGGAAGGTATTAGGTTCTTGCATTGCTGTGAAGGGCTAAGTCTGTCAGAAACAGTCCTTGTACATTGTGGCTGTTACTATGTATAATGTTCTCCTGGTTCTTCTCATTTCACTCAGCATCAGTTCATATAAATCTTTCCAGGATTTTCTGAAGTCCTTCTGTTTGTTATTTCTTACAGCACAACAGTATTCCATCACATTCATATACCAACACTTGTTCAGCCATTCTCCAATTGATGGGCATTCCCTCAGTTTCTAGTTTTTGGCCACCACAAAAAGAGCTGCTATAAATATTTTTGTACATGTGGGACCTTTTCTCATTTATATAATCTCTTTGGGATACAGCTGTAGAAACAGTATTGCTGCATCAAAGAGAATGCCCATTTTTGTAGCCCTTTGGGCATAGTTCCAAATTGCCTTCCAGAATGGTTGGATCAACTCACAGCTCCATCAACAATGAATTTGTATTCCAACTCTCCCATATCTTCTCCAACATTTATCATCTTCCTGTTTTGTCATATTTGCCAATCTGATAGGTGTGATGTGGTATTTCAGAGTTCAAACAACTCTTAATGAGAAATATTTTAAATAAAACTTGAGTATTATAGATATGTGTATGCTGCAATATTAATAAATTTAATAAGGTCATTTCATAGTAATACAACACTGATAATTACAGCTAATAATATCTTCATGTTTATTCTGGGTAATAGGATATACCTTCTCTCCCCCTTCCTCAGGATTATTAATACAAACAGTGAATATCAATATAATAACAGTAGCGATAGATGCTTATATAACACTTTAAGGATTGCAAAACACTCTTCCTATGTTATGTCATTTGATCATAACAACCACCACAACCTTGAGAGGCAGGTGCTATTGCTATTTTGCAGATGAGGAAACTGAGGCAGACTGAAGGTAAGTGACTTGAATCACATAGCTAGTAAGTGTCTGAGGCAGGATTTAACCTCAAGGCTTAGTCTATTTACTGTGCCACCTCTCTGCCAATTAGTCTTTACCTCTAGTAAGAAATAGGTTTAAATAGGATTTATTTTTTGGTTAGGTTAAAAAAGAATTTCCCAGACATAAAAGATTGTAAATATTGAAATTAGCTGAACATTATAGAAAGTGTAACTACAACTTGCTTTTCTTCCCTCTAGGAAAGGGAAGATTGGACTGAGATATTGTAATAGGTATCCTGTTGCAGTATTTGAGGGGGGAGGAGGGGATTTCTCTAGGTCAATTGTTTCTTTCTTTGTAATTCAATTTATTTATTTTTTGTTACATTTGAAGTTCCAAGGTCAGTCGTCTCAATAGAAACATTTGTCTGTAAGGATCCCTGCAGGCTGTATATTGACAGTTTTAAAATGTAATATTATTTACATTTCATTGCAATTTTGTTAAATATTCTTCAATTATATTTTAATTTGGTTTGGCAACACTTGAGGATTAGAAATTTTGAAGACTGCATGCTGCCAGAGAAATGTTTGACACCTCTGCCCTAGGTAATCTTATAAAACTTGTTTTCCTTTGATACTTTTCCCCCCTATTATTTCCAGGACCAGGACTCCCACTTAGTTTTGTCCAAACATGTAAGGCTGGGTTCTTTGGATTAAGGAAAGATCAAGATGGCTAAAATTTCATTTAACTTTGGTGTAATTCATTATAAATACTAAAGATTTTCCCTATGGCTACTTTTACACTTGCTTTCTTTCCTCTTCCTTTTATGTTAACATATTATAATAATACTACATTAACATTAATATGTAATAATGTAATAGTAAAGTCAGTTGCATGGTGCGGTCATTAGAACAATGGGCCTGGAATCAGGAAGGCCTGAGTTCAAATACAGCTTGCTTCAGTTACTTGCTAGTTGTGTGACCCTGGGCCAATCACTGAACCTCTGTTTGCCTAATTTTCTCCACTGTAAAATGAGAATGGTAACAATATCTATGTCAAAGGACTGTTGTGGAGATCAAATGTTATCATATTTCCAAAGCACTTGGCATAGCACTTGGTATGCAGTAGGCAGTCTATAAAGGATTTTCTTCCACCCCCCATAATCATGCTTTCTATTCATTTGCTCTTTCACAGTTTCAAGATGCTTTCAGTTATAATATCTCATAGAGACATCTAAACCTGCATTCAAATACTACCACTGATTATTAATAGCTGGGTAATCATGGCCAAATTACTCTGTCTCAATTTTCTCACATGTAAATTGGAAATAAAATAATCAGTACCTCCCTTAATGGGTTGTTGTAGTTTTTGTCCTTCATTCTTGAAGAGGACCAAAATGGCATCATCCAGAGTCAAGGTTCAGTGTGTCTGACTGTGACTGATCAGACCAACATGAGTCAGAATGTTCTACCACGGGCTGGATACAAATAGTTCATGTGAATATTTGGGATGGATTCTCTAAATTTGTGCATCTTGCTTGCATTTTTTCTTTTCTTTTCTTTTCTTTCTTTTTCTTTTTTTGGGGGGTATTTCAATTCTGCTTTGCTCATAGAGCACAGCACCTTTTATGAGTGGTCCTGTGCCAGTGCCCTCCCATGTGACACAATCAGTTCCAAAGTTCTTAAGAGAGACCTTGAGAGTGGTCTTGTATTGCTTCTTCTGACCACCCTGTGAACGCATGCCCTATGTGAATTCTCCATAAAATAGGATTTTGGGCAAACATATGATTTGCGTTTGAACAATGTGGTCAGCCAGTCGGAGTTGCACTCTCTGAAGCAGAGTTTGAATTCTTGTCCCTTTAGTTCAAGAAGGGACCTCAGTGTCTGATGTCTTATCCTGATCATTTTCAGAATCTCCCTAAGACAATTCAAATGGGAGTGATTCAGTTTCCTAGCATCACACTAGCATACTGTCCAGATTTCCCAGGCATATAACAATGAAGTCAGCACAATAGCTCTGTAGACCTTCAGTTTGGCAGTCATTTTAATGCTGCTTCTCTTTCACACTTCCCTTTGGAGCCTCTCAAGCCACTGAGTTAGCTTTGGCAATACATATGTCAACCTTGTTATCAATGTGTACATCCCTGGAAAGTGCAATACCAACGTATTTGAAGTTATCCACAGCATTAAAAAATTCTCCATTTATTGTAACCATTGGTTCCCTGTATGGATAGTGTGGTGGTGGCTGATGGAGCACTTGGGTTTCTTGGTGTTAATTGTTAGACCAGAATTAGCACAAGCACTAGAGAACTGATCCACATTGTTGCCTCTCAGTTTTAGAGGCTGCATTGAGTGCAGTCATCTGCAAACAGATAATCATGCACCAGTGCTCCTTCCACTTTGATCTTGACTTATAGCCTTTTCAATTTGATGAATTTACCATCAGTGTAGTAGCTGACCTTGCGGCTGTGTTCATCCTCACTGAAAGCATTTAACAACATGGCTGAAAACATTATGCTAAAAAGCATGCGAGGAAGCACACAGCCCTGTTTCACTCCATTAGGTTTTTGTAAGGCTCAAATGAAATAATGTTCACAAAATATATTTGTGTTTTTAAGTGTATAACTGTCAGTTATTAAGACTTAGAGCTAGAAGTTTTCTATCCCTGTCTCATTTTACATATTAGGAAAGTGAGGCCCAGAGAGGTAAAGGGACTTGCTTAACGTTATACAGGTGGTAAATGGCAAAGTTGAAATTTGAACCTATGACTGATTCCAGATCTATTGATCTTTCTACTGTAGCATCATAATTATTTTGACAAACTGGAAGTAGTTCCACTTCCTAATTTTAACACAAGTATAGCCACAGTTTATTTATGTAGAAGCTGAGAGAAGTTGTGGCTTATTGAAGTTCACATAAATAGCAACCATTTTCTAAGGCTCAGTCCAGAGCTTTCTCTACTGCCATAATGTTTTTCTCTCTCTTTCTCTTCCCCTCTTTCTATCTTTCTCCTTCCTTCCTTCCTTCCTCCCTACCATCTTTCCTTCCTTCTCCTATAATTTCATTGGTAAGGACATCTGTGGGGGATGAAACACTCACTACCAATGCAAATAAGCATCTTCTTTGCAACTTACAGTATCAGAGAGATGTGAGGGTACTTAGAGAAGTGAATGTATATCAGAGGTGGAGCTTGAAACTATGTCTTTTTGACTTGGAGGTCAACTTTCTATCCACTCAGTCATGCTATCTCTACCAAAGTAATATTTATAAAGATACAATGATCAGTAAATTTTCATTTTGTTGTGGTTTATCTGACATGAATATCCATAAGAAAATTGAGAAATGCTATCCCACCTCCCCATTTTTAATTTCCCCTTCCATCAACCTCTTACCCTTTTTCCCCATATACATATTTTCCTCTCCCCATATGTGTACTCCTCCCCCAACTCTTCCCAACACTCCCTCTCTGTCCTTGGATAGATGGTCATTTGTTTGTTATGTTACACTAGAAATTCCTTTCATGTGTGGTTTAGCCTAGATGGACATTGATGAAGTACCTTCCAACTTTCAGATGCTGTGATTCTGGTTGTTCTCATAGTTATAGCATCATAGGTCATAGATGACCCTAGATGGCATTCCATAACAGAGCAAAGTGTTCATCTCATTCACGTCAAGAACTTTGTGACTTAATATGGCATCTTTTTCAGGAGTAGATTGACTAGGGAGAGAAGTGTTTATGCTAAAAATATGTATGTGTGGGGGAGAATAGAGAGGTGAGAGTGATCTCCTATTTGTTATAAGGAACAGTAAGGAGGCTAGTGTTAATAGATGACAGAGTAGAAGGGGATGAGCAAGATATGAGGCTGGAATGATAGGAGAGGCGGGGTTATAAAGGAATTTAAAACCCAAACAAGGGTTTTATATCTGATCCTGGAGGTAAAAGTGAGCCAATAGAATTTATTGAATAGAGGATGGTGGTGGATAGACATGGTCATGCCTACATTTTAGAAAGAGAGATGCGAGGTAGGTAAACCAGCCAGAAGGCTGTTGCAATAACTCAGGTGTGAGGTGAAGATAGTTTATACTATTGTGATGGAAGCATCAGAGGAGAGAAGGGACCATATAGAAGAAATGCTGCAAAGGTACAACTGATAGGACTTGGCAACAGATTGGATATAGGGGGTGAGAGAGATAATGAGAAGTCAAGGATAACACTTAAGTATGGAACCTGAGTAACTAGGAAGATGATGGTGTCCTTGATAATAATAGGGAAGTTGGGAAGAGGTGAAGGATTGGGAAAAGATATAATGGAGTGAAAGTAATGCTGACTATGTATAAAGTCAATACTTTATATTATACTTAGCTAAGTGCTGGCAATAAAAATAGAAAAGTAAGTCAATCCCTGCCCTCAAGGAGCTCACATTCAAGTGGGAAGATACCACCTATGGAAGGTTTCACCTTCATATCATATGGGAAAGGTCCCATAATTCTTAGAATGGCATAGGAAAATAGATGTGAATACCTCATATATTTGTATACACACATACACACATATATGTGATGTATATGTATATATACACATACACACATGGTTTTATTTCCCGATTACATGTAAAAATAATCAACATTAATTTTTGAGTCCCAAATTATTTTCTTCCCCCTTATTCCTCTCCCATCATTGAGAAAGCAAACAATATGCTATCAATTATACATGTGAAATCATGCAAAATATATTTGCATATTAGTCATATTGCAAAAGAAAGCACATGTAATCCCCCCACCCCCAAGAAAAATAAAATAAAAAAAAAGTATGTTTCAGTTTGTACTCAGAACTCATCAGTTCTGTCTTTGGAGGTGAATAGCATTTTTTTTTTCTTCATGGATCCTTTGTCTTGGATCATTGCCTTGATCAGAGTAACCTTTACAGTATTAGCATGTACAATGTTCTCCTAGTTCTATTCACTTGACTTAGCACCAGTTCATATAAGTCTTCCCAAATTTTTTTTCTAAAACCATTTTGTATGTCATTTCTTACATCACAGTAGTATTTAATCAAAATCATATATCCAAATTGATGGGCATCTCTTCAATTTCCAATTCTTTGTTATCAAAAAAAAGCTGTTATGAGTATTTTTGTACAAGTTGTCTTTTCCCTTTTTCTTTGTCTCTTTGGGATGCAGAACTAATGGTGATATTTCTGGGTAAAAGGATAGGATAGGCACAGATTTATAGATCTTTATAGTTTCCTTCTTCCAATATTTTTAATTTGCTGTTTTTCTATTTTTTTAGTTGTATACCCAATTTGTTGAGCTGCTCTTTCTCTTTTTTATTAATGTAAATATTTAGATCACCTTCTCTTGCATATCTGTATTACTTTCTTCTAGATGTATTTTGTTCCTCTAGATGAATTTTGTTATTACTTTTTCTAGCTCTAAGAAATAATTTTTTGGTAGTTTGATTGGTATGACACTGAATAAGTAAATATATTTAGTTAGAATTGTTATTTTAATTATATTATTTTGGCCTACTCATGAACAATTGATGTTTTTTCAGTTTTTTAGATATGACTTTATTTGTGTGAAAAGTGTTTTTTAGTTGTGTTCATATAGTTCCTAGGTTTCTGTTGGCAGGTAGACTCCCAAACATTTTATATTGTCTACAGTTACTTTAAATGGAATTTCTCTTTCTATCTTTTACTGCTGGGCTTTGTTAGTAATAAATAGAAATGCCAATGATTTATGTGGATTGATTTTCTATCCTGCAACTTTGCTAAACTTGTTTATTATTTCAAGTAGTTTTTACTTGGTTCTCTAAATATATCATTATATCATCCATAAAGAATGATAGCTTTGTTTCTTCATGGTTAATTCTAATTCCTTTTTCTTCTTTTATTGCTAAAACTAACATTTCTAGTGCAATATTGAATAACAGTGGTGATAATGGACATCCTTGTTTCACCCCTGATTTTATTAGAAATGCTTCCAACTTATTCCCATTATATATAATGCTTGCTGATAGTTTTAGATAGATACTACTTATTTTAAGGAAGACTCCATTGATTCCTGTGCTCTCTAGTGTTTTTAGTAAGATTGGAAGCTGTGTTTTTTCAAAAGCTTTTTCTGTATCTATTGAGATATTCATATGATTTCTGTTAGTTTTGTTGTTGATACGGTCAATTATACTGATAGTTTTCTTAATATTGAACCAGTCCTGCATTCCTGGCATAATTTGTACCTTGCCATAGTGTATTATCCTCATGATAAGTTGCTTTAATCTCTTAGATAACATTTTATTTAAAATCTTTGCATTTATATTCATCAGGGAAATTGGTCTATAATTTTCTTTCTCTGTTTTCTCTCTTCCCTGTTTGAGTATCAGCATAATATCTGTATAATAAAAACAATTTGGTAGGACTATTTCTTTGCCTATTTTCCCAAATAATTTGTATAGAATTGGGATTAATTGTTCTTGTAAATGTTTGATAGAATTCATTTGTAAATTCATCTGGCCATGAATATTTTTTCTTAGGGAGTTCACTGATGGCTTGTTCAATTTCTTTTTCTAAAATGGGGTTAAGATTTTTATTTCCTTTTCCTTATTTATATTCCTATAAATAGGAAATGGGTATTTCCTATTTATATTTTTGTAAATATTCATCTGTTTCACTAAGATTGTCAAATTTATTGGCATACAGTTGGACAAAGTAGCTCCTAATTATTGTTTTACTTTCCTCTTCATTGTTAGTGAATTTATCCCTTTATTTTTGATACTGGTAAGGTGGTTTTCTTCTTTTATCAAATTAACTAAAGTGTCATCTATTTTATTGTTTTTTTCACAAAACTAGCTCTTTGTTTTACTTATTAGTTTGATAGTTTTCTTAATTTCAATTTTCTTAATTTATCCTTTGATTTCCAGAATTTCTAATCTGTTATGTAACTGGGGATTTTTAATTTGTTCTTTTTCTAACTGTATTAGTTGCATGCCCAATTCATTGATCTCCCCTTTCTCTATTTTATTCACGTAAGAA
Organism: Potorous gilbertii; assembly: GCA_028658325.1. Lineage (NCBI taxonomy): Eukaryota > Metazoa > Chordata > Mammalia > Diprotodontia > Potoroidae > Potorous > Potorous gilbertii. The sequence continues at coordinate 48,830,145 of CM053774.1, read as the reverse complement.
TTGAGAGACATAAAATCCCCCTACAAACTGTTTTGACTAAGTTTTGGTATGTTGCCTCAATATTGTCATTTTCTTGGCTGAGGTTATTTATTATCTCTGTGTTTTGTTGTTTGACCTACTTATCCTTTAGGATCAGATTATTTTGTTCCCAATTAATTTTTAGTCTGTCTTTCCATGGCCCTTCATTATATGTAATTTTATTGCATCATGGTCTAAAAAAGAATGCATGTAATATTTCTGCCTTTCTGCATTGGATTGTGAGATTTTTATACCATAGTAAATGGTCAATGTTTGTGTAGGTGCCATGTACCACTGAGAAAAACATATATTCCTTTCTGTCCCCATTCATTTTTCTCCAGAAGTCTATGTATCTATCTTTTCTAAGATTCTGTTCATTTCCTTCTTTCTTATTCATCTTATGGTTAGAGTTTTCTAGCTCTGAGATGAAAAAGTTGAGGTTCCCCACTAATACAGTTTAACTTCTGTATCCTTCTATAATTCATTTAACTTTTTCTTTAAGATGAGATCTGGTCTCCTTTTTAAAAAAAATTATGACTTTCAGATAGTCTAGTGATTTTTAAATGACCTCCCCTGAATTTATTTTCCAGGTAAGATATTTTTCCAATGAGATATTTCACATTTTCTTCTATTTTTTTTCATTCTTTTTATCTTGTTTTATTGTTTCTTGATGCCTCATGGAGTCATTAGCTCATACTTGCCTAATTCTAATTTTAAGGAATGATCTTCATTGAGCATTTATCCCTCCCTTTCCATTTGACCATTTTTGCTTTTTAAGGAGTTATTTTCCTCAGTGAAGTCTTGTTCCTCTTTTTCCATTTGGCCAATTCTTTTTTTTAAGGTATTATTATTTTTTCAGTATTTTTGTAGCTCTTTTACCAAACTGTTGTCTTTTCATAATTTTCTTCATTCACTATCATTTCTTTACCTAATTTTTCCTCTACCAGTCTTGTTTAATTTTGAAAATCAATTTTTAGATCTTCCATGAACTCTTTTTGGCTTTGTGTCCAGTTCACATTTTTTCTTTGAAACATTTCTTGTAGCTGTTTTGATTTTGTTGTCTTCTGATCTTGTGTCTTGATTTTCCCTGCCACCACAATAGCTTTTTATGGTCAGATTATTTTTTTGTTTTATACTCACTTTCCATTCTATTTCTTGATTTTGAACTTGATGTTAAAGGCAGGCTATTATTTCAGCATAGGATGAGGAGGGGCATGGTTCCCAGCTTTAGACTTTTTCATGCTTGTTTTAGAGCTAGCTCTGGAAGTTTGGGTGTTTTTCATGCTTTCAAGATGGTGTGATCTGAGCAGAAGTGTGGTCACTGCTCTCTTTTTTTATACCCTGTAAGGATCCCTGATTTCTTTAGATTACAATTGATATTCATCCTTAGGGTCTCTGATCCCTTGGGACTGGAAATGATGGTGTTCCTCAGGGTCCCCGCTCTCTTGGGATTGCAGGTGATACTGCTCCTCACAGACCCTGTTCCCTCTTGTCTGAAAATGCTCCTCTCTACCCTTGAACTGTGACCAAGTTGTCTTTGGGGGCAATGGAGTTGCTAAATAGTGTCTGATTCTGTGTCAAGGAGGCCTCTGTAATCTTTTTCTTACCAGTTACCATCTGTAATGTCAGTCAACACAGCACACTTGAGGGCTGCTGCTGTGAATACACACATACACATACACACATACACACATACACACATATACATTTAGGGTCCACACAGTATAATAAGTACTCTGCTCAAAAGTAAACCTTGAGCCAAGAAACTAAAGCATTCACAATATAACATCAAAATCCATAACAACAAAACTTATTATTAGGTCATCCTCATGGCCTTAAACAGATACAAAAGTATATAACATGACATAGCATACCCCCTGCCACCTGTATATTTCTTTAGGAGTTAGAATCTTTGGGGACTGAGCAACCAGCTCTGCTTCACTCAGGTGCTATTCCAAAATACTTATTGTATAATCACCTGACCTTTTGTTGACTCTGCCACTTCAGAATTCAATTTAGGGTGTTACTTTAAAATTGTTTGGAATGAAATGTTGCGATATCTCAGGTGAGTGCTACTCTGACCCTTCCATATCTCTTCTTTAATGCCATTTCAACTGGTAAAATTTCATTATATCAGCTTCTAATATTGATACATCTGACAGTGCAGTAGACTTTGGAGGGAGGAAGTTCCTTTTGGAAATTTTCAGTAGTTTTGGCTATAGTACCTGCAGAAGCAATTGCCAGACTATATCTCCACAGAGGTTGTTTCCTAGGATGAAGTCTGGGGGCAGTGGTATGGAAGCATTGTTATTCCCAAGGTTTTTGAATTTTGAGAAGCGCCTCTCCCATTATGCCCCCCCCAAGAAAACATTTGCATTACTGTGCACTTCTTTTTTTATATTATTGTACACTTGGTTTTTGTTTCTTTTTTTTGGTGTGTGTGTGTGTGTGTTTTGAGTGTGTGTGTATGTGTGTGTGTGTGTGTGGTTTTGGTAGGTTTTTTAAAAAAAATAATACTAATGTCTGTACTTCATTTGTATTTGATGAGTGTGAGGAATGACCAAGTCAAAACATAATCTTAGCAAGGTGTTTGCGGGACACTAATAGAGAAAGTAACTTATGTATGGTCATGTCTTTCAGCTATGTTTCATATGCACCCAAAGCAGGACCTTAACCCAAGTCTTGGCCCTTTACATATCATACTGCCTTTATATCTATATTGCCTCTCAAGATAAACTCTGTTTATAGTAGTAATAAAAATGAAAACCAACATTTTAGAAATAACTTATGTAGATGTGCTAGTAAACTTTTTTTAAAAAAGATAAAATTGACAGAAATAAATGCAGATCTAAATGACTGGAAACATTTCAGTGTTCATGGATAGGCTGTGTAGTAATAAAAAGAATAATCCCCAAATTGAATTTAATACCTAGCAAAATATATTTTAATAGAATTCAATAAAGTGATTAAAATCTACTACAAAAGTAGAGCAGAAAATTAAAGAAAAAAATTTTTTAAGAAGGAACACTTAATCTCCCAGGTTTTAGTATCTATTATAAAGCACTTAGCATCAAAATCCTATCTAGGAAAAACTTAGACATATTAGTCCAATAGAACAGGATAGAAATACCTTAAATGTTTTTAGCGACATACGAAATTACAGTCAATCCTCAACATTCATGGACTTAATTTTTGTGACTTCAAGAACTTGTATGTTGTAACTTTATTTTACGAAAGTAAAATGGGCAACCTGAACATATGCAGCTGTGCACTATAGAGAAAAAAAATAGAGGTGCACAACAAATTTGTGGAGTACTTGGTCTTCTCCCAAGTGCTTCGCCAGTCTTGTTCACCCTACCTTTTAAAGACCCTCCCATAGATTTGTTGCATATTTTCATTGTTTACCTTTAAAGCTCAAATTTTGGAGAGATGGATCCAAGATGGCAGAGAAAAAACAGTGACTCATGTGAACTCTTCCCCAAACCCTCTAAACACCTTTAAATAATGCCATAAAACAATTTCTGGAATGGCACAACCCATAAAAGGATGGGATAAAATAATTTTCCAGCCACAAAAAGTTTAAAAAGTTGTCAGAAAACATCTGTTGCACCTGGGTGAGAGTGGAGCACAGTCCAATGCAGACCACACCAACACAGACTAGATCTCAGCAAACCAGAAACAGACTTTGGGAGTGAATGAGTCAGCACCTGCATCAGTTGTTTCTGAAGCTCTTAGCCCACAGATGGCAAGGGAGAAGAGATTACAGGGGTCACTTTGCTGCTACTGGAGAAAGGACTTTATTGCTTTGCCCATACACCAATCTGGGTTGGAGTCCTGGATGGCAGTCCCAGGGTGAGGAGGAGCATGAACTTATGAACTTTAGGCTGCAGTGGAGCAAGGACCTGCCTCCTGGTTTCAGGGCAGAAAAGAGCGCTTGTGGCAACTCACAGTTCAAGAATATAGTAACCACCCCTCTCCTTACATCATACCAACAATTCCCTAGAAATATCCCTGAAAATAGCTGCACAAAATCCTTGAAACTCAGTACAGTACACCCTCCACCATGGGAACAGAGCCTCACTTTAACAAAGAGATAAAATTCAAACAATAGACTGGAAAACCAAACACACAACAGAAAAATTCTGACCATAGAAAGTTACTTTGGTGACAAGAAAGCTCAAAACACACATTCAGAAGAAAACAAAGCTAAATTTCCAACATTTAAAGCCTCCATGAAAAATAGGAATTGGTCTCCGGCCATAGAAGAGCTCAAAAAGGATTTTGAAAATCAAATAAAGGTAAGAAACGTGCAGGCCTGAGAAATGAGAGTAATGCAAAAAGAATCATGAAAAAGGAGTCAGTAGCTTGGTAAACAAGAGCAAGAAAAGTACTGAAGAAAATAAGTCCTTAAAGAACAGAATAGGCCAAATGGTAAAAGAGGTACAAAAAAAACCAATAAAGAGAAGATTATGTTGAAAAACAGAATTGGCACAAAGAATAATTGAAGGAAAAAAGAACTCCTTAAAAAGTAGAATGCGTCAAATGGAAAAAGGAGGCTCAAAACCTCACTGAAGAAAACAATGTCTTAATTATTAGAATTAAGCAAATGGAAGTTAATCACTTTATAAGAAACCACAAAGCAATAAAACAAAAACAAAACAATGACAAAATAGAAGACAATGTGAAATATCTCATTGGAAAAGCATCTGACCTAGAAAATAGAGACAGGAGAGATAATTAAAAAATTATTGGACTACCTAAAAGTCATATTTTTTTTTAAAAGAGCCTAGACATCGTTTTTCAAGAAATTATCAAGGAAAACTGCCCTGATATTCTAGAACCAGAGCGTAAAATAGGAATTAAATTAATTCATGGATCAACTCCTGAAAAAGATTCCAAAATGTATATTATAGTGAAATTCCAGAGCTCCAAGTAAAGGAGAAAATATTTTAAGCAGCAAATCAACTAGGGTCACACAAGATTTAGCAGTTTCTACACTAAAGGATCAACAGGTTTGGATATGATACTGCAGAGGGCAAAGCAGGATGATTTACAACCAAGAATCACCTACCTAGAAAAACTGAGTATAATCCTTCAGGTTAAAAAATAGGTAATTCTATGAACTAGAGGACTTTTAAACATTCTTGATGAGAAGACTACAGTTAAATAGAAAATTTGACTCACAAATAAAAGATTCAAGAGAAGATATAAAGATAAACAGGAAAGGGAACCATAAGACACTTAATAAGGTTAAACTGTTTACATTCCTAGATGGGAAGATGATACTTGTAATTCATAAGAACCTACTCATTATTAGGGCAGTTAGAAGGAGTATATATATAGACAGATGGCACAGGTATGAGTTGAATATGAAGGGATGATATCTAAAAAAACTTAGGGAGTGAGAGAGGAATGTAATGGGAGAAAGGAAAAGGGAGAAGTAGAATTGGGTAAATTATCTCACATAAAAGACAAGAAAAAGCTTTCATGGCAGAGGGAAAAATATGGGGGTGCGAGTGAACCTTACTCTCATCCAAATTGGGTCAGAGAGGGAATAACATACACCATCAATTGGGTACAGAAATATACCCAGTACTTACTGTATTGTACTTACTGTACAGAAAAGTAGGAAGGAAAGGGGATAAGAGAAGGGGGATAAAAAACAGAACATATTGGGGGAGGTGGTAGACAGAAGCAAAAATACTTTTGAGTAGTGACAGGGTAAAAGGAGGCAGAGAATAGAATAAATGGGACAGGGGAAGGATGAAAGGAAATACATTTAGCAATGACAGCTGTAAAAAAAATATTGAATAATTTTTCTCTGATAAAGGCTTCATTTCTCAAACATATGGAGAACTAAGTGAAATTTATAAAAAATAAGATCCATTCATCAATTGATAAATGATTAAAAGATATCATCAGTTTTCAGATGAAGTAACCAAAGCTATCTATGGCCATATGAAGAAATGCCTTTGGAGAAATGCAAATTAAAACAATTCTGAGGCACTGCCTTATACTTAGATTGACTAATAAGATAGAAAGGAAAATGCCAAATGTTGGAGAAGTGGGAAAAATGAGACACTAATATACTGTTGGTGGAATTGTGAACTGATTCAACCATTCTCTAGAACATTTTGGAACTATGATAAAAGGGCTATAAAACCTTGCATACCATTTTACCTAGCAATACCACTAGGTCTGTATCCAAAAAGAGATAAAAAACAAAAAGGAAAAGAAGTTATATATACAAAAATATTTATAGCAGCTCTTTTTGCAGTGACAGAATTGGAAATTGATAGGATGCCCACCAACTGGGGAATGGCTTAACAAATTGTGGTATATTATTATGCTGGAGTATTATTTTGATATAAGAAAAGGTGAACAGGACACTCTCAGAAAAATCTGGAAAGACTTACATGATGAGTTGATGCAAAGTGAAATGTACTGTGTCCAAAGTAGTAGCAACTCTGTAAGATGATCAGCTATGAATGACTTAGCTCTTCTTAGCAATACAATGATCCAAGACAACTCTGAAGGACTTATGATGAAAAATTCTATCCATCCCCAGTGAAAGATAGTCATGGTATCTGAATATAGATTGAAGCATACTTTTTTCCCTTTCTTAATTTTTCTTGAGTTTTTTTGGGGGCAGAGTTTCTGTTTTCTTTCATAATGTGACTAATATGGAAATACATTTTGCATGGCTAAACAGGTGTAATCTTTATCAAATTGCTTGCCTTCTTAATGGGAGGGATGGAAAGGGAGGAAGGGAGAGAATTTGGAGCTCAGTGATTTAAAAACTAATGTTAAAAATTGTTTTTCCATGTAATTCATGATAAAATACTAAGAAAAAAATAAAACTCAAGTTTTGTGTTGCAATTATATCTCCAAATGTAGTATAGTTCTTTGGACTCTAAGCCCAAGCATGCAAAGTCAGTGATGTGACTTGGTGAGACAGTAAAGGTGTTACATCAATTTCATGCCAGAATATCTGTAACCCCTGTGGGCCTAATCAACCAGCTGGCTAGAGACATTGAACTTTTTGTTTCCATCATCAATCATAGCCTCACAGTTATACAACTCACTTCTGTTATTCTCCCATACTCTTGAGACTTTTCAGGATCACAAACAGCTCATGAAGAAAACATTGCTGATGGATTATCTCAAGCTGGTGCATCCTTCCTGGTTTATAGTGCCATCCACCATGCATGAGGGATAGAGTGTCAGAGATGATATTGAGACCTCACCAATCTAGGTAATTTCTGATAGCAACAATTAAAGTCCCAGCAACCTTTCCCTTGGTTTTAGAGGGTGGCCAAGTGAAAAGGTTCATGGCAGGATAATATATAATACAGTGCCCTCACATTGCCATCTGACACAGTGGAAGGTAAGATTCTAAGGTTAGAAAGTGTTTTAGTTTTAGGAATTTAATTTCCTACATCGCATTTCTAGTATTGTAGGTTTCACTTGTTATGAAAACAGAATATTATCTGAAATCAATTTTTTTGAGATGTTAGCACAAAAGTTTATGTATGGAATTACTAGTCAAAAATGTTTTGCATGTTACCAGTTTTATTTTGTGTACTATATTTTATGGGTTGTTTTATGGTTATTGTATTATTAAAAGTATGTATTATCAGAATGTTTTATTATAAAGGATTGTATGCAGAAAAGTGTATTTTCAGCCATCCCTAGTAAAAGATCAGTTTTTGGTGGTTGTGAGACCTTCATCCCCTATTTCCTATAAATTAGACGTATAGACATTCATGTTTCTTGCTTTTACATGTGAGAATGCTGCTCCACAAAAATTGAGGATTGACTGTATACTATTAACAAACTTATATTTAAATATTTTGATGTCTCTCACTAATGTATTTCCTCTACCAGTTAATTGCAACCAATTCATGTCTCTTCTACTGTTCAAATTTTTATAATTTCTTTCCATAAATGATACATCTAATGTACAAGAGAATTTCTCTTAAAAATTGTGTATATCAGTGTATTATCCTTATATTTGTTATTTTTCATACATTTTGGCAATCAGTAACTATTGTAACTATACACACATATCCTTATATAATGTTTTTAAAATAAGTAGTAACTCAATCTCAGACAAATTAGACTTATATATATAACTAAACTTCAAAAAGACCTTTAACATACAACACAATATGCATATATATATATATATATATATACACGTGTAAGTAAATATGTAGATGCATACATGTGTGCCTGTGTATAGAACACATGTACATGTACATGTGTGTATGTAATTCAAAATACTTATATATGTTGAAGATCTTTTAATGATAATTATATCCGAGTTCAATTAGATATTATCCAATATTATTTTAATAATGTTACCTTAACAATTATTTAGAGAAGAGTTACTTCATCTGAACTGTGAATATACAGTAGACTTGGATCTTGAGCAACAAAAGAGCCAGTTGATCTCTGCAGACTTAGCTCAGATTGTTCAAAAGACTAAAATTTCCCAATTTCAGAATAATTGAGAGGCAGGTCAAAATGAATATCACAACTTTCCTATGAGGAAAAGTTAATAACTAAGCCAAATTTAATTATATCTTCAAAATGCTTTATTCCAGAAACATGAACAAAAATCCCATTAGTTATACGTTGCCAAAACTTTGAGTTTGAAATGTAGTAATGTGTGTACATAGTAATGGATGTACATTATAGGTAAATAATATCTACAAAAATGAAAATTTATTGTTGGACCATACATTTAGAGATAGAATTTATTTTGAAAGTTACTTAATCACAGAATTTCAGAGTTCACAGGGAAAATCTCAGATGCTATCTGGTCAAGTTGATCCTAACATGGTTTTCTGTAACACAACTAAGTATGCAGTCATTCACTTTTGTCTCAAAGACCTTCAGGAAACTCACTATTTATTTAATGTAAGGAAAAACTTTCCAACAGTTAGAGTTACCTGTTAATAGAATGACTGTCATTAGCTTGAGAATTGAATAGGTTCTTCTATGGAGGAAGAACTTTTGCTAAATGACCACTTGTCAGTTGTGTTATAGTGGGAATTGCTTCATGTATGGATTGGAATGAGGTCCCTTGTAACTCTCATTGGTTCTGATTTATTTTAAATGGGTATCGTGTGTATGCATATATAAAAACTAGTGTAACATATGTGTGTATATATGTGTATATGTACACATACATATAAAATTTATACTTATATATTAAAATAATTTATAAGCAACTACCTGTAATTAATAGCTATAACTTTAGGACCCTCACAATATCATAAAATCCCATTTGTAGCTTTCAGTTCCATTGAACCCCATGACATATTTGGCAGGTCAACCTTCATTCAAAAATCTTAAGTTTCATGATTATGTTTCCCTAGGTTCCTCAGAATTTTATCCCAAGACCAATTTTTTTCCCCAGGCAAAATGTTTCTTACCGTTCTCATGGTGGCAAGTATTTTATTAGTGAATTATACTCAGGGTATGGGGGTGGTACCACTTAGATAATGTAGGGTCCTGGCATTTTTATATTTTTAGCAATATTTGAAAATCTACTTCCTAAAAAATTCACTGTGAATGTTGACTGGAGGTTTTGAGTCTTCATTGTTATAAAAGTGATATGACATCATTGCCATTTCCTTTCCTAGGCAACAGAGGAAATAGCTTTACCAGCTAGAATCCCAGATCTTCTCCAACCAAGAGCAATGTTTTCTTGTGAAAAATCCTCTCTATATTAGGTTTGTGATCCCCTATCAGAAAGTATATAGTGCTTAGCATCTAGTAAGTACTTATTAAATGTCCTATCTATCCTTTATCATCTACCTATTTCCCTAACTAATCCCCAGATTACATTAGGTATAGAAGAATTATTACACTAAAGCTTCCCTTGATTAAATCCAAGAACATTTTGGAATTTAAAAATATCCTATGAAATCAGTTACCTTAACACTGCTATGTCATGTATAGGGTATGTTTACTACTTAGGATAATACTGATGAATCTACATGTTAGATTTAGCATAATTCTTAGAGTGATACATTGTAGCCGGGAAATCTAGATTCAAATCCTGGCTTTGACACTGAAAGGGTATGGGCAATGTATAGGTCAGTCACAGAGCCACTCTAAGGCTTAGTTTCCTGTTTTGTAAAATGGGGGTAGTAATGCTTCAACTATGTGCCATATAGGGTCATGCTGAGGAAAGATGTTTATAAATTTTAGGTTGATATATAAATGCAACAGCTTTTTGTTGTTTGTTTAGACATATGGCTCCATTGATATGGGGAAATCCCAGCGTCACTATTCCTATTCCCACTCCCATACATGAGTTATTACGATTTAATAAGAAGTTAGAAATTGTTAACATTATAATTTTACAAGAACATAAATGGAATAAACCAATTGGGTAGAATGGTTTAGGGGTCATTCTAGACTAGCGATAACCCCTAGATGGGTCTTTTCCTCATTTAAGTTCTTAAATACCTAGTCAGAGTAAGAAATAAAAGGAAGATATTCATCCCTTGTGAATTTTAAATTTTACCTTGAGAAGATACTGCTTACCTGTCAGATGGTAGGAATCAACCCCAATAGCTGCCCCATTCATCCCTTGGTGAAAAATGGCTGCTAAAAGGAGGGATGAATAGGGAATCCAAGACAGAGGAATTGTGCAAAGCCACCGAATAAAGAATGTTGAGTTACATGCATTTTTATTTTTAGGGGTGAAAGCCATAAGGTAGTAAGTGATAATATCAAGAGCAGTTCAAGAAAATATTCTGCAAATGATATTGTGAAAAAAGAAATCATTTTATTTTATTTATTTTTCCCCTGGTAAGTAATAACATTGGAAATCATGGAAATCTTGGGCAGAGATTCATCATTTCATCTTGAAAAACTCTTTGCCACTTTCATTTATATGCTGATGAATTTAATACCTTTTAGCCGCATTTTTAGATGAACATCATTGGGTTATTTGGCTGTTAGCAAGAAAAATTAAACTTCTGAAACACTTTATTCAGGATGTTGAAAGGGGGCATGTTTCATTGTATTTCACTGTAATGGATTAAAAAACTAGAAAGGATGCACATTTATCTACAGGAATCTTGTCTTTTATGTCTGAGATGCATTTTACTGTTGCTTGGAAGCTATAATAAAGTTTTTATCTCCCCCTGTGTTCATAGCTGATTCTGTTTGTGTATCTATAACAAGATGAACACTCCATAAGACTCAAACATAGGTGCTTGACTATTAATTTCTTCCATTCTCTGAGATTAGGGGTCACGATTAAATGCAGAATATGAAAATGAATGTTTTTTCATATGATAGAGAAGAAAAAAGAAGGGTCTGATATGTAAAAGTCTTGAATTCTAGTCTTCTCTCTTTCACTAACTAACTCTGACTTTGGGTAAGAACCTTGATTACTTTGTCCCTTTATCTATGAAAACAGGAAGATGAGATTAATTTACAAGGAAACTTCCAGCCCTAACATTCTGTGAGCTATATTCTGAATTCAGCAACTATACCTATGCTAAGAAAAGCCCAGAAAGGGATTCTGTATTGGATATCATGATGGAATTAGAGTCAGGAAAGCCTGGGTTTAAATCCTGCCTAACACATTATGTGACACTGGACAGATGATTGAACCTCATTGTAAAATCTGGATTATAATCTCACTGTGGAGAACTACTGTAAGAATCAAATCAGATGAGATTTAGAAAGTATTTTGTAAACCCTAAAGGGCTATATATAAATAAGTTATTGAAAGAATTTCAAAATATATAACATCAATCAATATACATTTATTAAGCACCTACCATGAGTCAGGCACTGTGCTAAGTCCTCCTTTTTCTCAGCCACACCCCACCCCACTCTGATTCCCTTCCTTCTTACTTATCTCGTAGGATAAGATAGATTCCTGTACCCAACTGAGAATGCATATTATTCCTTTTTTTGTGGATTAGTGGAGGCAGTGGTCAGAAGCAAAACACCTTCGAGGAGGGAGAAGATGAAAGGGGAGAAGGACAAATAGGGGGAAACGATGGAGGAAAACATACTGTAATCATAGCTGTGAAAAAATGTTTACAGCAAGCTTCTCTGATAAAGGTCTTTGTACATATATACACACACATATAACTGAGTCAACTATATGAGTACAAGTCATTCCTAAATTGATAAAAGGCCAAAGCTTATGAAAAGGAAGTTTTCAGGTGAAGAAATCAAAGTTATCTATTGTCATATAAAAATGCTCTAAATTGCTATTGTTTCGAGAAATACAAATTAATACAACTCTGTGGTAACTACCTCACATCTATCAGATTGGGTACTGTGACAGAAAAGGAAAATGAGAGCTGGTGGGGTTGTGGGAAAATTGGGACTCTAATGCACTGTTGGTGGAGTTGTGAACTGATCCAGCCACTCTGTAGAGCAATTTGTGGCCCAAAGAGCTATAAAACTTTGACCCAGCAATACCACTACCAGTCCATATCCAAAGAGATTAAAAAACAAGAGGAAAGGACACACACACACACACACACACACACAATATTTATAGCAGCTCTTTGTTGTGGCAAATAATTGAAAATTGATGCATACTCATCAATTGGTGAATGACTGAACAAGTTGTAATGTATGATTGTGATGGAATACTATTTTGTTATAAGAAATGATGAGGATGGCCTCAAAAAATCTGGAATGACTGATGAACTGATGCAGAATGAAGTGAGCTGAACCAGGAGAACAGTGTATATAATAACATCAATATTGTACAGTCAACTATGAATGATTTAGCAATTCTCAGCAATCCAGTAATTCTATACAATTCTGAAGGAGTTATGATGAAAAATGTTCTCCACCTCCAGAGAGCATACTTTTTTAAACTTTATTTTTTGTCTGTGTTTTCTTTTACTACTTAACTAATATTAAATTTGTTTTGCATAACTGCACATCTAATATATCAAATTTCTTGCCTTTCCAATGCGGGGGGAGATGACAGTGAAAGGGAGAGTTTTGAACTCAAAAAATGTTTAAAATTGTTTTTAGAAGTAATTGGGGAAAATAAGATTTTAAGAAAAAGAAAGGCAGGTGGAGATCTAAGATTGGAGATTAGCAGGGAAGCTGGGACAACGTGGTTAGATTTGAGAATCATCAAAATAGAGATGGTAATTAAATTCATAGGAACTGATGAGGTCACCAAGTGAAGTAGTATAAGGGAGAAGAACAGAACTTGATGAAACACCTAAGTTAGAGGGCATGATCAGGATGAGGATTCAGCTAAGGAGACAAAGAAAGAGTTGTCAGAACAAGGAATTTCAAGGAGTAGAGGATAATCAATAGTGTCAAAAGATGTAAAGAAACTGAGGAGAAAGAAGACGAGAAAAGTCTGTGGGATCTGACAACTAAGAGAGCAGAGATCATTGGTAACTTTGGAGAGAGCAGCTTTGGTGGAATGATGAAGTCAAATTGTAAAGGGTTAATTAAGAAGGGAATTTAGAGGAGAGAATATGGAACCATCTATTATAGATGATCTTTTCAAGGACTTTGGCCACAAAGAGCAGAAGAGCTATAGGATGATTGTTCGCAGGGAAGGAAGGATCAACTGAGGGTTTCTTTCCAGGTTGGAGGAGACATGGACATGTTTTTAGGCAGTAGCAAATGAGCCAATAGATAGGAAGAGATGAAAATAATTGATAGAAGGGGGATGACAGAAGGGGCATTCTGTTGGAAGAGTAATATACTTCAGTAGAAACAAAATCACTAGAGAACTGAACTTATTATTTTTCACTCAAAAGGATTCATGAAGAGTTCTTTTTCTTGTTTAAAAAATGGTCCTTTCTCTAGGTTGGTACTGGAGTAAGACAAATTAGGATAGGTACATATGTGTCTACTAAAGAGGACATTCTTTGTGGAATTTGATTTTTCTTTTAGGGGCAGGAGAATTTGGATGGTTAGCTATCACCATAGAAATTTTTGTTGCTTTCTAAAGGCAAAATTGCATAGATTCATTTAACACCAATAGGTTATGGACAGGAGTCAAATGCTGTAGGATGAGAAGGTGTGGATGAGTTATGATTTTGCACTTTTAGAGGTGCACTCCCATGGATGAGATCACAGGAGTATCAAAGTAGAAGGCAAAATATTATGGGACATGTATCTAGTTTTGTCATCTGGGATTGTAGGACTTAATTTGTAAGAGAACTCGGAGATCATTCATTCCAATTTTATTTGAAAGACGAGAAAACTAAGGCCCAGAGTGATTAATCATGGTTCGAATCTTGTATGTAAGCAATGTGGTGGAGTAGTAGAGAAAGGAATGACGTAACAGTTAGGAATAAGTAGGTACTATTTGTGACTCTGCCTCTAAATCGCTTTGTGACATTTGCTTTTCAGTTTAAAAAAAAAAGTTGATGTAATTTGTCAAATTCTTTTTTTTATTCTTGATATAATCACATGATTTAATTATTTTTGTTATTAATATGCTATATTGGTTTTCTTAATAGTGAATAAACCTGCATTGTTGGTGCAAACACAACCTAGAAATAACATATAATGTATTAAATATGTTTCTGTGCTCTTTGCAAATATTTATTTAATATTTCTGTTCATATTCATAAGGAAATATTGGTCATATTTTTCATTTAAATTATCAATTTTCTGGCATAGCACTGGGAAAATAGTTTTAATAATACAATTGATTTCCTTAACTATTGTATATTCTTCGGTTAATTTTTTAATTTTCATTTTTCTTTATTTTTAACCAAATAAGATAATTACTTGAATATTTTATTAGCATATTAAAATGGCTCATAATTTTATTTTTCAAGTAAACATTTTTCAATTTTGCTTAATGCTTTTCAGAATTTCTGTTTCTATGTTTATTTTGTTTTAATTTTTTTTTATTTCTAGTTTCTTTAGTTGTATGACCAATTAATTAACTTCTCTTGTGGATGAAAATTTCCCCCCGCCCTGAAAATTTATCTGTTTTTTTTTTCCTATTAAATACATATTGCATAGAAGAATTAAAATGAATGGGAGAAACCATAGAACAAAACAAAATAGAATACAAAAGAAAATGGTCTGTTTCTATCTGTGATCCAATTCCATAGTTTTGCTCTGGATGTGGAAGGCATTTTGCCTCAGGAGTCCAGTGGAAATTTTTTAAGTCCATACATTCCAATGAGGTACTAAATATACCAGAAAAATCCCTCACACACTGTGGTTGTTGTTGTGTACAACATTCTCCATGTTCTGCTCCTTTTACTCAGCATCAGTACATATAAGTCTTTTCAGGCTTCTCTGAAGTCTTCCTGCTCATTGTTTCTCATAGCACAATAGTATTCTATTACACTCATATACCACACCTTGTTCAGCTGTTCCTTAATTGATGGGCATCTCCTTGATTTCCAGTTTTTAACCACCACAAAGAGAGCTCCTATAAATATTTGTGTACATGTGGGACCCCTTCCCATATCTGTGATCTCTTTGGGCTGGGTCAAATGATAAACACATTTTTGTAGCCCTTTGGGGATAGTTCCAAATTACCCTCCAGAATGGTTGGATCAGCTCACAGCTCCACCAACAATGAATTAGTGTTCCAACTCTTCTACACCTTTCCCAATATTTATCATCTTCCTGTTTTGTCATGTTAGCCAATCTGATAGATGTGATGTGGTACCTTGGAGTTGTTTTGATTTGCATCTCTCTAAATGAATGAAAGTTTTTAAAGAAATAAATTTCTACCTCAAGATTGCTTTATTTTCTTCCTAAATGCTTTTGCTATGTTATCTCATTGTCTTTAAAAAAAATAAAATTGTTATTGTTTTTGATATCTCCTCTACTCTTTTTCTGCTAATCCCTATCATAAGAAATAGTAACTTCTTCATTCTTTCTCATTCTTCCCTAGTGTATTCCCTTTTCCCTCCCTTTTCTTCTCTTAAAGCCAACAAGACAAACAAAACAAAACAAAAATCAGGTCCTGAATTTTATTTCTTCTGTGACTCTATGTATCAGGAGAATTCTGAAAGTTCTTGTCTAGTCTTTCTCTGTTAGAATGCAAATGCTTTAGTATCATTTATCTCTCTTTAATTCCTTAACTGCATTTACTTTTTTCTGTTTCTCTCCTGTCCAGTGTTTGTTTCAAAAATTCTACCTAGTCCTGGTCCTTTCCACTAAGAATCCTTGGGCATCCTCTATTTAATTTTAAGTACATTATTCCTCGGGCTTCTCACCCACAACCTGCCCTTGCCCATACCCTTGCCTCACTTTTCCAGGATGTTATTCTTGGTTGTAAGCCTTTTTCATTTGCCTTTTTGCTATGTTGTATTCCAAGGCTTCCTCTCTTTTTATTTTCAGTGCAGCATATTCTTACATTAATCTGATTGTGGTTCCATGGTACTTGAGCTCTTTTTGTATGTTGCCAGGATATTTTCTTTGATGTGGAAGTTCTGGATTTTGGTTATAACATACTTGGGTATTTTCAGTTCAGGACTTCTTTTATGAGGTGCCTAGTGAATTTTTTTTTCTATTTACACTTTGCCTTCTGGTTTTAATAGATAGGGGCAATTTTCTTTTATGATTTCTTGAAATATGGTATCCAGGTTTTTTGTTTGGTCATGGCATTCAAGGAGTCCAATAATTCTTCCATTATCTCTCCTCAATCTGTTTTCTAGGTCGGTTGTCTTTGACGGTAAATACCTCCTATGTTCTAATTTTTGTAATCTTTTGCCTTTTTTTTTTTAAACATTTCTTCCTGTCTAAATGGATCAGTAAGTTTTGTTTGCACCTTTCTATTTTTCTGGAATTACACTATTCTGGTCATATGTCTTCTGTTCTGAGTTATTTGTTTTTGTTTCAATTATTTCCATTAGTTCTAATTTTATTTTTATAATATCTTGTGTCATTTTTTCCCATCTGTTCTTGGATTCCTTTATAGTCAAGCCATTTTTTGCTCCTTATGTCCTATTTGTACTTACGGTAGAATTACTGCCTTCTTCTTGGTTAACCTCTTTTTTTTATCTTGAGCCATAGTATTTTTCATTTTATTTGGTGTTTTTTCTTGTCCATTCATATCTTCAGCTTCTGTCCTGACTTGGAATTTTTTCTGGAGGAACATTTTTGCTTTCCTCCCTTTGAACTCTTAGATCTCAGTTCTATTTCTTTGGTAGTCTGGATATCACTATTACTAACCTTTTCCTTCTTTAGTTTCAAATGGGGAGACTGGTTCCTGGTCTCCTTCCTTGCAGTCCTTCTGCAATCATTGTCTTGGAGAGGGAGAAGGGGCAAGAGTTGGAACTAGGGCTCTAGTTGTAGAGGCACACTCTCTGCCTCAGTTCCTGATTTCTACTTATGTCTTCTGGTGGCCTGAAGGTGTTCGCCAAAGTCCAATCTCTGTCTTCTCTCCACTGGGAGTTGGCATTGTCTCCTGTTTTGGCCCTGACAGACCCCCACCAGACATTTGGGATAGTAATGGCTTCCAGGCCTCTTGGAGGGCTCTGAGCCACCTTTGCTTTTTCTCTGTCTTCTTGATCATCTCACCTGCTGCAACAGTCAAATATTTGAGTGCCTTTGGTCAGTCATCTCTTGGGAGCTTACTTTGTTTTCTGCTCTGGGTAGGACAGGTTAGGACCAAAATTAGGGGCCTTTAAGCTCTCTTACCCAACCACACCTGTGATCAGAGTTCCTGAAGGCTTCCTAAAGTCTTTTTTTCAGTATTTTATTGGATGGAAGGATTTATTGGTCTTTCCTTTTGAGTTTACTAAGCATTGTTTCAACTGATGCTCTTTTTAATCTTTGCTAAAGAGTTTCCTAGGGGTTCTGGGATCATTTGCAGCTTTTCATATTGCCATCTTTATCAGAAGTTTATATTACCTAGAATAAGTCACTTAACCTCTGGGAGTCTCTTCATTTATAAAATAAAGTGATCCACTCTAGATAATCTCTAAAGTTCCTCTTAGTACTCATAGTCTAGGATTCTAGAAATGTTCATCATCAAATATATCTGAAAGCTGTACAAATGCCAATTGGAAAACGGAAAAAAGTAATTCATCCAGATACTTGGTCTGACTAATATTTTCACTTTTCATTTTTGTTGTGTAGATAGAACCCTAGATTGCTAGGTTCAGTTTGATATGATGATAATGGTTCAATTTTCTCATTTTCTTTATGTAAACCTTTCAACACAGTGATACTTATTTCATCTTCTATGGCTCTTCCTTGTCCTTCTGTAAGTCTTCCATAGATACTTTGCCCCAAAGCATTAAACTTGGAAATATTATAGTTGAGTCATCATTTGCTACTATGGCATGGCTTTCTTACATCTACTATGTACCTCTTTTGTACCTGCAATTCACCTGCAATTTTGACTTCTTAGAAGTCACAGTGATTTATGGTATTCATGATTTGCAGTTATTAGGCACTAATGAGAGAATATTGGCATCAGGGAGCATTTTGGGATTGTTGGAAGGGCTTTGCAATTTCCTAAATACAATTTTGGCTACTTTCTTCCTCCTGTTCAACTCAAAGTCTAGCTCATTGTTCTTTTCCTGTTTTCATTCAAAATATATGTACAGATAGACTATTTCAATTAAATGCCTATCCAACTGAATATCACAATCAGGGCAATAGACTTTGTTTATCCTTTTGGTTTATCTTGTGTGAATTTCTAGGACAATCTCTTTTAAGTAGCTATGGATCATTGATGTGATCATGCAGTTTTCTATGACTTGGTTCAGTCAGAAGACAGGAGTATTTTATGGAAATCCCATTTGAGATAAAAATTTTGACAATTTCTCATCATTCTGCTATTATGTACTCCAGTTCATCTAGCCAAGTAAACATTCAGAAAAAAAACTGAAAATGAACTACATTGGAAATAATAGTATATGAATAATATTTACTATAAATGGATCACTATATAACCCTATATATATATAACTTTATAATATTGTATAATATTTAATTTTGTTTTTGTTGGTTTAGTATGGCAAACTATTATAATGAAGAAATCATGTTAATGTTAATTTCATAATAGTATTATTGAGATTGATCAAAATGAACTATAACCAAAGTAAGTTTTATTCCTTAGAACAAACTCAGTTCTGGTCAGTTTCCAAGGTCAATTTGAACATCTGGTAGTCTAGCTTTCTTGAATAAGATATCTGATTCCCAAAGAGCTCTTTTTCATTTATCTTGAATGCTCAAAAATGATATAGGTTAATATAAAATCATACTTTGTATTAGATTTAGAACAAAATTTTAGCTTTCTTTACTCACAGTAGGAAAGCAAAATTTCTAGATAAAGTGTTTTAATATAGAAATTCATCTATTTTCTTTTCTCTATCTATCCTGTAATGTTCAGACAGCATGGTACTGTGACTCACTAGGCTAATCTCCTCCATTCGTGAAATATTTCAGTGCCCACACATTTTCAGTTCTCATGACTTTCTTTTGTTCTGGTGTTTGAACCAATTATGTTTGCTATTCATCAGTGGATTAGGCAAGACTGTACCACTTTATGCTGTAGTGTCTTTCATTACAAATCATTTATTGCACTTTTCCCTCCTCCTGTGCCTGGTAGAAATAAGTAATAAGATAGGAATGGAGGAGACAGAAATAAGGATATATGCATCCTTTAGAAAGGTCCAGTTGCCAGGGGTAATCTGATAGAACTAGCCAAAGAAGAAGAAGTCTAGAAATGGCCATTTCATCTGGTAGATCCTTTAGAAGAGAAAATCATGGAGCCAAGAGAGATGTGACATAGGGAAAAGAACAAGAAACCACCAAACTGAATTGTTCTTTAGGAAGGTTAATCCTGCTGGAATTAGGAGCTCATTTTAGCCAGGCGTGGCTTGGATATATTCAGGGACATTCCCCTGCTTGGGAAGTGTATAAATAAGAGTTAGTCTCTCATAGCAAGAGGCAGTAATAGAGAGGACAGGAAGCTTTACCAGGACATAGATGTCTTCACGATTGGTTCTAAAAAGACATGGCATAATAGGATAATATGTGCCTGGAGGGGTGTGTGAGAAGGGGTAGAATTCCACTCAGTTCTCTGCGTTATCAGAAAGAATTTATTGACTGGTTATATGTATAAAGATTTTCCAGAAAAAAGCTGACTTCACAGAATTAACTTTGTAGTGTACAGTAGAAACAGATTAAATTGGAATAATATAATAAGCAATAGGAAGAGTTTACATTTCTCTTCAAATGAAAGTCATGTAAATTCTGCCATGTTTAAGTGAAGAAACTGGGTCTCTGAATTTTACTCAACTCTCCTTTTCTTCTCTCTTCCCCTTCTAACTTGGATTAGACACGTGAAGGACTTAAAATTTGAAAAGACAGCATGTATTCAGGATTTTTAGGCCAGTTCTGAAATTCTTAGCTGACCAGATTGTTTTCTTCTTATCTTAATGTGGGGCTGATTAGTCCTTTAGGAGCATAATTTTCTTTAAGACCTTGCTTTAAACCAAAGGGTCAAAGACTTATAAATTTAAAAATGTTATAATAGCTTAAATACTGATTTGAAGACAGACTCATGTGTGGTTGCTGTTTCTCTCCCCTGCCCCCTCTCCCTATGGTATTTTAAACAATCAACCAAACTAAAGCAGTTTGGGGATCTTTCCCCTAAATATCTCTGCTTTTTTTTCTTCCCCTCACAAGGATCAGACCCAGGAGTCAGTGGTGATCTCCGCCTTAGAGAATTAGTGCTGGACCTGAAAAAGCCTGATTGGCAGCTGGTGCTCAGCACAGGTACTATAACAGTGAGTTCACATTGGCATGGTCCCTGGGCTTTGTTTTTTGTTTTGTTTTGGTTGCTGCTGGCTTGTTCAGTCCTGACGCAAGCCCAGTTAGGGAGGAAAAACCGACCAAAGAATCCCTGGCAGCCCTTTGGGCAACTTTCAGTTCTGCAGGTGCCAGCAACCGTGAGTTTTCAAATGTGATGATGTGAGTGAGGGTGGAGCTTCTATCAGGCTTAAGATAGAACAAGGTCCAAAAAACATCAGATTTCTCCACTTATGATTTAGTGACAGGAAAGAGAAGCAATCACAAAGGAGAATCACAGGAATTCAGGCTCTAAGGGACCTTAGACATCATCTAATCCAACTACTTCATTCTTCAGAGAAAGAAACCTAGGTCTAAGGAAGGAAGAACTTTCTCCAAGGTTATTCAGTTAGGAAGTAACATTATCTTCTGTCCACTGAGAATAAAAAATTGTAAACCTTACCTCTTTGGTTAGTACACATAGGCACATCCCCCCATCTGGTTACATATTTTTACTGATAATTGCTTTATTTTTTCTCATTAATATACAAAATGTGAAGTTATGCAGACTTATATCTTGCATTGTTCACAAATAACATACATTCATAAGAAACTAAAATGCTCTTGTTTTTGGAAATGGTCTGACTATTTTTTGAGTAATATTTGCATCTCTTGACATAAAATATTTGGGGAAAAGCTTTTGCTGGATACTAATGGCCTGAAACCAGAATAGACTATTGATTTTTACAAATCTATTCTGAACAGGATAGAATTACTGTCATTGTACCCCTTAAGAGACTTTCAAAAGGTCCATTGGTACTTGGAGATCCCAGGGGCTATCTCTCTCCCTGAGACCACTCAATTCGGCCATTGTCATTAGTGACATAAATTATATTGACAAAAATGATCATTTTAGACTACAAACTTAGAAGTACAACATTGGTTTATAAATAGCTCCTTTAGTGATAGGGACCTGAGCCTTCTACTCTCTAGCGAATTTGTCTTTCACAATTTGATTAAATTAGGCATTCTGCCATATGTCTCTCATGAAACAGGTGCCCAAGGGCTTTGCTTTGTTTATTTAAAATTGATTTTTAAAAATGCATTTATTGATAGTTTTGTTTCTGTATTGCCTACATTTTCTAATGTACCTTTCTTCTTAACTCCCAGAAAGTCATTCCTTACAACAGAGAATAAAAAGAGGGGGAAAAGATAATTCAGCAGAACTTACACATTGGAAATATTTCATATTATTTGCAGTGTCCCTCACTTATAGTTCTGTACCTTTGTGAAGAATGATATAGAGGTACTTTTTCATATCTCTTTTTTGGAAACACATGTGGTTGTTATAATTTCATAATATTTAGTTTATCATTTTTTATTGTTCTTTTCCATTTGCATTGTTGTACTCATTGTGGATATTGTTTCCCTGGTTTTGTTTACTATGTGTTGGTTTTTATACTTTCCTGTGCTTCTCTCTATTCATCATTCTTCATAGTACAATAACATTCCATGACATTCATTCACCAGGACTTGATTAGCCAGTCCCTAGTTGGTGAGCATCTACATTATATACAATTCTTTCCTACTCCAAAATGTGTTGCTATATATATTTTGGTATGAATAGTATATTTTATCTTTGAATTTATAGCATATTTCTCACAGGAGAATATCTGAGGTCTAAAGGCATGCTCATTATTTTTTAGAAAGCATGTAGTTAGTTTTTTTTAGAACCTTTAATATTGCCTATTTAGACATATTTGCTTAATTCATACATAGTATAAGTAAGTTCAAGGGAATGTAATGTTTATTTTTGTCACAGCCAGATATTATAATTGTATTATCTTATATTTGTATACAAAAGTAGGCTTACAAGTGGTTTTTACATGTATGGTTCAGTGGAAAGACCACTGCCTTTGGAGCCAAAGGGCTCAAGTTCAAATTCTGCCTCTGAGAATATCTGTATAAAAGTTAGTTTTTTCACCTTTCTGGGCCTCAGTTTCCTCATCTACAAAATGAAGGGGTTTGGACTAGGTAGCCTAGGCTTCTTTCAGCTCTCAAACTATGATCTTACAATTCTCATAATTACCCCTGAGAAGTAGGCAGATTTGACATTCTTTTCCCTATTATAAAGAAGGTTCAGAGAGGTCATAGGAGTAAAAAAAGTGAGCAATTCTAATGGAATTCAGAGATCATATAGTTCAACCAATATGCAGGCAAAAATCATAACAAGTGGTTGTCCAACCTCTAATTGAAGAACTCTCACAACATTTCATTACCTCCCAAGAAAACTCATCATTTTTATGGACAGAATTTTTAGGAAGTTTATTCTTTTTTTTAATGCATTAAGCCAAAATATTCATTTTTAACCTAGACAGTTACTTTTGTAGCTCTTTAATCCATCTGGAAATTTAACCTGTAGTATCTCAAAATATCAAGGGAAAAGTTATTCTTACATTACTCTGGGATGACACTGGGAGAGGAAGTATTGGGG
This sequence comes from Potorous gilbertii, assembly GCA_028658325.1. Classification (NCBI taxonomy): domain Eukaryota; kingdom Metazoa; phylum Chordata; class Mammalia; order Diprotodontia; family Potoroidae; genus Potorous; species Potorous gilbertii. Next base: position 48,806,879 of record CM053774.1, on the reverse strand, counting down.
GAAAAAATAAAAACAAAAATAAACTCCTCTTGCCTTTTCTAGCCAGATTTTCAGATTGATTATTTATGGACCCTTGGGTTTGGCTCAATACTGAGACTCTTGGGTGCCTTGAGAAACTTGAACTTTGAACTTAGAGGATTTCAACAGATTTGAAAAGCAAAGAAAACTGAAGGATACATACATCTCTATAGCAATCATTGACTATAGAAAATATAAATATAAACTCATTTATGTAATATAAATATTTATATTTTTAATAAATATATGACATATATAAAAATAAATATTTTAACCCATCTTTCAATGTTGAGGAGCCACCAAGTAATCCAGAGGAAGAGAACATGGCCTGTGTTGGGATGCCAGCTTCACTTTAAAGAAGTTCTTAACACTGTTTTTCCAGGATCTTTCTATGCCATGCTCCCCCAATAATAATTCTGTGAACCTTTTTACTCTTGATAAGTGCTCACAAAATGAATTTAATTAAAATCCCTTTTATCTATTATGCTGAAAACAAGGAATTAACAATATCCATTAAAATGACTATTACGTTCACGTCAAACGGATTTCAACACCCAACTAAAATGATATGAAGCAAAGCTATAATCATGTGAGGCCAAATTTAGTGTGTAAAATTATACCCCCTCCAAAAAAAAAAACCCCAAATTATTTTAATCTCAAAATGCAATTATCATACATGTCAGTCAAACCTTCTCAAGTCTTTTTTTTTGTTGACCCTAAAAAAATAAATTAAACTGTTGAAAACTCAAACTGAGAAGTTTTTCATTAACCCTTCTATTGCTGAAAGAATATACTGGCATAAGGAAGAAAAAAGTAGAAAATGTTTTAAAGGTATTTTTGAAATGAAGGAGAAAGTGGAACAAACTTTTATTAACAGCTGCTTTGGTCTAGACACTGTGCTAAATACTTTAGAAGTATTTTCTCCTTTGGCCATGACATAAGTATTGTAAGTAATTTATTTCATATATTATATTTAAAATTGCAGAGCAACACACATACACATAGACACACACACAGAATTCTCAGTTGAGTTGTCCCAGAAACCAAGAAAAATACTGCTTCTTGCAAAAAATCAGTGTATTCAAAATGGGGTCATCAGCAACACTGTTCTATTTCCCCCATAACCCGTCTATTACTTGTCATGCTTTCCCAAGCTATACTTTTAAAAAGTTTCTCAGTAAGCCAAAATGCTTTAAGTCTTATTGCTTCTAAGTAACTAGGTATTGTCAATCACTTTTGACGGGCAAACTACTAAGTTTCCCCCTTCCCCACCCCATGCTGTTCCCTTTGATTTTAGACAAAAAAAAATCATCACAAAGTCCAAATTCCAAATTTCATGCCACAGTGAGAAAGTGAATGACTCAGCAACATCAGAGTAGTTATGACTCTATTGTGAAATTACCTACTAGGTTTTGAGATATTTATAGTCTACCTTGTGGATTATGCAACATCATCATCTTTGTAAAAGAGACTTTGTTTCTTACTCATCACCCCATTTCCACCCTCTTCAATTTGGGATCAACTTCATTTTATTCCTTATGCTCACTCAGTCTGTGTTCTGACCCAAACCTTTCAAAACCTAAAACCTTTCCTGGCTCCTTATTGCCTGCCAAATAAGCTTCCAATTCTTTAGTACGGTACTCAAAGCCCTTCCTGGTCTGCTACTTTTGCCATCTTTTCTCACACTGTTGCCTTCCATAGTCACCATGGTCCAATGAAACTGAACTACTTTCTATCCCAATTTACTTCCAATATTGTCCTATATCCATGCCTTTGCGCACATCGTTCCCTAAAGCTGTCAATGTACTCCCAACTCTCTCTGGTCATTGAAATCTCCACGCTCAAATAACATGTTACACGAATGTTGTTGTTCAGTCATTTTTTCAGTCTTTTATGACTCTTTATGATGCCATTTGGGATTTCCCTGGTAAAGAGACTGGAGGGGCTGGTCATTTCCTTTTCCAGTTCATTTTACAGATGAGGAAACTGAGGCAAAGAGGGTGAAGTGACTTGGCCACACAGCTAGTAAGTATCTGAGGTGAGATTTTGAACTCAGGAAGATGAGTCTTTCTGACTCAAGGCCTGGTAATCTATCCACTGTACCACCTAGCTGCACCTATTACATGAATACTTCCACCTTTAAACTATGACCCGATGAACTTTCCCTGATTCCTCCATCCAATAATAATCTTCCCCCTCAAACCATTACATAACACTTGTTTTGAGCCTTTCTTATGTTTTATGTTCCATTTTTAACTGAGGACAGAAGCCATGTCTCATTGAAATTTGCATATTATTCAGTACTAGTCATCATGCTACATGCCCAGTTGGTTCTTAATAAGCACATATTGATATTTGCCTTCACCCTCCCCATCATCATCATCATCATCATCCACTTCATCATGATATGACATTGATCTTTCTGTTATTGGCTGGCAAGGTCTGGTAAGCCTGTTTGAATTTGTCATCATACAGTTATTTGTTCTTAGCAAACGCTGTAACCACCCCTTTAATATTCTTCACAGCTGTGGGTGCACCCATCAGTTTCTAACTTGGTCTAATTCCTAGGAAGAAAAACTCACACCTATTAGCTGGTAGGGCTTTCCTTACAACTAATCTAATGAGGTAGGAATCAAAGGTATTGTTATTTCCATTTTACAGATTTATGAAGTTGAAGCTCAGAGAGTTTATTATCTGTTCTGTGGAACTTTGATCCAAGACTTAATCAGTCTCTTAATTCCATTTCCTTTACACCCCCCTAAGTATAAAGCTAATTTGAACCTGACATCTAGATATCTACTGAACATTTCCTCTCTGCATTTGTTGGCCCTTTGTTCATCATTTAACTCTATTGTTATTTTCTACTTACCTTTTTCCTATCATGTAAATTATTTTGGCCTTTAATCCAGGTTGCTATTTTTATACTAATAAAACAAAGTCCTTTGTTGCTGGGTTGATAGGATGGAGTTTGACTTCCTGGATCCTGAAACACATTCTATGGATTTCTTTTTTTTTTTTTATTTTTTATTTATTTATTTTTTTATTTTTAAATTTATTTAACTTTTTACATTCATTTTCACAAGATTTTGGGTTCCAAAATTTTCTCCCCATTTGT
>CM053774.1:48774321-48803246 GCA_028658325.1 Potorous gilbertii | reverse complement strand
CGGAGATCCCCCGCTCCCCTCTCAGCCCGTCTCTCTCTCACTGACCTGTGTGTCTGTGGGTGGAGGGACCTTCGCAGCAGCCGGAGATTCAGGTCCCTGATGCCTGCTGGGCTCTGCTTGCTCCTCTCAGTGCCGCGTGGCTGGGCAGAGCTCCGCGGCCCGGGCTGGGGGGGAGGGGTGCGCTCGGCAGGACAGGACTCGGCTCCCCTCCGGGGTACCTTTGTGGTCAGTTTTTCAGGCCTCTCTGCAACGGAAATCTCCTTCACTGTGTTTCTGCGCGGCTTCCACTGTTCCAGACTTTGTCAGGAGTTCTTTTTACAGGAAATCTATGGGCTGTGGGTTCGGACCTAGCATAGGTGAGTCTTTCTACTCCGCCATCTTGGCTCCGCCCCCAAAAAGCTATGGATTTCTTTCTGGAGACATCGTTCTTATTTGTACTTGATGATGACCCTGCTGACAGTATTACTCCCCTCAATAATGCCAAGGAGTCTTATTGGAACAACAGAACCTGCTGTCACTGGATTTTGCTACAGAAGTCATGTATTCTATGCTCTTAGACTAAACTGAAGGTCTCTAAGAGCAGAGGAAATAAAGATAATTCATTTTTCCATTGTGCTCTAAAGTTTGCCAAGTGCCTGCTAGACATGATCTCCTTTGAGCATTGTAGTGACACTATGTGGAGGGGTAGCACAAGTACTGTTATCCCTATTTAATGGATAAGGAAACTGAGGCAAAAAGGTTAGGTAACTGAGCCTTCATCAAACAATTAGTGTCCTAAGTAGGATTCGAATCCACATCTTTTTGGCTTCAAGTCTGTCATGGCAGCAGCTACTACGTCCCAGTCATGTGGAACAACTAAGTTACACAGTGGATAAAGCACGGGCTTTGAGTCAGGGAGACCTCAGAAATGACTAGACATGTCACTTAATCTCTTTTTGCTTCAGTGTCCTCACCTGTAAATAATAACACCTACCTTCCTGCATTGCGGACAGAATCAAATGAAATGATCATTGCAAAACAGCATGTGCCTGGGCCAGGTAGGTGGCACAGAGGACAGAGCACCGACCTTCGAGTCAGGAGAGCCTGAGTTCAAATTGGGGCTCAGACACTTACTGGCTGTATGACCCTGGGCAAGCCACTTACCCCTGATCACCTTGAAACAAATAAATAAAAACCCCAAACAACACTCTGTACTTGGCACACAGTAAGCACTATGTGACTGTTTAGGATGATGATCATGTTCCATTTTCTATATACTGGAGCTTTTCATATTCATATTTTCATATTCCTGGCCTCTGTTGCTTGAGTGTAATTTTCAAACCATACTCAGAACATAAATAAGGTTCTAAAACACAACCAAATGAAGCAAAGCTGAGTGTAATGTAGCATGTCTGGGTAGAAGTTGGGGAGGAGACAGCAGCAAGAATGCCCAGAGAACTTCCCCATGGCTGCTAAGTAAATGGAAATGTGTAGCATGAGCACCCTAAAGCCTCATCTCTCTAACTGCAACCAGGCTGTGCCCTGCCCGAGAGTGCTACCTGCAGATAGACAATGAGGAGGGGTGGCCCATTCTGAGCAGTGTTCAGCAGCCACGACCCTAAGGACTGATTCCACAACGAGAAGCGTGGGCTTCACATGCTCACAGCTCTTTTTCTCAGCTAGATCTATATACATTTCTGTGCCTGTGTTTGCTTAGGGTTAAAGTTCAAAGTTCCTCAAATAGCTATGGTCCATCAATGGTCATCAGTTAGTAGCTGTGAATAAGATTTGTTGAATATCTGTTCTTCCTAAGAACTCTTAGAAACACAAAAAGTCCTCCCTCTAGTCCCTGTCAGAAAGTCTTTGTCTCTCTGTTTCTTTCTCTGTCTCCTCCCCTTCTACTTTTCAAGTGTACATACCATCAGGAAGAAATGAGAAATTGCATTTGGCTAAAATTGACAAGCAGCAATTTAGTGAGCTAAAAGCTTTTAATGAGGTAAAAACCATTATTTAACTAAACAAACCAGTTATCTCCTGGTCCAATTACAAAGAGTTCCTGATATCGCTGTGTTTATTTCCTTTACTTTTTCTCTAATATTTATTAATTCACAATACATCTTTGGAAATAATTTGGTCTAACAACTATTTATTGGGATTATTGGGATATCTAGGCATTATCTAAGTAGGTTTTCCAAAATTCTATCCTAATTAAAAATCTTATCTCACTTTAAACTTTACATTTTTAAAGCCAGAATTCCAAGTGTCACATATTTACTATAAAGAGAAGCTATTTAGGAAAATTAATTTGGCTTTGCATGGAGATAGACACAAAGCCAAGTGATAGTTTGCCTACTACACATCTATAAATCAAGTAGAATATAAGCTCTGGGAGGACATAGATTGTCTCCCTTTTGCAATTTCATCCTAGGGCATAGTATCATGCCTAAAACCACAGTTGGTACTTAATAAATGCACGGATTTCTGTCCTTCATACTAGTGTTGCTTCTTGATTTTGGTCAAGTTATGTAATAACTTTTTCCTTTGTTTCTGAGTTTCCCAATCTGAATATGGGAAAGTGTGTGTGTGTGTTCATCCTTTGTTGCCAAAGACCATGCCATCAGAGAAATAATGACATGACTTCCCCTTGACTTTGTTTTGAGTGAGGGAGGCCTGTGCAGGTCATCAGCCTCACTTCTCCTCTAGAACCAATTTGAATAAGTGACCAGATATTTATCAGGATGACTGGAGATGACCCAGGATGAAGCAATTGAGGTTAAGTGACTTGCCCAAGGTCACATAGCTAGTGAATGTCAAGTGTCTCAGGTGAGATTTGAACTCAGGTCCTCCTGACTCCTGCACTGGTTCTCTATCTACTGCACCACCTGACTGCCCCACTATGGGAAAGTGGTAGCTAGACGAAGATTATTTTGGTTGGGAAAGGCTTTGATATGGTGAGTGGAACAACAGGGCAGTCAGTTAATATATCCTGTCCATAAACAGTAGTTATATTCTTCAGTCATTTTTTTAGTTGTGTTCAGGGTGTAGAGTGTGTTCAGGGAGGGCTGGTACCTTTGGTGTGATGGCTGCCGAGTCCTTTTCAGGACTCTTTCCACCTTTGGTGTCTACCTGTTCCACCTTTCACCTGTGACTCCAAGAAGCTGCAGCATGTGCAGCACATACACCCTGGTAAACTGTTTTGGCAGATGGGCCAAACCAGATTGAGGGTAACCAAGCATTCTCAAACCCATTAGTGAGTTAGGGGAGTGTCCACCTCAAGCATGTGAAGACTTCCTCTGGTGGAATGGACAGATGAGAACAATTTGTTCCAATGGTCATGAAGGCAGATGAAGCAGGCTATGTGGAGTGCTTAGAGCTTGGTTAGGCACCAGAGATGCCAAAGTAATCCACTGTGTCCTGAGCCATCGCCAGCCATCTTGAGTCTGTCCTGCCACTGGACTATGATGACTCTGGAGCAAAGAGTGAGGCTGATGACTTCGTGCAATTCTACCTCACTTAAATCCAATTTAAGCACAAATCAAAAGACATCACCCATACCATTTCACTGACTCTCTCATGGTCACTCTCAAGAACTATGGATTTAACTGTGCACCACGGGAGACACTGTCACAGGACCACTTAGTATGGGATGCCCATAGCAGAAAGGATGCTGTGCTCTTTGAGCAAAGCAGAATTCACACAGCACAAAGAAAACACAGGATGAACAAATATTCACATGGACCATCTGTGCCCAACCTGTGGTAGAGCATTTCAAGCTTGTATTGGTCTGATCAGCCACAGCCGGACACAATGAAATGTGATGTCATTTTGGTCCTCTTCGAAGACAAAAGGACAACAATCAACCAACCAGTTGTGTCCATTTTTTGTGCCCTCATTTGGGGTTTTCTTGGCAGAGATACTAAAGTGGTTTACCATTTTCTGAGGGAAATAGAGTTAAATGATTTGCCCAACTGGTAAGTGTCTGAGGCTAGATTTGAACTCAGGAATATATGCCACCTAGCTGCCCCAAACTGGTAGTGTTCATTTAAATTACTATTTCCTGGGGTCAAGATGGAGGAGCAGAAAGATGCACCTACTCTAGCTCTGCCCCTATAGCCCATAAAATACCTATAAAAATGACTCTAAACAAATTCTAGAGCAGCTGAAGCCACAAAATGACAGAGGAAAGAGATTTCCAGTCCAAGACAGCTTGGAAGATAGACAAGAATGACACTGGGTTCAGTGGAGAGCAGCCCAGTCTTGGCCACACAGCATGAGCAGGCCTCAGGGGCATCAGCTGAGGTTGCCAAGTTACTCAACCCACAAAGGCAGCTCCAAAAGACAGTGAAAAAGTGCTTTCACCTGGGGGAGAAGGGAACTCAGTCTGGCTCCAGCAGCCCCAGGGTAGCAGTTATCGCTGTGGCACAGCTTCCACTTTAGGAGTTCTCTGCCTAAAGCCTCTGAGGGAATCAAGTAGCTGATCTGAGTCTCAAACTTGAGTGGTGGCCCTAGGGTGAGGAGGAGTCTGCTGTCGTGCTGGAGCTGGAGGCAGTTGTGGAGAGAAAATTCCACTTGCAGATTCTGAGATGAAAAGTTCTATTGCACCAGTCTCAGAGCAGAGTACAGCCCAGTCTTGGTTGCATGGCAGCAGGAACAGATCCAGAGCAGGCCTTGAGGATGGAATCCCTAGCAGCCGCTGTGGTTCTCAGATTGCTCAACCCATAAACTCAAAGACAGCTTCAAAGATCCTGGGCAAAAAAGCTTGTGGTAGTACAGGTCAGGAGAGGAGTAAACTTCTCTCTCTTGATTTTGCCACCTTGGAAGAACTGAGAACTCTGAATCAAAAGTCAAGTAACTGGCTGGGGAAATGACCCCAAAAGGGAAAAAATAAGACTATAGAAGTCTACTTTCCTGGCGAATGGGTTATTTTCTTCCATCGTTTTGGATGAGGAAGAACAATGCATACCATCAGAGGAAGAAGTCAAGGCTCATGCATCCAAAACCTCTAAAATAAATATGCAGTGGTCTCAGGTCATGGGAGAGCTCAAAAAGGATTGTGAAAATCAAGTAAGAGAGGTGGAGGAAAAATTGGGAAGAAAAATGAGAGCAATGCAAGAAAATCATGAGAAGTGAGTCAGCAACTTGCTAAAGGAGACCCAAAAAAATGCTGAAGAAAATGACACCTTTAAAAACAGGCTAGCTCAATTGACAAAAGAGGTCCAAAAAGCCAATGAAGAGAAGAATGCTTTAAAAAGCAGAACTAGCCAAATGGAAAAGGAGGTTCAAAAGTTCACTGAAGAAAATAGTTTTTGAAAAATTAGAATGGAGCAAATGAAAGGTAAGGACTTCATGAGAACCAAAAATTACAAAACAAAACCAAAAGAATGAAAAAAATAAAAGACAATGTGAAATATCTCATTGGAAAAACAACTGACTTGGAAAATAGATCCAGGAGAGACAATTTAAAAATTATGGGACTACCTGAAAACCATGATCATAAGTTAGTATTTCCCAGAGCAAGAATTGTGAGAGGTAGTGCAAGGTTAGGAAATGGTCTTGCTGAAAATATAGGGGAGGGATGGTCAAGATATGGTGAAGTCATTCCAGAAGGGATAATTGATTTCCAGAGCTGAAATTTCAGGTCATCTCTAGGGCATGGTCTCTGAAAGAATGATGAGAAGCTGCAAGAATATTTTGTGCTTGTGGATTTAGAAGTCTTTAAAAAACATTACCAAGAGGAAGTGCTTATGTGCTAGAAAAATTATCTGATAACTCATCTTATTTTCTGAATGACTACAAGAACATCATTTTTTTATTTTGGAATTTGGAAACCTAGACTAGTCCAATATTGACTTTAAGAGCTTTTCAAAATATTAGTGTTTTGAAGCAGTCCATTTTCCCTCAATTTGCAATAAAGTTGAAGACTTAAATAAAGAAGTACTCATTTTATTGTGTCTATTATATACACACAAGTGATTAGCCAAGCTTTGAACTCCAGGTTTTCACCTGAGTCCTAGAAATCTTGCCAGGTAGCACTCAAACTTGTGTTTTTACCAAAAGGTTCTTATCCTTAAAAAGCAAATATCTATCAATGCATTAATATAAAAGTCTTATCAAACACATTTTGACAGTAAATGGATCTATTTACATATAACTTGGAAGCAGGGATGGCTGAAGAGACCTTTCTAGGATTTAAATTTGTCACTTTTAGATTTCAAGTATTCCACAGTAGATTCTTAGAAAACCAAGTCATTCTTTCTGACTGTCTTTATTTTGCTAGTAGAAGAACTAGTTTCAGCATGTATAGATATATAATGAATCTGACAGGTAAAATAGTTGGGAAATTCAGGAGAAATTAATGAAGACTTAGTTTTTTCAATTCTAGCATTCTAATTTTCCCACTTCCAGAATTTAAACTTAAGTATGCTTTATTAGCCTAAAAATAATGGATGTCCAAGATCATATTACACAGAAAATTATCATAATTTAAGATAAAAAATTATAACAACTGACTTCCAGGTCAGGTGACGACTATTAAAATGGAGAGCTAGATATGTTCTCCAATCTCCCTTAGCTTTCAAAAACTTCCCAAAAGTATAATTATGTGCCAATGATAGATCGATTTTCAGCTGTCTCCACAGGCCAAGCTACCAAAATCATAAAGTAACACACTTATAAATTAATAACAGAGAATGATAATCTCTAGTGTTCAACGCATGACTCAACCTACTGATATGTTCTGGAATCTACTCAATGGTTTCCATGCTGTTGCTATACTTCTGTCTTCACTCTATCATGCCATAGCAACAAGTAGGAAACCTCAGCTTGGTCTACCTTTTTGCAGAGGAGGCAGAATAATCTCAAAGGAGGAGCATGCATTGCTTGGAGCTGTAGTATTCAGCCAAAAAACTAGAGAGCATGGGGGTCTGAGGCAAGACACCAGCACACATATAGAACAGCACCAGTCCTGTCCCCCAACATGTCACTTTTGGGGCTGAGTAAAAAGCTAATGGAAAGTGAATCCCCTAACCCAAGTGGACATGGAGACACTTTAAAGATTCAGCTTTAGTGAGATCCATCTATTCTAGGGGAAGGAGTCCAAAAAGAATGATAAGGAAATAAAAGGAGAAATGCTAAAATCAAACGCCTCAGGAAAAAGAAAACTTAGTTAAAAAACTCAGAGGACAAGTAAATATATCAAAAGAGAAGATATTACAACAGAAGGAAAGATAACTAATAAAGCATTGAAATGAGTACAAAAATCTCTAAATATTACAAGACAAAGGAAATTGAATTGAATTTAATGAAACAATAAATCTTGTGGATTTCAAAGAGCATGGATCCCTACAGCAAGATTTTCTAACTGGCTTAAGAGAGAAATCAGAATCTAGAAAGAAGTTAAAACAGGATAAATGGCAGAATTTATGGTTTATACCACAGAAATAATAAGCAGAATCAAAGAACTTAAATTCACAGTGGAGAGGCTCTCCATAGAAGTGAGAGAGAGAGGACAATTGTTGGAGAATGCAAATATTCTGGAGTGAAAGGCAATCTGGAAAAATAAAAACAAAAAGCAGGAACATTAAAAGAAGATATGATCTATATTAATGGGAGAAATTATAAATACTATTGCAAAGAAGAATAAAGCAAAATCTTCTGAAAGAAAAAAAATTGGGTTTATCAGAGTTACTAAATTCTGGAAGTGTACATTTCTAGAGTGTTTTTATCTTCTTATTACTTTCACAGGGACCAAACTGAAATACTATAGTTTGGTATCATTGGTGGCTCTACCAATAGATGGACAAACAGGAAGGAATTAGACCTTGTTAATACATGTATGAGATAACTTTAAGGAATTTTCAGTCACACTAAGTGATTTTGGTAATACAGTATAGGACCCCTCCAGGTCTTCTCCGTCTAATAGCAGGGAGTCTATGTGCTTTTCCCTTGTGGCATCAATGCTTAAAATCACTCAGTTACATTTCATCCTATCCATGTTCTTACCATCTGCAAGGCCTGCCATTGCATTCCCCAGACTACTGGATCTTACTATATTCTCTGCGTGCATGAACATGACCACTTTTTACCACTTCTGCTATTCAGTGCTGGGACCATGAATCAATCAGCATTTTCACTGATGCTAGAAAGGGCATTTCCTCCCCACCCTCCCCCTCCCAGAATTCCTATAACTTTCTAAAATAATTCCCCCTGCTCTGGTCACCACTCTCTTATAAGTAGTTTCAGTTAGATAGCTATGTGATGCCGTAGATTAAAGTTCCGGTCCTGGAGTCAGAAAGACCAAAGTTCAAATCTATCTTCAGATACTTCCTTACCTATATGACCTTAGGCAAGTCACTGAACCACTATTTACCTCAGTTTCATTGATTATATTAATTGTACCTACCTCCCAGGATTATTGTGAGGAACAAGATAGATAATATTTATAAAGCATTTAGTACAGTGCTTGTTACACAGTAGGTACTATATAAATGCTATTATTATGAAAAATAAAGTGGAAAATTTAAATAAAGAAGCGTAACTTTTATTTAGCATCTAATATATAAGTATATGAGGGATAAGTCAAACCCTCAGATCTAGGTTTTTACATAATAGTAGACTACTACGACTACTGGTTAGCACTGTTATTAATATTGATAGCTAGCATTTATTTATCATACACTATGGGCCATTATGATTGTTGTTTATTATAGCTTCTTGATAGTTTGGGCTGCCTTGCTTTCATATTTCTCATAAGCATTTAGCCTAGCACTTGGCACTTAATAATTTTTTTACACAATCACTCATATAATCAATAAATGTTTAGCAGTGCTTATTATGAGAAAGACAGTTAGGCAGCAGAGATATAAAGAAAAAAACAGTACCTTTCTCAAGGTGTTTATGTTTTTTTTTAACATAGCTCATACCTGTGATGCTCTAGACTCATCAATACCTTCTGATGATGTCATTAAGGAACTTATATTACTTTGGAGGAAAAGACATATACACGTTTACAAAATATATAAAATAAATACAAGACATATTGGGGGGAAGCATTAATCAGGTCAGAGGTGTTGTATATTTTCATTTTTTTTTTACTTTATTCTTTTTCCCCCTGCTTTGCCCCTATCCACCACCCAAGGCTACAGTTGAGCTTCAATATATTTATATATAGTTACTGATATATACATACATGAATACATAAATACACGTACATCCATAAACAAATACTTCCCCTAAGAGATTCTATTCCTAATCTTTCTTTTTGTGTTTGGGCATATCTTTTTTTCTATCTCTCCTAACTCCTCTACTTTATTTCTATCTGCTACCTTTTCCTTCTATTACTTGACCTACTCCAGCAATCCCTCTTTTATATTCCCATTTCCTTAAAGCTAAATACTCTTTTTGTGTACCCCTTTGACCTATTCTATCCCCTTCCCCTCTAAAGCTCCCTAACTTATCCTTCTATTTTACTAAATCTAAACACCCTTTTATTTTCCCCTTTTAACCTATTCCCTCACCCTGCCCTCTAAATGCCCCTCTTTTATCCTCTCTCCCCTTCCTATCTCCTTAGAGTTTACTTCTTTCTAAATTTAGAAGACTTTTGTACTCTTCTAGATGTATATGTATTTTCCCCTCTTAAACCCATTCCCCATCAAAGTAGGTGTCCAAAACTAACAACCTTGCTTCTGCCATCTAATTCCTCTGTATTGGTTCTTCTTCTTGTACTCCATTTGTATAAGATTCTTACTCTTTTCTCTAAGGGTTTTACATTTTGAAGTCATATCATACACAGTTTACCCCAATCTTTCTTATAAGTTACTTAATTACTAGTAACAATCTTAGACTTAGATTTTCCATTTTCCATACATAAGAGGTAAACATTCTATCCTTATTTAGTCCCTGGTAATTGGTCATTGATATGTACCTTATATTTCTCTTGTATGTCAAATCTTCTGTTGATTTCAGGTTTTTTTTTTTTAACAGAGTCCTGAAAGTCTGATAGTTGATCAAATGTCCATTGTTTTTTTTTTCATTCAGAATTATGCTTAGCTTTATTGGGTATGATAATTTCATCAGGAGGCCTAGTTCTTTTGCTCTTCAATATATAGTGTTCCAAGACCTGCATTCTTCCAGTGTCACCAACAGTAAGTCTTGTGTGATTCTAATTGTGCTACTGTCATATATACATATATATATATATATGTATATATATATATATATACATATATATATATATATATATATATATATATATATATATCAATGAATGAAATGGTTTTTTTCTTGTTGCTTGTAATATATTGTCCTTAATCTGGGGGTTTTGGAATTTGACTAAAATATTCCTGTGAGATTTCCCCATAGGATTTCTTTCAATTGGTGATTGGTGGATTTTATTCTATTTCTACTTCCCCTTTTGTTCTAATGCTTCAGGAAAATTTAAGTATTTTTTGTATTATTGTATCAAGATTCTCTTTTTGATCAGGTGGTTCAATTATTCTTAGGTTTTATCTTTTTGATCTGTTCTCTAGATCCATTGTTTTTCTTATGAGATATTTTACATTCTCTTCTATTTTTTTCATTTTTTATATATTTTTTTTAAACTTCTTCATCTCTTATAACTTGGCTGCCTTCCCCTTGTCCAATTTTGATTTTCAAGGAGTCATTTTCTTCCTTAAAGTTCTGAATATTTTTTTCTAATTGGATGACTTTCTTGTCATAAACTTCTTGTTATTCTTGTATTGTTCTTACTTTTCTTTTTAGTTTTTCCTCAATCTCTCTCGTTTGATTTTAAAGTCTTTTTTAAGTTCTTCAATGAATTCTTTTTGGGCAGGTGACCATCTGACATTATTCTTGGGGTGGAAAAGGATTTCTTTGCTTCAGTATCCTCCTCTGAAGATGAACCCTACTCTTTCTTCTCCTAGTAGCTCTCTAGGGTTGGATTCTTTCTCCTTTGCTTATACATTAAAAAAAATGATTTAGTTTTTATAATCACGTCTAGTCCTGGCATATGAGGTATGGTGCCTCTGGCCTCTGAGCCTCTTCATTTCTTCCCTCTGACCTTGAACTCAAACCAAGACTTCTAGTCTCCTGTAAGTTCCTACAGTCAACAGTATCCCTGCCCCACTGCTTTTTCACTCATAGGGTATGTGCTGGTTCCCTTTTGCCTCTGCTACCACTCTTCACAACATAGCTGGGTCTGGCATTCCTTGTCAGCAGAGGTTCCCTAGATCTTCCTCACGTCAGATGCCCAACTGCCTCACTGTTCCTTGGATAAAAGTTCCTGTGACTGAGGCCTATGCAACCTCCTAACCCAGCTAACCCCAGGGTTTGCTGCTTGTCATGTAAGCAGCTCGCCATTTGTTGTTAAACTACCTTGAGGGTGTTTTGTCTTTACTGGGAGAAAATCTAGTCCTGGGATTTTTTTTTCAGATCTCTGATTGTCCCAGGAGGACCCCTGTTCTGCCCCTCATCTTGTTTGTTTTCACAGCTCTATGTTTGCCCAGAAGTGCTATTTTATCTCTTTTGTGCAGGAAAATCTTGAGAGTTTGAAATTTTCTAACTTACTCCACTGTCTTCCCAGAATCCTATCCCAGAAGTGATATTTGAACTGAGCTTTGAAGGAAGCCAGATTGCCAAAGCCTGAGGTATAGGTGTAGCTCATCATGGGCATTGGATTAGCCTCTGCAAAAACTTGGAGATGGAATAATGGAATGTTGTAGGGGAGGAGCATCACTTAGGCAAGTTTGAGTATGAAGATTGTAGAGTTCATGAAAAGCAATGGTTATATGACAAGGTTGTTTTCAGTGTTATCATATGTTATTCCTTTTCACACACTCTTTAGTAACTTGGAACCAGATTATGGAAAATTTTAAATGCTAAATAGAAGAGATTGCATTTTCTATATAGCCTTTAGCATAGTGCCTAGCACATAGTGCTGAATAACTAACAGTTTATTGATTGACCCTAGAGGCAATACAATCATTGGATTTCAATGAACAGGGAACGGGAATTCAATGGCATGATGGGATTTGTGCTTTGGGAATATCACTTTGGCAACTATGCTTTAGATGAACTAGAGAGATGGGAGGGGGATTGATTAGAAACCTGTAAAACTAGTCTAGGTAAAAGGTGAAGACCTGCATTAGGGTGGTGGCAGTGTAAGTGGAAAGAAGGCAATGATGTTAGATATGATGTGGGAGTAGAAATGACAAGCGTTCAATGAATATTGAATATTGGATAGAGAGTGAAGATTAAAGGATAACTCCAAGTTTGAGAATCTGGGTAGATTGAATACTCCACATCCAACTGCTATAATCAACATGACTTCACACTAATGTGGTTAGTACATTATAATGAACTGCACTCATTTGTCAGCCTATCTCTTGAGAGCAATCTAGTTGTCTAGGTTTGAGACTTTACTCTTCATTCTATAGTCCCAGGTGAAGGTTGATATTTGTTACATTGCAAATGACATTATCTCCTCCTGAAAACAATTTCTAAGGCAAACGTGACTGCACGCACACACAAACACACATTCTATTACCATATCAAAAAAAAAAAAAGAGAAAGAAAGTAGGTTAATTAATCCCTGTAACTCTGCAGAAAATTTTGAAAATCCAGGACAGTAGTATTAATAAATAACATAGAAGTGTAAAGTGAGCATGTTGAATTAGAAAAGCCCCAAGATTCAGTTCTAACATTCTGTAATTCTGTCACACACATAAAAAGTTAGCTGACAAGTACAATGCTCTCAAGATTAACCTGTCAGTGAAGACGGTTATTCAAGTTAATGTATCATCTAGTCACTTCTTTATCACAAGAAAAAGAGAAATGTCAAAAATAGTCTTCTTTAGATTAAACACCCCTTTTCATCAGATTCAATAGGCTTGATGATTTGTGGGCTTAGCTGAAATTCTGAAAATTCAGTTTCATTGACCTATTCCTGCTAAATTGTCTTAAATGGAGGGATTTGGTTTCTAAATTCCCAGGTTCACTTTCTAATCATCTAACCTCTCTTTTCCCAAAATTTCATTAGGACTCTACTTCCCCGTTCTTTTTTTTTCTGGGAAGATGCATTGTTCCTTCCTGAGAGGTGGAAAAATATATCTATCTTCCTTCCTTTGTTGCTCCATTCCTCCCTCCCTCTGATACTCCCTCCCTTTCTCACTCCTTTTCCCTCTCACTCCTTTTCCCTCTCCCTCCTTCTCCCTCTTCCTCCTTCCCTTTCTTCCTTCCTTCCTTCTTTCCTTCCTTCCTTCCTTCCTTCTTTCTTTCTTCCTTTCTTTCTCCAAACTCATTGAAGAATATCATTTCTAGCTGTATCTTGAACCAAATGAAGGTTAGGGAAATCCTGAAGAGGAAAGAGTTAGCTCTATCCATTAGCTTCCAAAACGTCACTGAAATCTTTAGCTCTACACCTAAGGTATCAGATCTTCACAATTCAGGTCTCAGTCTATCAGATGGGCCAGTCCAGCTAGTAGGCGATACCCTCCTTCCTCATGATTGCTGATTATATTATTAGATTGTGTTGTAACCTGTGCTTTTACGTACTCTATTAATCTCTTTTAATTATCATCTTTCCTTTGGACCTAGAATGATAAGAAGAACAAAAGTGATCCATAGACAAGCAGCTGCCAACCTTTTTTAATGTTCCTAGTATAGAAGAAAGTTATTTCTTTTCCTCTCACTGAGAGTTTAAATTAGATCCCCCTTGAAATGGGACATGAAGTCTTGTCGTAGAATATAGCAGAACACAATCTTGAACCTTCAGCATCCAGAATATACTTTATATCTTCCTTCTGCTGACTTTGGGGACTTATGCTTCTTTTTAAACTAGATTTTCATTGATTTTTTTTTTTTTTTGCTTTTACATCAGCTATATTTCATCTTGTATCCTCCCACACTCTCCTGAAAGTTGTTCTTCATAACAGAGAATTTAAAAAAAGAAAGAAAGAAGGAAGGAAACAAATTCCACTAGGCCAATCAACTCATTGAAAGTCTAAATGTATTTCCTGTATGTCAGTTCCTATACATCCTGATCTCTGTAACAAAGGATATTGGAGAGAGATGTTTTTTCATATTTCTTCTTTGGCATCAAACCTTGTTATAATTTCAGTTGAGTTTAAATTATTTTTGTTATTGTCATTGTTTTTTCCATTTTCATTGTTATAGTCAAGTATATTGTTTTCCTGACCCTGCATCATTTGGTATTAGTTCATAAAATTCTTTTGATTGTTTTTGGATTCATTATATTTTTTTGTTTCTTCAGCATACGAATGTTCTGTTATATTAATGTAAGATAATCAGTTTAGCCATTTCCCCAAATTAATGGAAGTTTGCTGTGTTTCTAATTCCTTGTTAAAACCAAAATCAGAAAACATTTTTTCAAAAAATGAGATTTTCTACTTTGTCTAGACTGGAAGCATAGACACATTTTTCATGGGCCCTGTCCCACTCTGATGAGCATTGGAGATTTTACCTGCTCCATTTTCACTTGGGGTTAGTTTTGCAACTCCTTAGGCAACCTGATAGCCTGCCCTCCCCTTCACTTCCAGGGGTTCACCATATTTTTTATAATTTAGTGTTTAGCTTATACCATTGCAATACAAAACTCAAGAGCTCAAGAGATCTGTCATCCTCAGCTTCCTTAGCAAATAGAATTATAGATGTGTGCCACCATGCACAAGAGTAGAAGCATTTATTAAGCAATCAGTATGTGGCAGAAACTGAGTTCCATGCTGATAATACAAGCACAAACAAAAGAGATAATTTTTGTTCTGAGGAGTTTATACTCTAACAGGGGATGATATCTTTTAGAAGAAAACTAAAAAGTTGGTGGGTTGATGATGGAAGGGAAAGTGTCAAACTGAGGGCATATTACTAACAGAAATCTATAGAGTCTGGAGCAGAGACTAGAGAGTAATGAAAGAATTAACAATAGTTAGCCTGAACAGTTTCCCTTAAGTGAAGGTTCTTAGAGAAACTGACCAATCAGAAGAAGGGGTTGCAGGGCTGGTGATCTTTCAGGCTGAGAAGCCTGCTATGGCATAATAGAGATAAAAGTCAATTATAATTCTCCCTACCACACCCCATCTTCTCTAGGGTAAACATTCCCAGTCCCTTAATCTAATCTTTATATAGCATGTACTCAAGGCCCATCACTAACCTGGTGGTTGTCTTCTGGACATTCTTCAGTTTATTAATCTACTTCTTGAACTCTGGCACCTGGAACTGAACAGAATATTTCAGATGAAATCTGATGAAAATAGAATACAATGGGACTATGCCACCCCTCTAGTTCTGGAGTTTGTATTCCTCTTAATGCAGACCCATATTGCTCTAACTTTTTGGCTAAAATTCACATTACTAACTCCTATTAAACTTGCAGTCTATAGAAACCATCAATCTTTTCCAGAACTACTTAGTAACAATGCCTCCCCCAGTTAACAGTGTTGAAGTTAATTTTTTTTTTGGTGCCAAAAGGCAAGCCCTTATATTAATTCCTCTTGAAGTTCAGCACAATGCTTTAACCATTTAATGTCTTTGTTATTTTAACTCTGCCATCTGGTATATTAGCACCCTCCTAGCTTTGGGCCATCTGCAAATTTGATGAGTATACCCTCTATGTCTTTACCAAAGTCATGATTTTAAAAAGAACAAAGACCAGCCCAGGTTGAAAATGGAGCAGCTCAAATCTCTTGTGCTGATCCGAGTGGGACAGGGCCCTTGAGTAACCCCTTTACTTCCAACTTAGACAAAAATAGAGAGACTCAGGCTTTAAAACAAACAAAAGCAAACAAAATCCACACTTTTTGAGTTGACTTGATCTGACTTTTTAGTCAAGGTTTAAAGGAGGAAAATGAAGATTTGAGGTGAAGGAAAAGAAAAAGAAAAGAAAGAAAAGAAGAGAGCTGGATGCTCTGGGGACTAAAGATGTTACTTGCCCTTCAAACAATGACAAAAATGGAGTCACAGAAATTGTTGGGTAAGATATCATTCAGTAAAAGTCAGAGAAAAAAAGAGAAAAGCAGGTAGTGATTCCCATCTCAGGGGCACTGGAACAGCTATTTGTTGACCTGATAAAAGCAATGGAGAAGTCTATTGTTCTGTGAGGGTAGGTAGCCAAAATATAACAGATAACCTGTAGAGATTTACAAAATGGATGACCACCCTATACTTCTGGTAATTCATACCTGCCCAATGACCCTGTCATGAGAAACTTTAAAAGTAATGCCAGTAATTGTCAAGTCTTAGACAAGAAACTAAACACCTCATGGGGTCTCTTAGTTCAGATTCTGTGGGCCTTTGCCAGTCATTTTGACCTATGTCTTGCTACTGAACTCAGATGACTGGAGGAGAGAATGAGACTGATGACTGCATAGTTTTGCCTCACTTAAATCCAATTCATTTGCAAGTCAAGATACCACCTTCCTGATGTCATTGGTCTTCTGAGAATGAAGGATGAGCAACAGCAAACACCTGATGGGAACAGGTTATTTTTTCACTTAAATGTCCCTAACAGCCTGGAGAAGATGTGTTCTTCCAAGTTCCTTTGCCTTTTCCTCCTAGGAGATCACACTATACTGAGAACACTGACAAATCATTTGGTTGTGGCAAAAAAATAAACATTGCACACTTAATGCAGGCCACTGAATAATTTTCCCTGCCCTCCTTACTAGTTGAGGTTCTTAGATTGTTTTTTCTAAATACTTGTAAATGTTTACATCTCAAAGCTAAGTATCTCATAAAAAATTCTATAGATAATTATCTGTTCTCAGTTATCTGAAAACCTTATTTCCCCTTTGTTCCTTTATCCCCACAGCTATACCCACTTCTACTTAAACCTTCATCCAAACTTATCCCTGTTTCATTCCCACCCAGTAATGCATTTTATGAATTTGTCATATTTTATATGTTCCACTTACCTTTTCTTGATAACTATGTCTTGTCAACTACCTTCTTTTTCTTCTTGAGGTTCTCCTTTTTCCTGATTACACTTTCCGGCTCTTCTTCATCTTCATTAATTCTGTTTAGATCTTTTATGTCTTTAATTATCCTTAGCTCTATTCTTTTTTTCTATTAGAAGTAGAATCTGGATCAGTATCTAGGCGTGGAGGTGATTTTCATTCTACTTTTTCTTCATATTTTCCTAAACTTTACCAAATTTCTCCTCACCAAAGTTGAACTTTGATTTATTTTGTTAGCTCAGATCTTGAGAAATTATCTACATCGAGATATCAAATTCTCCAGGGCCACAAACAGCCCTGAGACCTTTTTGAACCCATTAAAATATTAGGAAATGGTTATAAAAATAAATAGAACTACAATACAACAAAGGTAATGGTAAATATGTGCTTTTCCAAGTCAGTACTTGGCCTGCTAGGATCCATT
Source organism: Potorous gilbertii (assembly GCA_028658325.1). Lineage (NCBI taxonomy): Eukaryota > Metazoa > Chordata > Mammalia > Diprotodontia > Potoroidae > Potorous > Potorous gilbertii. The sequence goes on along the minus strand of CM053774.1, from coordinate 48,785,879 downwards.
TCTATTTGAGTTTGACACCAATAAGCTCCATGATTTGTTTTCTTCAAGAAGAATTGCAATTCGAATCTTGTTCTCTTCTTCTACTTACTTTCTCATAGCTTTCAGCTTGACATTCCAGATATGGTAAGACTCAGTCCAAATGCTATAGAGTTCTTTCCCAGTCACCAAAAATGCTACTATCTTTCATTCTAGATTTCCTTGTGTTTACTCTGTGTGTTATGCATCCCTGTTTGTATATAAGCTCCCATAAGTTCGAGATCAGAATTCAGCAAAGTACCCGAGGGCTGTGAAGGCTTAATAAATGCTTATTAATTGATTTATTGATCAGGTCATATCTGAGTGGGACAATTTTCACCTCTATGATGAACACAATGCTTCTTTGTCTTGACAATAGTAGTTAAATAAATATTTGATGGAATTTGAATTGTTCAATTATTAATAGTCTATCATGACACACTATTAATTCACCTTGAGCTTGCACTGACTGGTTTCTTTTTCACATGAATTGTATCTAATCATATCTTCAGCTTGTCCATGCATATTATTTTTGGGAAGGGTTTCTACCTAAATTTAAAACCTTACACATCTTCCTATCAAATTTCATTTAATTTGACTTGGCTTATCCTTTTAGCATGTTGAGATATTTCTATATCTTAATCATGTCACTTGATGTATTAACTATCCCTCCAGGTCCAGGTCTTCTGCAAATTTGATAAGATAACATTTATACCTTATCCAGGTAATTAGTAAAACTGTTGGATCAAGGAGAGATCCCTAGGATTTGCCCTTAGAGACTTCTTCCCAGGTCTTCCATCAGAGACCTTGTAGTTTCTTGCCAAAACTGAGGAATACTATATCAATGATATTCACCTAAACTACCAGTCTAGTAACCTGATAAAAAGGAAATTAGGTTAGCACTTCTTATTTTTGACGTGTTCTTGATGAAATCATACTGGTTGTCAGTGATTCCTTCTTTCCTATGTGTCTGTTTAATAATATTTTATAGAAATTTGTTAGGAATGAGTCAAGCTCATTAGCTTGCAGCTTGCAGCTTGACGAATCCTACCATTTTTCTCTTTTTTGAAAATAAGAAAACATACACACATATTTAGCTGGAGTTGGATCTATCCTGTTTTCTTTTTCCCTAGAGATGAATTGTGACTTGGCAGTCACATCTACAATTTCTGAAACTTTGTGCCTATGCCTAATAGTCTGAAGTGTCTAGGAATGGCTGGTGGCTCTCTTATGACCTCCATACTAATCTCAGAGGCAGTTCTTTCAACTATTTTTATTTCATCCTTACTAGTCTGAAGACCACTACCTTAGGCAGAGGGGAAAAAGAGGTTTTCATCCATTGTTATAATTTCATCCATTGTTATAATTTTATCCTCCCTGAGTAATGTTTCATCACTTGTTTGAATTGGAATCATAAGGCAATTTAGAATTTTATGGGACTTTAGATGCTATGCCCCATAAGCACTTTGCTTTTTTTGTCTGGTAGGTGAGGGGGATGCCAAACACATAGTTCACTTAAATTTTTAGCAAGGTCATCTAATTCAACTAATTCATTTTACATTTGAGAAAAGAGACCCAGAAAATTTGAATGACTCCTGATGTAAGAGAGGTAATAAGTGACAGTTCAAAGATTCAAACTCAGGTCCTTTCACTCTGAATTTCAGGGCGTTTTCCATTGTTCCACACTGATTTGAATAGAATCTTTGAAATTTAATTGCAGAAGATAAGAGAAACGTAGGAAGAGAAAAATAAATGTTTGAGGAATTTGAAAGGGTTAAAAAATGATTGAAGTAAAGACAAGACTATTGACCCTTAGAATTACACTATTTTCAGTGGTCAAAGCAAGAACCAAAGAACAAAGGAAGATAAAGCTTAACATTTGTCCAATTTTTTCTTTCCTTTAAGAAAGAAAAAGAAAAGGAGTAAAAGAGGAATACGTGAAGGAAGGAAAGTGGATGAAGGAGGAACTTATTATTTCTGGTAACTAGGCACAAAGAGATCATACAAATGTGCAGGCAGGGTTGGGGTGGAAAGAGAGGTAGAGACAGACAACGATGTTAGACTAGATAGAAAGGATTGTGCTCAGACTATTGCAACTCTAGATATCTAAAGTTAATTTCATTTCCCTCTCTTTCCCTAGCTTCTTTTTCTCTTGTAAATAAAAGAGAAGAGAAAGGGCTCCGTTCAAGGAGAGGAAACAACATAATAGGATACTATGGAGAGAAAAACAAACTGTGAATGGGAATCGGATTAACTTTACCATAAAACAGAGGACAGTGACAGAATGAATCAGTAAGCAAAACTCCACAATATGTTGTTTACTAGAAACACATTTAAAATATAAAGACTCATGCTGAGTTAAAATGAGAGGCTATTGTAGAATCTATTATAACTCAGCTGAGTCCCAAAACAGCAAGGATGGCAATCATGATCTTTGACAAGGCAACAGTAAGCAGGAAAAAGAGAAAAGCAGTGAAACTTCATTAATCTAAAAGGAACTACAGATGATGAAAAAATATCAACATTAAATATATATGGATTTATTGTAATTACATACAAATACCAAAGGAAAAGCCATTTGAAGTATAAGAAGAAATCATAAAGCAATAATTGTAGATGTGGAAACAAAATTCTAGGTCTTGTCAATTTGTAATTTTAGAGCTTAACTTTGCTGAAGATTGTAAAGGAGCATGCATAAGTTCCTGCTTGTACCAACACAGCAGTTGTATACTTCCTATTTTTGTACCATGAGTTCTCAGAAATTAACCAAAATGTTCTGTCTATGAGGATGTAAGATAAGAGGGTTGGAACTGGATGATTCCTAGAAATGTACAAATATCTTCTTAATAGTTTATTCTGGAAAGAACCTTGATATGGAATCCATTAACATAATTTGGACTCAGTTCCCTCCCCATCCATAGCTATTTGAATACAGAAAAACTTGACTAAGCAAAGAAATAAGAAATTCTTAGGCAAAGAATTCTCCAATATTGGTTACTTCAATTTGCTCTCTTTAGACTTAGACAACTTAATAGAATGATAAACAAGAATGAAATAAAGGATATTAATGGAATTATATAAAACTTAGATATGATAGATATCTGGAAGTTACTGAAAGGAATCTTAAGGTATATATACATTTCTCAGCTTGTTACTTGGTACCATCACAAAGACTCATCATGTTTGGGTACATGAAGAATTTACTAATAAAGGCAGAAAAGCAAAGAATCATTAAATATATTAAAGTTCACAATACAATAAAATTATGGTCAGTAAGGAGCATTTGAAAGGAAGATTCAGACTAAAGTAGAGACAACATATAATTCTGAAGAATGAGTAAGTCAAAGAACAAATCATAGAAATAATAAATAATTTTAACAAAAAATATTATAACAATGAAACAATATCCCAAAACTTTCAAGATGAAGCCAAAGTATTCCTTAGGGGAAAGTTTTCATCTGTAAATGCTTTCTTCAGCAAGGAGTAAACAAAATTACTAATGAATTGAGTACAGAATTTTAAAAAATAGTAACCTGACAAATTACCCCTTCAATGAACATAGAAATAAAAATCAAAGAAAATACAAATACCAAAACTACTAGTAAAAGAGTAGTAAAGACATCCTTAGTTAATTTGTTAACCAGATTTTTTTCAAAGACTAATAAAATAATAAATAATCCATTATTTAACTTGATAAAAGAGAAAAGAAAACCAAATTACCAAAATAAAAATGAAAAAAAGTATAATTAGCAGCAGATGAATGGAAATAAAGGAAATTGTTAAACATGATTATGTCCAATTGAAAGCCAACAAATTAAAATATTGTTTTAAATGTTAAGTATTTATTAAATATATACATATTTATTTTATATAGAAATATAGAAATTTTATATAGAAATATATATTATATAAATACATATTATATGAAAATTGTAAATATTTATAAAATAGTAAGATTAGTAGAACAAAAAATAAAGAATTTAAATCAGCTAATTCCAGAAACTGAAGTTGAAAGTTTTAAATGCACTTCCAAAGGCAGGGGGAAAATCTGTCCAGGTAGACTTACCAGAGAATTCTATTAAATCTTTACAGGACAACTAATTCCCATGTTATATAAATTATTTGAAAAAATAGTTAATAAAATCATAGCTGTACTGTTGGAAGGGACCAACTATAGACTATCAGATCCACTAGATGAAAAAATAGGGACCCAGGGAAGTTTTGTCATTTTGCCCCAACCCTGGGCACAGTGCCTAACACATAGCAGGTGCAAATAAATGCTAATTGATTAATTACTTTGCTAAAAATTATAATGGTATTATGTGTCAGAATTGGAATTGGAACCCAAGTGATATGACTTTAACTTTAGTGATCTTTCCACTGTGTTTCACTGCCTTTATCTCTAAGACAAATATCAATTGATCAACAAATCAGGAAGACACAGGGCAGCAGGAGAAACTATAGCTTAATCTTAACAATATTGATGAAAATATTTGAATAAATATTTAACATCATAAACATATATTCAAATGACTTCATTTACACTAGATTGGATTTATACCTCAAATAAAGGGATAGTTCGATATTAAGAAAATTATAAATATAATATATTAATAAGCAAAAATATATGATTATATCAACAGATACATAAATAGATGTAGACAAAATGCAGTACCAATTTACATTGAGAACACCATCTAAAAGACATAGGAATAAATGAACTTTTCCTTAAGTTGATGAACAGTATCTACCTAAAACCAAGAATTAGAATCATTTGTAATGGAAAAAACACTAGAAACCTTTCCAAGAAGATCAGAAATAAAGCAAGGATGTGTGTTGTGTGCAGTATTGCTCGATATAATTCTAGAAGCGATAGCAATAATAGTAAGATGAAGAAAGGAAATTGGGGAATCTTTAGGCAAAAGACATAGAAGGATGAAAAATTATCTCTCTTTAAAGTTCATAAAATTAAATGAAAAATGTAATTGAAACAGTCAATAACTCCAGTCAACTCCCAGGATATAAAATAAACCTGCAGAGAAATTAGAATTTCTATATACTATTAATCCTTTTTGTCTAGTTTTGTGATTTCATGAGTCCATGGAATTTCCAATTGGGGAACTACCTTTTCTGAGAGAGGCAGACAAGTGCTCTGTACTCAAGATTGCCTAGGACACTGAAGAGTTACATAGATTAATTGTCAAGGACCCCACAGCCAGAAGGGTCTCAGAGACTCTCCATATCTCTTTTGCTATACTTCCTAAATAATGTTTGTACTCTCAGTACCTAGTTAAAACAAATGCTTCTTTTATGAAGGAATGAGTCATATTTTCAGCTTCTTAGCCTAGAAACTTTCCTTTTTTTCTAAAGCTCCTATATCTAGTATGCCAAAAACTTTTCATGTCTTCATTTGAAATGTCTCTGACTTCTCTTCTTTTCCATTCCCACTATTCCAACAGTAGATTCTCATAGCTGCCTGTTTGGATAACTGCAATAATTTCCTAGTTAGTCTTAGTCCTTCTAGATCTACCTCTTGTTCCATTATATGTTACTACTAGGCTAATTTTTCTAAAAACTTTGCTTTCAACATATTGCTCTCCTGCTGCAGAGCTTACAAAGACTTATTCCTTTCCACATAAAGTCTAAACTGCTAGGCTAGATTTGAAAGGGCTTCTGGCTTTGAAGTGTCCTGGTCCTAGGGATCCTTTTGTAAATGTATTTGCCACTACTCCCCAGAATATTCCTTTTATTCATATTATGCTGTTCTCAATATTCTGTGAAGTGTGAATGGTGCAGTGAAAAATGCACTGGAATGTGCATCAGGAGTTGAGTCAAGGGGTGGATTCAATTCTGCCCTTTCTCACTAACTAGCTGTGTGGCTGTGTAGGGCATTTTGTCACTATCAATATCAATTTTTCTCAACTGTAAAAGGAAGAGTTTGGGCTATATTACCTTCAAATCTAACATTCATTGATTTAGCCCTCCCTTTGGTACTATCTTCCAAATTCTACTTACCCAATCTCATCTCCTCTATGAATTTTCCTTCATCTATTCCAGTGTATACTAACCTTACTTTCCTGGGAATTTTTTTTTTGTACTTTTAGCTGATGCCACATAGTTTAGCACATAATTGAGCTGTAATTAATTTTACTATAAAAGATTTTGATCCTCAACTAAATTATAAGCTCCTTAAGGTCAAGAGTAGCATTTTATATGTCTTTTCTATCCCTCAAAGTGTAGGGGAATGAACAACTCATGGGTTTTGTTGCAATTCCTATAGTTACTCTTGCCTTTGCTCCCAGAAAAGACAATGGATTCTTCAAAAAATCAATTAAACTTATAGCATTCTTGATTTTGAGCTAAATGGATCCTTGGAAATCATATACCCCAACACCCTCATTTTAGATGAAGAAGCAATTGAAGACTAGTAACATGAAATTACTTGCCCAAGGACACCCAGGTAAATAGCTCATGTCATATAAGATTTCTATTTTTAATGACGATATTTTATCTTCATGACATTTCCAATTGGGAAAATATGGCAGTCAAGATGCCTTTGTACTTCTCATAATCACAAAAAATACAAAATTTCCTTAAAAGGGACCCTTAGCAGTCAGACTGTGTTCTATTTATTAGTAATGTCAGTTTTCTATCAAGAATTGCCTATTCAGTTGTTGCTTTCCTCACCTTCTACTGTACTCTCTGTTAAAAAAGTAGGACAAAACTTCAGCAGGAGGGGCAGATTGCTGGCAGGAGCAACTGTCCTCATCTGTCTGAATACATGCGTTCTACCATCCTCCATCATGCATGACAAGGTGATCTGTAGAAGCATGTAGCTTGTTAGTACTGGGGCATGGGCCAAGGACTGTGACTTAGAAGGGAGTGGTGTGATACCAGGAATACAAAGGCCACACCAGCTTGGCCTATTCAGTTGCTTAAATGGTATCTGACCAAAAAAAAAAAAGGAAAACAATAAACACACACGCCCATCTTTGTACATGCTGTACTGTTGATAGACAGATAGAAATGACTTGCTGACTATGTACAATAGAGGAAAAAGTCAGATACTATAGTATGGCTTCTCTTTCTATTGGTGGTAATGGGAAGATATTAATATTGTTTATGTTTGGGAGTCATGAGGGAGATCTGCCTTTTGAAGAAGGTTATCACTTTTTAAAAAATCCTATTAAATATGTATATATATATATATATATATATATATATATATATATACATATCTATATATCTATATCTCCAACAAAAAAAACAGGAAGTGTGCACTCATATGACCCCTGACTTAGAGGAGTTCTGGACTTGCCCTAATAAGTAAGTGACATCAAACTATTATGTGACAAACCTGAAATTGGAAGTAGATCTCTAATGCCAAGTCCAGCATTCTTTTTTTCTATACCATAACATAGCCATGCATGCCACAAAGTGGCTTTGTAATTTACTGATGTCAAAGAGTACCCAAAAGAAATCCTATCCCTTGAATACTGCCATCTTTGAAAACATAGTGAAAGCATTTTTTGTAACAATCTTTGATTTCAATGGGGAGGTAAGTATCCCTTGTGTTTTTTACAAGTACATTTTCAACACTTGGTTAAAGATAATGAATTTTATCTATTTTCCTTGGACAAAATTCAAGAGTCTGTATTTTCCTTGCAGTTAGTGACTGTGTTCAGAAATAGTTAGTAAAGGCACTGGAGAAGAATTTATTATGTTTCAGCTGAAGCAGAAATAGTAACTCCAAATCTGACATCAGGGAATTATCTTTGTTATAGGAAAAACCCAGCAGCCTAACCTAGGAGCATCCAGGGAAAACGCTCCTCACTTGGTCTCTGAGGTAAATAACTCTTCTTCCTCCTCTCTTCCCTTCAAAGTTATGAAGACACTTGTAACTGTCAGCCACTTAAAGTAATGAAAGGGAATGCGTTTGCTGCAGCAATATTGGTGTTGCTCTAAGAATCAGATATGTATGTCAGTGTATTTGGTTTGATTGTATACGTGTCCAGATGTAAAATCTGGGTAAAAGGGCACATGGGTACAAAGATGGGAACTGGACTTGTAATGTCATTGGTGTAAGGAACTCCCTCCCAAATAAGGAAACTGCTGCTGATACCCATTTGGTGATTATATATTTGTGTGTATCTTGTGTATTTGTAACTATTATGTATTATGTATACATTGTGTGTATACATATGCATACACATGAATAGTTTATACAATTTGTACATATTATGTATTTTGTATGTGTATATTATGTATGTATATTTTATATATTGCATATAAAATATGTAATACATACAAATATACACACTATTTAGATGTGTGTATATTTTAGTACATATATATCTATGTATCTAGGTAGCTAGATGGCACAGTGCTGTGCCTGGAGTTCAAATCCGGCCTCAGACACTTACTATCTGTGTGACCATGGATGAGTCACTTAACCCTGCTTGTCTCGATTTCCTCATATATAAAATGAGCTGTAGAAAATGGTAAACCACTCTAAGTATTTTTTTGTCAAGAAAATCCCTAATAGGATCACAAAGAACTGGACACAACAGAAACGACTCAACCAAAGATTCTATCTATAGATATACATCTACAGAGATGAATTCTAGGACAAGAATGATGTAAAGGAAAGGGATAAGGATGTACATTAGGATTTTTATTGGAGGAAATTCCTTTTGCCAAAGCAACTCCCTAACTTCTCTGCAGTGTTAAGTCTTCAAGAGTTCTATCTGTAGCATTGAGAGGTTAAATGAATTGTCCAGCAACTCACATAGTCTCCTTCAATTGAGAACATCACGATTCTGAACCTGGCGCCTATGAACTTAGTCCAATGACTTTATAGCTATAATGTTTTCACCTTAAGAGGTATAATGTCACTGCTGTTGAGATTTATAGCAGTAGGATAGAAATCTATTTAGGAGTTCTGTTTTCATAGTGTGGAAGTCTATCCTTTGCCTAGAACCTGGCCACAAAATTGTCCTTATCACAATTCATTTAAAACTAAATTGAATATAAATATTTCTGATTTGTTTTCACCTCCAAACTATTAATTTTGTTAATATATAATATAATAAATAATATAATATAATATAATAATAAAATGTTTCATGATATTTTCCTTCATTCACTCTCATTTCCAACAACTGATTTCATTAACTCTGAAAATGTAGACCAAAGAAATAAGCAAAATTTTAACATGCTGGATTGAAAATTTCATACACATTTGAAAATATATGCATTTACCATGAAAATGCCTCTTGTTTCACCCTTAGTTATATGCACATCAAGTAGGTTCAGTAAAATTAGACCTGTATGGCTCTAATCTACTGTTTTCTGAAGGGGAATGAGCTATCAGGATCTTATCAGCTCTGGTACAAGTAGTCCTACCATTCTGGGGTACTCAAATTATTTTTTTTCAGAGAACCTGAATTGGCTTAAAAACTGCCATTGCCTAAATCAATTTATAGTCCCAGCTACTTATGTTACTGGAGTAGGTGGTATTCTGTCCTCTGTGAAAAGAAACAAAGGGGAGGCAGAGCCAAGATGGCAGAGTAGAAGGATGTACCTCTAGAAGCTCTCTTCCCACAGCCCATAAAATACCTGTAAAAAATGACTCTAAACAAATTCTAGAGCAGCAGAAGCCACAAAACTGACAGAGTAAAAGAGATTTCCAGCCCAAGGGAGCCTAGAAGGCCAACAGGAAAAGTCTATCTTGCTGGGCACGGAGTATAGCATAGCACAACGTGAGCCATACTGCAACAAGGAGAGGACTGGGACTGTCTTCAAGGTGCCACAGGCTGCAGTTGCAGGTCCCAGATTCCTCAACTCAAAAACGCCAAAGACACCTTCAAAGGTCAACAAGAAAGCTCTTTCACTTGAGAAGGGAACGCAGCTGTCTAGCCCTGATTCCAGGCAGCAGTAGCTTCCATTGTTGAAGCTGGCCTAAAGACCCTAGGGGAAGTGAGCAGCTGATCTGTATTTCAGCCCTGAGTGGCAGCCTTAGGTAGAGGAGGAGTGCTGGCTGGCGGGGTGGAACTGGTGGAGGCTCTGGAGAAAGAATCTTACTCACAGCCCAGAGTGCAGGCCAGAAGGGGAATAAACTCCTCTCCCTTGATTGTGCCATTTTGAAGGAACTGAGAACTTACAGGTCCCCAGAGTATGCCCTCCCCTAGACAAAGAACTCAAAAGTCAAGTAACTGGCTGGGAAAATGCCCCCCAAAAGGAAAAAGAATAAGACAATAGAAGGTTACTTTCTTGGTGAGCAGGTACTTGCTTCCATCTTTCAGATGAGGAGGAACAATGCATACCATCAAAGAGAGATCTCAAAGTCAAGGCTTCTTCATTTAAAACCTCCAAAATAAGTATGCAATGGTTTCAGGCCATGGGAGAACTCAAAAAAGATTTTGAAAATCAGATAAAAGAGGTGGAAGAAAAATTGGGAAGAGAAATGAGAGCAATGAAAGAAAATCGTGAAAAGCAAGTCAACAGCTTCCTAAAGGAGGCCCAAAAAATGCTGAAGAAATTAACACCTTGAAAAATAGACTGACTCAAATGGCAAAAGAGGCTCAAAAAGCCAATGAGGAGAAGAATGCTTTAAAGAACAGAATTAGACAAATGGAAAAGGAGGTTCAAAAGCTCACTGAAGAAAATAGTATTTTAAAAATTAGAATGGAGAAAATGGAACCTAATGACTTTATGAGAAACCAAGAAATTACAAAACAAAACCAAAAGAATGAAAGAATAGAAGACAATGTGAAATATCTCATTGGAAAAACAACTGACCTGGAAAATAGATCCAGGAGAGACAGTTTAAAAATTATGGGACTACCTGGAAGTCATGATAAAAAAAAAAGGAAGATGGCGGAGTAGAAAGACTCACCTATGCTAGGTCCGAACCCACAGCCCATAGATTTCCTGTAAAAAGAACTCCTGACAAATTCTGGAACAGTGGAAGCCGCGCAGAAACACAGTGAAGGAGATTTGCGTTGCAGAGAGCCCTGAAGAACCGACCACAAAGGTACCCCGGGCAGGAGCGGAGTCCTGTCCTGGCCGAGCGCTCCCCTCCCCCGCCCCGGCCACGCGGCACCAAGAGGAGCGAGCAGAGCCCAGCAGGCGGCAGGGATCTGAATCTCCGGGCGGCCGAGAAGGTCCCTCCACCCACAGACGCACAGGTCAGTGAGAGAGACGGGCTGAGAGGGGAGCGGGGGATCTCCAGGACTCAGACCCCCTGGGAAGCGGTGGCTGCGGCAGAGGCAGAGGCAGCTCAGCCAGACTCCCAGAGCGGGCTGGAGCTCCACCCCAGCTCCACTACAAAGGATCTCTGTATAAACCCCCTGAGGGAACTGAGCCTGAGAGGCGGCCCTGCCCCCACCTGAGAACCAGCAGATAAGCCTGCCGCCAAAAGCCCTGAGGCTGGGGAGCAGCATTTGAATCTCAGACCCCAAACACTGGCTGGGCAGATCTAGGCCAGGGGTAGAGAGGACTCTTAGAAATCAAGTAACTGGCTGGGAAAATGCCCAGAAAAG
>CM053774.1:48636846-48773821 GCA_028658325.1 Potorous gilbertii | reverse complement strand
GATTTTGGGTTCCAAAATTTTCTCCCCCTTTGTCCCCTCCCCCCTCCCCGATTCACTGGACATTCTAATTACCCATATCACCAATCTGCCCTCTCTTCTATCATCCCTCCCTTCCCTTACCCCATCTTCTCTTTTGTCCTGTAGGGCCAGATAACTTTCTATTCCCCATTACCTGTATTTCTTATTTTCTAGTAGCAAGTTACAGAAGTCTTTAGCAAAACTACACATATATAGCCTATGTTGAGTTGCTTGCCTTATTAGTGGGAAATAAGTAATACAAGTAATGGGGTACAGAAATCTTTCTTGCCCTCCAAGAAAAGAGAGAAGATGGGGATAAGGGAAGGGAGAGGTATGACAGAAGGGAGGGTGGATTGGGGGAATGGGTAATCACAATGCATGGTGTTTTGGGGTAGGGGAGGGCAGAGATGGGGAGAAAATTTGAAACTCAAAATCTTGTGGAAATGAATGTTGAAAACTAAAAATAAATATGTAAATTGGAAAAAAAAAGAAACAAAAACAACATAAATCAGAACTCTTTGTACTCTGTAAATATGTGTTGATTTGATAACCTTAACTAAAGGGTGGAGTAGTTGATTTTTTCCATGACTCTTTCAGAGTTAGGATTCAGACTTAGGATTCCAGTAATATGTTAGCATACAACAAATTATTGGGCTTTGTACAAAAATAACTAGGAATTTGTCTGGTAGTAGTCTCTACTTTTAAAGGTGATTTTTTTTTTTTGTCTATGTGAGATATTGAAGGGAAGAAAGAATATCAATAAGAAGAGATTGCTACATCTGAACAATTCACTAATGACTTAATTATGGACTTATTAATAGTAATTACTTAATACACTTAGTTGCTCAATAATTTGCCAAATATGCCTTAGGCAATTGTTCAACCTTGTCTATAACAAGGTTCCACCAAAGAATCTATAAATGGGATAGATAGCACAGCCAAGATAATTATTCCCTTAGAAAAGTTTATTTCCTAACATAAAAATTATGGGAAAGGTACAGAAATACCAGTCTTGCAGAAAAAAAAAAGATTCATAGGTATTTTTAAAATGTTGATCAATTTTTTCAACTTTTTACTTACATAGTTTTCATTGAAAAAAATACCAAAAAAGTCCTCTCCCTCCTCAAACTACCATGTATTTACTTTTCTGTGCATATATTATATCCCTACAGTAGAATGAAAGTTCTTTGTGGCCTGAGATTATCCTTTTTGTCTTTAAATCACTACCACTCAGCACAGTACTTTACATGTTGATAGAAACTTGCTTGTTGAACTGAGTTAAATTCAATTTTCCTCCATGTTCTGCTTTTCTATGCTTAAATATTATCTTCTTACTTAAATTTGGGCTTTTCTTTTTACCTCTCTGTTCTTATGTGAGCATAATAACAGTAGGTAAATAAAAATTAACATTCATATAGTACTTACTATGTACTGGGCACTGTGCTAAGTACTTTACTGTTGTTTATTTATTATCTTATCTGAGCCTCACAACCACTCTGGAAAGTAGGTGTGCTACCATTCCCATTTTATAGTTGATGAAACTGAGGAAAAAGAGGTCAACTGACTTACCCAGGATTATACTAGATAGGAAATGTCTGAGGATAAATTTGAACTCAGATTTTTCTGACTCCAAGTTCAGTGGTCTATCTGTTGTATCACCTAGTTGCCCCATAATGTACCTCTTTTCTTTATTATAAAGCTGGGTCCATTTTATTAACACAGAATCATCACAGACTTGCATTTTTTGGTGGGTCCAGACCCATATTATATTATTTGAATTTGTTTTCTTTGCATTTGGAAATTTCAGTCTTTTTTCTGATTTTCCCTTATTGCTCATTTTTTGATTCCCTCCCCTCTAATGGTGGTTTCCCTGGGGGTTGGATCTCAAAGCATCTCAACCTCTTCCTGTTCTGTGAAATTCATAGTTTACCAGACTATGTCTCTGTTACACATAATTTTGAGGGGCCATACGATCTCTCCTTTATGCTATATTTCTTCCTATTCTTTCTGTTTGTCTCTGGCTTGATATGTACAGAATGCTGCCCAAACTGATGCGATTGTAGCCTCAGGTGATTTCTGTCATTTGGAATTTGGATCTTGGAAGCTCTGAGATGAGAGGTATGAGGGTGTAGGGTATGGGATTTAGTTCTATTTCAAGCCCAGACAGACATGTGTCCTAACCCTTTCCCTCTGTTACTTTGCAGCACAGAAAGCTATTATAGTGAGAGGCTCTGCGGTCCTCAGCAAATTTCTGCAGTTTAGAACTTAGATCTCCCCTGCACTGGAAAGAGGGAAGGGAGGTCAGTATATACTGTTGTGCTGTGTTGCAATCCTGTGGGTAGAGTGGCTAGAGTAGCAGAGAGGTTGTAAGGGCCCAAGAAACTGTACAGTCCTCCATCTTGTTAGTTACATGTCCTAGAGCTTGAATCACACATTTTCATAATTTTCAGGTTAGCTTAGGAGCCATCTAGTTCCACCAATATTTCAGAAGAAATCTTCACAATAACATATCCTCCAATGAGGGGGAATCAACTACCTGAAAGGGATCTACTTTTGTACAATACTGATTGTTGGGAAGCAATTTTCCTGATATTAACCCTAAATTTCTCTCTTCCTCCCCTGCCTCTCTTTTTCTTTGTCTCTCTCTCTCTCTCCCTCAAAAAGAAGTAGAGGAAATAGCATTTGTATAGCACCTACTATGTGTCAGACTCTGGGCTAACTATATTATCTCATTTAATTAACTCATTTAATCCTCACAACAACTCTGCAAGCTAGATAATGTTATTATGTCCATTTTGCAGTTGAGGAAATGAGAGGCAGTTTAAATGATTTCTCCAGGGTCACACAGTTAGTAAATATCTGAGGCTAGATTTGAATTCAAGACTTGCATCTAGGCCTAGCACTTCTACACAACCTATCAAAAAATAATACATGGTAGAACACATCACTGAAAGATGTGTTTTGAGGAGGTTATTTATTTTAAAAATTACTATATCCATTTTACAGGATGATAGTATATGTAACAATATAGTAGCTTTATTAGACTAGTGATAGAGCTGTCAGGCTACAAATTATAATAATTTGCTCTTTTCCTTTTACACCTTTCCCCTTTTCTTTTTTATACATTATGACACATGACACAAAGTGGGAAACAATTCTTCAGATTTATCCTTTCTCAGTATTCTATCATAAAATATATAATCAATAGCTGGGCTTAATTTTCAGCTTTTATGAAAAGAAAGGGGAAGTATAGACTAGTGGATAGAGTGCCCCATTCAAAGAAAGAAAGATGCACTGAGTTGAAGTCTTGCCATCGGCATAGGCTGACAGTGTGACCACAGGCAACTCATTTAAAATTTTCAGTGCTCTAGGCCAGAAGTATCAAATGAGCAGTGCAAAACTCCCTAGTGATGTCTGAACCAGATTAAAATGTAATTGGGAAATGTTTAACAAA
The DNA here is from genome assembly GCA_028658325.1 of Potorous gilbertii. Lineage (NCBI taxonomy): Eukaryota > Metazoa > Chordata > Mammalia > Diprotodontia > Potoroidae > Potorous > Potorous gilbertii. The sequence goes on along the minus strand of CM053774.1, from coordinate 48,770,349 downwards.
ATAAATGAAAATATATAAAACATAGATAATGTTCATTTGTGGTTTTATAAGTCAATATGGAGAAATAAGGATCTACTTCTAGTTGAGTTTGATAGCACAGTTCTAAGATTATCAACTGCAAAGAAAGTACCAGTCTGCTTTGGTAGAATGGATTGCCTCAGTCTGGGTCTTCTTCCTATGACTGAAAACACTGGGCCAGCTGCTATTCCTTATCCTTATGACCAGAAAACAGATGAATGAAGCAGATTCGAAGTAGCTGCAAATTCTGTACACTTTGTCCTGTACATGTAACCTGAGTCTTTTTTGAATCCTTTATTGTGGAAAATCATAATATGTATTATTAAAGGCTTTACAGTTATCTAAAGGGTTGGATGGGGAGAATCAGGAAACAGGGAACAAAGAAAAATGTAGATTGTTACAAACTTTGTAATCATTCCTGTTTGGTGACATTTATCTCCTTAAATGTTTATCTTCTAACTCATTTTTTATTTCATTTTTATGCATCTCATAAAATTGGATATCACTCAATGTTTAGCTCTTTGGTGTCTGAACATGGAAAGCAGATTGCCCTGGCATTTTTATATACTTTAGGGAAAGCAAGTCATTTTCATTTATTGTGATTTATTATTTGAACATTTTTCTGTATGACAAAAACTACTTACAAAATTTGATGTACATACAAATTTAGCTCCACTATACTACAATAAAGGCAAGGAGAACTTAGTGCCTTTTTCTGAGAAAAAATCAGAGAACCAAATGAAAGTACTCTCCATTTACAAACAGGGTCAGAGACTGGTGTATTTTCTGCATACTCATAGCAAATATACATACTCAATAGTATCTCATGCTTTTTGTCCTTTATCCTTTTTTTTCCCTCTTTCTGATTTATTACCCTCCCTACTCATTTACCACTTTGTTAAAGGGTAATGGAATAATCAATATTTGAAAAGATGCAAAATAACCGATTTGGGAGAAATGATTACCTGTGTGAATTGTCAGGTGATTGAAGTATATGGTAAATATTTGTGGAGGTTTTAGAAATAAACTTTAATGTGTATCTTAATGAGACTTTGCTTATTGGGAGATTTCATTGATAGAACAGGAAAATCATGCAATTTACCATAAACCAAACAAATATATGGCAATAAAACTTATTTTCTTCAGGAAAACTAAAATAATAGATCTACCTATCTTATTTATACAAATCTTTACCCTCTTTTAAATTTCTGTCCTAGTCTTCATATTCTTATGACCTAGTTGGTAATTTCCTAGCATACATTGCAGTTTATTGCATTCTGGGATATATGCATATGAGTAAACTGAGACCACCTCATATTTTAAAAAGCAATCTCACCCTGAGTCAGCATGTGTACTGCATACTATTAAAAATGGATGGAAAAAGGAAATGACTTTAGTTCAATAATTTATGAAAAATGTTACAGTTTTGTTATCTGTCTATGCATTTTTACAACACCTATCACTGAAGTGTGGAGGTGCTCAGACAAAAGATATGACTCTAGTACAGAAGCAGTGGGGATAGATTCTTATTTTCCCTCTCTTCAGAATAGTATGATAAATGAATGATTGGCACTTGTCAAAAAAGTAACCATTTTGTACCAATAAGACATTTATTGAGTAATGTATATGTGCAAGTCATTATGTGAGTAGCCAAGGTACAAAAGAAGTTTAAGAGATGGTATCTGTTCTCTAACAGCTTACAGTCTTTTTAGGGGAGACAAGATACATATAGAAAGAGGAAAAATGGGTACTCAGTGGTTTCTTCCTATAGAGTGTAGGTGCAAGGCTTCGCATAGTTGGTATTGCATAAATGTTGGCTCATACACAGCCACACAGGGACTAGTCTCCTCTATCTTCCACTACTATACTGACAGCATGATCATTTGGGTAAAAGGAAGATGGTTAACAGACCCTCTAAATAAAGTTGTGTATCACTCAATGTTTAAAAAGTAGATTGTACTGTCATAAATTGGGAAAATCAGATAATTTCCTTTTTTTGTGATTTATTATTTGAGTGCTTTTTTTTTTTGATATGGCACAAACTACTTCCAGGCAGAGTTATGCTTGGGTATGGACTGAAGGTAGGAACAAAAGGAGTCTACTCAGGGCTTCAGAAACTCTATGCTATGAAGCCTGTTTATTTTCAAAAGTCCGCAACTCCTCTGAAGAAACAGCCAATATGATTGTTCCATAGGGATCTCTCTGATGGATCCTCAAGACCACAGGCATTTCACAGCATATCCTAGCATATAAAACTTCTCCTACAATGACTACAAGTCAGGGGAACATATGGTTATAGTAAAAGCTGCCTACAAATAATAGATCCTTATACTGAACTTGGATGAGATCTGCCTCAGCAATAGCTCTGCAATGGCAGTACAATGGATCATCCTACAAGCCCTAGTTTCTAAGTTCTGCTTATCTTTCTTTTCTCTGTTATTGGCAGGTAACCTTGGAGTGTGAAAAAGTTTGGTTCATTCCCCAAGTCTGTTTTGAATAGCTGCTCATCGATACTTTCACAGCTCAACTGCCTTGGACTTTTTAGTCTTGTCCAACCTGCTCATGTTATTGATGAGGAAACTGAGGCCCATGGAGGTAAGTGGTTTCCTCAGGGTCATATAGTGAAGTGGAGTGCTTTGTAATGTGGGGAAGGAAGGAATTACTGCAGTCTTCAGATATGACAGCTGAAATAACCAGCTCAAGCTCACACATGAATTCAGTGGTATAGAATTAGAATTTTGAAGGGCCTATTTTCTAATTGTGACTCTACACTCTGAATAACATCTTTGCTGCTGTTACTGAGGATTTCTGTCACAAGGAATATGCAAGAGAATACCATAAGAAAATTGCTTCACAGAGCCAATTTTTTTTCCTTCAACCAAGTTCCTAAATGGAGATGGTCAATGATGTTGATATATATATCTATATATATATAGAGATATATATATATATAGATATAGATATAGGTAGATAGATCTATACATCTATATATAAAATCCTGGGTCATCTCCAGTCATCCTGATGAATATCTGGTCACTGGATTCAGATGGCTCTGGAGGAGAAGGGAGACTGGTGACCTGCACAGCCCTCTGTCACTCAAAAAAACAAAGTCAAGTGCAAGTCATGTCATCGTTTCTCTGATGGCATGGTCTTCTTTGGCAACGAAGGACGAATGTACACACATCAACTCTCTGAGAGAGAGTTCCTCTCTATGAGGAGTAAAAAAGAAAAGAAAAATGAATTACTTGACTCCCCATTCTTTACTATTAATGACAGAATATGCAATGATGGAGCTCTAAACAAGCTCTTTTATCGTGTAAAATGACTTTGTTGTTATCAGGAGGAGATCTATTATGAAATGCTTTGTCTTCTAAGGTAAGAAGGTAATGTAGCAAACTTCTTAGTAGAGATTTTTGTTAAGCTTTTATAGATATGTGCATGCCAAAATGAAAGTGTTTTTTCTTGTTTCCTTATCCATCGAATATTTTCATAATAATATAATATATTATAATTATATAATATATAATATAATAAATATAATGTAAATATATTATATTATAAAAATATAAATATATATAAATAAATATATACTATATTACAATTCTTATAATAATAATCTTCTTCCACTTTGAATCCAGAGTTGCTATTCTTTTAATTCCAGAAATTCTAACTCCTTCAGCAGTAGTCAGACTTTTTGGATAAATCCCTTACCTTTGATATATCTTTCTCTAGAATTCAGCTACCTACCAAGATGGTCAAAACTTACGGCTTCAGATGTGAAATCTCTAAAAACTGTTCAAGTACCCAAACTGAAACCTCTGAAATTTTCTCTCCCTCCATAACTCTTTTACCATTCACACTGTAATCTTCCTTGAAAAATGTATTCTTTACCCTTCATTGAGGTCTTTTATTTATTCCTCCTTCCTAACTTATGCCAATCTCACTTACCTCACTTCTTAGTTTTGACCTTATGATCAGTCATTTGCAATAAAACTTTTTCCTTTTTAAAATTTTCATAGGTCTTGCCCATCATAATACCTGGGTAACTCCTGTCATCCATTTCCTCTATTCCTATGTCAGATGAACTAAGTACCATTGAAAAAATAAAGCCACAATGATTGGATCCATTACAAGTTTATGTCATCTAACACCAACTAGTCCTTCACTGCTATATGCCAGTCCTTTATCTTTTATTCATTTTCTATCACATTCCTGACAACACATGTTCCAACCTCTTCCTCCTCTCAAGCCTCCAATTCTGCCTTTATATCCTTTTCATTGTGCAGCATAATTGTGTCTTGGGTTTTATTGTACATGTTGAGACCTTGTACTATGAGTTTACTCAGTACTAATCCTCTATACCTTAGGGTCATATATGACCTCCCAAATCCAGTGGCATTTTTTTCTGTTCTAATGCTCCTTGATGCTATATTGTTTGACACTACTTACCCACTCCTTATTAAGACCTTCTCTTTCCTTGGTTATCTGGGGCTAAATTCTTGTCATCCTCTATGTATTTAACTGCCTTTCTCTCTCATTTACTATATCTCATCCTCTTTCCATTGCTTAAGCAGGGCTGTCCTCAAGTGTCTGTCTATTCAATAATTCCCAGAGTTTCAATGACCATATTTATGAAATAAGCCCCCAAATCTATATTTACTCCCAATATCTCTTTAGGGCTCCATTTTAAATCCAACAATCTTCTATTAAGGACTTAGTATGTCTTGGTGGTGGATCATAGTGTTGTGAATAGAGAGCTGGTCTCCGAGTCAGCAGAACTTTGGTTCATGTCCTGCCTCTGACAAATATGAGCTGCTTATTTAACCTCTGTTGATTTTGCCAACTCTCTAAAACTATTAGGTGCTAATCTGCATTGAGAGAGGGTGTTCTCTACAACAATGAAATCACAGGCTGAGTCTGTATACCTAGCACTATGACTCTTGTGTACAAGGTATTCTACTAGATGCTATAGATTAAAAGATGAAAAACAACAGAATTTCTCTTTTTTGGAATTTCCAAACCAATGGGAAATGGGCAATATAGCAGACACAAATAGGCACAGTTCAAGCTAAGGTGGTACAAGGTCAAAGGAAAGATTTAGAGAAAATGCCATCAAAAACAAAATAATTAAAGGAGGTGTTGTTTTTGGCTTGGAACTGGAGAGGTCCAGGAAAGGTATCAAAGTTAAGGACATAGAGTTCCAGGCACGAAGCATGGCCCATGTGAAGGCAAACAGGCAGCAAGAGTTAAAAAAATGAGTAGGGCATAACTGTGAGTTCAGCTTATCTAGAATGTGGACTTAATGGAGGGAGTCATATGAAGTAAAGCTGTAAAGGCAGAGTAGAGCCACGATGTGAACTTAATGCTAGGCTAAGGAATTACCAGGTAACATGAAGCTATTGATGGTTCAGGTTTCAAACAGTGAATAGCCCTGATGTGGTGACCTATAAAATTGAAGATTTGGGTACATCAAGTCACATAGGTCTAAAGCTTCAGCATCAACTTGGACTCTTCTCTCTCCCTTATTAATATCCCCCTATTACCTTGTAATCAATTGCTAGTCCCTGTAGATCTTTTCTTGGCAATATCTCTGACATTATTCCCTCCCTTTCCACTTACATAACCCAATGGAGTTACAAATATCATCTAAGTCCAGTGCATTCAATGTGGTTTTTTTTTTTTTAATAAATCACTTACCCTGTGCTTTACCACAAAGAAAATTAATAAGATTCAGAGGACACATTATAGCCCATTAACAATTAAAAAAGGCACAAATAACTTTTAAAGACCCTATAACCCATTTGTTTTATAGTTGAGAAAACTAGGGCACTCAGAGACATGAAGTCACTTCACAAAGTTACATAGCTAGCAAGCAGTAAAGTGGGCATTTGATCTGAAAACCTAAATTATTTTTTCATTTTTATCCTTATTGTTTGGATGCATATCATTCTCTGACTGGGCAGGTTGGTGATGGAATGGAGAGAATGCCCAACTGGAGTCAGGAAGACTCATCTTCTAGAGTTCAAATCTGGCCTCAGATACTTAATGGCAATGTGACCCTGGCAAATCACTTATTCCTGTTTGCCTCAGTTTCCTCATCTAGAAAATGAGCTCAAGAAACAAATAGTAAACCACTTTAATATTTTTGCCAAAAAAAACCCCAAATGCAGTCATGGGGAGTCAGACATGACTGAAAATGGCTAAATAACAACATTTTCTGACTATTAATATATAAGCTTGACTACAACAAAGCCTCTCCATTTCAAAGCTCATTGCTACTTGCCCAAATTATTATAGACTAGCCAATCCATTTTCTAATATAGCCTTCATATCACTGTCTATGTAGTCTTACTAATGTACTATTCTTTTCATGTCCTCCTTCTACTTAAAAACCTTCAGTGGGTTGCCCAGTGCCTATAAAATAAATTCCTGATCCTGGCATTCAAGACGTTCCACAGTCTAATTCCAACATAACTTTTCGATCTTATCTCTGCTATTTCCCATCACATACTCAGCATTCCAACAAACTTAGACAACTTCCCATTAGCTCTAAATCCTATAATTCCAGTTCTCTGCCTCCCTTTCCATATTTCTTTGTGCTTCTACTCCTACCATTTCCAGAACTGGGATGGATTCCTCCCTTATCTCCATCTCTTGGAGTGTCTCCCTTTCTTCAAGGCTCCAAACCAGATGTCACTGGCTCCATGAATCCTTTGTACTTCTCTCTTCCAACTTAGATCAATCTCTCCTTACATTTCTCAGATCAGCTTGCCTGGATCTGTCTTTTGTACTAATTTTGATGACTATAAAATAGTGTTCCTATTTGTAATAGTTATTTGGATTTCACTCCTATAAGTTTATATGTTCCTTGAGAAAGAACTCACCTACTTATTTTGCTTAGTTTTGTTTTTTTATTCTGTTGAAGTGAATGGTCTTTGGTCTTAAAAGAACAAAACAAAAAGGTCTACTAGGAATTTGAAACCCAAGGTGGGTAAGGTGAGAAGGAGGAAGCCCTTAGCTTTCTTCAGTGAATTTAAACTACAAGTCCTGGAAGGATTATATATATGGTAGAACAAAGGAAAAACTAGCAGATGACATTGTCAAACTACTGTCACTGATCTCTGAAAAATTATGGAGGATAGGAGAGATGCTGCAGGACTGAGAAGGGAAAATAATGTCCTGATTTTCAAATTTGGAAGAGAAGAGAATTTACCAAGTGTAGGTCAATGAGTTTGACTTTGATTTCTGGCAAAATTCTAGGACATAATAATTAATAAATGTATGGTTTGTTGAAATTAAGAATGGGAAATGGTAATCTCATAAAGGGCAGGTAGATGGTGCAGAGGATAGAGTGCCCAGCCTGGAGTCAGGAAGACATCTTTCTGAGTTCAAATCTGGCCTCAGATACTTACTAGCTGTGTGACGATAGGCAAACCACTTAACCAGTTTGCCTCAGTTTCCTTATGTGTAAAATGAGCTGGATAAGGAAATGGCAAACTGCTCTAGTATCTCTACCAAGAAACCCCTAAGGAGATCATGAAGAGTTGGACAGAATTAAATAACTGAATGACAAATCTTAAAAAGTCATAATAGCTTTATCAGGAATGGATTATTCCTGCCTAGGCTGACAGAGTTACTTATCTGATTAGGAGAACAGAGTTTACCTAGATTTCACCTAGGAATTTAAGAGTCTTCTCATGTTCTCCAGGTTGACAATACAGACAGATGTGGCCTTGAAAATAGCACAGTGAAGGGAATTTGGAACTGGCTGAATGAGTAGTCATTAATGGCTCAATGTCAACTTGGAAAGAGATTGCTAATCGAGTGAGTACAACAGAGAACTGTCTTTGACTGTATCCTGTGCAACATTTTCATCAGCTGTTTTGAATAAGTGATATGTATTGAGACCAGGCCTAACAAAAATGGTGTTTGACAAAAATGGTCAAAATGGTGGTTAAGGCTCAGAATTGAAATGAAATGAGACAGCTAGACTAGTCAACATTTGCTTTACAACAGCATGGAAACAATACTCAGCAAAGGTACAGCACTATTTCAGTGAGATATAGTTCTTTTCATCTTCTTATGGAAATGTGTCTGATTATTAATATGTTTGGGTCAAATGGGTATGTGACTTACATCTCAGTGGCACATCTAGTGTAGGACACTGGCTCCTTGTAGACTCATCTTTTTATGCCCTAGGTTATCAAGAAGCCCTGTCAATAGCTCAAACATTAATCCCATGGACTATTCAAAGGGAGCAAAAAATCAGAGCTCTCAGGGAAAGGAAAAATTGTCTACTAAGCCAGGTAACGCTGATCCAAATGTGATGTAATGATCCCAAGTGATCTCATAATTAAGTGACTGATTCCATGAGGAAAGTAGGACACACCAATACTGACCTAGCATATCCTCTTGACCAGGCACATTTCCATATGGAGAAAAGAGGGGCTGTATCTAATAGAACCAGTGCTTTGTTACTGTACATATGCCAGAGTCCACTGGATTGGTTGCCTAGGTAGCTGACCGCTCTGCTGCAAATGCTTACATCACTGCTTTCTCCACTTCCTGCTGATGTTTAGGCCTACTGCAATGTCAGGGTTAAGGACTACCACTCTGTGTTAGGGTCTTGGATGATGCTACATATACTGTGCCAGAGCCTGACCATTACCCTCCCGACTACTACCTTGTTTCAACAAATTTCTAACCTTTTTGGGGAAAATATTAACTAGTTTAACTTACCTGCCAGGGACTATAGTAGGTATTACTTCTACCATAGTACACCTTTCAAGACCCAAAACTGGTAGGATTAGTTAATAATTTGGAAGATAAATTCAGGGTCCATAAAATATCTCAGAGTCTTTAACAAGTGAGTTAAATTTAATAAAATAAATTTTACAGATATAAATATAAATTTTTATTCTTAGGTTTAAAACTCAACTTCAAAAGTATCCTATGGGATAGATGAGGCTGGATGATAGTTTGTGTAAGAAAGATCTCTGTGTTTTAATAGATTAGAAATTCAGTATAGGGGCAGCAATGGGATAGATCAGTGTAAAAAGGTGAATGTAAATGTACACTTAATTAAGATGTTTATGTCCAGGACAGAAAAGGCGTTAGTCCTACTGTGTTTTGCCTTGGTCACACCAAATCTGGAGTACTGTGTTCAGTTCTAGATTCTACATTTTAAGGAGCACAACAACAAACTACTCACTATGAAAAGGTGAACAGTTGAAGTGGTAAGAGTCCAGGATACCATGCTTTAGGAACATAGGTTGAAAGAAAGTGAAGTCAGGGTAGGGGTGGTAGGCGTGATGAAGGGAGAACCAAAATGCCAAAGTAGCTGGAAGGAGTAACGCTGAGTTCCTCCAACAGAACTCCTAAAAAAAGGTATAGAAAAAGCACTAAATTGAGTCTTGATTGGATAACCAATGAGACAAAACATCATGGTAAATCATAATTCTAGGCCAGGTTATCATAGGGAGATAGAGATCTGTGGACATTGGGAACAGATTTCTAGTCAGTGGTGCCAGGTGAAGCATTCCAGAATATGGTAATTGGAAAAAGGACCAAGGTTGTGCACCAATACAAGTAGAGCTCCCAGACCCATATAAAAGAGTACTGATCTTGTACAGAATATAGGAACGGATGTCAACTAGAACTCTGCCATTCACTACCCACTTCTGGGTCAGGCATCAAGGGCAAACTGAGGAGGGCATCTGCACCCAGGGGTAATGCTCTATGGTTAAAAGTGGTCATGGGCCCTAGTCTATATACCGAGAGGAGAACATGTTTAAGAGCAAATAGTAAGTAGCTTCTAAGCATGGGCTTTGTTGTGATCAGGAGATTAATGAGGGAAGGAATCCAGACCAAAGTAAAGCCTGCAGTTCCGTCAATCTGAACCTTCAGAACTCTCCAGCTCACTAACAGTAGCAACAGTCTACTGGAACTTCTAGCCAGGAGCAAGCCAACAATAGTATTACTCAGACACAAACTGAGGATAGGAACATGCAAAGTTCAGAACAGGAAGACAGTGATCAGATTTTGTCCTGGATTGAACAACTTTGGGAGCTTGCAAGTTCCCTGAGCTGTCCCTGAGATTGTGAAAAGTAATACAACACTCAGCACCTCCAAGAAAGCAGCATTAGGATCTAAGAAAACCCAAAATACTCACAGCCCAATCTGAATATGAAGTCCAAAGTAGAGAAGTAGGCTGTAAGAATAAACAAGAAATATGATCCTACCATAAAGAAATATTATGATGATAGAGAACCTTGACACCTACTTGAAGAGAATGCCTACAATACATAAGAAAAATCTCTAAGGAAAATGCAGTTTGGGCATAAGTAGAATTCCTGGAGGAGATAAAGTGAGATTAAAAAAATAAAAAATGATTTTAAAAATCAAATAAAAGCACTAGAGGAAAAAATGGGAAAAGAAATGAGAATTAAGGAAGAAAATTTTTAAGAGAGAACTAACAGCTTGGAAAAAGAAACCTTGTCAAATAAACAAACTGAAAATTAGAATAGAAGTCAGGGACTCAATGAGACAAGGAATGTTTAAATAAAGTTGAAAGACTGGAAAAAAATAGAAGAAAATCTAAATTATCTCACAGTAAAAACAACTGACTTGGAAAGCAGACAAAGAAGAAAAGAATTAAGCATCATTGGACTATCTGGAAACTGTGACTAAGAAAGAGCCTAGTTATAAAATATTTTAAGAAATTATAAAAGAAACTGCCCAGATCTCTTAGGAGCAGCAGGTAACTAGAAATAGAAGCAATCCACTACTTACCTCTTGAAAGAAATCCGAAAATGAAAATACTCAGGAATATAATGACAAAAATCTAGAGTTTCCTGGTCAAAGGAAAAATAGTGCAAGCAGCAAGAAAAAAGTAATTCAAATAGCAATGAGCCACAGTCATGATCATATTAAGATGTAGCAGTTACCATTATTAAAGGAAAAGTTTGGAATATGATTTTCCAAAAGACAAGAGATTATACCCTAGATTAAATTGTCCAGCTAAACTGAGTATATGTGTGTGTGTGAGGGGGTGTGGGGGGGGAGGGTGGTGATGGTGGTGGTGGTGGGGATTGATTTTTAATGAAGTAGAAGACTTCCAAGCATCCTTGATTTAAAAAAAAAAATGTCAGAGCTGAGTAGAAACTTTAAGATACAAATTCCAGAGTTGAATGAAACCTAAAAAAGGTAAAAGACGAGTCAAAGAAATAGGGTCATATAACTTGGAGAAGAGAGAATTAGCAGTGGAGTAGTATGTGGCAAGTTATCCATTACCATTTTCATATAGAAAAAGAATGTTGACTTCATCTGTTTGAATACAGAAGGAAGAACAAAGATCAGTGGATGGAAGGTGAAGAGAATATTGATTCATGATAATGAGGGAAAAAAACCCATCTTGCAAACAATCAAGATTTTCTAAGAATGAATAAACTCCTTCAGAAGGCATTAGACTATTTTTTCAGTAGAGGTCTTCAAGCAAAGGCTGCATGACCACTTTATGAGGATGTTATAGGCATCAGGATTTCTATAAAATTGATGTAGTCCCTGAACTCTTTTCCACCTCTAAGAAACTATTAATTTGATTCTAGACATTCCCATTTCTTAACTGTATATATCTGGGCAAATTTTAATGTATCTGAATTTCCATATCCTCAACTGTAAAATGTTAATATTGTAATAATTGTATGCATGTGTGTAAAAGTATTATGGCGAAAGTGCTTTGTAAACTTTAAAATTCTATACAGTGTTCCAAAAGTCTTATTGTACTTTTAACGTATTTTACTGCACTAAGACTTTTTTGGATACCCTGAATAAATGTGTTTTTATTACCATTGTTCTCTGAACATAGCCCCTCATCCACTGTTTCTAACTGGCATTCCTCTTCCTTATGTCTCTTTTCCCATAAAGTCTCTTTTGCTTTTCAGTGTCTGTCCATAATACTAAGTATCTGGCCAAATTACAACATTATTTAGTGCTTATTACAAATTACTTGGAGTTATACTAAGTACCTTGTTTTCCTTAAAAAAAAAAATCCATTTCCTTGTTACACTACCAACTTCAATCCTGCTGTCTTTTAATTCTACTTTAGTCTGAGTATATCCTTTCTCCCACTGTATGTATGTAGCATGTGTTGCTTTCTTTTCTCACAATGAATAACCCTTACTCAGAAATAGATGCTAATGGTTCTCAAAGGAAGCATGATTTTGTAGGATAGGTGATCATTTTTCCTCTACTCTTTATCTAATTATTTTACAACCCCTCTCACAGCAAGCTTTGGATTTTTAAGTTAGTTAAGCACTTCACCCTTTCAAATGTCAAGGAGTTTTCTAATGTAGTAGCTACTTAATCTTCTGTTACTTCTTTAGCCCAAACATTTTTTTCCCAAGGGACAAGAGGAATAGTTTTCCTTTCAATTTTAGCTAGAATCATGGAGTGGATATGAATAATGAAAAGAAAAGAAAGCCACATTCTTATAAGTCCCATTTAAAGTTCAGGGTTGAATTTGGGCAAAGGTTCAGGTTGATTATTCTTCTTAATGCAAAGTTTGCCCAACCCTAATAATTAACCCCAATTACAAGTAATCCTTCCTGTTTTCCTTCAGAGAACCAAAGTCCCAATCAAACTGGGTGGAGTAAATCAGTTAATTAATAGCAAAAATCATGATTTTTTTTTTCCAGGAATGTTTTTTTCCAAAGAAGACTTGATTAAAAAACTTTATTGACTGAGATAGATCTGAGTAAACTCATCAATCAAAGGGCTAACGACTTGTATTTAAAGAGTGAATTCTACAGCAAAGGCTACAATTCTTGAAAGAAATATTAACTAGTTAACCATCAACATGTACAGCCCCAGATATTTGTACCTCTATCATACATCTGGATAAATGGAGGCACAAAGAGACAATTCCTAGTTATTCCCAGAATCAACAGTGTAGCCAAAATAGAAGACTGAGACTTTTGACTCAGAGTAGGAGTAAGAGAACCCAGGTTCTATTTCTATTTTTGTAATTAATTATTTCTTTAATCTTAGGAAAATCTCTTAACCACTTAGGTCTTTTGTTTTCTCGACTATAAGTCATTTTTGAGGGTCCTACAGTCCTGACATTTTGTGACTTTATTTTTTTTTAGTTTACTTGCCCATGACAACTTTTTATGGAGGTAAATATGAAATTGCAGGGTTTCCTACTAATATTTAGGGGCAGCTAGGTGGCATAGAAGATAGAGCTTGGATCTAGAGTCAGGAAGATGAGTTCAGATCTGGCCTTTGAGACCAACTAGGTAGTTGACCTTGGGCAAGTCACTTAACTTCTATTTGTCTCAGTTTCCTCACCTGGAAAATGGGGACAAAACAACAGCACTTACCCTCCAGGATTTTTTTGATGATCAAATAGGATGGTAATTGTAAAGAGCTTAACATAGTGCCTGACACATAGCAAGCACTCTAAAAATGTCATTGTCACGTTCATCATTATTTCCAACAAAATATGTGGGTGACCAGTATAAGCAGCAAACGCATCTTCTGCATAATGAACATATGATTCTTTTACAATGAGTTACTATTATTTATCAAACTTACAAAGGTGTTATTGATTAACAAAATACAAATTAATTTTGAAAGTATTATTGGATTCATAGAAACCTTTTATGATCATGTATTTTACCACTAAAGTCCTACTATCATGCTTCACAATATCTGAGGCAAACCCGAGTTCTCAAGGGACATGCAGGTGGCCTGTAATAGGTTACACCATGAAAAATACAAAGAGACCCTCAATCCTTCTTCCCTTTAACAGAGTGCTTCTTCAGTGGTTTTAGCAGAGTGGTAGGAAAAGGAAGAAAAGTTATTAAGAATCACCAAGATCATTTATAGACATTGACTTAATAGTTGATATTCTTAAAAGTAGGACACTGGTCCAATTACCTAGTCAATACAACATGTGAAAAACTGAAAAAATCACATCAGTATTGAAATTCTTGCTATAAATAAACCTAGGAGCTAAAAGTATAAGATTAAAGAAAGATGTTGGCTATTACTATTTAACTTTTGTAGAAGATCAGTAGATATTTGTCCTGTGGATTTTGAAATTTGGGTGTAATTAATACTTTAGTTCTTCATCCTGATGTTGAAAAGACTACTAGTTCTTGTTTGGATATGTATATTTAGAATCTTTAAAATATGACAGTGAATTATTATGAAGTGAAACATTTTTATATTTGATTCTTTTGTTTACATTTCAGTTCTAAAAGATACTTATTTGGCTAAGTGTGTGTGTGTGTGTGTGTGTGTGTGTGTGTGTGTGTGTGTGTGTATGTGTGTGTGTGTGTGTGTGTGTGTGTGTGTATGATCATAATTCTTTAGAAGCCATTAACTAATGAAACTGAAATTTGCAAATATCTTGGAATTCACAAATACTGTTTTTCATACTAGGAGTCCAAATTAAGTCAAGACATTCACATAGTACCAGCAAACAATTGATCTGAGTAATTTAGGTGTAAACAGAAACATGATTTATGAATATGACATTTGTTTTCTGTTACTATTTCAGTGTGGTAATCAACAAGTATATATTATGTCAGCAAAGATACAAGTTCTAGAATAGGAATAGGAACCAAACTTGTCATTACATTGTTATAATGAATTCCCTCTACCGACACAGGTCATTTTCCCTGGAAGGATTTAAGTGGACTTGTCCAGGATAACATAGCCAGTATATGTATTAGAGGCAAAACTTGAACCCAGGACTTCCTTCAATACTGTTAACAGCAAGGACCTCAACATACACAGAAGGTCTTGCTGTATAGATTCTTAGATCTGCTTTTCTAAAAGGAAAGCAACTTTTGAGGGGTCAACAATCACTTTATCACTATATCAACAGAGAGAATACAAGCAGAGAAATAAAGACCAACAGACAGGGGCTTCCAATTGTCTGATCATAAGCAATACATATATCCCAGATCAACAGACAGATCCAACTGTCTGACTATTACATACATATGTTGTTTTTGTTGTTGTGTTTGTCCTTCATTCTCCAAGAGGACCATAACATCAGGGAAATGATGACATGACTTGCACTTGACTTTGATTTGAGTAAGGGAGGACTATGCAAGGACACCAGCCTCACTTCTCTTCCAAAGCCATCTGGGTAATACACGGTTACAGAGAGAAGCGCCAATATCTGGGTTTTTAAAGTCAGGGATGTGTGTGTGTGTGTGTGTGTGTGTGTGTGTGTGTGTGTGTGGTGGGGGAGGAGGTGACTCCCTAAAAGGAGTCTGGCCAAAGGAACACTTCCAATGAGTAAGCCCCAAAGTAAAACCTCAACTAAGAGTATTTATATCCTTTTCAGGATCAAAGGGCACAACCCTCTGACTCAGTGCCTCAATAGATTTTAACAAAAGGCATTGAGGCCTATTAATGGGCAGAGAAGATTTTTAAATCTCCCCCCCCCCCAACCCATCATTAACCTTACATTAACATTACAGATACTGACTCTTTATTATTCACATTAAAACTCAGTAGAATCATGGGATCTTGATAAGTCCTGTTAGACATCTTTTAGCCTTAAATGTAGTCTCTCTTGTGAAGATTTTACAACTTTTCCTGGTACCTTACCCAGGAGATTAACCTAAAAAAATTTCTTTAAGAACAATAACCTGAACTTTCCCTTTTGGTTCAATCCTATTCCAGCCTTATTAGAAATGGAGAATAGCTGGTTAGCTTCATTTTCATTGATATTTAGCACTTCCTCTGGAGAAATTCAGTCCTTTAGCCCTTACTGGGAGGAACCTCTCCTTTACTTCTTCAGTGTCATGAAGTAGTGTATACCACATTCTATTGCTGCTTAGTGCAGGGGCTCTTAGTCTTTTTTTTTTTTTATATTGTGGAGTCTTGTGAGTACTATAGATTCTCAGAATAATGCTTTTGAATGCATAAAAAGAAATAACAGAGGATTATAATAGAAACCAACTATATACTGAAATAATCAAAATAGTTTTTAAAAGTTCATGAATCCCATGTTCCATAACTTAAAATATAATTCATTTCTTACTGTAAAAAGACACTTATGAAGAATGACCCATTTCATGTTCAGTTGTAACATGGTCTAGTGTTTTCACTGAGCTTGATTGAAGCAGATTAGAAGAAGGAACCATTTCAAAGTAAAGGCTATTTTTGGCTTCTGTTTCTTTCTATTAGTCTGTGACTTTGAGTAGTTGGGTGATAAAAGAGGAGACAGTATGTTGAAACTTCAGCTTTCACTCACTTTCAAAAGAGTGGGCAATTCATTCCATTTCTTTGAGTGATGAATTTAACCAGAAGAGATTCACCCTGTGCATACTTTCAATAGCTCCCTATTTTTCTCCTCTATAACCTACTCACTATCCTTCATACATGCATATGTTTCATGTGTGTATAAAAATTAAAATAAGACAATAAAATCCCAGGGTCTCAAGTAAGGTTTAGGTGGCTTGGGGTGCCGAAATGGTCATCAGTTTAATTCCAGGCTAGGTCAATAGTGAATGAAGTGTCTTATCTTTTAATAGTTGTTCAGTGGCCCATATGAAGTGAATGATGGATGCAGTTCGGTTACTGGTGGACAGCCTCTTCCTCACAAAATATAGTATAACAGTTGGTATTAATTGGCACTCTTACTGGCAGCCTCAGCAAGTACTCCATCGAGTAACCTCTTTCTTCTCCTTATTTACTTTTTCTCCCTTCTGGATTTTAAGTCAGAGGACCTGGATTCAAATCCTCCATCTTCCCCTTATCACCTATATGAGTTCAGGTAAGTAATTCCTATCCTAAGCTTTAGTTTCCTCATCTTTAAAAAGAGAGAGATCTCTTTTTACCCTTTTCCCCTTCTTCCTCTTTTTTAAAACTCTTTCACTTGAGTAAATGACCTAAAAGACAAGCCAAAATAACTGTAAAGGGTGAGATCTCATCATCACAGTTTCTGCCAGAGCCTGAAAAGTCCCCCAAAAGTCAGATGGAATTTAAGCCTCTTATCCCACACAAAGATTGCCTTCCTTATTCCACTTTCTTTTCTAAAGGTGTGTCCAAGTTCATCTGTTTGGCTTCTATTTTGTCACATGATTCTCGAAGGTAGGAACATATCTTATTTGTGATGTGGCTGAATACATATAAAACTCAAAGTGCCTCATGTACTTTATTTTACAATTTTTATTCTAATTTTTGATACTTGTTTTTACATCATATTAATTCCCATATAAATTTCCTCTCCTGCCCAGTAAGCTATTCCTTGAAATAGAGATTATGATTGGAAAAGAGAAAAAAAAATTAAAGCATTAAAACATACCAACTGATTGACTGTGCAACATTCTACATCTATATTGTCTTCTAATTCCGCAGTTTGGGAGAAAAATACATAACCTTCCTCCAGGACCAAGATTGATCATCATACTTCTGCAGTATTTAGTTATTTTGTTCTTTTTGTTTGTATTCAGTCATTTTGCGTATTTTTTCACTGGTTCAGCTTCCTTCAATCTGCATCAGTTCATCCAAGTCTTCTCATGCTTCTCTCAATTCTTGACAATCATCATTTCTCATGGTGCAGTAATATTCCATTACCATCTCATACCATAATTTGTTTAGCCGCTTTCCAATTGATAGGCATCTACTTTATTTCCACTTCATTGCCACCAAGAATATCATGGTGTATGTAGGAACCTTCTTTATGCCTTTGAACTCCTGCTTCATGTGTTTTAAATAATGGTAGTCATTGGAGATGTTATTGCTGCTTCCTTATCCTGGACCAAGCTGGAAAGGAACGAACGGAGGAAGAAAAATTTATGCCCCAGAGAAAGCGTCAGCTGCCACTCCAGGGCCCAAGAGAACAAACATTTACCCAGTACACTGGTGACTAGACTGGTCTTTGTGTGCTTTTAGCTAAGGTTGAGGGAGAGAAGTAGTGCCAGCTGTAGTAGCATCATGGAAATGTCCCCAGATTCTTTTGAGGAGGAAAACCATCTTACTTTCCTTTAGCAATGAATGCATCCTAAGATTTCATAACGGAGCCATTTCACTGGCACACCTGCTGTTTTCCTAACCAGAAGGAAGCGATGACTGTGCTCAGCAGTGTCATACCCAGGAAAAAAATTGTCTTGAATCCTTTAATTCGCCTTTGTTCTGTATTTAGTAAAAAGCCTAAAGCATTTTGCCCAAGGTCCCTTCCCCGGAATTAAAAACCCTGAGTACGGGATTGTGAAGGGAAATGCAATCCATATGCTTCACATTTGTTTGTATTTAACTCATCAAAATTTTCTTTGCTAAGACTACTTTGATCCCGAGAAACTTTATAAGTCTCTTTAATGATCATTGGAAACCTGAAGCAGGAAGCTCAGTTGAGCCAATATGAACAGAAATGAAATAAAATAAAAAGTGTCCCATGAACATCAGAGGGTAAAAGTATCCAAGGACACTAGCTTCAAGCCAAGGCTCTGGTACTCAGTAGATCCTAGGGATCCATGAGATAATTGGTTAAATAGTAGAAAAAAAAAGTAGAATTCTGAACTGGGAAAATTATATAATTCTAGTTCCACTAGTTCAAGTTCTAGGACCTCAGTGATTCACTTTCACCCCTCTGTGTAATGGGATAAATTGAAGTCATCTACCTTGTGGGTTTGTGCATGCATTAGTTACTTAGTGGGTATAAACTTCTTGAAATATCAAAGTACTATTAACAAAAAGGATATGGAACTTCTGAACTGAATGCAGTACAAGTCACAGCCTAGGAGGAAGAGCACCCCTGGAGGACCTGTGTAACCCTTAGGTAAAGCAGATGTAGTTCCTTAGCCTTGGGGGTTATTCATTCATTCAGAAAAGGTGGAAGAATTCTAAGAAAATTCCTGACTGGTAAGTTTGTTCTCCCATATTTTTCTTGACACCACAGAAATTTCCTGAATTACTCCTCTGACCTGAGGGCAGGGGAAGGTGGAAGGGAGGGGTGCGTGCGTGTGCATGCGTGCGTGCGTGCGTGTGTGTGTGTGTGTGTGTGTGCTGGGGAGGCGAGAGGGGGTGAACAGAAAACCAAACAGATTCTTGAAAGTGGGAATACAGACAAAATTCCTCATCTGGATTTGTCATTTGAACCCTAAATTTAAAAAGAAAACCTTTCCTGATTTCCTACCAATCACCCTCTTCAGTTTACCATTTCTAAACACACCTCCCCTCCCAAGCTCAAATGAAAGGGAGAAGCTGCCTTTCTGCTGTGTTTTGTGAGTTGGAGTCTACCGCAGGAGGAGGAATATTTAAGTCCAATCATAAAGTGGGGCTGGTTGTCTGAGAAGAGGCAAGATTTAGTGGTTAGGCTAGTGAATGGAGGAGTTACATCCTGGGTTCGGTCCTCAACTTTGGCTCCTGCCTTCCACTGTCACTGCAGGCAAGTGCTTAGCAGCCTCTCTCTGCCTGTTTCTCTCTCTCTCCCCCCTTCTCTTCCTTTCCTTCTGTGCTGTGTAAAATACCACTTGCAGTCTCCTTTTCCCCTTCTCTCTTTAGGACTTTTTGTAGGGGAGGCTGAAAATGTGGGGGAGGGGAGAGGAAGACGAGAGGCAAAAATCATTTTTTTTTCTAAGTACTATAAATATAAAATAGCATACATTTACTACCTACTAATATTAGTTTCAGGGAAAATATGGTCCGATTTCTTCATTAGCCCAAACGATGTACTCCTGACAAATTTAGGCTATGGTATCCTTCCTGTGTCTGTGGAGTATAAACAGGAGCAAATACAGAACCCAATCTGCTACAAGCCTGGATGCTTATCTCAGTTTGCATTTAAATCAATGAGTACTCGGTACTTGGAGAAAAATCAGGGAATATCCTTTTAATTAAGGTTTCTCTCACTGCCCCCTCCCTCTTTCAAGAAAACATATTTCCTAGAGGTGGGCTATTAGGTCAGTGAGAAGGAGCCCTATGAAAAGGGTGGGGTGATGATGATAGAGCTGGGCCAAAGGGCACTGACTTATCTAGCCAGGAGATTGAATAGGAAATTCTGACTAAAACCTGTTGATATGGTTGGTACTTCAGAGCAACACTAACTGCACCTAGAATTCTAAAGACTTAATTGGAAAAAAAAATTATAAAGAATGAAGCAAGATTATTCACACAACACCTAAAAGAGGTAACGAAAATGCAGATCTTTAAAAATGTGTTATTTTTTAAAATGAAATCAGATGTCCTTGTGGCATTAAAATGCCAATTCAGTTTTTCAATGGAAAGTTTGACTTGTATCTGCATGTAGGCAAAACATGGTTAAAAGAAGCTGCCTGTCCCCTTCTGGAAGAATTCTTTCTCTTCCTTCATCCCCCTTCCCCAACCCCCTTTTGCTCTGAGGCGTCAGCATTGAAGCCCAAAGGGAAATTTTTGTTTTTGTTTTGCACATATAATTAAGCTTACTAGATATTCTATAGATTTAAAACATTTTCTTCTCTCACCTTTAATTTTCTATAAATTTCAAGAAAATTTACATGAATGATAGATAACAAAGTAGATGAATGAGAAGGGTAATTTGGATTGTTAGTAGTTCTCTAGAAAACTTCTGAACAATTACAGGAAAAGAAGAAAAGAAAAAAAAGAAATCCTAACATTGGATCCCCCCTCCCCAAATCCTTTTGGGAAAAAAAAATACAACCCCTCCAACAATGGAGGTTCATGGCTTTGTCCCTCTGCATGTCATTCAAATAACTTTCCCCTAAGTTTGAAAGCATTTCCTGAAAACAGTCAAAGGTATTGAACTTTTTTTTCTAGTCTCTCTCTCTTTAAATAACAAAGCAAAATTCCACCCTCTCTTCCCCCCCTTCTCAAAAAAAAAAAAGTTTTCGAGTTTTGCTTCTCTATTCATTGCAGTCCTGGCCAAAGTAAAGCCCTCTTTCTCAATGACGTCAAGATCTTTACCAAGATTAGGCTTTCATTTCTCTATTGCAGCAATTAGCCAGGGAATGTATAAAAGGCTTCAGGGAAACAAACTGGGCTCTAGAGAGAAGCACTTTGCACCACAGACAGATAGCAAGGGAGGAAAAGATAGAGTGAGGGAGAGGAAAAAATAGACAGAAGGACACACTCGGAAAGGGAGTGAGGGAGAGAAAGAGAAAGTTGTGCACAAAGAAAACAGCCCCCTTCTATTCTAAGCCCTTTTTTAGAAACAAACAAACCAACTAACCTGGAAGCCCTTGTAAGTTAAGAAAAGAAACGGGATAGCCTGAATTGTAACCTGAATAATTAAGACAATGAAAAAAGGCTGAAATTAATTTAGGAATGTGTACTTCAATTTTATAGTGGCTGGGAACTGAAAGTGCAGCAGTGTCTTTAACGGACTCCAAGAGGCTACTGGATCAGGGACTTTTCTTATTTTAACATCTCAAGTTGGGGGGGAAGTAGCAGTTTAGAGTGAATGAGTTGATGGGCATGTTCTAACTGCTGCATTGGAGAAGCTGACTTGATTCTGACATCTCTCTCAGTAGAAAGAGATGACAATTTAGGTTTATTTGCAATCTTAGTTTCTTTTCTTTTCTCTCCCTCCCCCCTTTTACTACCATCTCCTCCCCCTAACCCCCCACCCCCTGTCCTTTCCCTTAAATGAGGGTGAAAAAGGGAAACCAGAGAGCTCAAGCAAAGTGACTAAGGAGGCGAAGATGGGTCTACTCAGCATAGACTTGTTGATTACACTGCAAATCCTGCCAGGTTTTTTCTCCAACTGCCTTTTCCTGGCTCTCTATGACTCGGTCATCCTCCTGAAGCACGTGGTGTTGCTACTGGGCCGGTCCAAGTCCACTCGTGGCGAGTGGCGGCGCATGCTGACCTCAGAAGGGCTACGCTGTGTCTGGAAAAGCTTTCTCCTGGATGCTTACAAGCAGGTAAGTCGGGGCCAGCCATGCTTTCCTTGCCCTTGGTCAGAAGCACTGGGATACAACTTTCTGGATCTGGCTGGGTTGCCTAGGTGAACTGTGGTCCTCACTTGGGGTACAAGGCGGGAGAAAAGGGAGTGCGCTAGCTCATGCTCTAACATACTTTCTCTCTCTATTTAGCTTGGATGGGACCGCTCAGCAGAAACCAACCAATTCTACCTGTTCACTAGTTTAGCCAGCCAGGAACCATACCCTGATTTAGACTGGGTGGTTTTGGTTTGAGGCTGTGGACAGAGGGAGGAGAGGAGCAGCAGCATGAAGAAGAAATGTGGGTATTTTAGAGGGTGGAAGGCAGAAAGAGAAAGAACTTTGAAGATATCAGGTGGGAACATCTTCAAAGAAGTAGCTTGTGAAGGCTAGTGGATTTTGGCATAATGGCAGCCCTGTTTAGGTTAGCAGTTCGAAGTAAGTTAAACAGACCGGTTTCTAGATGCATGCCTCTGTTGAGCCAGATTAGGGCCCTTTGAAGAGTGAGGCATGTAACCCGCTTTTTTTTTGTTTTGATTTACAACAGAAAGGTCAGAATTGGCTGACAGAAAATCTAATTTTCCCTTTTGAGGTTGTTCAGAAGCTTAAAAAGTAATGTCTTTTGTGAAGCAAATAAGATTTTAATAATTCCTTATGATTAAAACTTTTTTTTCTAAACATACATCCCTTATAGAGAAAAATAGTGACTAGGTCCTCTTTCACTTACCTGCTGAGATTGAGTTCAAGGAGGACTTTTTTTTCTGGGCAACAGGAGATACTGGCTTCAGATCCTGGAAAAATCAGCTCTTGCAGGTGTCAGCAGAGTCCTTGAACTCATAACCCAGGCAATAGAGAGCCTTGTGGTTCTTTCTTCTTCTGTTTTATCCATTTGCCCATCTGTCTCCTGAAGGCTCTTTAGGCTTAAGAGGAAAGAATTCCTTTTGCATGATTGGTTGTCAGAAAGCAAGCTCTTGGTTTCCCCAAATGGTATTATGGAAGTCCACTGCCCTGGAAACATGGAGAAACATGGAAGCCGAGTGTGTACTCAGGGAGATAAATTGTCAGGCACTGCCTTAGAACGTGGGGATAGGAACCGAAAGAAAGATGGAAGGAATTCTATGTCAAGACATCCCCAGAGGTTTGTTGTACTACAGAGAAGGAGGCGGAGAAAATAACTTCCAGTCACAAAGCACTTATTCTGATTTCACGTGAAACCACATGTGGCTTTCAGGAAAAGAATTTGCTATAAATTGGGGAAGTCCATGCAACATCAGAATGCCAGAGGAACTGGAACTAGTTCCTCTCCCAAAGACTTAAGCTAAAGTATGAACTGAGAGAAGGTCTGTTTGGTAGTAAAGATTCACTTCATGTTCAAAATTTATGAAAATGCAAATGAATGAATCATTTCAACTTCACTGAATCCAGAAGGATCATGTCGCTCTTTCTCACTGTAGTTTAGAGTGGGCAGAAATATTAAGGAGGCGGGTGTCAGCAGTTTGGCTTCCGTAGTTAAGACTATTTTTTCGTTTGGAGAGACAATTGCCATTTGGCTAAGATTTAAAAGAAAAGGAAGAAAGCATACCTGCTGGTAGAATTTATTTTCTTTGCATGTCATCTCTCAAGTAAAAAACCATCATGACATGAAGCATGTGAGAGGGTTATTGCCCCCCGCTCCCACCAGCAGCAACTAGTGGCAAGAGTTTAGAACTTTGAAATCCTAAACTGAAAAAGAAAAAGATGCCCCCTCTCTAAGTTTTCCATTGTGTTGCAATATTTCCTTATTTATATTCCTGAAATTGGGAAAGATGAGTAAATTTGTTTCCTCCTTTACGTGGTTTGTGTATTCTCTCTAGGGCTGCTTTCTGTCTTTTGAGTGTCTTCTGAGGAAGCTTGCTGATGATGTTAAGTACAGTTTTTGCCCTTCATGCTTTGCATAAAATCTACCACAGGAAGAGGCAAAGCAAAGGGCTTGCCACTGGAGCATTTAATGAATGCCAACAGTAAAACAAAATACTGGATAAGACGGGTCTTATCCATAAATCCTCGCTTTCTCAGAATGTGTCAGGCATGTTTGCAGTCGTGTTGGAGGGTAGGGTGTTCAGAGCCTCTGGAATGGACAGAGTTAATGCTGTTAACATCTCTCCCAGCTTTTTGGTGTTGTCATGTCTGGGGTACTTGGAGAGGTTCTGCTTGAGATGGCATCTTGTATTTCATAACAATGACTTGCATTTTCTCCAGGGATGCAACCTTGAAAAGCTACCCCCGCTTTCACCCAGATGGTGAGGTCTATATGTGTGACAGATAGGTAATTGTTCGGCTCTGTCCATGTTATTGAGTGTCAGCTGTCTGAGAAGATGTTTAGATGCTTGGAAGACATATGTGTATTATAGCCTGTTTGCTTTTTCCTACAAAGGAGGGAAAATGTCACCCTCTTTCCTGGACAAATTCAATAGAATTCAGAGGTTTAGACAAGATGACCGTAAAGATACTTCAGGCAGGACATCCATAATACACAATCTTGATTAAAAAGAAGGGATATCTATGTGTGGATATATACATATACATGTGATTTTACAACATTTCAACATGAAGAAAGCATTTAAAAAATTAAACTTCTTCAGCCAGTGCATGAACCTAACTTGAACAATGTATCCTTGTGCTGATGCACAGAGATGCAACCAGTCCCAAGCTAACCAGTTTAGCCACCTTGTCCCCACCTAAATGAAGTGTAAAAGTCAACAAACAACAGGAATGCAGACACACAAATTAGCTTTTGCACTATTAGTGCTGAAATGTCACAGAAAATATATTTCAATATATAATTTTGGTTTTAAAAATGACCTGTTAATATTCTGTTTCTTCATTCACCCCAGGCCTTTCGACTAGTTTCTGCAATATTCTGAAAAATAGTTTCCTTATGGAAGAAACAGTTCCATAAGGATATAAAGAGCTCTTCAACCAGAGTTTGTTTATAAATTGGACAAAACACTAGGAAATGATAGAGATTTAGAGTTTATATATTGAAATATTAATTGAAAAAAGAAATAATTGAACAGCAGTGAGGCTGAGAAGGATCAGTATATTGGATACTTGTTATTTCACTCTGTTAAAGATTTCAGCTTATCTGAATTTAAATGGTTAAATCACACAGCATAATAATTATTTGGCCACATTTGTAAGGGCATTGATGTAGCCTGGTGATTTTGCCAAAGAATTCCAAACTTCCTAATGGATAATAAAGCCATTTTCAGTGCCTGGGATCACAAGAGGTGTATGTGAGATTCTGCCCCTCCCTTTTTATTTCTTCGCTTTTTATCATAAGATTAGGTGACATTTTGTCCATGAAGCTTTTCCCAGGCTGTGGAAAAGAGAGAACA
Organism: Potorous gilbertii; assembly: GCA_028658325.1. Classification (NCBI taxonomy): domain Eukaryota; kingdom Metazoa; phylum Chordata; class Mammalia; order Diprotodontia; family Potoroidae; genus Potorous; species Potorous gilbertii. Next base: position 48,745,052 of record CM053774.1, on the reverse strand, counting down.
AGGTTAGTAGTATATGCTCTATTTCCAGCTTGTAGTTTATGAATAGGTCTTTCTTTTCTTTTTTTTTCCCCTCTCTCTTCATTCTGCAGTCCACATGCTAAAGCAGCACTAATTTTTCCCCCCTGCATTAGAAGCATCTCTAGAAGGCAATCTCATCATTAAGGGAATAAGATCTAAATGTATATTCAGCAGACATATCTACATATACGTACTTATGACTATGCCATTGTGAGTACCCGGTTTGAAGGTATTACATACTCCTGAAATTCAAGTAGTTTCCCACAATTCATTTTTATTCTTTTGTTGTGGTTACTGATGGTGTTGTTTTTTTTTTTTTAATGAAAAATTGAAATAAGGCGAGGTAGAAGTTGGTGACGGCAATATTGGATTCTGTGTACGTACTATTCTGAGGCTCTTCAAATAAAGAGATCCTTTGGAACATTGGAACTTCAAGACCAATTAGTGGAAATGATGCTTCTTGTGTTTGGGCATTAAATACTGGGCAGGGTTCGTTTATGGAGTGGCCAATGTTGGCATGGAATAAGGCACCGACCTAATTTCTCTTCCGCAAGAGTAAAAAATGCCTTTTGAATGCCTCATTGGCAAATATGTCTCATTAAGGACAAAAAAAAAAAATACAAATACAAACCCCTTAAGAAGGAGAAATGAAGATGATAGGTAACTTGTGGCCAAAAGACTTTCTGTGCCACTGTGGGAAATTAAAGTAAATTTAGGAAGTACCAAGGGATGACTTGTTTTTGTTGGATCACTTTCTTGCAGACTTCAGTGATATTATAGGACTGGATTTATCTGGTTTTTTAGCTCATGTCACTTTGGTTTTATCAAAGAAAAATCTGCCCTGGAGAAAAGTGATATCTCCCATCACTGGAACTAGGGAATCCAATCATAGGATTGTAGATTTAGAGCTGGAAGGAATCTTAAAGCTCTTGGAGTTCAACTTCATTCATTTTACAGATGGTGAAACTGAGGCACACAGAGATTAAAAGATGTGTACCTAGGCTTTCATGATTCTTAAATCTGAAGTCTTGTACACTGTACAATGTTCTCTTCCAGTGCTGTGGTAGTATAATAATATGGCTTCCATAACTGAGTATGGAGAAAAAAAAAACCTTCCTTTGTGGCATGTGTCATAGAGGAAAACCACATTCTGTCACAGAACCCTGGAGGCTTGTCCTGTGGTGTTTTCGGAATACCTGACCATCAGTTTGGGTTTCCTCAGGGGGCAGTAGTTTCCTTCTCCCTAAAGATCCTCAAAGAAAGATTGGATGACCACTTAGTAAGGATTCTTGTGGTGTTAGGCACTGCATTGTCTCAGATAGAGACAAAAATAAACACAGTTTCTGCCCCTAAGGAACGCCCATTCTGGATGACTGAAGTTTTGTAATTCTGTGAATGAAAATGACCCAGTAATATACCAAGTCACCAGCAACTCTCTAAGACCATAAGACATAGAGAATGCTGACCAGCATTGGTAGAGGGGGTTTCCTACATCCGTGAAGTCTGTCCTCTTTAATTTAAGATTGTTTGAATAACCTTTTATTTGTTAATGAGATTTTTTTTTCCCCTACTAGATTGGGTCATTTCCCCTCAGGTTTCTAAATGTTTAAGATATCTGCTCTGGAGACTAAAGTTTATTGATGATTGACATATTTTTCTCCTCTCCACTTTTTTTTTTTTTCTAAAATGTTGTCCTCATCGGGCAGTATGCTTTGCTTTCTTGTTAATATCACCATTACTATGTTCATTAAATGCTTTTCACATCTTACCTGGGCTTCTCCCTTTAGTAAATTAGATGATATTCATTATCAAACCTCAGTAATTACCAGAATATAATCTCAATTCAGGCTAGAGTTTCCCTTGTCATTTTACATATTAATACTTAATGTGTTAGAAACTCAATTTGAAGGCAGTGAGGCCCCGAGGTGTGAATTGCCTAAGGTCACACTTAGAATTTGAACTCATGGCTTGTGATTCCAAATCCAGTACACTTTCCATTAGTGCAAGCTGATGTGACTACCAAACAGAGCAAAGCTAATTGGCCCACAAAGGTATCAAATGCCTGACTTTGGCCTCATTAGCACTATATTCCAACCAGCTGAGCTAGCCTGGCAGAAAGGCAGATTGTTTATAGCAAGATTCTCAAAGGGAGGGTTTGAGAGGTTCCCATTTCTCACTTGGTCACTAGCTGGCTAGGTGCAGAAAGAGTGTTTGCCTGCCTACTACAATTAGGTAATTATACTAACCCCTGGGCAAGTGTCATGATTAGAAAGAGATTTCTTTTCATTGGCCATCTATTTTTATTAGGAAGTGCAACGTTAATCTTGTGCAACTGGACAAGAAATTTAAATGATGCATTGTCTTTCTTGTCACTCCTTATTTTCATTCTTTTAATTATACCATTCAACTAGCATGCCTTCCACATTTAGAAATAATTCTGCCTCTGATTTCTACTTTGTCACCAGCAGAAAGAGAGGAAACAAAACTTTCCCAGGGAAGTGATTCCTAGCTAAACTGTCATTGGAAATAAAATAGGACTGATTGCACAGTTGAATACCTTGTGACTAATGAAATGTTCTTCAGGTATGCTTAGGTTACAGTCATAGCGTCATAAAAAGACCACACAACTTGTTCATAGACTTCAGAAGTTACTTAAAAGCTAAGAATTGCTGGGGTTTCCCACCCCCTCTCATGGCTAAGTATATAACTCTGGAGTCCAGGAAAAGCTTTACTCTTATTAAATTCATGTCACTGTAGAGACAATATGGGTTGAGTCTGTTCTGATGCAATAAACTTTCAGGGATTTCATACCCATGAAAGAATCATATGGGGAAATATACGTATTGTCTAAAAGCCTTAAAATACGAGCTCCTTGGAGGCAGAGATTATGTCCCTCTCTTTTTCTGTATCCCCAGCACTTAGCATAATGCTGAGTACAGAATACAGCCTCAAATTTCATCAGCTACATTCTTAGCACCTGCCTCAAAGTGCAGTTTGTAAGGATCAAATGAGAATATTTGTAAGCTATGCTTCTTTCCTTCTAAATATTTGACTAAAATTAAATTAGAACATAGGCAATAATGAGAAAGAGCCTTAGGTTTGCAATATTCCTCTTTAACCGGGTTATACATAGAGGTGAGTGAAACAAGGATGCTAGATCCCATTAAAATCATTAAAACCTCTTCTAAACTTAGTTTAAAATTTGTTTTCATCTATCTACCCTTGGCACCTGTCTTCTATAATTTCCACTACATCCTTTTTCATTGTCTCATCATGGTGTCAGGGTGATGTGGACTTTGAAAAATCCTGCCAACACACTGCGAGCCTTAGCAAAGTGGAAAGACTTGGAGGATAGGTCCAGCTGCAGACTGTCAGTCAAAGAACAACTTAGAGCAGTCCACTGTAGGTGTATCAAAGAAAAGGTAGGACACCAAGTGATTCAAGACCACTTTCTCTAGTCTAGGCATAGAGAGGTTTTGTTATGCCTTTCCTTCACTGGAGTACCCCATCAATAAAGTCATGGTGGCTTGACGAGTAAATCGCCTCCAGTACCAAAATTATCTAGTCCAAAGTAGGTTATTAAATTATGTATCTCCAACTCACCTTACAAATTAACCACTTTAACTAGAAAAGTTAACATACATGATTTCATCATTTCATTTAAGTAGTTGAATTTACTTTTTTACTTAGCTGCTTAAAAGGGGGAACAACAATCTAAGCAGGAATTCCGTTAGTCTCTAATTATGTAAAATAGAGACAGTAGTATCTACTATGAACCTGCTTGTCTCTTTTCCAAAGTAAATTACCACGTAGTTCTACCCTTTATGCAGTAAAAGTGAGTTATACATTGAAATTTGCCAAAAATATTCTTGAACAGTATGCATGGAGGATTTTATTCCAGTTTAGATTGTAGAGTTTTTAAAAAATTCCCCTCCAAGAGACTTCAGTTAACACCAGCATTATCTCCCTAGCATAAATGAAGCCACTTTCAAGTGAGATCCTTTATAAGTGTTTTGTATTATGAAGGGCACTATATAAAAATCAATTGTACTATGGTAACTTATCCCTGATGTTATTGGCTTTGATTAAACCATTCCAGGGAAAGATCCAATTTTGCTTATCCAAAGCTGAAGTAATTGCCTCTTTTATATTCTCTCCATTTTATTATCAACCTACATATCCAGGTGCCCACAAAATTCCTTTCAATTCTTTTAAAGCATTGTGACTAAGTGTCTTTATTGAATGGGTCTTCTTGCCCTCATTTAAAGAACTAGAACTCACTTCCATATCCTTTGTGCAAGTCAGAGTAACTTCTAGGAAGTAATTAACAAGTTACCTAAATTTTTGTGGTTAGAAAAGAAGGAAATGGACTTAAAGGGGATGAAGCTACTAAAAATCAGAATGAGAGGAAAAAACACTGGGAAATTCAGACCCAAGGACTGGCTTTCTCTGGTATTATAGAAATAGTATAAATCTCTTCCACTCTCCCCCCACCCCCACCTCCACTCACCTACTAGACAGGATATTGTTAGCAGCCAACACTCATCTTGGAGATATCTATTTGTGCCATTGTGGGTACTTCTTGTGTAGTTCTTTCAGTTAGTAGGTTTTAGCACAGAATTATTTTTGACATTCTCCAGTATTTGTGTCAGGTATTAAAAGAAAAGGAGAGAAAAAAAAGGAAACTTCAAATATTTTCATCATGGTAGATACAATGCAATGCTTCTCAAGTTTCTTTTGGAAATCTTAATTTTAGGTTAGGATCACTTTTCTGATCTATGCAAAATATGAATTTATTAAAAGTAGATAACATTTCATTGATGGATATTAGAAACTTTACTACGGAATGTTTACTCCTCCTATGTGTTCCCCTAACCGCATTCTTTTCCTTCCCTCAGTTATGGGAGTGGAGGTCAAGTAAAACTCACCTTGCCTTTTAAGCCATTGGTATGTTAAAGTCTTAATGTAAAGTGTAAAGAGACTTTGTAGGAGAAAAAGCTATAATTAAACTGCTGTCATCCCGGTCTAGTGTGACCAAATAGCTTGTCCTCAGATAGAATAAAGTACATATTTGAAATGAAAGATTCGTGGTTACTCTATTCATAAACAATTATTAAGCAATTTAAAACTTTTTTTTTCAAAAGTAATTCATCATTTGCACAAGTTGTTTTAAGATTAGCTGGAGACGATTAGGCCAGGAAGGTAAGGCTGATTTCAGCTTAAGAACCCTGGGCACCTCCAAAGAAAGTCAATCAATTATTCTACTTCTTTTGTTAGTGGATACTAAATGAATCCATTTGGGCCTTAGGTCATTGCTGGTGCCATGTTTTCTAGAACTTTGAACTGAGAATCCAAAATTGGATATTCTTTCCTAGATTCTCAATCTGCCAGCTGGCATTCTACTTGAACTTGGGCAGTTCATTTTAACCTTTCTATGTCCTGGTTTTGAAATGGAGCCAATAATTCAGTTCTGTAATGTGCATGAAGCATTAGCAGCTAAGGAAGTAATGGTTTTAAAGAATATCAGCCTCAGCGCAACAGAGAGAAATTATTTGACAGTGAATGAAGCTACTTATGATGCATTTATAGAAACATCAGAGCATTGAAAGTCTTTGGATTAAAAGTCGCTTTGCGTTCAAGTTCTGCCTCTGACATAAAGTGGCTGTGGTACTTCCAGGCAAATCACTCAATCTTTAAGTGCCCCAGGCAACTTTGTAAGACTTAAAGTTGAGGGACAATTGCTGATTTGCATGGATTTAGGGAAGGTGTTTTTTTTTCTTTTCCTATATCTTCCTATGTTGAAATGATTGGTCTAATACCCCTTCCCCACATAAAAATTATAGTCCATATGTAGGACAAAAGGTAATTTTTAAATTGCCAAATCATTTTCTAAACTAAGTCTACTGAAATCATACCTTATTTTGAAGAAATGTAGTGTTTTTTTGAGCTGATTGTGTTTTCTTAGATTTAATTTGGAGAACAAATTAGTAAGATATTCAATGGGGATCCTCCCCGTCCTTTTCTTCTTTCTTTGATATCAGGTAAAATTGGGTGGAGATGCCCCCAATTCCAGTGTAGTCCACATTACCAGAGCTGAAGTTGGGAACAGTTCCAAGTGGAAGAGATTTGATGGGGGACAAGATGAGTGCCATCTCCTGGATTTTGCCAATCCTGAGCGTCCGCTGGTTGTCAACTTTGGTTCAGCCACTTGACCACCGTTCACAAGCCAGCTACCTGCCTTTAGCAAGCTGGTGGAAGAGTTCTCAACAGTGGCTGACTTCTTGTTGGTCTACATTGATGAAGCTCATCCATCAGATGGTTGGGCGGCCCCTGAAACCCCTCTGTCTTTGGAGGTGAAGAAACACCAGAACCAGGAAGATCGCTGTGCAGCAGCCCATCAGCTCTTGGAGCGTTTCTCCTTGCCGCCCCAGTGCCAGGTGGTGGCTGACTGCATGGATAACAATGCCAACATAGCCTATGGGGTAACCTTTGAGCGTTTGTGTGTTGTGCAGAGACAAAAGATTGCTTACCTAGGAGGGAAGGGCCCCTTTTTCTATAATCTTCAGGAAGTCCGACTTTGGCTAGAGAACTTCAGCAAGAGATGAAATCCAGGTTAGCTGGAGGAGTTTGTGAGTTGCATAGTGTCCTGTTAAAAATAACAAAAATGAAGGGGGGAGGAAGTAAAGGATGTACTGGATCCATAACTTCAGCTGGATCTCATTTATTCCCCCATTTCAGGACTGCAGTTTTAATAGCCATCTCCTTATAAATAAAATAAAACTCCTTAACAGATCATCACCACTTCCCTACCAAACAATAACCACAGTTGCAATAATAATTAATAATAGTACCTGTCTAACCAGTGACCCCTTGTTACCTTTTCACTGTTTGAAAAAGAGCCTAAGATAAGCAGGAAGAACCTGTTTCCAAGGTCTCCATCCTGCCTTGAGATGGAATTAAACAATTGGTGCTTGCTTTGGAGAAAATGGGGGAAAATATTCAACCCACACTAAAGAAATGCCAGGGACAAAAGACTCTATTAGAATAGGGATTATTAACTTTATCCACCATGAGTAGAAGAATGTTTGTAAATCCCTAAATATTTGTTTATAGTGAGTCTTGCAGGGGAAAAAAGGAGAGGGTTGGCTTACATGGTTGTTGTCCTGGTTTTTAGAGTGTTGGTGTCATCTCTCGCTCTTTCTCTCAGTATTTATTGTAAAATGCTGGCTGAAACATCCAAGAATTCTCAGGATATTTAGGGGTAGTTTCTGAGGACCTTCCCTCAGTTTGGAGAGTTAGGGTTACTCTCTGGTCAAGGAGGAAAGTAGTTGTAGAAAGTACACTGGACTTGGAGTTTTATTTCCTGAGTTAAAATTCTGACTATCATTTACCAGTTGTGGGGTCTTAGGCAAGTGTTTGTCCTCAGTTTCCTTTCTGTAAACTGAGGGTGTTGGATTAGATGATCTTCAAAGGCCCTTTAAACTTAAAAGCTCTATAGTTCCTTTGAAAATGACAAGTAGGGAAAGAGAAGGCTTCAAGATCATGAAAGTAGGGAGAGTTTTACTTTGAAGTTGCAGAGGGTAACTAATTATTTAGGAACAGAAACACATACCCACATATGATTAATTCTCCAGGTCAGAGAAAATAGTTCTGCTGAAACCCATTCGAGACCCCATGAGTGGGAAACAGTTTATTTATCCTATAATGAGAGAGATAAAGAAAGATGGTGGCTTTGCATTTTTTATATAAAATAATTTATTTGTCTGTAGTTTGTGTATTTGGAATGGGGAATAAATGAACCATGATACCTCAACTAAGCATGAACTAGTGCCATAGGTCACTCTGTGGTTGCAACAGTGCCAATTGTTGAAATGTAACATAGCTCCACTCATTCCTTGGCATGGCATACTTGTTGGTCTCTGTAATAATGTTCTATATGTTGAGCTGAAAACAGTTTACTCATATTTCATGAATCTTCTCAGCTCCCTTGTGGGGAATGATTCTCTGGTTGCTCAACTACCATATTGCCTTATTATCCCTCAAAAGTAGGTGAACTAGCAAAAATGATGCAAATGCACAAATATGGTTTCCTTAGAAATCTGAGTGTCATGTCAACAAGCATTTGTTAAGTGCCTACAAAGTGCTAGTCACTGTACTAAGTGCTTGAGAAGGTAAGAGACAGCTAGATGGGGATGAGTCCCATCCTAATATATCAGAGCCTTTTTATAATGCAATCCACAATGACAGTTATGGGCTTTGCTATAACAAAATTCCCACATTTACACAGAATTCAAAATGGGCTGTCTCTTGGGCCCCCTCCACCAAAGGCTAATCCTAAGAAGTACCCAAGAGACTTTGTTATATATAGTGTAGTCTTCTGTAACACCTTGATATGTACTATTGATGGATTTTTATAAAACTACCAATTATATAAACCATTTTTGAAAACAGAACTATCAGTTTTCTTGAAGGTCAGACTTTAGAGAATATTTAAAGGCTAGGTAATAAAATGTGAACAGGTTTTTTTTTTGTAATTTTGAGAAATTAAAATTTCAGTATGTGTCAATATTTATGGACATAACTCTTAGTTATTAGTAATTTTAAAGAAGACCAATATGGAAACAACACTAAACTCAGGTTACTGCATCCGAAAATAAGCAAGCATAGAAAAGGATTGTAAAAAACAAACTCATCATCCCATTGAGGAAAGTCAGAAACTCAAAGTACTGAATTTGAATATCACAAAAATAAAGCATTACAAAATTGGAAAAAGAAAATCAATACTAAAAAACAGCTCAAACTTTCCCCTACCAAGTCATCTAAAACAGACAGCTTTTTTTGGTTTTTTATACACATTATCAGAATAGGTAAATAGAATTGCAAGACTTTGCTATTTAATGAACTAGTCGTAAATAATATATATTTTTAAACAATGTCAAACATTTACAGATTCCTGAATTTTTATCACTTGGACTTTTTTTTTTGCATTGAAAAATCATTGGTTCATTTGTCCTGTTTCTTTGTTTTTCAGAATAGGGTTAGGATTTATACAGTGCCCTTACAGAAATCTTAGAAAAATCAGTGGCACTATATGAGTGATATTTTCCTTGGAAGTATCTTCTTGTTTTTTCCCCTATAAACAGAGCTGGTTTATAGTATGTCAGAGAAGGTGTGGGGAGGGAAAGTGAGATTCCAAGAAGGTAATGCTCATTGTCCAGATAAGAGTGGAAGAAAAATACTTCTGTGTTCTAGTTTTGCTACAAGTATGTAGAAGGAAGTGTGGGATATCATAGGCAAGTCCTGTTGCAAATGATGAGTGGTAAGGAAACAGCAATGGAAGTTAGTAAATGCAAGTGAGGTCAAATATCAGGGGGAAAATTATTTTTAATGGGAAGAGCAGATTCCCCAAGGAAGAGCATGGAAACCCTACCATTACACAAGGGTAAAGAAATGTAGCTGCAAATAACCCATCTCATACCTCTTAACAAGCATGACTCAAGAGGTTGCTCATGTCTGTGTTATTATTTCCCATGTTTACAGAAAATACTTCTGATTCTTGCCACAGTTTATTTTCAAACATCCTAATAATCCTCTGGGAGATGTTTCATCTTTTTGGTGCTAATATTTCATATATGTATGCATATATTTGTGTATATATATGTATCATATATATACACACATATATACATACACACACACACACACACATACTGCCACAACTGTGATTTGGCATCTGTCCTCTCATCTGATCATTTTCATTTGACAGGCCGTGTTTATATGGGGCTCTCAGTTTAAATATGTTAACTGGATTAGCTTATATGTCATTGAAATGGTTTTCTAGCTACTTAAGACTTTGTTAGAGGCTATGGATTCATATTTTAGTCAAAGTTTCAAAGATTTATGGCTTGGAACTGTTCAAAACTTACTTTATTAGAAGACTGACCAGGACTTTCTTGAATGGGCATGAATAAAATATCCATCAAGCACTGGCAGACTTAGTTAATATCATATTAAAATAGCTCCTGACCTCACAAAAGGCAAACAGATTAGTAATGGTTATCCAGCTTTGCAGATTTGAGGTGATAGCAATTTAACTTACATGGCTATCTTTTTACCTGTTTTGAATTTCTAGTACTGTGTCTTCACATGCTCCTGATTTTGGGGCACCATTGCTCTTTAAACATTCTAATTATCTGGTAAAGCAAACTGCTACTCTACCTACTCATTCCCAGCCCTGATAATGTAGAAAAGACCTTCATTCGATCCCTTCCAGACTTCTGCTCTCTATCTGGGCTCATGGATGGAAGTGATGAAAAAGTCTTAGTGATTTTCTATAGCCTATAGGTGCCAAAGGGATGGTGTTAATATGATCTCTTTCCTCTTGGAAAAACTTCTAGAATTTGATTAGGTCCCTTCTGTACCTACCTTCTATAAACCATGGATATGGAAACCAGTCCCACTTGTGGGATGATACAAAGGATGAGGATTTTACCTCCTATGAACCTAAGGAAGACTTCCCTCCCTAGAGCTGAGACAAGCTTAATCTCTGATTTGTGAACCTGAGAATTGAGTTCATTCAGAATTTCATGTTTATTTGTGAAGTCAGAGACTAAACAGTTGGGGGAATGATGAAAAAGTCAAACATTTAGAGTCATGCCATCTTTCTCAGTAGTAGCGGTTGGCATAAATCATAAAAAATGAGACTGAAAGACCCAGCTGAAATAATTGTTTTTGGTTGTGCCTCACCTCTTGCCTTAAAACTTAAGGAAAATCGAAGCCATTTTGCTCACATTTCATAGTCCCACTATTTCCATATGTGTCTCCCACGCTGTGATGGGAGTTCCCTTAAAATTGCACAAGAGCCTTTCATGGGAATGATATTGGAGAAAGGAGCTGGGAGAGAGAAGAGTTGTATGGTAATCCTAGGATCCTAGCTCAGTTGAGATAAGGGGAGAAAAGTTCTCAAATCACTCCTCAAAATAGTACCGCCAAGCCTAAAAGGGGCAGACTGGGCTAAGAATCAGTGGTTTTTTTGACATCCTTGTTATCAGTCATTGTCAGAAGGTCTCTGAGCAGATAGATGCTGTTCTGTTCTGAAAAAAATAAGACTGAACTAATAGGAAATAATTTTTTACAGAGATTGAAATAAGTCTCTTCATGGAGTAGTGCTAACTCTGGGTAGCAATAGCAAGGGTTTTGGGGAGTTTATTATTTAATGATTAGATGTTGAAGACTGTACTCAAGTTAAATGGAGTCCCTGTTTGGTTCCACTAATCATAACAATACTTTTTAAAAATGTGAACAAATAAAACACAAGAAAATTAATGAAAGAAACCTACAGAGAGGAGTTTCGCAAGTCTTGGGCAAGCAACATCACTGGATGACATTGTTTCAATGTGATTGGGGGTTGGGAGCAGCATTGAAGACATATGCATTCAGTACTACATAACCAAAGCAATGAAAGGTATTTGGTAGGGAATATTGGCCAGTGTTGTTCACTTGTGTGTCATGGAACCACAGTTCTCATAATCACTAGCCCAAGCCTTTGGGCATCTAAAGTGGGAGACCAAGTTATGGAAGGGCTGCCAGTGTGCAAATGATGACCCCTAACGAAAGAGTCCATCACTCAGTTAGAGGTTGGATGTAGTCACAGTGGCTTGCTACTGCATGCCTTGGAGTCTTCCTAGCAAGGAGATTAATTTGGTGTGTGATATTATGAGACTTGGTAAACATGGTGAGGACACAAGTGTTTGTGTGTTCGTGCATGTTTGTGTGTGTGTGTCTCTGCTTATCCATGGTGGACACAATTGCTTTGCAGAATGTCAGCAAGAAATGTATTACATTACTGGTGCTGAGTGGAATGTGTGCTTTAAAAAAAAATTCCTTGTATTTTAATAAAACCTAAAGAAAGAAAATATGTGAATTTTTTGTGGCCTCTCTTCTTTCTGGATATTGATCACAGTTGAAAAATAATCCAGAATTTGATGATTTGTACCTTGATATTTATGGGCAAATATCTACTGCTGTCACATTAGTTTACACTTGAAAATTGTATGAGAATCTTCCAGGAAAGCAAATCAAGAAAGCTTAAAAAAACCCAAACAACAACAAGAAGAATTCTTCTCTCAGATCTAGTCTCTAAGCCAGGAGACTAGAGATATTAATTTAACCATTTAGAAACATAGTGGGTAGTGCAGGTATGAAAATCTAGCCTGGAAGCTCCCCTCTAAATCTTAGTGGATGATCCCAAATAGGTCTTTTAACTTCTCTGGGTTTTGATAATCTTGTCTGTATAATATGGGGGTTGTACTCCCATTTTGACTCTGAATTACCTTCCAATCAGCGATCCTAGGAACTTCTTTGAACCTTGGCTTCTACATCTATAAACGAAAGAAGTTAGAGTTAAGTAGCAATGCAAGATGTGGCCTATGGCAGTATATACCTGTACCTTAAAGGTATAGTCAATAAATGCTGTTAAACAAAAGTAGAGGTTACTTTGCAAAATAATGAGTTCCTCTCCCGAGTTCTTTAAGCAAAGGCTGGATGACAGGTAGAGATGTGATCTTTTTAAAGTATTGATTGAACAATATGACCTCTGAGGTTCCTTCCACTTATGAAAACTTGTAAGTTTGTGGGAGTAAAAGATTCCTGTGGCTGATGGTGTCATAGTTGGCTTCATTCAGGGACTGATACTTGAAATCAGCCTGGAAGAATAAGGTAAGGTGTGGATACATGAAGGGAGAGAACATATCATTCAGAACAATCATTTGCTGAGTAGCTATTAAGTGAAGCCACTCAGACTGGAAGCCAGTGTCTAAAGAAGTCATCTACTTAAGTAAGTTGAGCAATCAGCCAATCAGTCAACAAGTATTTACGGAATGTTTAATGCTTGCAAGACACTGGGATATAAAAAAAGTTAAGAAATGATTCTCTCTAGGAGAGAATCTCTTATAGTCTAGTTGGAGTTGTAAATTTGTATATATTATATATGTATATGTGTGTGTGTGTATATAAACATACATATTTTGATATATACAAGGGGATGTAAATAGATACTATATATAATATATAATAGCACATATACTAAAAGAATTCTCAAAATGAGACAGTATATAAGTAACATATGAATAAGCTGCATATATTTAGAGGAATCAACCAAGAAAATAATAAAAAGATTTTAGATATTAAGATAAGATATATGTGATAGAAACTGTTATATCAAAATACAAAAAACAAATGAAACAAAAATTACTAAATAATTTTTGTATTTGAGGAATGAGAATTTCATTGGAAGAGAATACATATAGGTTCTTCCCGAAGTCTTAGTGTAGTTTCAAGTTTTAATAGCGAAACATTTCACTAGAACTTGGAACGCTATATAGTGTTCCAAACTTCCATAAACTCCGGTGGGTAGAGTAGCAAATCTGGACTCCGGAAGACTCATGTTCCTGAGTCCAGATCAGCTGCAGACACTTACTAGCTGTATGACTCTCGGCAAATGACTTAACCTTGTTTGTCTCAGTTTCCTCATCTGTAAGATAGACTGGATAAGGAAATGGCTAACCACTCCAGCATCTCTGCCAAGAAAACCCCAAATGGGGTCCTAACTGAACAACAAATGTACATATATGTGCGTATATTATATCTGTATAGACGTATGCATATGTAAATACAAGTTAAAAGGAGGCACCAGCAACTGGAGAGGGGGATGCTTTATCTAGAAGGTATGACTTGACCAGAGTTTTGAAGGAAACATAGGCTTCTAAGGATTGAGTTTGAAGTATATACTAGGTGTGGAAGACAGTGCTAAGGAACAGAGGTGAGAGATGAAATGTTTGTGAGGAAAAGAACCTGGATTGTAGATTAGGGGAAGGAGAATAATGTATGATAAAGTTACAGAGAAAAGTCAAGGCCAGGCTGTGGAGGACTTTAAAAGCTCAATACTGTACTTCATATTTGATCGTAGAGGTAAGAGGGAAGCACTAGAATTTACTGAATAGCTGAGTGACAGAGGAAACTGAAGACCCAGAGAGATTAAATGTCTTGGACAAGGCCACATAGTGAATGTTCGTATCAGAGGCTCTGACTGAGCCCAGATCTCTGACTACACTATCCTGTACTTTCTCATTTCAACTGCTCTCTAGTCATACCCCCTTGCATCTTGTATTTTTGAAGTAGAGTTTTTGGGGGGATACAAGTGTGATTCTTTACATTGATCCCTATTTTATTTAATTCTCTTAGATTCAGCCCCATGTTTTAACTTGTCTGACATCCATAATGTTAGGTATTCCTCCTTGTTCCCTATTATTAGCAGATTTATGAAATGAACTGAATATGAACTGAAAATGGGAGAGTTGAAATAGATGAACTCCAGGGTCTCTTCTACCTTTAAATCTATATCACTGTTATCCTTCCAACTTTTGCACAAGAATAGCATGGCAGAATTTTTCAAAGGGTTTGTTAAAAATCTAGATGAACTTTCTACAGTATATTCCTTTGACCTATCAGTCTAGTCATCTTACTGAAAAGAGAAAGTGAAATTAGTCTGCCATGTTGCTTTTGCTCTGTCTCTTGGTATGATCTGAAAAAATTCATAAATAAGACCAATTTAGGTTAACCAATGAGCTCATTTCTAGTTGAGGTGGAGAGACATATACAGGCTCATAGGATCACAGATTTATAGCTGGGAAGGATATGAACGTCATTAAGTTCAACCTCTTCATTTTATAGAATAAAGTAGGGTCCAAGGAGGTTGTGTCTGGGCAAGGGTCACAGATAGTAAATATTATTGGCCGGATTTAAACTCAGGTCCTGATTCTCTGGGGTCAGCACCTTTCCTTTTTACTAGAGTTAAGACAGGCAGAGAAGAGCTGAGGGAGTGTCCTTGTTAGAGGAAATCATGTAAGCATATACACAGAGATGGGAGAACTACAGGTATGTTTATGGGAATAGATTAGTGGCTAGAGCAAAGGGTCTACTAAATCTCCTATGGTTCTACCTATATTTATGTAGCCCTGTGAAAAGGTACCAATTCATCTTTCTCATTGAAAATAGACAATGGGTCTCATATAAAGCTAGTGGCCGTACTATCCTTTAAATATTCAGTTTTTCACTTTCTGTCTCTGTCTCTCTGTCTGTCTCACACACTGACATGCAAATGTATAAATACTCTGTGAGAGAAATTCTAGAACAGTTTTGGCAAAAGTATGTTCCATAGGTACAGTGACAACATAAAGATATGGTAAAGAATGGTAAATGTAGGCAGTATTAAAATTTGTGAGACCCAGCATAACTGGCACCCCAGAAAGCAACATTTTTACTTGTGAAAAACCAAACCAAACTGCTTAGGTTTGACAAGATGCTCAAGAGATGGGTTTTCAGGCATTCTTGGTCTTCCCAGTAGGATTACAGATTGTTATTAAAACAAATCCTAGGGACCAATAAATCAAGACCAAATGAGGAAACTTGAGGATATCTTTGTCATTGAAATTTCCACTCTCTTCAGAAGAAGTTATGTACAGTTTAGAACTGAATTGTCTCTCTCTTTCATGTTTGTGATTTTATTTCCTACTAAATTGCAAGTTCTATGAATGTAGGTAGACTATGCCTTATGCTTCTCTAATCCCCTTCTCCCTGCCATTGGTCCAGTTCTAGGCACATAAGACATAGTGTGAGATGCAGTAAAACTTTGATTATGAATCCAGGATACTGATTAGAATCCCTGATAAGTCATAGATCTACTTTTGCAACTGAAAGCCAAAGACTGATTTTAGCCCCTACTATGACTGTCAGGACCTCAGAAGCTCTAGAAAACTCAACTAAAACACAAGTGCCTACTGTGTGCAGAGCACCATTCCAGTTGTTGAGGGGGAAGAAAATGTAAAAAGACATGGTCACTGCCCTCATGGGGCTTAAATTGAGTAATACGAGTTATAAAATAACGTATGGCAAGTGAACCAGAGCATTATTCAGTTGGATTGAATTTGGGAAATTGCGCAGAGTTAAGTGAATGGAATCAGAACAATTTATACTAAAATATAAACATTGTCAAAACAAAAAAGAAAAATCCAAACAATTCTGCAAGACTTAACAACTCTATCAACTAAATAATCAACCATAACTCCAGAATGCCTCATGACTGAGAGATAATAGACTAATATACAGAATAAGAAACACATTTTTGAAAATGACCAACATGGGAATTCATTTTGCCTGACTCTACTTATATGAGGCAAGGAAACTATTTTTGTGTTTTTCCTTTTTCTTCCCCTCCCTCCCTCCCTTCCTTCTTTCTTTTTTTTCCTTCCTTCCAGATGGAGGAAGATGGGAAAGAAAAAATATTTGATAATTTAAAAATAAATAAGTGTGATCCTGATTAAGATGGGTATTGGAAAGATTATATAAGACCCCATTATCTCCTATACAGAATACGGTAATAATTTACAAAGGTCATCGAATTGAAAAATGTTTAAGGAATTCAATAAAAACATTTGTATACTCCTTTATGCAGCACAAAAAGACAGCTAGAAATTGCAAATACTGGAAGAATAGTCTTGTCTGCAAAGTCAGCCTGAAGTCATATAAAAGGAGGGATGTAAACCACAACAGCCTCCAGGACAACTCTAGGGTGTCTAGAAGTCTACAGTAGTTGCCCTAACTAGGGAAGCTCCTGACTAGGGAATCCTCAGGAGGGAGAGAAGATTGTAGCAGTGCCCTGACCAGGGACAGATGAGAGCAGAACTCTGGTCAGTAAGAGGTTGAACCTTTCCAGCTCTGTAAGTGCTCTGGAAAAAGTGAAGGCTAAATCCAATTGCAAGAGCCCAGGAAGTCAAGGTGTTTCCCAAATAGGTATTGACTGTGTGGGAGTAGCCACAGTATAACCCTGGCAAAAGTCTCAAATCAGAAACTGAGTCTGGAGATATAAGTAAACAGAAGAAAAAGATAAATTATGAAGAAATCTTACAGGTCAAGAGAAACCACAAAAGAAAACTCAGAACAAGAAATATTCCACATTTAGAACAGAACCTTAGGGGGAAAAAATCATCATGGCTATATCAGCACATGTTGAAGAAATGAATATTAGATTAAAAACAGTAATAAGAGTTTTGAAGGGAAAAAAAGAGAACAAGAGAGTAACAGGCAAAGATGGCAAATCTTGCTAAGGTAATGAATACTCTGAAAATTAGAATATAGTACACAATGACTCTATGAGGCAACAAGAAATAGTAGAACCAAATAAAAAGATTGCATAAATGGAAGAAAATGTAAAGAAGTTCTTATAAAAAGCAAATGTCCTGGAAAACAGCTCAAGGAAAGATAATTTAAGAATCATAAATTCCTTTAAAAATATGGGAGGAAAAGTGTCTGGATACCATATTTTAAGAAGTCATAGATGAAAACTGCCTAGATTTAGAATAACAAATCTCAAGGTCCCTTCCAATCCTCAACTGATCTAGTCCCACCTCCTCATTTTATAGATCAGTAACTGAGTACCAAGGGCAGGGGACAGGTAGGTGGTGCAGTGTGCTTGGAATCAGGAAGACTCATCTTGTTGAGTTCAAATCTTAGATGATTACTAGCTGTATGACCCTGGGCAAGTCAATTATGCCTGCCTGCCTCATCTGTAAAATGACCTGGAGGAGAAAAATGACAAAACATTCCAGTGTCTTTGCTAAAAAAACCCTGAATGGAGTCACAGAATTGGACATGACAGAAAGGACTGAACAGCAGCTGAGTACAAGGGAAGTTACACAGGTCACAGAGGTAGAAAGCATCAGATGTAGAATTTGAACTCAGGTCATCTTATTCCAGAGCTGGGGCTCCTTCTATTTCTGGAGGGCAAAGTGAAAACACAAAAGAATTCACCAGTTTGAAAGAAATCTCAACATAAAAACTTCCAGGCATATGATAGTCAAAATCCAGTGCTTCCAAGAAAAAAAGAAAAGAAAAGTCAGTACAACATTCAAAAAGGAAAAAAAACTAAAATATCAGATAAAAATTAAAATATCAGATTAAACATAAGTCAGAATTTTATGACTTGTCTTCTATATTAGTAGTAGTTGTCCAAACTTAAGCTAGCAAGATGGTATTAAACAGTGGTGTGAAACTCAAATAGACATGGGGGCCACTAAACCATATGTAAGATCCATGAAGGCTGCATATTGACTTTGTTTTAAAATGTTATATTGTTTTCATTGTATTTTTATTTATTTTGTTAAATATTTCCCAATTAAATTTTAAAATGGGATGAGCTGCATGTGGAGGTATTGTGGGAGATGTGTGTGTTTGCTACCTATGGATACTGTAAGTAAGAGGGTTATAAAGCAATAATTTTACTTGATTTATAAGAATACCGTGGTTAGACACAGGGAAAGCATACACATTGGCAGTTCTGGTTTGACTGAGTTGCGTATCAATAATTTCCCTTGTCTTGCAGATTCAACAAACACAGAATGGAGAATTTATCTGGTCTCAGAAATTAGAAATCTACCTCACTGTTTTGTTTTTTTTTTTATAGAGTCAGTGGGATACTGGGGATCATTTCAACAATTAAAAGACTACATATGAAACAATAGTAACAACCAACTTAGCTATCTACATAATGGGGTACTATTTGTCAGCATGCCACAACTTCTAGTTTCTTGTAATCCTGTTGGCTCTATAGACTATGGACTTCCTCTTTGAAATTCATTCCACACTACAGTCTAGGTTAAGAACTCTCCCCTCAAAATCCTCACTGCTCCTCTGGACCCTTTTCTTTCTTTATAAGAGGTCTGGTTATAGCCTATCAAAAATCGACACTGTAAAAACTATAAAATCTCAGAATACAATATTCCATAAGGAAGACCATAAAGTCTTACAACCAAGAATAACTTACTCTGCAAGACTGATTATAATCCTACAGGGGAAATAATAAACTTTTAAGGGAATGGAGAACTTTGCAATATTCCTAATAAGACCAGGAGAGAGAAGATATTTTAAATTGCAAATATAGTAGTCAAGAGAAACCTCAACAAGTAAAAACATTTTAACAAGTGGAAGGGGATAAAATACAGTGATTATATATAATCTCAAATATAAAAAAGAGACAACTTTTTAGTTTTCTAATGTTTTTAAGGCTAATGGGGAACAAAATAAGACAGAGATACTACAAAAGCCTTTAGTAGGTATTGATGGACTTGAAGTGAAAGAAAATGGAAGAAAAAAGGTATATAAGATGAAAGAAATTAAGGAATAGGTTGAACTTATATTTCAATAATTGGGGTAAATGAGAATATGCAAACATGGGGGGAAGTAGTGGCCATCATGTCGACCTTACCCTCTCCAGGACTATACAAAGGAGGGTTGAACAAATATATAAATGCACAGAGAGTAGTGATACATTAAAATAAACATAAACGTGGAAATTGGTAGGTATAAGGAAAGTGGTGAGTTCTCTGAAGAGGAATAGAAGTTATCTGAAAGACTAAAAGCAAAGAAAAGAAATATACATATCAGTGACAGGAATCTGGGCAAATGAGAGGTAGGAATGTTGAATGGAAGCATATAGCTTCCATTTGAGAACACTAGTGTTGATCATAGTTCTCTTTCACCACTTTCTATATAAAGATGAGGCAGAGCACAAAGAAAAAAAGAGAAGCGTGCAAAGATATGACAGAGAAAAATACAAAATTAGCAATCACAACAATGCATATTAACAAAGAATGAGTTCATCCATAAAAGAGGATAGCAAAATCCAAGAGTATTTTGTTTATAAGAAGACACTTGAAATATAAAGATTTATACAGAGTTAAAATAATGGTCTTGATTGAAAAACAACAAATTCAAAAAAAGTAAGGGTAGCAATCATGAATATAAATAAGGCAAAAATAATAAAAAAAGATTAAGAGGGATAAGGAAGGACATTGCATTATACATAAATATATCATTGACAATGCAATATGTATGCACCAAAAAGCACAGCATCTAAATTCTTAAAGAAAAAAGTTAATGGAATTAGAAGAAATAAAACTATAATAGTTGGGGACCCAGTATGCTCCTTTCACACCTTAAATCTAATAAAATTATAAAAAAGATATGTTAAGGATGTGAATGGAATTTTAGACAGTTTAGATATGGTAGATTTCTCCCGCATACTGAGTGGTAAAATAAAAGAATATACATGATTTTCAATTGTGCATAGGATGTTATAGCAAATACACAATGCAATAAAATTATAATCAACAAAGTTTCTTCAAATAAAATATTCAAACAGACAAAAAATTAAATATTAAAGAATTGGTGGGTAAAAAAAGTAATAGATACAATTGATGATTCTATCTTTTTAAAAATTAATTGATTTGTTTTCAGTTTTCAACAATCACCTCTATAAGTTTTAAATTTTTTCCCCCTCCTTCATATTTCCCTCCCTGAGACAGCATACAATCTTATATGGGCCCTACACATACATTCCTATTACATACATTTTCGCATTAGTCATGTTGCATAGAAGAATTACAAATAATGGGAGAAACCATGAGAAAGAAAATAAAACAAAAAAAGAAAATAGTTTGATTCATTCTGTGTTCTGACTCCATAGTTCTTTCTCTGGATGTGGATGGCATTTTCTATTGTGAGTCCTTTGGAATTGTTTTAAGTCCTTGCATTGCTGAAAAGGGGTGAGTCTATAAAAACCAGTCCTCACACACTATGGCTGTTACTGTGTACAATGTTCTCCAGGTTCTGCTCACTTCACTCAGCATCAGTTCATCTAAGTCTTTCCAAGTTTTTCTTTTCTTTTCTTTTTAAAAATTATTTATTTATTTTTGTTTTTCATCAGACACTTCCACAAGATTTTGAGTTCCAAATTTTCTCCCCATCTCTCCCTTCCACACATTCCAAGATAGTGTACATTCTGATTACCACTTCCCCCAATCTGCACTCCCTTCTATCATACCCCTCCCTTCTCTTATCCTTATCCCCTCTATTTTCTTGTAGGGCAAGATAGATTTCTATACTCCATTGCCTTGCATGTAAAAACAAATTTTAGCCTTTGTTTTTAACACTTTGAGTTCCAACTTCTCTCCTTTCTTCCTTCCCTACCCATTCCCACTGAGAAAGCAAGCAATTCAATATAGGCTACACATGTGTAGTTATGCAAAACACTTCCATAGCTAACATTCATATTATGAAAGACTAACTATATTTCCCTTCATCCTATCCTGCCCCTCATTCATTTGATTCTCTCTTTTGACACTGTCCCTCCTCAAAAGTGTTTACTTCTTATTCCCTCCTCCCATTTGCCCTCTCTTCTATCACTGCCTCCCCCACTTATTTCCTTCCTTCCTATTTCCTATGGTATAAGATAGATTTTCCCACCAAATTGAGGGTGCATGTTTATTCTCACCTTAAGCCAAATGTGATGAGAGTAAGGTTCACTCTTTCCCTCCTCCCTCTTCTCCTCCATTGAAAAAGCTTTTTCTTGTCTCTTTTGTGTGAGATAATTTGCCCAATTCTATTTCCTCCTTTCTCCTCCCAATATGTTCCTCTCTCATCTCTTAGCTTTATGTTTTTAGATATCATCCCTACCTATTCAACTCACCCTGTGCCCTCTGTCTCTATGTATATAATCTCTCCAATTACCCAAATACTGAGAAAAGTCTCAAGAGTTACAAACATGATCTTTCCATGTAGGAATGTAAACAATTTAGCTTTAGTAAGTCCCTTATGATTTCTCTTTCCTGTTTACCTTTTCCTGCTTCTCTTGATTTTGTGTTTGAAAGTCAAATTTTCTATTCAGCTCTGGTCTTTTCAACAAGAATGCTTGAAAGTCCTCCATTTCACTGAATAAAATTTTTTTCTCTGAGGTGTTATACTCAAATTTTGCTGGGTAGGTGATTCTTGGTTTTAATCCTAGCTCCTTTGAGCTCTGGAATATCATTTTAAGTTCTCTGATCCCTTAATGTAGAAGCTGCCAGATCTTGCATTTTGATAATACTCAAATTGTTTCTTTCTGGCTACTTGCAATATTTTCTCCTTGACCTGGGAGTTCTAGAATTTGGCTACAATATTTCTAGGAATTTTCCTTTTGGGATTTCTTTTAGAAGGCAATTGGTGGATTCTTTCAATATCAGGGCAGTTTTACTTGATAATTTCTTGAAAGATGATGTCTAGGCTCTTGTTTTGATCATGGGCTTTCAGATAGTCCAATAATTTTTAAATTGTCTCTCCTGGATCTGTTTTCCAGATCAGTAGTTTTTCCAGTGTGATATTTCACATTATCTGCTATTTTTTCATTCCTTTGGTTTTGTTTTATGATTTCTTGATTTTTCATAAAGTCATTAGCTTTGATCTGCTCCATTTTAATCTTTAAAGAATTATTTTCTTCAGTGAGCTTTTGGACCTCCTTTTCCATACCAGTTCTGTTTTTAAATGC
Source organism: Potorous gilbertii (assembly GCA_028658325.1). Classification (NCBI taxonomy): domain Eukaryota; kingdom Metazoa; phylum Chordata; class Mammalia; order Diprotodontia; family Potoroidae; genus Potorous; species Potorous gilbertii. The sequence goes on along the minus strand of CM053774.1, from coordinate 48,722,620 downwards.
AGAACTCATGCAGAACTTTTCCATATGGCCAGTTCTCCTCATCGGCTTTTTGAATCTCTTTTGCCATTTGGATTAGTCTGTTTTTTAAAGTGTTATTTTCTTCAGCAATTTGGGTCTCCTTTAGCAAGCAGTTGATTCACTTTTCATTTTTTTTTTTTTGTGTCACTGTCATTTCCTATTCTAAGATTTGTTCTACTTCTCTTACTTGATTTTCAAAATTCTTTTTGAGCTCTTCCATGGCCTGAGACTAATTAATATTTTTCTTGGAGTTTTTTGGAGGTAGAAGCTTTGACTTTGTTGTCTTTTTTTTTTTTTAGTATAGTTTGGTACTTTTGGCTGCTTGATACCCTCACAGTTTGTGGGCCTAGAGCTCCAGGAACAGTCGCTGCTGTTGCTTCTGCCTATGCAGCTGCTGCCATGGTCTCCTCTTTCTCACCCTCCTCCACCACCCTTGGACTGGGGCCTGACCACTCTACTTTCTCTCGCAGGTCCCACAGGTTTCTTCCACTGACCTTCCAATTTGTTCTTGGCATTTTGGGGTCATAAAGTCTGGAAATTGTCACAGGTGCCTGAGATTCATTCCTGCCCCCCCTCCCCCAGGTCCTCTCTATGCCAGTGTGGTCCACACTGACCTGTGCTCTGCTCACAGCATGGTGCAATAAACACTTCTCGGTCACCTTCCAAGCTGTCTTGGGCTGGATCTTTGCTTCAGTTCATCATTCTGTGAGTTCTGCAGCTCCAGAATCTGTTTAGAGTAATTTTCTATAGGTATTTGTCTGGGTTTGGGGGGAGAGCACTAGCAAATCCAGGCTGTTACTCTACCATCTTGGCTCCCAGTAGATAATTCTATCAAAGAAGTATTAACTGTGAGGAAACATACCAAAATTTTGGGGATTTAGTCAAAGAAGTTCTGGAAAATATATGGAAGGAAAATATATAAGGAAGGGTATCTATTATTACATCATTTAATATAGTTCCAAAAATAACCAGCTACAGCAAAAGGCAAAAATTTGTAGTGACAAGCACATGTGAAGAGAAAACCTAAGTATAGCTTTTTGCAGACAATATGATGGTATATTTAGAGAACCTTAGAGATTCAACTAATATTAGTTTAAACAAAAATTTCAGCAAAGCAGCATGGCATAAAATAAAAATTACACAAATCACTAGCTTTTCTATATATTACCAACAAATAAAAGAAGGAAGAAATAAAAGAGAAATTCCATTTAATATTACTACAGATATATGATACAACAAGAGATAGGCCTAAGAAATGGCAGAGATATTTTTGCTCATAGTTGGGCCCTGACAATATTTTTTTAGAAAGATACTGTAAAGCCAATCACAGACAGCACACCTCAGGATTGCTGCTGCGAATGATTTCAAGGGTCTAATCTCATACTGTAATGAACTCTCTCTTCAGCAACAAACTAAGCATTGTTTAAAGTACAGCATTCATGGCAACAGCCTTAAGTAAAACACATCATTCAATTAATATATGTCTCATCATTCAATCAATATCAAGTATCCATGTCAAAATAGGAATGTCCCTTAGTAAAATATATACAATCAATATCAAGTATCCAGGTAAAGTCCTTTTTCAAAGTACTCCACCATCCACCCCTAGGTCCCTGTTACTACACTCTTCTTATATCAATATCAAGTGCCCAAATAAAGTCCCATTTCAAAGTACCACACCATTCACCCTTAGGTCACTGTAAGAACATTCTTAATATCAAATGTCCAAGTAAAGTCCTCTTTCATTTTAACCTTAGGTTGGCCTGTAAGTCCTAGGGCTCTTCCTCTGTGGGCTGACCACTCCTTATTCTCGCCTGGATTCACATGTATACAGTTCTCTTTTCCTACCCCATGTCTCAGCTCATGGGGACTGCTCCACTCCATAGCTTCTGTCTCTGAGAAAACATCACAACAACACCAACACAGCACCTGCATCATTATCTCAATTCACTCATAAAGAACAACAGACAGTACTTTGGTCATCAAAGGCAAGACTCAGTCAGAGGCACTTGATTATCTAAAACAAAAGCAGCAAAGGATCCTACTATGCTTGTCATTACAGATATCACCTAAATAAATTTACTTATTCATTGTTGAAACAATTAAAATCCCAAATGGTTACTTAACTGAGCTAGAAAATAAATAAATCTGAAGGAACAAAAAAGCAAGGAATCTCAAGGGAAATATTGGAAAATAATTGGAAGAAAAGGAGCCTAGCAGTACTAGATCTCAAATCATGCAATAAAGCAGTAAAACTATTTGGTGCTAATTAAAAAGTAGAAAAGTTAATCAGTGAAAAAGAATAAAAATGCAATATCCAAAGGTAAATGAACATAGTACTATAGTGTTTAATGAACCCAAAGATTCAAGTTACTCACTATTCAACAGAAAATCCTGGGAAATCTAGAATACAGTCTGATGAAATTTAAGGTCAGACAAAAATTTCACACTATATGTGTCAATAAGTTCTAAATCAACATATTATTTAGGTTAGGGATTACTTATGTGTGGATAGATATGTGTGTGTGTGTGTGTGTATGTTGAAATGTACATCCATGCATCCATATCTGTCATGGACTCTTTTGGTCTAGACACTTCATAATGTTTTTAAATGCATGAAATAAAATACTTTGGGTTACAAATTAAATCAGTTATATGTGCAAATAGGCTTGCCTGTGCATGCCCAGATCACCAAACATGGGAGTACTTTGCTTCCAGAATTTCCATACAATGTAAGTATAAGTAGTTTTCGATTCTCTATATGGTCGGGTTGTGTCTTTAAAATTGGTTTAGACTGAGGCCATCATAATCTTTCAAATGCTCTCTTTCTTGCTATGACCATAATGTAAAGATCACAGCACATGCTCCATGAACCTGGAAGGACAATATCCTGCCCCTTCTCTCACTCCCATATCCCAGCTCTGAGAAATGGGCCAAGGATTCTGTTTCTTTTATAATTGTCATTTTCAATTTTAGGTATGAGAGGTGGGACATTGTAGTCAGTCAGTTTGGCATGGAAGTTTGAAGAAGTCAGGGTGTCTGAGACTTGAGTTCAAGGTGAGATTTGGACTTGAAACTTAGGACTGTGCTCTACAAAACTGAACTAAGCTATGGAACTGTTCCTCTTCCCCTCTCCAGAGATGGAGGTGGTTCGGGGTGATGAATTAAGCTCTGCATGTTATGGGAGTAAATTTGTATAATTGTGATCATATCTTTGAAATAAATATTTCTTGGCAGATGCCCAGCTCAGTGTGCAGCACGCAGACACCCAGCATGGCAATGGAACAGACTTCAGGATGGCACTGGCAGCAGTTCCCAGATTGCTCAACCCACAAATGTCACAAACAGCTTCAAAGGTCAGTGGGAGGGCCCCTTCACCCAGGAGAGGGGAGTCCGGGCTGGACTTCTGTCAGCAGGTTCTTCAGCAGCAGCTGCCATTTTTGGAGGTCTCTGCCTAGAGCCTCTGGGCAAATTGAACTCTCCATCTGAATCTCAGCCCTGAGTGGCAGCCCTGGGAGACCTTCCCCTAAAACCCCTGGGAGAATTGAGCTACTGATCTGATTCTCAGCCCTGAGCTCCACCCAGGGTGAGGAGGAGCACTGACAGTAGAGCTGGAGGCAGTTGTGGTGAGAGAATTCCAATTGCATATTCTGGGCAGAAAAGTTTTTGGTTGCTCCTAGATCAGTGCGCAGGCCAGGAGGAGAATAAATTCCTCTCCATTGATTGTACCACCTTGTAGGAATGTCCCCAGGGTATACCCTCCTCTTAACAAAGGACTCAAAAGTCAAATAACTGGCTAGGAAAATGCCCCAAAAAGGGAGAAAAATAAGATAATAGAAGGTTACTTTCTTGGTGAACAGGTTACTTTCTCCCATCCTTTCAGATGAAGAAGAACAAAGCTTAACATCAGAGGAAGTCAAGGCTTCCATGTCTAAAACCTCCAAAACAAATATGTGATCGTCTCAGGCCATGGAAGAGCTCAAAAAGGATTTTGAAAATCAAGTAAGAGAGGTGGAGGAAAAATTGGGAAGAGAAATGAGAGCAATGCAAGAAAATCATGAAAAGCGAGTCAACAGTTTGCTAAAGGAGACCCAAAAAATGCTGAAGAAAATAATACCTTTAAAAATAGACTAATTCAATTGGCAAAAGAGGTCCAAAAAGCCAATGGGGAAAAAGATGCTTTAAAAAGAAGAATTAGCCAAATGGTAAAGGAGGGTCAAAAGCTCACTGAAGAAAATAATTCTTTAAAAATAAGAATGGAGCAGATGGAAGCTAATGACTTTATGAGAAACTGAGAAATTACAAAAAAAAAAAAACAACCAAAAGGAATGAAAAAATAGAAGACCATGTGAAATATCTTATTGGAAAAACAACTGACCTGGAAACTGTATCTGGAAGAGACAATTTAAAAATTATGGGACTACCTGAAAGCCATGATAAAAAAAAGACCCTAGACATCATCTTTCATGAAATTATCAAAGAAAATTACCCTGATATTTTAGAATCAGAGGGCAAAATAAATGTTGAAAAAATCCACAAAAATAAATATTGAAAGAATAAATATTGAAGGAGACCCCAAAAGAGAAACTCCTAGGAGTATTGTAGCCAAATTCCAGAGTTCCCAGGTCAAGGAGAAAATATTGCAAGCAGCTAGAAATTCCACAATTCGAGTATTGTGGAAATACAGTCAGGATAACACAGTATCTGGCAGCTTCTACACTAAAGGATTGAAAGGCTTGGAATATGATATTCCAGAAGTCCAAAAAACTGGGATTAAAACCAAGAATAATTTACCCAGCAAAGCTGAGTATAATAGTTCAGGGGGAAAAATGGTCATTCAATTAAATAGAGGACTTTCAACATTCTTGATGAAATGACCAGAAATGAATAGAAAATTTGACTTTCAATTACAAGAATCAAAAGAAGCATGAAAAGGTAAATAGAAAAGAGAAATCATAAAGGAATTTCTAAAGTTGAAATGCTTACATTCCTACATGGAAAGATAATATTTGTAACTCGAGACTTTTCTCACTATTTAAGTATTTGAAGGGATTATACACACACACACACACACACACACACTCACTCACACACACACACACACACAGAGCACAGGGTGAATTGAATAAGAAGGAATGATACTGAAAGAAAAATAAAATGGAGGGTGAGAGGAATGTATTGGGAGGAGAAAGGAAGAAATGGAATGGGGCAATTATCAGTCATAAAGAAGGCAAGAAAAAGCTTTTTCTGTGGAGAAGAAAAGGGAGGAGGTGAGAGGGAAAAAGGGAAGCTCACTCTCTTCACATATGGCTTGAGGGAATGACTTGCTCACTCAGTGTGGTATGAAAGTGTATCTTGCACTACAGAAGGGTGTGGGAGAAGGGGATAGGTAGGGTGAGAGGGATGATAGAAGGGAGGGTGAATGGGAGGAGGAAGTAATCAGAAGTAAACACTTTTGGGGAGGAACAAGGTCAGAAGAGAGAATAGAATAAATGAGGGGCAGGATAGGATGGAGGGAAATATAGTTAGTCTTACACAACATGACTATTATAGAAGTCTTTTGCAAGACTACATATGTAGAGCCTATATTGAATTGCTTGCCTTCTCAGTGGGGGTGGGTGGGGAGGGAGCAAGGGATAGAAGTGGGAATTCATAGTATTAGGAATGAATGTTGAGAATTGTTTTTGCATACAATTGGGAAATAAGAAATATGGGTAATGGGGTATAGAAATCTATCTTGCCCTACAAGAAAAGGGAAAAGAAGGGAATAAGGGAAGGGAGGGATGTGATAGAAGGGAGGGCATATTGAGGTGTGGGGTAATCAGAATACAAGGTATTATGGGGTGGGGAGGAGGGGAGAGATGGGGAGAAAATTTGGAAATCAAAATTTTGTGGAAATAGATGTTGAAAACTAAAAATAAAATTTTTAAAAAAGAAACATTTCTTGAAAATTACAACAAGTCTTAGGTACCACATCACACTTATCAGATTGGTTAACATAACAAAACAGGAAAATGAGAAATGTTGGAGAAGATGTGGAAAAAATGGGACATTAATGCATTGTTGTTACAGTTGTGAACTGATCCAACCATTCTGGAGAGCAAAGGGATTACAAAGCAAAGGTCAAGGATTACATATGTGTGTATACTTATTCTGTGTATATATGTGTCTATATTTATGTGTGTGTGTATATATATATATATGTGTGTGTGTGTGTGTGTGTGTGTGTGTGTATGTAGTGTGTATGTGTACATGTGAGTGTATGTATACCTCTGCATACCCTTCCAGCAATACTACTTTTAGGCCTAAATCCCAAAAATATTATAAAAATGAGGAATAGCCCCACATTACAAAATATTTATAATAGCTCTCTTTGTGGTGGCCAAGAATTGGAAATTGAAGGGATGTTCATCAATTGGGGAATGGCTGGACATGTTGTGGAATATTTATTGTAATGGAATAATACTATTGTGGTATAAGAAATGATGAGCAGGTGGACTTCAGAAAAAACTGGAAAGACTTACATGAACTGTTGTTGAATAAACAGGGGAATACTATCCACAGTACCAGCATGCAATGACCAACTTTGATAGACTTAACTTAGCAATACAATGATCTAAGATAATTCCAAAACACTCATGACGGGAAAATGCTATCCACACCCAGAGAAAGAACTATGGAGTCTGAATGCAGATCACTCAAAGCATACTATTTTCTCTTTCTTTCTTTTTTGTTTTTTCTTTCTCATGGTTTTCCCCTTTAGTTCTAATTCTTCTTTAAAACATGACCAATGTGGAAATATGTTTAAAATCATTGTACATGTATACCTATATCAGATTGCATGCTGTCTTGGGGAGGGGAAAGTGGAGAGAGGAGGAGAAAATTTGAAAGTCAAAAATCTTGTAGAATTGAATGTTAAAAACTAAAAACAAGTGAATAAAAAAATTTTAAAAGAAGAAAAAGAAAAAAAAGAGATCAACAGTCTAAGTACTGTCCTGGTACCCAGAAAATGCAAAAAGACCTAGAGAAAGACTCTAGCTGAGTGGAATAGCTGCTTTTTGGAAGATTATGGAAAAGTATGAACAAAGGTCACAAAGAATGTGAAAGAATGAATGGGTTTGGATCAGAAATAGTGGAACATCTTAAGTATAAAAAATTGTATAAAAATTATATTATCATAAAAAGAAATGAATATTTCTTTGCAAAATGTAATCTGTTACTAGCCAAATGGAACTAGCTTGCAGAGGAATTTGACCTACACTTGGAAGAATACTATTGGTGGGGGATAAAGCCATTTGCAGAGAAAATAAATAGTCCAAATCCTCTTATTGGTACTAGACAATTCAGGGAATAGGGGAAGAAGGAGGAGTAAAATGTAATATACCTGGCATTCAGGCAGTTGTAGGGCAGAGTAATAAGTAATATTAAATATTAGTATTAAAATACAGTTTTCAAAATATTATTTACAAACAGTTCACAGACACGAGGACAAGAACCCCTGTCCTAGTTATAAAGGGTCAAATAATAAACAGATTGACAATGACACAAAGAGATAGCTTTCATAACAATGTATAAGGGAAGATTTGACCAAGCAAAAAATGGACAAAAAATCCTTTTTTTCCCCAATCATAATCAATGCAGCCAAAATGAGAATGAAAAGTTATCTGGGAAAAATATTTGGAGCAGGTATCTTGGCTAAAAGTGTGATATTTATGTTATATAAGAAATTTATTCAAGTATTTTAGAACAAGAGCCATCTCTCAATACATTGATAAATCGTTAAGGGAACAAACATTCCTCAAGAGAAAAGTATTCTATCATAATCATATAAAAATTCTCTAATCGCTCATAAGAAGAGAAATTCAAATTAAAACAATTCCAAGGTTAAATCTTTTATCCATTAGATTGGCAAATATGACAAAAGAAGAAAATGACATTTTTTTTTGGAGGGGATGTTAGGAGATACTTTGGTGGAGTCAAGAATCAGTCTAGCTATTCTGGAACCTAGTTTTGCACTATATCCGAGAAGTCATCAAACTGTGCCTAATCTTCAGCCCTAGTGGTAACAAGATGAAGTATGTACCCTGGAGAGATAAAGAGGGAAACAACACATGTTCAAAATATTGATAGCAGAACTTTTTGTTTTATCAAGGAACTAGAAAATAAGGAAGTATCCACATGGCTAATCAAATTGCGGTCTGTAAAGGTCATGCAATATAATTGCGTCATAAAAAAATGAAGAGGACAGATTTAGAGAAGCTTTGTAAGATCTGCCTGAATGAATGCAAATGAAGTGCACAGGACCTAGAGAATGGGGGAGAGGGAAGGAAGGGAAAAAGGGGTGAAGAAGTAAGGAAGGGAAGATAGAGGGAAGGACGAAGGGAAGGAAAGGAGGAGGGAAAGAAGTGCCGGTAACATTTATGTGGCATTTTACATTTTGCAAATATGTCCTTGAAATTATCTTTGTAATTAACCTCACAGTCACCCAGGGAAGAAGGTAATATCATGATCCCCATTTTTTCAGATAAGGAAAACTGAGACTGTGGGAGGTTGAGTGGCTTACTTAAGGTCACATTGTAAATATCTGAGGTGACTTCAGACTCCCCTTCAGTCATTTTTATCCACTATACCTGTCTGTGTTTGTCTATTGTTTTGGAATCTCTCTGTCTCTGTCTCTCTGTCTCTCTCCGTGTCTCTCTGTGTCTCTCTTCTGTCTCTCTCTCTGTCTCTCTCCCTTTCCCTGCGTCTTTCCCAAAATCTTAAACCCCAGTACACGCTGAACTCTACAGATTGCATACCAACAGGTCTCTGACCAAACACCACTTAATGACTGTTTTCTGGACCCTTCTGGCTTCAGAGTGATTATCAATAGTAACTATTGCTCCTTCCCTCCCAGCGTGATTTGCTTATTTTTTAGTTTGCTTATCAAACGGGTCATTCCCTACTTATTTCTTAGAGAGACTTATTCACTGAATGGTGTTACCTCACTCTAAGGCCAAGGTCTCCCATTGCATCCTAGGTCTTCTCTAGTCATCATGATAAATATTTGGTCACTGGATCCAGGCAGCTCAGGATTAAACTGGGAGGGGAAGACCCTCCGGGTTAAATTCTCGAAGACCATGACATCAGGAAGATGATGACATGACTTGCAGATGAATTGGATTTGAGTGAAGGAGGGCTGTGTAGTCACCAGTCTTACTTTTTCCTCCAGAGCCATCTGGGTCTAGTGGCCAGATATAGATCAAGAAGACTGGAGATGGCCCAGGATGCAGTGGGGAGACCTTGACCAGTTTAAGCTAAAGTCTTTCTGAGGTCACACTTACCAGGTTGTGTAATATGAATCACAATTTATGGTAGGTAATATAAGGGTTTAGAGGAGTGAGAGAAAGAAATCCTGACTGTGAGTAACAAGGGAAGGTTTATAGTTGCATTGGGGTGGTTGTTGAAGGATTGTCAGTCCTGAGTTCAAGTCCCACTTCTGACACATACTGACTGTATGACCCTGAAAAAGTCCCTCAACTTGTTAGTGCTTTAGGCACCTGAGACCCTAACTTGCAGGGAAGGTGCCTTTCTATGCTGGTAGAGGACATCTCCAATACTATTCAGACATAGACCTTAGCCCCTAGCCTGTCAGAGTTCACATAAAATGATGATACCCGCACAAGTGAGTAATCCCTTCCCTCGGTATGGTTTGCTTGGACATATTGATTTATTTGTTGTTTCCCCTATTAGCTTGTAAGCTCCTTGAGGGCAGGGGCTGTCTTTTTGCCTCTTCCTCTCTCTTCAGCTCTTCAAACAGTACCTGGTACATAGTAGACACTTAAATGTTTACTGATTGAAAGGAGGTCTGTGCAGTCCTTGTCACTGGACAGGACTTTGGTAAAGACATGGAATTCCTTCTTCATATTGGGAGTATCTTCCATAACCCCTTTGGCTGTCTCTGTTGAGTCATTTTTGTTGCAGCTCTTACCTCCGTTTGCCTTCAGCAGACACTGTCCGTCACCTTTTGCTCATTCCCTTCTATAATACGTGTTCATTGCAAGAACTCCATGCAACTCCATGCAGTTCTCCTCAATCTTTAGGACAGGGTGGTTATAGACCAAAACGTTTCGCAGGCTCCTTTTGCCATGCTTTTCTGTGCTCTACACAGTTCTCTTTGGTCTCCAGTAGATGGCATTAGATATACCTTTCTTGCTGGAGTGCATTAAACCTCAAAAATATACCTCTATATTTCTCCAGGGGTGGAGAACCCACCTCTCCAGGCCCCTCAGACTACAGGTTCCCCACCCTTATATCCGATCCCTCTGCTTGTGAAGCACTGTTTTACACTGTGGTTCTAGACCCAGTTGTAATGGGGACAATGACAGCATCTACCTGGCAGAGTTGATGCATTCAAAGAACTTTACAAATTTAAAGCACTGTATAAATGTGAGTGGTTATTGTTATTATAGAACAAGTTCTTAGACAGACCCTTGTGGCATACCATGGCAGGCTTTCCTCCCAAGTAACATTAAACCATTTTTCAAAACCCTATAAGCATGATCTTCCAACCAATTACGAATCTAACTTTACTCTTATTTTAATTAACATCTATCTATTCATCAAGGATATTATATAAGGATCATATGCTTTGTTGAAATTCAAATGTACTATAATAAGAACATAGAAATGTATGAGTATAGTAATATATATCATATACATATCTAATAAAAACAATGTACATATATCAGTTTAATATTTGCAAAGTATTTTTCTTAGGGACACACAGCTAGAAAGTATTAAGACTCAGGTCTTTTGACACCAAGACCATCACACTTTACATTACATTATACTGCCAGTCTAATAATCCTATGAAAATGAATATGAAGTCAATTGGGCACCTCTTTTATGGCCCAGTTCTTTTATGAAGATTTTATTTCTCCAATCCATCCTCCACTTAACTGTTAAATTGATCTTCCTAAACATAGATTTCCCCCCCCCCCCTTCCTTCTTCAATAAACTCTAGCATCTTCCTATTACCTCCAGGATCAAATATAAAATCCTCTAACTTTTAAAACCCTTCAAAATCTGCCCCCTACCTTTCCAGTCATTTTATACCTTATTTCCCCTTTCCCCTTCCTCCTCCACCCCCAAGTCCTCACTTCATACATTCTGTGATCTACTGACACTAGCTTTCTTGCTGTTCCTCACATAAAGCACTCATCTCCAGATTCCTGACATTTTCAATGGTTCTCTCCCATGCCTGGAATTCTGTCCCTCCTCATCTTTGCCTCCTGGCTTTCTTCAGGTTTCAGCTAAAGTTCTGCCTTCTACAAGAAGCATTTCCTAGTACTTTCCTAGTATTTCTTAATCTCAGTGCCTTGTATAAAATTTATATCAAATTGCTTGCTTTCTCAATAAGCAGAGAGGGGATGAAGGGAGGGAGAGAATTTGTAACTCAAAATTAAAAGAAAAATGAATATTAAAAGTTTTTTACATTTAATTGGAAAAAAAGTAAAATATTTGAAAACAATCTCAGTGCCTTCTCTGATTATCATTCATAATTGGTTGTATGTTCTCTCCCCTATTAGATTATGAGCTTTTTGAGATGAAGAGCTGTTTTCTTTCTTTGAATTCTTAACGCTTAGTGCAGTGCCTTCCTGGCACACAATGTGCCCTTAATAAAGGCTAGTTGATTGACTAGTATATATGCTTATCTATCCTCTCTCTAAACAACTTATATGAACTGATATTTTGTGCAGAACATTCATGATCAATTGTATGTTGCTCTTTCTCTGTATCTCAGTTTAAGAAGGCCATTGACATGCTGAAACACAGTTAAAGGAAGGTAACCAGAATGATGAGCTCACTTGAGATGAGCTCATTCAAGGATCATTTATTCAACTACTTCACCAGCTGGGCATGTTTAGCCTGGAGATGAATTCAGGGCTTATAGGATAGCTGTCTTAAAATATTTGAAGGGCTGTCATGTGGAAGAGTGATTACACTTGTTTTACATAGCCCCAAAAGGCACAGTAGAGGTAAGAATTTCAGATAAACAGACTTTCCTTGTTAGAAAGTTGTTTGATTTAATTCTTATTCATTCAAAGATATCCCAAAATAGAATGGGCTATTTCATAAGCTATTAAGTTCCTCAGAGGAGTTCTTAAAGTTGAGGCAGAACAGCCAGTTGTTATCAATATTACAGAAAGGATGCTTTCTCAGCAGAGTGGCTAAACTAGATGATGTATGTGTGAGTGAGTTCCAACTGTGACTTACTTGAATTATCTATGCTTTTTAGTCTTATTTTCCCTACTAGGTTGGAGAACCATAACTATGGCAGAGTAATCATGGCTTTGGTCCAGGTGACAACAGTTAGGGAGAGGGAAGCTATTGATACTTCCACCCTGCTATGGTCCATACACCTTCTGGTCCTTTGCTAATATGTGCCCCTATTTGGGGTTATGAAGGAATGTGACCCTTGGAGAAAACAAAGGACAGGCAGGGTCATAGACAGTAGTAGAGAGAGCAGAAGGAGGAAGGGATGCCATACCTCTCTTGTTCCAACCCAATAACAATATATGAGATGAGTATGGTAGCACTGGTTTTTAAATTAGAGGACCTAGATTCAAATACTGCTTCTGATACTACCTTTGGGCAAAGCACTTAAGTTACCTTGACCTCAGTTTCTTTATCTATAAAATGGGGGAGTTAGATTAAATGAGCTTTCCACTTCTAGATTTACGATCCTCTTCCATTTCCCAATTTCAAAACACTTACCTCTCTCCATTCTATCATTCCTATCTAGTTTGGGTCTTCTTTTCCCAATTCCTATTTCCCTCTATCTTTACTTTCCACTATGCTACCTTGAACTTGTTACTACTGTTAAAAATAAAACAAAACAAAACTGCCCTTTCATCCTAGATTATGTCACATTCTTTCTAGTGCCATTTTGAGCTCTTCTTCTGAAGACACTATTACTTCTGGTACTCTTTTGACTGCTCTATTAATATCTTTGTATCTTTAGCAAAGAATGAGGAGTTGATGTACTCATTGCTTCTCTTGCCAAGACTGAATCCTCCTGCTGGCATCTTCCTCTTCAAAATTCACTCCATTGATTTAAAATTCTTTAAAAAGTTTTTATTCCTTTTTAACAAATACAAAACAAGGAAAAAAGAATATTTCTATGTACACAGAAGAACATAAAGACAGGATTCAATATAAAACTATAGTTTACATGTCAGACATTTTTGGGGGAGCCAATTATGTAATAAATAGTATGCATAATTTTCAAAGATACTTAACTTTTCTGTGCTTCTTTCCAAGTTTTCATTTGTTTTATGATGTGCAATTTTTATTATTTTTTTCTCCCACCCTGCCCTAGAGAAGGCTATAGTTAAACACAAATACATACATTTATATCTATATACATAAACACACACATATATAGACATATAAATATGTGTACATATAAGACAATACTACACATATTTTTATTTGTCATTTTTTTTCTCTGGAAGTGGATAGCATCTTCCTTCATTGGTCTAAGTCTTTAAAATCTTGCTTCAAAATTCTTATTTCTTTCATCGAGAAGCTTCAAGTCATTCCCTATGCTTCCTAATTATTTCCGTACCTGGTTCATGATTTTGGTCTTCACCACAATCTCCTGCTCTTTTCAAATACTCAGACCCTAACCTCCTCAAACTCCATAACTTAAATCTTTCTTCTACCTCAGACGATTATAAGAATGGTCATAAATTAGATACTCCAGCTCCCAACCCTGTTCAACTGAATTTGCCTTAGGTACTAGAAATCTTAGCTATGGTTCTGTTAGATGGTAAGTACCTTGAAGGCAAAGATCATGTTTATGCTTTTTTTGAATATTTTCTAATACCTAGTAGAGTGTTAGACCCACAAGATAAACTCAAATGTGTGTTGCTTAGCACCATTGGAAATCATGTGTTTAGGTTGAGAGGAAAAGAAGATATAAGCATTTTCCCAGTCATCCAAGCTCACAACCTAGGTGTCATCCTGAATTCCTTATTTTCTCTCAACTTCCACTCCTTTTCAACCAGTGGTCAAGTCCTATTGATTCATCTCTCATATATGTCTCTTTCTTCTTTGACTATGCTATATTTATCACCTCATGCCTGGACTCTCTTCCAATAAAGTATCTCCCATACTTATGTTTAGAGATATAACAAGGAATATCTTATTCAATGACTGATTTTTAAACATAAGCAAAATATAAAATTAGGAGATGTATGCTCACCCAAGGAATTCCACTATCATAGAAGATACTCAATTAGAATTCATGTAGAAAGGGGATTCCCTTTAGATGATGAGGTCCCCCAGAGAGTGCTGCTTGTAAACACCATTTGGAATCTCCTGAATGAGATTCATAATCCCTGAAAAGACTGGTATAATTATTTCACATGAAAAATCAGATATTGATAGTCCATAGGTTATGTAATGCAATACATGAATCTTGGTTAGTCACTGGACAATGAACTAGGTCCAAAAGTGAAACTGCAGGATGAGAATGGACTGGATTGCACTTAAGAAATTATATAGTGTTTTAGCTCAGCAGAGTAACCACTAGGCTACATTGTACCTCAATTAATAAGCATACAATTTCAAGTCATCTAGTAGAACATTTTCAGCATTTTAGGTGAACTTCTGAAAAGGACATATAGGAGGACATGGATAACAATCCCATAGGATAAAATATAAGCCACAAATCCATAAAAATCATAAAGAATTATTGACATTATTAAAGTAGCATCCTAACCCTAACTGCCTCTGACTTTAACCCTAACATTAAGGCAGCATACTTTAAGAATACCTTGTAAATATAGATTTTATGAAGTGACATTGTTATTACCCAGCAAGTTGTCTAACATCCTCTTGATAGAAGTCAACAGAAGCAAAAGCTCGTGTTATTGCACCACAGGAAATTTCGAATTACATATGGTATGTCTACCTGTTCCAGTAGTCTTCTGCAAAATGTTCTTAAGAGTGACATTATAACTCCCGAGGAATGATCAATAGTTGGTGAATGTCATCACTGCAACCAATATGCTGCAGAACAAATCTATGAAGAAGATGAAGAGGGGATTGGGAATCTAAAAGAAGGACACTTTCGATCTGTGTTCTTAGGAAAAAATGTTTTATTATGTTGAGGTAAGACATTAGGGCTGGCTGCCCAGATCTGAGAGTCATATAGAATGCTAGACCTGAAATCAGCAAATCCTGAGTTAAAATCTAATCTCACACACTAACTGTTTGACCCTGGGCAAGTCACTTAACCCTGTTTGCCTCAGTTTCTTCATCTGTAAAGTGAACTGGAGAAGGCAATGGCAAACCACTTGGGTATCTTTGCCAAGAAAAATCCAAATGGGGTCATAAAGAATTGGACAAAACTGAAACAACTGAACAACAAGTTATTAATTGTCATATGGTAATTAAAACCATGGAAATTAATAAGGTTACAAAGAGAAAGTGAAGAAAGAAAAAGAGGGCCAGGAGAGAACACTTATAATTTGGAGTATGATATAGATGATAAGACAGATAATTAGAGGGAAAAAGGAGAAAGAGGAATAGACAAGCTTGTAGTAAGAGCACCAAGAATAAAGGAGTTAAAAACCCGAAGAAATATCCATTGTTATCAGCACACTGTTTCCTGTAACTCGCCTTCTCCTTGATGCTTTTTCATGTAGTTAATAACCTTTACATTTTTTGTCAATAAACACTTATTAAGCATCTACTATGTGTCATACACAGTGCTAACCTGTTTGAGAGATATAAAGAGAGGCAAAAGACAATTCCTGCTTTTAAGGATCTCATTATTTAATGGGAAAAGACAGCAAACATACAAAGAAGGTAAAAAACGGGGGAAGGGTACCCAGCATGGGAATGATGAGATGGCTGTCCTTGCCTCTCTCTTCTGCACCACCTTGAACAGAGGATCTCGAAAGAGCTCTCCGTGATCTACCCTTCACCCTTTCAAATTATAGGAGGGGAGGACAGGCCACATGGGCAGAAGGTAGCAAGGAGGTATGTTTTAGAGTAATGTTATGCCCAAATACTTGAACAAGAACACTGTTTTGAGGGTATAAAATTTTTAATTGACTCAAACAACTATTTGATTCTTTATTTATCAATGGACCTAAAATCACTATTTAACAAATGATTTGGTTGTGTTAAAAGTTGGCATGCTAGCACAACATCACCAAAACCTATCCTTTCTTTCTCCCAGGCTACATCTCCAGAAACAGCTAAGAGTGGCAGTGGATAGAAGGCTAGGCCTGGAGTTGGAGACACTTGCATTCAAATGTAGCCTTAAACACTTACTAGTTATATGACTCTGAGTTTGAATCCTGCCTCAGATACTAGCTATTTGACTGTATGCAAGTTGCTTAATCTTAGTCTTTCTTCAACTGCAAAGTAGGCATAATTATAGTGCTTCACATGCTTGTTGTAAGAACTGAATGAAATAATATATAAACCTCCAGTCCCTGGCATATGCTTAAGAAATGCTTGTTCCTTCCACTTCCTTATTCTCCTCTTGAATACATGATAAACCAACTCCTGAGATAACTCGTGAGCCACATATCCATTTAGTGGGACTTTACTGTCTTCTAGTTTTATTCATGAGAATGTAAACATTGATATGATTCTGTCAAACAATGACAAGTATCTATTATATACCTACTTTGTGCCAGGCCCTATGCTTTGTACTGGAAAGACAAAGAATGAAACAATGCCAATTTGCAAGGAACTTCCTTTCTAATGGGGCAGATATATAACAACGACATATCCAAATACACATATATACATACACACAATAAATATAAGGAAAAGAAAAAAATACAAAGCAATTAAATGCAACATAATTTGGGAGCAAGGACACTAACAGGGGGGTCAGGAACAGTTATGTACAGAAGACAAGGTTTAATTTATGTCTGGAAGAAAGAGAGGGATTCTGTGAGGTAGATGTCCTCTAGTAGTAGTGTGTCAACATGTTGGTTATTGAGCATGGACTTCACATTTAGAGTACTTGAAGATAAATAGATATTTATAGATGATTTGACTACACTTAGAGACTTTATAGCTTGGCAAAACCTGATTGATTGGACATTCTGTTGGCATAGTCATCAAGAACACATGTTTTACCTTTATGTCATGATGAGGCATTAGAGCAAGTTTTTTATATTATGGTATTTTGTAGTATTGTCGTTATGGAATGAAGAGAGCACTAAGCCTGGAGTCGGAAAGACCTGAGTTCAAATCATCTGTGTGATCCTGAACAATTCACTTAATCCTTTTTGCTTTAGTTACTTCACCTATAAAATGAACCACTTCAGTATCTTTGCTAAGAAAACTGCTACTGGGGTCACAAAAAGTCAGACACAACTGAAATGAATGAACAACAACATATTGTGACTACTACGATTGATAGTAACAACTAGAAGAATTATAGCTAACATTTTATATAAATATATTTTATATAAATTTTTATTTATGTATAATCACTATCTAGTTATATAAATGCATAAAGCATTAAGATCTGCAAAGAAAAAAATATATACATATATGTACACACACATATGTATATGTAGACATACATATACATGCATAAAATCTCATTTGATCCTCACAATAATTCTAAGAAATGGGTGCCTCACATTATATATGAGGAAATTGGAAGTGTGATTAAGGACATGCATACAAACCACTAGTGTCTGAGGCAGGATTCAAACTCAGTACTTCCTGACTACAAGTCCTTTTCTTTTTTAAAAGTTTAATTTGCATGACTAATATTTTATCCATTCCTTTCTTTTAAAAAATATTTTATTTTTAATTTACTCAATAAAACAAGCATTTCCATAACATAGTATAATATAGATGATTGCACATGAAACTGCAAATCTACTATGTAGAAATTGCTATGACTTTCAAATATACAGCAAAGTTATCATGTAAGTTTCTTTTTTCTCCTTTTTTTCCTTCCCTGTACCCACCTCACCTAGAGATGGCCACCATTACTTACACACACACATGCACACACACACACGCACGCACACACACGTAAAACTATCCTATACACACTTCTAGTTATCAATTCTTTTACAGGATGCAGATATTGTCTTTCTTCATATACCCTTTATAGCTAATTTAGGTATTTATGATAGTCAAATATAAAGTCATTGTTTCTTCCCCGACTCAAAAGTATTTTATTTTGGGGAGTGGAACCAAGATGGCAGAGTAGAAGGACACACCTGTAGAAATTCTCCCCCCAAAGCCCATAAAATATCTTTTAAAAATGACTCTAAACAAATTCTAGAGTAGCAGAAGCTACAGAATAACAGAATGAAAGAGATTTCCAGGCCAAGGTAACCTGGAAGGCCAACAGGAAAGATCTATCTCACTAGGCATGGAGCAGAGTATAAACCAACTTTGGCTGTGCTGTGGCAAGGACAGAACTAGAGCTGGCTTCAAAGGCACCACCAGCTGCAGGTCTCAGATTCTTCAACTCACAAATGCCAAAGACACCTTCAAAGCTATTTCACCCAGGTGGGAAGAGAACGAAGTTTTTTAGCCAAGGCCCTAGGCAGGCAGCTTCCATTGTTGGAGCCCTGGCCTAAAGACCCAGGGAAAATCAAGCAACTGATCTGGATCTCAGCCCTGAGTGGCAGCCCTGGGGTGAGGAGGAGTGCTGACTGGCATAGTGGAGCTGGTGGAGGCTCTAGAGAGAGAATTCTACTCACAAACCAGAGCATAGGCCAGGAGAGGAATAAACTCCTCTCCCTTGATAGTGCCACCTTAAAGCAATTGAGAACTTATAGGTCCCCAGAGTACACTGTCCTCTTGACAAAGAACTAAAAAGTGAAGTAACTGGCTGGGAAAATGCCCCCCAAAAGGAAAAAGAATAAGACAATAGAAGGTTACTTTCTTAGTGAGCAGTTATTTTCTTCCATCCATTAAGATGAGGAGGAACAATGCATACTATCAGAAGAAGACCTAAAAGTCAAGACCTCTAAAATAAATATGCAATGGTCTCAGGCCATGAAAGAGCTCAAAAAGAAGTCAAATAAAAGAGATGGAGAAAAAATTGGGAAGAGAAATGAGAGTGATACAAGAAAACCGTGAAAAGCAAGTCAACAGCTTTCTAAAAGAGACCCAAAAAATGCTGAAGAAATTTACACCTTTTAAAAAATGGCAATTCAATGAAATAGAGGACTTTCAAGCATTCTTAATGAAAAGACCAGAACTGACTAGAAATAGACTTTCAAACACAAGAATCAAGAGAAGCAGGAAAAGGTAAACAGGAAAGAAAAAATCATAAGGGACTTACTAAAAGCTGAATTGTTTACATTCCTACATGGATAGATAATATTTGTGACTCCTGAAACTTTTCTCAGAATATAGGTAGTTGGAGGGATTACACACACACACACACACACACACACACACGGCACAGGATGAGTTGAATAGGAAAGAATGATATGTAAAAGATAAAATTAAGGGGTGAGAGAGGAATGCATTTGGAGGAGAAAGGGAGAAATGGAATAGGGCAAATTATCTCATAAAAAAGACAAGAAAAAGCTTCTTCAATGGAGGGGAAAAGGGGGAGATGAGAGGGAAAAAGTGAAGCTTACACTCATCACATTTGGCTTAAGTAGGGAATAACATGCTCACTCAATTTGGTATGCAAATCTATCTTACACTATAGCAAAGTAGGGGAGAAGGGGATAAGTGGAGTGTGAGGGGATGATAGAAGGGAGGACAAATGAGAGGAGGTGGTTAATTAGAAGCAAATAGTTTTGGGGAGGGATAAGGTCCCAAGGGAGAATAGAATAAATGGGGGGCAAGGTAGGATAGAGGGAAATATGGTTAGTCTTTCACAACATGACTATTATGGAAGTCTTTAGGAAAACTACACATATATAGCCTATATTGAGTTACTTGCCTTCTTAGTGGGAATGGGTGGGGAGGGAGGAAGAGAGAGAAGTTAGAACTCAACGTTTTAGGAACGAATATTGAGAATTGTTTTTGCATGTAACTGGGGAATAAGAAATACAGGTAATGGGGTACAGAAATCTATCTTGCCCTACAAGAAAAGAGAGAAGGTGGTTATGATAAGGGAGGGGAGGGGTGTGATAGAAAGGAGGATAGATTGGGGGAAGGGGTAATCAGAATGCACAGTGTTTTGGAGTGGGGGAGGGGAGAGATGGGGAGAAAATTTGAAACTCAAAATCTTGTGGAAATAAATGTTGAAAACTAAAAATAAATAAATAAATTGGAAAAAATTTTTCCAATTATTTGTGAAGATAGTTATTCTTAAAACAATATTTCTGTTACTGAATACAATGTTCACATGGCTCTGTTCATTTTTCTCTTCATTATTTTATGCAGATCTTTCCATGCCTTTCTAATATCATCAAGCACATTATTTCTTACAGCCCAGTAGTATTCCATCACAATCATATATCACAACTTGTTCAGCCATTCCCCAATTGAAGGTCATCCTTGCATTTTCCAGTTTTTTGCCATCACAAAGAAAAGCTTTCTATCTTTTATATCTCTAAGCTTTCTCATGCTACTGTATAGTACTCAGTGCTAGATTGTTCCATGCATAGAGCAAAGAATTTGGAGTCAGAAAGACCCAAATTCAAGTCCATGATGCTTCCTAACTATGTAAGCTTAGGAAAGTAATTTAATCTCTCCCAACTTGTTTTCCCATTCATAAAATGGATTTAATAATGCCATCTTCTTCACAGGTTAATATCAAATGAAATAACACATGTAAAACACTTTGTATACCTTAAAATATACAGTTAGGTCTCCATTAGTATGAATAATGAATCCAAGGAATTCATTCTAAATATTTCCCCTGGTTCCATTGAACCAATGACTACATTTTACATAATTATGCCTTCAAATAATGTGAATTCAAATAAATGTAGCCACTTTACAGTATCATCTATAATAATGTGATACTAGCTATTCTACTTTGCAAAATATTTTCACACTATTGTATTTAATCTCACGAACAGCCCTATGAGGTCAGCTGTAGAATCTTTATCTATTAGGAATAAAATAGGAACAGGAGTCCAGAAGGCTAAATGACTTAGCCAGTTTAAGAAGTTGTGAAACTAGAACTAAATCCAAATTTTCCAAAGCTCCATCCAAGTTTTTTTTTTTCTGTCCTGGTGTGACAAGTTTACTTTGCATTTAGGAGTCAACTTAAAGAAATTATTTTAGGTGAATTTTTTGATGTCAAGAAAATGAAAAGGAGGAAAGAAGCAACCTGTTAGCTTAATTTCCAATCTTAGGTTAAGACCCAAATTAGACACATTAAAGGTCTACAAAAAAGCTGGGAGTACCTTTAGAAAAATTCAGATAGGAAATAAGGCTTGAGCAAGAGCTAGAACAGATGAATGTGGAAGTTGAAAAACCTAAGACTAGAGGGGCAAATCATCTCTGCTGTTCATATTTACATAGAATCAGACAGAATTTCAGAATTGGAAGGGATATCAACAGCCATCTCATCCAAACCATGTCTGGAAAAATGCACCCTTGGACAATATTCCTGAGGATATTTCTGCCTGTGCCTGAAGACCTCCACTAATTGGCACCCACTATTTTCTGGGACTACCCATTTCACTTTTGGATAGTTGTAGTTGTTAGCATATTTGTTCTTTCTTTAAGTCTTAGGTTTCATCCTTTGTGGTAATAATTAAAAAAATGAATTAGAAGGGAAGAGACTTTATCAATATCAGATCACAAACTATACAACAAAACAGTAGTCATTAAAGTAATTTTGTAATACTTAAAAAATGGAGTTCAACCAGTGGAATAGATTATGGACAGAAATATGTGAGCGCAATAATGGTATTAAATAACTTCAAGGACCTCAATTATTTGTGAAAGCTCTCAATATTTGACAAAAACTGCTAGGAAAAAAGCAAAAACCAAATGAAAAATTAGGTATAGACTAACATCTCACACCATATGCCAAGATAAACTACAAATGGGTCTGTGAGAGACATATAAGTTGACATCATAACCAAATTGGAGCAGTAAGGAAGAAATTACACTTCATATTTATGTGGAAGACTGAGTGACAAAAAGGATCACACAAAGTTAAAATGGACAATTTTGATTACATAAAATTGAAAAGCTCTTACACAAACAACTGCAACACATTTACAGTTAAAAAGGAAAAAGTAACTGGGAAAAATATATTTGTGGCAAGTTTCTCCGGTAGAAATTCAAGATAAAGGAAACTTTATAGGATTAAGACTCATTCCTCAGTTGACAAAGGGACAAAAGATATGAAGAGGCTGTTTACAAAGGAAAAAATCCTAGCTATCAACAAAACAATGCTCCAAATCTGTTGGTGGAGCTGTGAGTTGATTCAAACATTCTGGAGAGCAATACTGAAAGGTCTATGAAAATGTGCATACCCTTTGACCCAGCATTATTGCTTCTATTGCCTCTATACCCCTTGACCCAGCAGTATCTCTTCTTTCATGAAAATGGGAAAGGGTTCCACATGTACAAAAATACTTACAACAGCACTCATTGTGGTGGCCAAAAATTGGAAATCAAGAAGATGCCCATCAATTGGGGAATGGCTGAATAAATTATGGTATATGAATGTAATGGAGTACTATTGTGCTATAAGAAATGATGAACAGGAAGACTTCAGAGAGACCTGGAATGACTTATATGAACTGATGCTGAGCGATGGAGCAGAACCAGGAGAACTTAGTACACAGCAACAACTACAGTGTGCAAGAAATTTTTCTGGTAGACTTAGAACTTCATTGCAATGCAGGGACTTAAAAAATTCCCAATGGTCTTTTAAGACAAAATGCTTTCCATTCCAGAGAAAAAATTATGGAATTCAATTGCAGAATGTAGCAGAACATTTTCTTTTGTATTACATTTTGGTTGTTATATGATTTCTCCCATTCTTTTAAATTCTTCTATGCAACATGATTTTATGGTGAAAATGTATTTAATAAGAATGTATATGTAGAACCTATATAAAATTGAATGCTGTCTCAGGGATCAAGGGGGGAGGTAGGGTAGAAGGAAGGGGAAGGAGGGAAAAACAATCTAAGTTGTATGGTAGTGATTTTAGAACACTGAAAATAAATCTAAAAAAATTTAAAAAAATAAAAAAAATGCTTCAAATCATTAACAAATATAGAAATGGAAATTAAAACAACTCATATTTCACCTCAGACCCATTAGATTGGAAAGGATAACAAAAGAGAAAAACAACAAATGTGGAATGGGCTATGGGAAAACATGCAAACACTAAAATACTGTTGGAGTGATCTGGCAATTCTGGAGAGTAATTTGGAACTTTGTCTAAAAAGTTCTTAAAATCACATTTTTCCTCTTTGACCTGACTGTACCAATACTATATCCCTATATCCCAATGATATCAAAGAAGAAAAAGACTCATATGTGCAAAAATATTTAGAATAGCTCTTTCTGTAGTAGCCCCAAACTATAAGCTAAGGGAGTACCCACTTATTAGGGAATGGCTAAACAAATTGTGATATACGAATATAATGGAATATTAATGTGCTTCAATAACCAATGGATATCCCAGTATGGAGTATTTGTTGTTTGTTTTTCCTTTGGTTTAGGCCTGGAATTTCATCACTGATTTGGGAACTCTATTAATGAATTTCAGCAAGTTGTCTGACTTTAGTGGTCTCTTACTTGGAAGTTAAGTGATTTGTCCATGGTCACACAGGTAGCATATGCCAGGAGAACAAATTTGAATCCAAGTCTTCTTGACTTAAAATCAGTCTTCTTTTATTCACTAAACCAGTTTGCCTTTGATTCTTTCAAATTTGAGAAATATCTACAAAACGCTCTACCCATCTATTCCACCACATACTATGAAGATTTGCATTTTGCGTGAATCTTTACAGGAGTATACTATCACAGATCTAGAGCTGGAAGGCACCTCAGATCATTTAGTCTACTCTCATTTTGCAGAGAAAGAATCTGAGGCCCAAAGAGGTTAACTTGATTGCTTGAAGATAGACAGGTAGAAACTGATAGAGGCAGACTGAATCCAGAAACTCTCTACACCCAAAAGCAGGATTCTTTCCACTATACCATGCTGGCTGTTTTCCCCTGTGGTTTGAGTAACATCTTGGAAATTTTTTTTTTGATAAGAAAAATTTGTGACAAGATAAACCTACCTCACAGATCATATTTGAAAAGCTACTCATTTTACCTACAAGCCTTCGAGGTTATAAGACAAGGTAATCAATTCCCTGGTGTAAGTTATGTTAGAGAGATTAATGTGAATTAGACTTTTATAACTGTTATAGGTGAGAGACTTCTATTGCATTCACTAAACCTTAAGGGAATCTGTTTTTGATGTGATTAATTCACTCCATAACTGTATCTAGAAACATAGATACATAGGAATATCCAAGTATGTATGAATAGTTATATAGACATGTTTCTATATATGTCACTTTGTGTGTATACACACACACACACACACACACACACATATATATATATATATATATATATATATACATATTATATACAGGAATATCCTGATAAATGTTTGACAAAGCAGTTTTCAAAAGAAAGTAGGCGTAATATACGTTTTTTTAATAATCTGCATTACTAACATTTTGTCCGTCACTTTCTAAGGCTAGACAATCAACAAAATAAGATATCAAGTCTCAATCTATAATATTTGCCAATTTCCATGATATAACTACTCACATTAAAAGTTTAACAATCAGTTCTTGCAAGCTGGTATGAAGTGGCTCTAGACCACCACTCTGAATATATGTATATATGTGCCCATATCTACCACCACTAACACCAGTGACCAACTAACTTTTACCAGTAGGCAGGTCAACCCAAGATCCCTGGAAATAGCATCACGTCCCAGGTTACTGATTCTGATTCTATCCTCACCTTCACAGCCATAGTTCAGGCAGTCAATCTTTTTATATAGGTGACATGGTAACTTTCTCTGTGGATGCTCTAGCTTCTAGCTAGATGCTGCAGTCAAGAAGTCATAGCTACTGAAGACCCAGAAAATAAAATTCTAATTACTGAAGGCCTTGGCATTGTCAAATGGTTCAATAATAGAAATTGATATGACTATTAATGGAAATTCTATTAAAGATGATAAATTATCATTTGTTTTTCTGCTGCATGGTAAGAATCACATGGTCTTTCCATCTGACTTATAGCTAAACCTTCCTACAAATTCTATCTGTATCTGTTACAATGCAAGCTCCTTTGGTACAGGGACTGCCTTGATTTTTATACATATCAACTTTTAGTATGGCACTTTGCACAAAGTAACTGTTTAATGCTTTCCCCCCCCCAATCATTTATTCATTCATTTCATTGGTGTATACACACACACACACACAAACATGAGTACATATATATATATATATATATACACATACATACACATATACACACAAATATATACACATTACATTTCATTGGTATATGTCAATGTGTATATATATATTTATATATATGTATGCACATGTGTAAGTATACATGTATGTGCATTTGTTTCTACAACCACTAGCAGCAATGTTTGGACACATACTACCAACAGGCAATTAAGTCCAAGATCCTTGGTTTTTACCTCCTAGACCACTGGCTCTGCTATGCATTATCTTAATTTTTGGAAGATATACCTCATCATGGTAATTATTATATCTGTGTTTGTGTGTGTGTGTGTATGTGGACATGGTATGAGACTAATAGTCCTATCAACACTGGACACCCATAAGATAGGCGAGAGCTGTCTAAAAAGGCCAGTGTGATTATCCAGGGAACTAACTGATCATCTTAGATTTAAAAAAATAAAGACAAGTTTGGAGAACAATAAATATAGTGACCAAAACATTCTAAGTAGAAATGAGATCAGAATAAAACTGGATGTGGTGTAATTATATTGATCAACTTTGGCACCATAAAAGAGATGAGAAAATATACTTCCCTCTCTTCTTCATAAAATTTGAAGACTATGAGTGTAGAATACAATACATGCTATCAGACTTAATTGATGTGTTTGTGTTGGTTTGGATGAGTTGCTTTTGTTTTCTCTTTTTTTTATTCTTTGTTACAAGAATCATTCCTTATACGAATTCCTGTGGAGATATTAATTTGGAGAGGAAGGTGATGTTAAATCAAAATGTATCTAGATTGGCAAAGATGACAAAAGTAGAAAATTGTAAATCGTTGGAGGGGCTATGAGGAAGCAGCTATAATAATGCATTGTTGATGGTTTGTGAAGAGATTCAGCCATTCTGGAAAGGGATTATGATGCCCTCTGAATTACTGACTGTATATACCCTTTGAACCACCTATATATCTACTATACCTATCACCTAGACAGATCAAAGAAACACCCAAAAGATCCATAAAGCCATATTTATAGCAGCATTTTTGACAGTACCCCAAAACTGGAAACACAAGTGAATCCCCACCTAATGGAGAATAGTTAAACAAATTGTGCATTATAAACACAAAGGAATATTACTGTTCTATAAGAATTTATGAAATTAATAGTATGAGAAGGAACTGAGAAGACTTTTATGATCTGATGAAGAATGAAGTGAGCAGACAGAATTTACAAATTGAAAACAAGACTATACCATGAAATTTTGAAATAGAACTTTGATCAATGCCAATGACATTGTTCAGAGTTTAGAGGAATGGAGATGAAACATAATACTCACCTCATGCCAGAAAAGTGATGGACTTAAAAGAGAAACATATATATATGGACATGGTCAACTTGGGAATTCATTTTTTATGCTTTGGACATATTTGTTATGAGGATTTGATTTTTCATTTTGCCTTATCATTCTATTGGTGGGGACAGTGTGAAGGACAGATAATACTATAAAAAATAAAATTCTAGTAAATGATAAAAAAAAGAGATCAACAATTTTTAAAAAAGATTTGTATAGAAGGTGAAATCAACATCAGGTAAACTGAATGAATAAAAAAAATGGGATAATCTGAAAATATGCCAGGAAAACTATGGCTCAGAGAGATCTGATATTGATAATGAATACTAATCATCAAAATGGATTCTTCAACTCTAAGGAGGAGGAAGATAAAGATTAAAGATGACCACTACTTATGGTACATCAGAAAGAGCTACTTTACTGTACTTTACTCTAGCTATTACTATAGAAAATTTATTACTAAACTTTATTTTCTGTTTTTGCTACAAAGGACAATAGATCTTAAGAGTAGAACAAAATGACTGAAAGGAAATTGAAACCTAGGGAAACTGAGAAGATGTAAGTTGCCCTTAAGGATTCCAAATCACCAAGTCTGAACAAATTGCTTTCCGTAGTCTGAAAGAACTTGTAGATAAAATTTGTGAACTCCTTTTGGTGATCTTTGAAAAAAATATTTAAGTAGTATTTGTTGGAAAGTGTCATGTCAAATAATGTGCCAATACATATTTGAAAAATCTTAAGAGGAATGTAGCACAAAAATGGAAATGGGCAAATGCAGTCCAACTTCTACAAAAAGAGAAAGATAAATAGGAATTCACCATTTGACAAAGACTTCTGGGGAAACTGGATGACAATGTAATGGAAACTGGGTATAGAACAATGCCTGACATCATACACAAGAATAAAGTCCAAATCGACATATGGCATAGGTATAAAGACTGAAACTATAAACAAATTAGGAGAATAAGGAATAGTGTATTTTTCATATTTATGGAGAATTGAGAAATTTATGATCAGACAAGAAATAAAGAACATTATGAAGTGCAAAATGGATAATTTTGATTACATTAAACTGAAAAGTATTTGCACAAACAAACCCAATGCAACTAAGATTCGGTGGGAAACACAAAACTGGGAAAGAAGTTTTGCAACTAGTGTCTGTGATAAAGGCCTCATTTCTCAAATACATACAGAACTGAGTCAAATGCACAAGAATACAGATCATTCCCCAATTGATAAATGGTCAAGTTTTCAGAGGAAGAAATAAAGCTCACTATTGTCATATGAAAAATGCTCTAAATCACTATTGATTGCAGAGATGCAAATCAAAACAACTCTGAGATGTCATATCACATCTGTCTGATTGGCTAATACGACAAAACAGGAAGATGATAAATGTTGGAGAAAATGTGGGAAAGTTGGAACACTAATTCGTTGTTGATGGAGCTGTGAACTGATCCAACTGTTCTGGAGAGCAATTTCAAACTATGCCCAAAGGGCTACGAAAATACGCATACCCTTTGACCTAGAAATATTGCTTCTAGGACTATATCCCTAAGAGATCATGGAAATGGGAAAAGGTTTCCTATATACAAAAATATTTATAGCAGCTCTCTTTGTGACAGCAAAGAACTGGAAATTGAGGGGATGCCCATCAATTGGGGAATGGTTGAACAAATTATGGTATATGAATGTAATGGAATACTATTGTGGTATAAGAAATGATGAACAGGATGAATTCAGAAAGGCCTGTAAGACCTGTATGAACTGATGCTGAGTGAAAGGAGCAGAACCAGGAGATCATTGTACACAGCAACAACCACAGCATGCGAGGAATTTTTCTGGTAGACCTAGCACTTCACAGCAATGCAAGGACCTGAAACCTTCCCAAAGAACTCGAGGCAAAATGCCATCCACATTCAGAGAAAGAACTATGGAATCAGAATGCAGAATGAAGAAGAATATTTTCTCTTGTGTTATGTTTGTTTTGTTCTCTTGGTTTCTCCCATTCATTTTGATTCTTCTAGGCAACACGACTAATGTGAAAATACGGTTAATAGGAATTTATGCGTAGAAGCCTTAGAAGATTGCATGCCATCTCAGGAAGGGAGGAGGGGTGAGGGGGAGAAAATCTAAGACTTATGGAAGTAATTGTAGAAAACTGAAAACAAATAAATTAATTTAAAAAGAGAGAAAGATGAATTCTTCACACCATATCTATGAGTTTGACCATAATTACTTACCTACTATTAAAGATGCTATTTGTGAGCATTGAGAATAAGCTAAAATACAGATATCAGTTTAATTTCCCAGACTAATTTCATTTTATTTTTCAGATATGGATATTAAATGTGTGTGATATTTATCCATCCATCCATCCATCCATCTATCCATCCATCTATCCATTCATCCATCTATCTATCCATCTATCCATCTATCTATCTATCTATCTTTCATAGTATTTCTCATAATATTCTTTTGAAGACATAGAGGGAATGATAGTAGAGCTATATGGATTCAAAACTAGAGAAATGCTTCTTCCTCAAAATTAGTGATTAACAGCTTGATAATAGCCTGGAGGGAGTTCATTAGTGCAGTACCTCAAAGATTTATTTATCCATGGTCCTGTTTTGTTCAGCACTTTTACGAATGATTTGGATGAATTTACCAAATTTGAAAATGCCTCAAACTGGGAAAGATAGCTAATATACTAGAAGCAAACACAATAGCTTAGAACATTTTCTTGGACTATAAAAATTAACTGAATCTAAGGAGATGAATTGTAATAGGGAAAAATATATATTTGAGTTCACAAATGACCTTAAGAAGTTTAGGATGGGAGAGACAGATAACAGTTTCTGTGAAAAATAGTGTAGGGGTTGTGATGGACTGAGATATTAATACAAGTGGCAAGATGTAGCAGGAAAAAATGTAAACTTATGCTGAATCTATGGAATAGTTGCATCCGGAGTCTTTTTTGTGTATGACATTGTCCTCAAAGCATCAAGCCTCAGAGTACTACGGAGTTGCCTAAATGGATTCTATAACCATTTAAATAAGTTTGACCTATAAATCTACACAGAAAAAGGAAAGTGCATGAAGAATGTGTGCTGTCAGACTATGATTTGCAGTTGACTGGACAGTCTATTGAGCTCATCCATCAGTGCATTTATCTTGGACAGACACTACAAATGGACAATGAGCTGAGTCTAGAACTGAATAGAAGAAAGTAGCTTGAATTATATTTGAAAACTGCAGAATTTCCAACAGTTCCAAATTCTTCCCTGAAATAATCATTCATTTGCTTATTCTTTTGGTAACTAATACTAATAAAAAATCACATATAGGTTATTATGGTTTACAAAACAATTTACACATATTTCTCATTTCACCCTTACTATAGCGTCTTGAGGCAGGTCTTATTATCTCCATCTTATAGAAGAATAAGCTTACTTGCCCAGAGTTATACAACTAGACTAGCTCTCTAGTTACACAAATAGGGAGTCAGGATTCAAACTTAGCTTTTCCTGACTGCAAATCCAATGACCTATCCACTGACTATACCACCATAGGCACATACATGTATATACCTAAAGAGTTTAGTGTAGAAATATATTAATTTAAGATACAAGTTGGGACACACAAAGAAGAGAGAGAGGGGGAGTTTAATGGGAAAGTGATATTGGGACAGAAATAATTACAAGTGAAATGAACTTCAGCACAGGAAGGTGATTCACAAATGAGGGCATTAAAATGAGAACATAAAAATGTTTGAACCAATGATAAGGGTTTTGGATGAGTGAAGAGAGAAGGGTAGAACAATGGGTCCAGACTACTTAAATTCTTTCTAGATTATGAGTATGGGTTATTTTTCTTTTCTCTTTCCTATCTTTCTCTAGTTTATAAGGAGGGGCACAGGGGGAAATCAAGGGAAAAGTATAAGATGACATGATAGAGAGAAAAATACAATACACTATAATAAAAATTAATGTGAATCTGATGAACTCATCCTCCACTACCTGCCAAAATCCATCTAGAATTAAAATGAGGGAACAGAGCAGGATTTATTATTCTTTAAGTAAATTCTTAAAAGAAGCAATCATAATCTCAACAAAAGAATAAATAGACATGATTTAAAGAAATAAGCAGAAATCTACACAGTTTGAAGGCATCATATAAAATGAAACAATATAAATTCTTAATATGCATTCACAGAATACTATAACATTTAAATATTGAAAGAAAAGTTAAATGAATTACAGAGAGAAATAAATGATGCATTTATAATATGGGGGATTTTAATGTGTCCCTTTCAGATATAGACAAGTCAAGGTTATCAAGAAAGAAATTATAAAGCCTGAATAAAGGTTTTTTTTTTTAAATTTAGATAGCCTAGGCTGTGACTTCATGATATTTGAATTGTTTCTTTCTGTCTCCTTGCAATATTTTCTCTTTGATCTGGGTTCTAGGATATCAGGACAGTTTTCCTTGATAATTCCTTGCAATATGATGTCTTTTTTTTAAATCATAGTTTTCAGGTAGTACAATAATTCTTAAATTATCCCTCCTTGAACTCTTTCCAGGTCAGTTGTTTTTCTGATGAGATATTTTGCATTTTCTTTTATTTGTTCATTCTTTTGACTTCGTTTTGTTTCTTGATGTCTCATGGAGTCATTAGTTTCCAGTTGCTCAATCTAATTTTTTAAGGAATTATTTGCTTCAATGAGCTGTTATACCTCTTTTTCTATTTGGTCAATTCCACTTCTTTTCTTTAATTTTTGTACCTCTTCTCTTTTAGGTCAATTATGTTTTTTAAGGTGTAATTTTCTTCAGTATGTTTTTTGGGTCTTTCTTTTCCCAATTTTTCCTCTACCATTCTTCTCTCTCTCTCTCTCTCTCTCTCTCTCTCTCTCTCTTAATTCTTCCAGGAAATCTTGTTGGGCTTGTGTCCAATTAGCATTTTTCCTTTGAGGCTTTGTTTGTAGCTGTTTTCATATTGTTATCTTTTTCTTAGTTTTTGTCTTGGTCTTCCTTGCTTCTGTAGCAGCGTTTTTATGGTCAAGTTCTTTTTTTTTTTGATTATTTGCTCATTTTTCTATCCTATTTCTTGACTTTGAATGTCATGTTTGCATTGGATTCTACTCACCTGAGCATAGTAGTAGGTGCACCATCCAAAACTTCAGACTTTTTTGTTCTGTTGTTTCCAGAGTAGTTTTGGGGGTATGCAAGTTTTTGGTGCTTCCAAGATGGAATGAACAAGGGAGAAGTATGATAACTGCTCTCCTGGCCTGCCCAGGAAGCCCACCCCCCACCCTTATATGAAGCCACAGGTTGTAGTGTTCCTCCTGGTCCTGGAACTATATGACCATGTCCTTTGCTCTCCTGGAACCTTGAGTGATAGTGCTAATCTCTGCCTTGAAACTGAAAACAGGGTCCCTGCTCCGTTGTGACCAACCACAAGCACTCCTCTCTGCCATGGAATTGGGACCCAGAATATCTCTGTGCTGAGAGAATCCAGAAGCTGTTGTTACTCCTGTTCTGGCCTCCTCCCTGCTCCGTTGTGACCAACCACAAGCACTCCTCTCTGCCATGGAATTGGGACCCAGAATATCTCTGTGCTGAGAGAATCCAG
This sequence comes from Potorous gilbertii, assembly GCA_028658325.1. NCBI lineage: Eukaryota > Metazoa > Chordata > Mammalia > Diprotodontia > Potoroidae > Potorous > Potorous gilbertii. Next base: position 48,690,199 of record CM053774.1, on the reverse strand, counting down.
AAGCTGTTGTTACTCCTGTTCTGGCCTCCTCTCAAGGAGTGGTGCTGGTGCTGAAAAAATGTGGTCTTATGGCTAACCCCTACCCATATGTCATAAACCTGTCCTCCCCACTTCCTAAGTTTTCTTCAGCTGGAAAAATGTCTCATTTTGACCTTTTTTATTTATTTTGGCTTTGCCATTATAAAATTTGATTTGAAATATTATTTTTAAATTGTCTGGACGCTGGTGTCTAGAGAGGTCAACTGGGTTGTTGCTTCCAATCCACCTCAAACAGTAAGTTTTCAAAAGATGAAATTCAAACTGTGAACAACCATATGAATTTTTTCCTTAGCACCAATAACAAGAAAAATGCAAATTAAAATACTTTTAAGGTCCTTCTGCCTCATAGCCATCAAACTGGCAAAGTTTACAAAAACAGAAAATGACAAACGTTGGATAGACTATGGAAGGAAAAGAATATAAATATACTATTGGTAGACTTGTGAATTCATCCAATTATTCCAGAAAACAATTTAGATCTAGAGCCAAAATATCACTAAACTATATATACCCTTTAACCTAGAAATACCAGTTAGTTTTAGAATAAGGCAAATATTTATACATAGCCAAAGCGTGAATTTTTGCTTAACTATACTTATTTATCACAATGCAATATCTTCATTATTGGGAAGGGACAGATAGAAGATGAGTGATAGCAATAAACAAAGAGGAAAAGAAAGAAAAAATATCAGTAAGATATTGAAAAATATCTTTAAAAAAAGGAGAACAGATGGAAGATAAGGATGGGACACAAACAAGCAGGGTAGTATTGGTGCCATTGTATTAAATCGAATAAATTAAACTGAATAAATACTTAACAAAGTACATGATATAAATTCATGGCAATACCTATTTCACCAGGCTGTTCCACTAGACTAGAAATGGTATTAATGTATCTTTAATAACTAAATGGAATATTGTCAAAAAAGACAGTTGGAAGTGACAGTTGCAACAGTTTTGCTATGAATTTTTCTCCCTATGGAGTCAGTGAGAGCATGTAGTTTACTTTTGATCTGTGAGGTTCTATAAGAGTGAAAGAAGGTAAAGAGAAGCTTCTTTCTTATGAGAACTGTCTAATATTATGAAAAAGTATGATGCTATATGAGGAACTGGCAATTCACTGTACATTCCAGAAAGACTATTTCACGTGATGGCTGAAGACAAAACAAACAAACAAAAAAAAGGTTAAGCTTAACATTTCTTAAGAGACTGAATTTAATTATTTTGAGAAGAAATATGAATAGAATTCTGGAAAGACTTTAAACATTATCTGGAGAGAACTGAATGGAGTTTCTGGAACTAAAAAAAAAATCATCAGTTATTATAGGGTGGATTTGAAGTGATTGATTGCTGTGATTCTCACTTTTGAAATATAAGTATTACATTTTGTTTTATTGTTAATTTCACTTGTCAATTGCATATATAGCAATTTCATTTATTTATTTATTTAATCATAGGAAATTAAGGGATTTAATATATAAGGATATGAGTAACTGGGGCAGCTTGGTGGTCAGAAGACATGAGTTCAAATTTGGCCAGAGACACTTTATGAACAAGTCTCTTAACCCCTGTTTGCCTTGGTTCCTCATCTGTAAAATGGGGACTTTCTGGAGAAGGAAATGGCAAACTACTCCAATATCTTTGGCAAAAAAACCCTATGAACAAGTCCATGGGTTATGTAGAATCAGACATGAACAATCGAAATGGCAAAAAAAAAATGAGTAACTGTTATTAAGACATATTTCTCTAGTTTATTTATACATAAAATTTAATGAGCCCAAGAAAGGAGATTGAATCAACTAATTAATTAGAAAGAGGTTGTGGTTTTACCAGTTAGAAAGAAAATAACTAAACATGCCTCTGGGTGGCTCTATAGTTTAGAATGATAAGATTAAATATTGGAGTGATTCATACCGGTAACAGGCTGAGGGGTAACCTGCAAGTGAGTAAGGTTTACCCCATCTATTATACGTGAGTCTTATGTTTGAATTTTAAAGTATATTTTTCTTTCTTTCCCAAAGGTATTTTCTCATAGAATCTAAATGGATACTGTCTTGTCAGTTTTGGTGAAAAGTATTGACATTAATTTGTCTGTTTTACTGCTTGTAACAATAGCTAACATTTATAGAGCTCACCCTATGTGCTAAGTACTATGCTAAATGATTTACAATTGATATCTCATTTGAGGAAAACAAACCTGTGGTGAGGACAACAACCCTGGGAGGTAAAAGCTATTGTCATACCTATTTTACAGATGAGTAACAGAGGTAAACAGTGCTCAAGTATCTAGAGCCCAGGATCACATAATTACTAAATGTCTGAATTTGTATATGAACTCAGATCTTCTTGACTCCAGACCCAGGGCTCTATCCACTGTATCACCTAGCTTATTTGATATATATTAAAGGCATGTAATTATAATTTCATTGTTTATTACTTTGTTGACATATTTCATGATTAGTTGAGATTTGTTTGACTGTTTCATATAAATTTAATTTGTTAAATTCATTTGTTAAATATAAATTATACTCATTATTTTAAAGAAGCCTATTGATATGCTTAATAAGCATTGTGCTATTTTTGCATTGTAAATTCATTCATGTCTCCTAATTTTTTGGAGTGGATTCAGAATAAAAGGATATTAGAAGACTATTCAAAGGAAAAGTCAAAATATTAAGAAGTTACACAGTAATTCCTCATAATGTTAAATCTCAGGAATCTAATTAGGTTGTATTCTGTGAATTACTTACTTGATAGAGGACTGAATTTAGAATTAGAGGAAATGGGTTCAATTATTTTTTAGTTTATTATGTATTTATTTATTTAAAATTCTAACTCTGACACTAACCATGCTACATCGGGTCACCTATTCTTTGTGATCCTCAATTTCCCCATGTGTGAAGTGAGGTGGTTGGTCTAAATGACCATTGTGCTCCAGTCCATGATCTTATGATGTTTAATGATAATGAATAGTTACAGTGAAATTCACTTATAATCCCCCTTATGAAGATGAGTTGCTTCAGAAGTTGAAGGGTAGATAAGACCTAATGCTCTTCTATCTTACCAGAAAAAAATTGTTTTCTGCTGACTTCTCGCTAATCCAGGCAGCAATGTCTGCCCTGCAGTGAGGGTGAGGAGGAGGGACTTGACCTAAGACTACTAGGAAGGAAAAGGCCTGAGGGTCAGAGTGCAGTGACAGGGTTCTTTCTTCTCTCATGTTTATGGGATTGGGGGAGGTTAGGTAGATATTCAGCCACTGGGAGTGGGTGGATAAAGAAGGCTGAGGGACAGGCTCCCCACAGTACTAAGTCTCCTAGGCAATGCAGCACCCAGTGAGACTGGACTGACTAGAGAGTTTCCCACAGTGCCTGTTCCCACTGAACTCTCTAGTGCCTAGTGGGTGCCACATAAGTATATAATCATTTGCATAATGTTTCATGCAAATTATGCCAATGTAAGAAAATGTAAACATAGTACATGGCTATTGATTGGGGAAAGGCTGAAAAAAAAACTATAGTCTATGATTGTTTTAGAATATTATTGTGTTATAAGATACCATGCATATGAAAAATTCAGGGGAATTTAGGAACATTTGTATGAAATGTATGATAGAGTGAAGGGAGGAGACCTTGGAGAACAATTTAAACAATGACCAAAATAATGTTGTTGTTGTTCTTTTTATAAATGAATGATTGCATGTTATGCAATTAGCAGCAGTGATTTTAAAGGAGTAGCAGTAGAAAGGTGGCAGACTCCCTCTTGGTGGGAAGGCAGTAGAGTTCATTTCTTAGACTTCACTGTGGTTTGCTGTAAGGGAGTTGAGATCCTATGGTAGTAAGGAATCATTGGGAAGGGACAGAAATGCAAAAGAAGTACATTTCACACACACACACACACACACACACACACACACACACACACACATATATATATATATGTGTGTGTACATATGCATATGTGTATATAAATGTACATAAAGTACACTTTATATATATATACATATATGAAAATGTATATTATATGTATATTTTAATAACAAGTTACATCAGACTGACCTAAGTTTCTTTTTGACAGTGCTTCTAGACTGTTAGTTCAGGAAAAGATGTTGAGACACTTCACCTAGGTTTTTATTTTATTTTGTATTTTTAAATTTAATTTCAATTGTGAATGAACAGTTATCAATCAACATAAATACTTCAAGTTACAAAGAAAAACAGAGAAAAGGATTGTATAAGAAATTGTGAACTTCTATAACATACAGCTCTGTGACCCTGGGCAAATTGTCTAACTTTTCTTACCCTTAGTTTCCTTATTGATAAAATGAAGAAAATAATCTCACAGACTTGTTGTGAAACTCAAACGTGTCAGGTGTTTTATAAATCTTAAAGTATTTAAATGTGAGTTATTATTAAAATATATGTATATATTTATATATTAAGATGGAAGTTATGTTTATGTATATTAAAGTTAAATATACATACATATGTTATATATATACATACATATATGTAAATATGTGTATATTTATATTCATTAAAGTGATGAAGAAAGTAAGGAAATAAACCGGTTTGTGTCCATTTAGACACTTTTTTCTTTTGTGCACTTAAAAATATTTACTTTTATCATACATATATAGTCAAGCAAAATGAACATATTAGATATGTCTGAAAATATCTCATTTAGTACATTAAATCTCATGTAGTCCATTACCACTCTGTCCAAGGTAAGAGGTCAATTTCATTACTGGTCTTTTGAAGTCATGATTGATTGGTTAGAGTTCTGAGGTCTTTCAAAGTTTGATTATTGCAATCGTCATGAAGTGGTTCTTCTCGATCTCCTCCTGTGTCATTTCATACAAGTTTTACACACCTTACAACCAAATGCAGAAAAGCTAAAGTATTAGATGCACTCTTTTCAGACCATAATGCAATAAAAATTACATTTAATAAAAGTCTATGGAAGCATAGATTGAAAATTAAGAACAAAATCACAGAAACAATAAATAATCTCGTGAAAGAAAATGGCAACAATAAGACAATATTCCAAACAAGCCAAAGCAATTCTTAGGGGAATATTTATATCTCAGTAGAAAAGAGAAAGGGCAGATTAATGAATTGGGCATGCAATTAAAAAAAAACTAGAAAAAAGAAAATAACAAAAATCTCTAATTAGACACCTAAAGGAAAATTCTGAAAATGAAAGGAGAGATAAATTTTTTAAAAATTGAATTAATAAATAAAACCAAAACGTGGCTTTATGAAAAACCTCAATTAGATAAATAAACCATTGGTTAATTTGATTAAAAAAAGGAAAAAACCAAATTCCCAGTATCAAATATTAAAATGGTGAATACAAGATCAATGAAGAGGAAGTTAAACCAATTATTAGGAGTTATTTTACCCAATTGTATGCCAGTAAAACTGAAAACCTAAGTAAAATGAAAGAATATTAAAAAAAATATTAACTGGTCAGAAAAACAAAAGAGGAAATAGAATATTTAAAGAATCCAATTACAGAAAAAAGAAATCGAACAAGTCATCAGTGAATTGTCTAAGAAAAAATCCATGACTAGATGAATTCTCAAGTGAATTCTAACAAATATTTAGTGAGTGATTAATTCCAATATTATATAAACTATATGGAAAAAATTAGGCAGAGAAAGAAGTTACTTTTATGATGCAAATATGGTTTTGATACTTAGATCAGGCAGAGACAAAACAGGGAAAGAAAACTGGAGACTAATTTCCTTTATCAATATTGATAGAAAAAAAAATCAAATAAAATACCAGCAAGGAGATTGCAATAACGTATCACAAAGATCATATGCTGTGATTGGGTGGGATTTATATGATAAATGCAGGTCTGGTTCATTATTAGGAAAACTATCAGAATAATAAAATAAAAATCAATGACTCCTCTCATTCCCTACCCTAGGAATGTCTTCTCATATATCTGCCTTTTGAAATGTTAGTCCTTCAAAGGATCCAGTTTCACGTTGGTGAACACTTCTCTGATCCCTTCATCTTAATTTGATCTTTTTGTCCTTTGAACCATAGTTGTAATACAATTATAATTTAAAAAATTTTTATGTCTTCCTCCAATTTTACATTTTATATTATAGCTTTTTGTGAATGAGTCTTGTCTCTTTTGCTAGAATATATATTTCCTGAAGGTAGGGATTGTCAAATTCATCTTTGAATCCCCCTTAAGGTTTTACCACAGTTCTTTCCTCAACAATACATCTTGAATTTAATTGGATTATCCAAGGTCACAAAGATTAGAGAGGAAATTCTGGAATTAGGATTCAGGTTTCCTTACTCCGAATCCAGTCCTTTTTATTTGAATGTTTACATACAGAGGATGTTTTGCACGTTGCTATGCATAGCATAAACTTAGGTGCTGCTCCATAAGAATTCATAATTTCTAAAGTCAATAGCAACTTGTGAAAATATCCACAAATACCTTTATACCATTGGGAAAGTGAGGGATACTTGGGATAGTGTTTTCTCTTCTTCCTATCACAGTCTGTTTTCCTGCCTGGCTCATTTTCCATGCTACACTGAATTAACAAGGGAGCAGGCAAAGTTTTTGAATGTGTTTCCATCCCTGTGATTACATACTACTTGAAAAATGTTCCCAATTTCACTTGAAACTGCGCCCTGGGAAGGCAGGATCATGAACTTACCTCACACTCAGCTCAGTTGTTTGGCCAGGCTATTGAAAGGTTCAAAGAGTATGTCAGAGCTCTCCCACTGAACTCGGGTCTCAACACCCAACTGTCCCTCATAGGTCATTGAATCACAGGTGATATCTCCTCTCTGCTTCTGTCTCTCTGGCTGAGCTGAATCATTTCACTGTGTGAGATGTTTCACGTTAGCATGCCTGCAGCCCCTATCTCACAAAGCCTAACCCAGAGACTTCCACATGTTTACATGGGAAGGGAGAGTTATGACATTTTTCTTTCATCTTTTTTGGTCTGGTCTTGGAGTGGGGATCTTCTAGTATTGAAATTCCCTCTACCAAAGTAAGTCAACACCTTCTCTGCTTCTTGTGGTTCTAGAGCAAGGGTTCTTAATTATTTTTCTTTGTGTCATGTACTCTTTGGCACATCTATTGAAGCCCATATCTTTAAATGCATAAATTAAAATACATAGGATTACAAAGAAAACACATTATATTGAAGTAGTCATTTTAAGATACAGATAGATATAAGTATGTATATATACATACATATGCATATGCATATATATGCATATATATACATATACATGTCTATACCTATATATGTAACAAGACCCACAGTTTAAACATCCCTGTTTTAGAGAGCTATGTGGGCTACTGAGGAAGTGTGCAGTGTGGGGGGGAGTGACTTACCAAGGATCCCAAGGGCCAATATATTTCATAGATTGACCTTGAACTTTAGTTTTCCTGACTCTCAGGTCAACCCTTTATCTACTATATGTTGCTGTCTCTCCTGGAGAGATATTAGATCAGCTTATATCGCAAAGTGTTTGTCTCTATATCTATCTAAGCTGTTTATGTATACATCTATATTCATGTTTATGAGTATAAAAACAAGGTAGCTGAAGGGTCCTTCTAGAATATTTATATTTTCTCTCTTCCCTATCTGAATTGAACTTGATATTAACGTTGTTACTCTGCTTTTTCAATAAAATGGAGAATTAAAGCACCACAGCTGGGCTTCTGACAGCATTTATTTGGAACATTTAACAGTGCCTCAATTAATTTTTCCTTTGGTGACTTGCACAGCCCTATTGAATGTTCCTTGGTAGGTCCAAGTCAGACATTGTCTCCATTTCACATTTTTCTCTAGACCAAGAGAAACGTTGAGGTCTGCCAAAATGGCCACTGGTTCTAGCAAACAGTCCAGTTGTTTTTGCTGGCTTGGTTTACAATGAGAACATATTTCAGACAGACTATCCTCTTCCACAGGGATCGTGGGGGCCATGTCCTTTTTGAGGATAACCTTTCCAAGGGATGGAACCTGAGCTTCCAGTCACTCTAGAGACATTGGTCAATCACACATCAACCTTTGGAAAGAGTAAAACCAGTTATTGGGGGTGAATACCAGGAATAGATTGTTAGACCTGTTCCCGGGTGTTCCTTCAAATATGAGAAATCCAAATTCATAGGAAGAAAACTGTACAAACCAGCTAGACAGTACCTTCATTTCTTTTGCCCGGTTAACACTTATCTTTGGAACAATGGCCAAGGAGACTCATCACCAAAGCCATAAGGGTGGCCTTACTCAGGGAACATTCAGGGGCTGGCACAAGTTAGATCGCCTTCTAGTTGGCAACCACAAGATGCACAACAGGAAAACAGAACCAAGCTCAGAGCTAAGTCCTCAGCCCTTCAGAGCATGGTTTCATCATCTCCCTAATGAATCCCATATTCTATTGGCTTCAGGGTGAGTTAACACCCAGACTGTGGAATAAACATCTTTTTTGGAAAGGGGAGAGTGCTCTGTAGGGTGGAGTGAGGCAAGGGAAGACTTGCATCATAGTACTGAGAACAAATCTCTAGAGCAAAAAGGGAGAGCCAGGAACAAGATAGCTTTGGCCTAGTTCAGATTTTCAAATGAAGTAGGCAGGCAGATACATACAAAATGCAGGTAGACACAGGTACCTTTTGTATCTACTTTTTAAATGAATTCAGTGTTTAAGAAATCAACAACTGTGGAAAAAAATAAAAAACCCCAGTTCATGCAGTTAACAGGTGCAACAGTTTGGAGGGTTTGGTGAGCAGGTCATGTATATGGCATGTTTTAAGGCAATTGGAAGGCTTGTTCCTCTCCAAAAGATCTCCTTCTTTCACTACTGGTACAGTCTGTGAGGAATCTTTAGGGTGCAGCACAGTTACTTGCTCAATAACACCTCCTGAATTTAATTGGACTACCTTAGGTCACAAAAGTTAACTGGGGGTAGTGCTAGGACTCAGGTCCTCATTTCTAATCCAGCCAGCCATTGTCCAATGGTGTCAGAAAAGCCACTATGAAATATGGTGGATAAAGTGCTGAACTTGAGGCCAAGAGACCTGTGTTTGGGTCTGGCCTCACGTACTTTCTGGTTTTGTGTCCCTGAGAAAGTCATTTAACTTTGTTGAGCCTCCATTTCTTGTAATCTGGATAATGATAGTAATTGCCCTACAGGGTTGTGAGGATCTAATAAGATGTAATGTATATCAAGTGCTTTGAAAACTGAAGATGAATTGATCAACTTAGTACTTTGAGTACTCTGAGGGAACAAGAATAGGGGACATTTTGAGGGTGAGGGACATGAAGGACAATGAAGCACCTCCAGGGAGAATAGGCCTTGACGCTATCATGGAAATTTAATAAGGGTCCTGAGCAGCCAAGGAACACAATGACTAACTTGAGAACTGGTCTTCAGGTTAGCCTTGACAGGAAGACAATGCTGGTGCCAACTGTTTTACTCTGACAAAATATGATTGTCAATATTTTTTTCTTTCCTGTAATTATTCTTTAGAAGTGAGGCGGATGTAGAGCTAGCCTCAAAGCCAGTGAGAACTAGATTCAAGACTGTGTGATCCTGACCAAGTCATTTTACCCATAAGTACCCTCAAGCAACTCTTTTCTAGATGCAGAGAAAATTTGGATCTGCTTTGGTAGGAGTTTCCAGTGAAATCATTTGTCTTAAGACTTATCCTTATCCAATCATTAATTGTTTATGTTTAAAAAATATATTTATGTTTAAGCCATACCATGAAAGCAACTTCCCTCTGCCATACACCATGGTGATTTCTTTGAGCTTCTCTAACATCTCAATGATAGGAGGCCCTGATTCCCCAGAAGTGTTTGTCAGAATGGAGTTCACACCATGGTCAGGCAGGTAGCGCCATCTGGGATTCCAGTAGGAAGTTCCATAGAGTCCAAATTTCCTGAAATAGCACATTACTATTTCTACTTGCTCTGCATTTGTGCCTAGAATTGACTCAGCTATGCCCTGAGGCAAAAGGGAGAGCAGGTTGCTGAATCTCCCTAATCCCTCCTGATGTCATCAAGGTCAAGGGAGCCAGTGGTGGTGTTTCTAGTGCCCTGCCAGTGCCTCTTGCTCTTGGATCAAATTCTGTGGGCTCTGCCCAGACTACTGTACTTTTGAGTTTTCCAGGAGACTGGCCTTTCAATACCTAAAATGAAACTGCCTTTGGGGCAGACAGAAGATAAGACTCCACTATACTTGGCCTGGTCTTTTCCTCCAGGGAATACTTCCAAAAATAATTTTGCTTCAGCAAGGTCAGGGAAAATTATCCAGAAGGTAGCTGAGGCTGCCCACACCCACAGCTGAGAAAAGTCAGGCAAAAAGAAATCAATCAACCAAAGAGAAAGGATTTAGCAGAGGATTAGGCTGCTCCTTAAGGATCTGATCTATGCAAATACCATTATTAATCTTCATAAAAAATAAAAATAAAAATAGCAATAATCTTCAAAGCATTCCAATTTTCTTCAGGATAAAATCCAAATAATCAGAGATTCATGGACCTTCACAGAATAGTTCTGACCTACCTCAGCAGGCTCTCATCTTCCATTCAACACATTCTATGCTGAATGTACTATTCAGCATGCCTAGAACTTGACCCATGTGTCCCACACTTTCCTGTCTCTGTGCCTTATTTGAAGTATAGCATGACCTTGGGCAAGTCATCTACCATTTTTAGCCTTGGATTAATCTGTCAAATTAGAAATTAATGCTCCATAATCACTATAGCAAATTCTCTGAGAGGAATGCTCTTCACCTGCCTCATTTTCACTTATCTAAATCCAGTTATCTTTCCAGATTCTTACCAAGGTTCTTCTTACAAGGTTCTTCTACCTTCTCCAAACAGCTTTTGCTATTTCAGCAACAATTTCTCCCTTCTATGAATTCTATTACCAATTCGTTTCTATTTCTCTAATGGCATTTATTAAATTTCAAATAATATCTGTGAAATCCTTTGTAAACCTTAAAAATAGTTACTATTGTGATCCATGTAAAGTTTGGAGATAATACCCCTTCTGCCCTGGAGGGTGGGACCCTGGTAGTCAGGAGGCTACCTGTCCCTTCAGAATCTAGGGATAGTCCTGTGGCATTGGAGAGGTGGTACAGAGAGAACTTTCTTTCTTTTTTTATATATAATTTATTTATTTTTCAATTCTCAATATTCACTTTCACAAGAATTTGAATTCAAAATTTTCTCCCCATCTCTCCCCACCCCCTATCCCAGGACAACATGCATCCCATCCTCCAGTCTGTCCTCCCTTACACTACCCACCCTTCTTCCATCCCCCCTCCCCTCTATTTTCTTATAGGGCAAAATAGATGTCTATACTTCATTGCCCATGTATCTTAATTCCCAGTTGCATGCTAAAACAATTTTTAACAGTCATTACCAAAGCTTTGAGTTCCATATTCTTTCTCTCCCTCTTCAACTACCCCCATTGAGAAAACAAACAATTCAATATAGATCCTACATATGTAATAATACAAAGCACTTCCATAAGTCATGTTGTAAAAGACTAACCACATTTCCCTCTGTCTTATCCTGCCCTCAATCAATTCCATTCTCTCCCCTGACCTGTCCTCCCACAATAGTGCTAGCTTCTGATTATCCCCTTCGCCAATTTGCTGTCTCTTGTATTACCTTCCCTCTCCTATCCCCTTCCCCCCTACCTTCCTGCAGGGTAAAATAGATTTCCATATCCAATTGAGTGTATGTTATTCCTCCTTAAGCCAAATCCCATGAGAGCAAGGCTCACTCATTTCCTTTCATCTCCCCCTTCTTCCCCACCATTGTAAAAGCTCCTTCTTCCCTCTTCTATGTGAGATGATTCACGACATTCCATCTCTTCCTTTTTCCTACTCCCAGTACATTCCATTCAACAGTAAATTTTATTTTATTTAGGTATTCTCCCTTCACATTCAGCTCACCCTGTGCTCTCTGTTTATGTATATACATACACATATACATTCATACTTTCATATATACATACATATGCCCATGTATATAGACATAGCTACCCATGTATAATATACACATACATACATGCCCATAAATGCCTACATGTATATTCCCGCTAACTACCCTAATACTGAAAAAGGTCTCATGAGTTACAAATAACATCTTTCCATGTAGGAATGTAAACAGTTGAAATTTAATGAGTTCCTTAAGACTTCTCGTTCCTGTTTACCTTTTCATGTTTCTCTTGATTCTTGTGTTTGAATGTCAAATTTTATATTCAGTTCTGATCTTTGCATATTGAATGTTTGAAAGTCCTCTATTTCATTGAAATTCCATCTTTCCTCTGAAGTATTATACTCAGTTTTTCTGGATAGGTGATTCTTGGTTTTAATCCTAGTTTCTTTGACTTCTGGAACATCATATTCCAAGCCTTTCAGTCCCTTAGTGTAGAAGTTGCTAAATCCTGTGCTATCCTGATTGTATTTCCACAATACTTGAATTGTTTCTTTCTGGCTGCTTGTAATATTTTCTCCTTGACCTGGGAACTCTGAAATTTGGCTACAATATTCCTAGGAGTTTTTCTTTTGGGATCTCTTTCAGGAGGTGATGAGTGAATTCTTTCCATTTCTATTTTACCCTCTGGTTCTAGAATATTAAGGCAGTTTTCCTTGATAATTTCTTGAAAGATTATGTCAAGGCTCTTTTTTTGATCATGGCTTTCAGGTAGTCCAATAATTTTTAAATTGTCTCTCCTGGATCTATTTTCCAGATCATTTTTTTTCAATGAGATATTTCACGTTATCTTCTATTTTTTCATTCTTTTTGTTTCATTTTGTAATTTCTTGGTTTCTCATAAATTCCTTAGCTCCCATCTGCTTCATTCTATTTTCTTCAGTGAGCTTTTGAACCACCTTTCCTATTTGACCAATTCTGCTTTTTTAAAACATTCTTTTTGGGGGAAGAACCAAGATGGTGGAGTAACAGCACAGATTTTCTAGAGCACTCTCTCCAAGCTCAGCCAAATACCTGTAAAAAAATGACTCTAAACAAATTCTGGAGCTGCAGAACACACAGAATGATGGAGGGAAGAAAATCTCCAACCCAAGACAACCTGGAAGGTCGTTGGGAAGTATCTATTATTCTATGCTGGGAACAGAATGCAATCCAGAGTGGGCCACACCAGCACAGACAAGACCTGCACAGGCCTTGGGAAGACTGAATCTCTCACACCTGTGGCAGTTGCCAGACTTCAGGACCCCAAAATGCTGAGGACAAATTGGAAGGTCAGTTGAAAAAGCCTGTGGGACCAGTGTGGAAGAGTGGAGTGGTCTGGTCAGGTCCCAGAGTGGCAGAGAGGGAAGGGGACAGAGGTAATTGCAGCAGTCACAGCAGCAGCAGGCATAGAGATAGCAACTGTTTCCCCCAACAGATTGGGGGGAATCAAGTAGCTGACAGTACACCTCCCAACCTCACTGGAAGCAGAGAGCAACCTTAACAAAGAGCTCAAAAGTCAAGTAAATGGCTAAGGAAATGAGCAAAAACCAGAAAAAGAATCAGTCTATAGAATATTACTTTGGTGACAAGGAAGACCAAAGCACTTAAAGAGAAGAAAATAAAGCCAAAGCTCCTCCATCCAAAGGCTCCAAGAAAAATATGAATTGGTCTCAGACCATGGAAGAGTTCAAAAGGGATTTTGAAAATCAAGTAAGAGAAGTAGAGCAAAAACTGAGAAGAGAAATGAGAGTGCTACAAGAAAATCATGAAAAATGAGTGAACTGCTTGCTAAAGGAGACCCAAAAAATGTTGAAGAGAATAACACTAAAAACATAGACTAACCGAAATGGCAAAAGAAATCCAAAAAGTCAGTGAGAAGACTGCCCTAAAAAGCAGAATTGACCAGATGGAAAAGGAGATCCAAAAACTCACTGAAAAATAAGCTCACCTTCCTTAAGGGTTAGGATGGAGCAGATGGATGCTAATGACTTTATGAAAATAAAGCATTCTTTTCCTCATTGGCTTTATGAACCTCTTTTGCTGTTTGGGTTAGTCTATTTTTAAAGGTGTTATTTTCTTCAGCGTTTCTTTGGATCTCCTTTAGCAGGCAGTTGACTTGCTTTTCATGATTTTCCTGCATCTTTCTCAATTCTCTTCCACATCTCTTACTTAATTTTCAAAGTCCTTTCTGAGCTCTTCCATGACCAGAGACTAGTGCATATTTTTTTTTGGAGGCTTTTGATGTAGAAGCCTTGACTTTGATGTCTTCCTCTGATGGTATACTTGGTTCTTTCTCATCCTAAAGGATGGAAGAAAATACCGTTTCACCAAGAAAGTAACCTTCTACAGTCTTATTTCTTCCCCCTTTTTTTGGGCATTTTCCCAGTTAGTTATTTGACCTTTGGGTCCTTTGTTAAGAGGAGAGTACACTGTGGGAACCTGTAATTTCTTAGTTCCTCCAGGGTGACACAATCAAGGGAGAGGAGTTTACTACTCTTCGGGACTACATTCTGGTCTGTGAGGAGCCACAAGCACTTTTTTCTGCTCTGGAACTGCATGTATGATTTCCTCTCCACAGCCACCACTAGCTCCACCTTGCCAGTGCTCCTCCTCACACCAGGACCAACCACTCAGGGCTGAGAATCAGATCGGCCACTCAATTCCCCCAGAGTCTTTAGGCAGAGGGATCCAAAAGTGGCTGCTGTTGCCCTGGGGCTAGGGCTGAGGCCAGATAATGCTCCCTTCTCACCCAGTTGAAAGAAATTTCTTACTGATCTTTGAAGGTGTCTTTGGCATTTATGGGTTGAGAAATCTGGGAACTGCAGCTGCTGCCAGTAATTCTGCTCTCTGAAGCCTGCTGCAGTCCTCTCTGTGTTGTGCCATGTGGGCCAGGCTAGGCTGTGCTCCACTCTGAGCCCAGTGGGATAGACTTTTCCTGTTGGCCTTCCAGGCTCTCTTGGCTTAGAAATCTGCTTCACTCTGTCATGTTGTGACTTTTGCTGCTCTAGAATTCATTACAGTTATTTTAAGGGCTGTGGGGGGAGAGCTAGAGGAAGTCTGTCTTTCTACTCTGCCATCTTGACTCCACCCCTGCTGAGAACTTATGTTATTACTTGCAAGGCCCCACTGGTGTACTTACTTCCATGATTATCAGTTGATATTAGTCAGCCAGACAATTTGTTTTTAGAAAGCCATATTCCTTAAGGTGGCATAGTAAGAAGAGTTACTCTATACATCTTCCCAAAAGTCTGTGAAATACTCTCTAAGAAATGCCTGCAAAATCCAGGGAAAAGTTGCCTGATGCTTAGAGAGGACATGTGACAAAGAAGCCAGTTGTAGCTCTTAGAAGTCTAGTCTGGTTTAGCTGTAGTTCTCAACGTTTCTCTTAAGCATGTTTTTTTAAAGTGGGAGTGGAGTGCTTTGTAGAGAGCCTTGAATCTCCATCTAGTCTGACCTTGTCTTCTGATGGAGACACATCTTTCAGCTGGTCTGGTAATGCTGCTAGAATGCTAACGGGAAGATGGGAAGTCCTAAATCCTCTTGATTCTAAGCTCACAAAATCCTACTCTGATGGTGGGTTTGAAGAATGAGGAGACCCAGGTTGAGGGTTTTTCTTGCTCTCCAAGTAATTCCTTCTTAGGGGAAGCTTTCTTTTTTTGTGGCCATTAGGCCACAAATTCTCTTTGCTTCTGAAGCAGTTTCATGATTTTATATAGGCCCTATTGAGCCTATTTTTTTGACCACTCAATCAGAAGACACTTGTCTTTGTGCTTCACATAGATTTGATTAATTCAAGAAAGTAAGTATCTAGTCTTTTTTGTATTTAATTCTTATTAACTGATTGAAAATGTGCTCTCATCTGACAAAGATATTTACTTTTAAATAGAGTGGGCAATCAGTAGATCCCTGCCTTTAAATTTTCTACTTTAAAATTTACCTGTATTAGATATACAATCTACTCCACTGAATTCTATTGTTTTTTAGGGAACAGATTGTCATATTTCTCTGTATCCTCGGTAATGCCTGTGCCTTAGTTATACTAGGTATTCAAATGTTTGTTGACATACTGACCAAATCATAAAAGCACTGCTTATCTGGTTTAGGGAAAGCAGAAACTTGTTTAAAGACAATAAGAGATAATATTTTCTCCTCCTCAAAAGAAATTACATGCAACATGCTTTTTTCATGTAAATACAGATTTAGTGCAGTGTGAAATCGGAAAAAAAAAGCATTTGATAAGACTTTCAGCCATCAAAAGTTTTTCTTCTGAAGTTTTATGTGTTTAGTTTGTTTTATTTTGTACTCATAAGACTATATACTGTATATCTATTGTATTTGTGTAATTTTAAGCGAGCCAAACTCTAGGACAACAGAAAGAGATGTCATTGGCTAAGCGACTTTGCTGAGAGTTTCTCACATTGACATAATTAGAGATCCAGCCTAAAAAAACAGTCAATCCTTCAAGGCAGAAAGGTCATTCTTCCCAGCCTTCATCATTAGTATTCTTTGCTTTATTCGTATGTTTTGTTTTTACATCATATTCATTTCTGGTATTTCTCTACCTTACCGCATGAGACTTCCTTTTATCAAATAAAGAAAGACAGATTAGCAGGACTAACTAATGTATAGATTGTATCTAATAATAATAGTTAACATTTGTATAGGGCTTAATATATGCCATGAACTGTGCTGAACACTTTATGCTTTTTATCTTATTTGATTCTCACAACAGTCCTTGAGGATAGGTGCTCACATCATCCTCATTTTACAGATGAGGGAATTGAGGCACGTAAAGATTAAGTGACTTGCCCAAGGTATATGCAACTTATTATACCCATGATTCCTCAGTTTTGCAAAGAAGAGAGAGGAAAATATGTCTTTACATCTCTTACCTGGCACTAAGGTTGGTTATTAAGGTTAAACATCATTGTTTCATTTTCTTTTGTAATTGTAGTCATTTTGTATATTGTTTTCTAAATTCTACTCAACAGATTTTAGAATATTTTTCTTCTAACTTCTGGCAAAGGTTTTGCCCCTCACTCTCTGATAATGAGAGTATCTATCAAGGTCATTCTTAGGATTTTTATTAGTATGGATGCTTAGCAGACTATTCACCATGAGATATCTACTGCTTTACAATATCACAGACTATATATTATCTTTAGGTTAATTATGAGAATTAACCCAAAGTAAGTTTCTTGTGAGACAACTGACACATGTTGAAGGCCACTGACAGTCCTAAATATGTTCCAAGGTTCAGTGATGAATCATGAGCATAGAAAAGATTGTCCACATGTTCCACTTATGTGCCCTAGCCTGTGAAGTCTTCACAAAGATCACTCCACAAAGTCAACCATGCACTGCCTAAACCAACTGGCACTCTCAAATCTTCAAGAACATTGGAAGAGCTAGAAATAACCTTTATCAACAAATAACTAGAAATGACCTTAGCAACAATGTCAGAAGCAAGGCTTTTGGATGAGAATAATTTTTAAGCAAGAACTATTGATTTTTCAGTCACACTGGTGCTAAAGAATTATTCTGTGAACATCAAAAGAATTGTTATTTGTAAGAGGGCACAGAGGGTTCAGAGCACTGGGCTTCAAATCATATGTTCAAATCCAGCCTCAGACACTTACCAGCTGTGTGACCCTGGGCAAGTCATTTCACCCTGTTCACCTCAGTTTAATAATCTGTAAAATGAGTTGGAGAAGGAAATGGCAAACCCTCTAGTGTCTTTGCCGATAAAACCCTGAATGAGGTGATCAAGAGTCTGAAACGACTGAACAAGAATAATGTGAGACCATAAGAAACTTTATATGCCTGGAAGGACATGTCTGTCATCTGGCTTACACTCCTAACACTCACTGTCTTTTATCCAGCCACTTGTAATTTTTCTTACCATTATCTTTTAGTAAATCACAGTAAAATATATGTGAACTATATTTTGGAGTTTCTTATCACCTTTTAGTGGTATAGTGATAATATTTACCACATAACTAAGTATTAATTTAGAGATCATAAGCTAGAATGCAAAAAAGAGCCTGATTACCTCTCCAAACCTCAGTATTAGCTTACACAACTAGAAAGAGGTGAAAACTCAGTTATTTGAATTTCTGTTATTAATGGAGCAATATGTTTCATATGATAAATTGTCTGTAATTCTTCTATTAAGTTCATAAACTTTGACCACTTATAATACTGAATGATTTTTGATCTTCACATATTTGTTAATTCTCTGTATGTCTTAGATATCAGACTCTTATTAGAAAAATTGATTCCAAAGTTTCTTCCCAGCAGTTTGCCTTCTTATCCTAGCTGCATTGATTTTTCTAGTGCAAAAGATTTTCAATTTCATGTAATTGAAATTATTTTATCTTTGGTGATCTTCTCTATGATTTCTTTAGGAATCTTCCCCCTAGCTGAATATGTCTCCATTTTCCTGCAAATTTTTATGATATGACTTTATTTTTGTCAAGCATTATAATGTTGAAAAAAAGATATTTTTATGGAAGCCTTCTTAAGAACCATTGTCAATTCCCTATTTACCTATCCCTCTAGTGCATTTTCTTGTAATAAAGAAAAACTGTTAAAACAAAGCTGAGCAGCACAGTGGTCCATCTGTAGCAAATGCAACATTCTTCACCCTGATTCTTCAACTCTAGGTCAAGACAAAGGCAATGTTTCCAGCACATCTACTGCATTTAATCTGAATTCAGATACCTTTTAGGGTTGTTTTCATTTATGCTTTTATGATTATTTTGTATATAGTTTTCCTGCTTCTGCTTTCTTTATTCTGTAAGAGTTCATAAAAGTATTTCCATGCCACTTGGAATTCCTTATAACTACCAATTTTCATAATGCCTTAGCTTAATATTCATGTACCAAGGTTTTTTCAGCTATTCCCCAAACAATAGCAACTCATGTTGTTTCCAGTTGTTGTTTGTTTTTGAGGTGGTGGTAGAGTTTCATGGTTGTTTTAACCAGTTTTGCATTCTCATTACTGTAAGATGTTCGATCATTTAAAACACTTAGCGGTACAAGACAGTTTGTTTCAACTGAATGATAGGCTTTGTGCTTTTGTACACATTATGTACATGTGAATATTTTGGTTGAGTACAGGTAAGTAGAGAAGACAAGTCATAACTAAAATCTTTATAGTCTGGGTCATTACCCACAATACCATCTGCTGGTATTTTATCAAGCCGCCTCCTATTAAAGTGCCAATAAATTGCTTCTGATGTTCGGTTGTGGAAAGCTGATAAATCAGTCCACTTGACAGGTAAAGAAGATACCAAGTAACCCTTTTTTAATTGTCTCCACTCCCATCCAGTGTCACTCAGCTTATTTAATTATTGATAGTACTTTAGTCAAATATATCCTAAGTCAGTTTGTCTCATCAAGAAATGGCAAAATATAATTAAATAAACTAATCTGAAATATTAAGGTGAAATATAGAGTCATATAGGATTCTATTTTTATGGAGATTGGGAAATAAATGCCATGACTCAAAAATAAATACTTCCTGCCAATATGTTACCAATAGTGGATATAGTTGCCAATTTGTGGATGACATGGGTTAAAAGAATTGGAAGTCAAAATTTGATAACTTTGGATTCATTGTTGTGCATTCAATTAAATTGAATTTGGTTAACATTTACTGAGCATCTACTGTATGCAAAGTATTGTGATTATCACCATAGATACAATAAACAAGCAAGACAGACCTTACCTTCAAGGAACTTGACATTATAATAGGAAGAGGGAGAAGAGGGAGAGTAATAGGTACAGAGGTAAGTGTATATAAAAGATACACCAAACAGATTAGATTATTTTTCAGGTATAGGGAGTGAAGGATCTTGCTAACAACTGATATAATTGCAGCACTCTCTTGAGGGCTACTTCTACAACTCCCATTTCTATTGGTGAATCGGGCAATTACTGCTACTATTTTAGGGTTCTATCTATCAACCCAAAATTTGATGAGGTTTCTGGTTTTGTTATTCATGAGTCCAAACTCATATGGATCTCATTGTTTATCAGCCAAACTTAATTATAAAATGCTTTATAAAAAGTATTTAGTAAGCAGCTGTAGTGAAGAGAGCTGTTGGAAAAACAATGGGCGGGATACACATTTCTTTTGCACACACATGGGCTGTGGACAGACTAGGCTCAAACTGAAAAGTTCTAAGGTAGCAAGGCATGTATGCAGATAATTCACAGCTAACTTTTATCATTTTCCATTGAGAAAAATTGTCAGATCTACCCTTTCTTTTGTCAAAATCTTCATAAAAACTAAATAGGCTGAGACCTTATCATATCTCTTTTAGGTGACCCAGTTCTCAAACTTCTATAGCACTTAGAGTTTGTAATATTCAATTTGGTGCTTAAATATGTGCTTTCTTTAATGACTCATGAATAGTTTCTACTTCAGATAGATTCATTTTACCTTGAACATACTTCAAACTTTTGTACATTCCTGCTTTTTGTCATGTAGTTTTGCTCATTTGGAAAGCCTCGAATCTATTCATTCTCAAGGCCCAATTCACACTTCTCCTTTATGAAGCTTTCTCCATACAGTCAACTCCCTCAGTCAACCTTATCTTTTACAAGTATATACCAATTGTTGTCTATACCATTCATCTGATAACTAATAACATACTGCCTTGTGACATCTCTTGTACTGTTGTCTTATATTGTTATTAGAAGCAAGAGTTGGTTTTGAAATTAATTCTTATATTTTTCTTGAGGAACTTTAGGATGTTCAAAGATGTTCCTGGAAATAGATTCTCATAATGTCAAATATATACCAAGGAGCATTTTGGGTAGTTGCTAATTCAGTCCAACTTGTGTGAGTCCCAATGCCAGTATAGGTACAGAAGATAAGGAGACAGGCAAGGAAAGGTCGAACAGATTACACATCACAGAATTATGAGCAAGGAAATTCACTCCATAGCTATGATAGCTCCAACCCTGGTGTCCACAAAATTGACCATTTTAACTTTGATCCTAACTCTATATTCAGTAATTTTTATATCTTGTACTTTTGAAGTAGATTTAAAAAAAGTAACTTTATATTGTCTCTAAAAAGTTCCTATTATTTTGACATAATATTCTTTGCCCTTATGGGGCAGTAGAAAATATAATAAAAATATAAAAAGATATAAACTAATACTATTTGATATCAAAGGGAGAAAAGGTCATTCCTATTTGTGGGATCAATGAAACTTTCTTGGTGATGATCATATTTTTTCTGGGTCTTGTGGCATGGGTAAGATTTCAATATATTGAACTGGAAGGAGCGCATTATAGACATAAAGAAAGGCTTGAGAAAATTCAAATAATAAGAAAGTTGAGGGGAAGAGGGAGGAGTCTGGTTTTGCTGGATTGCATAGTACTATGAGATAGAATTATAATGGGGGAGAGGTGTCATGGATCTGATATATCTGATAGCTAAGTGGTGTGAGAAAGCTACAAGCCTGATAATGAAAAGCAGTAGTAGAGATGTAGTAGTGAGAGTCAGCTGATACAGGTCTGAGCTACACAAAGAGAAAGAGCCTTGAACAAAAGAGTATTCAAATGAAAGACTTGAAGCAACGACATAAGTTCGCTTGAATGCACTAGAGATGTTTAGTCTTAAGAAGACAAAATGTAACAGGACAACAATAGCTGCCTTCAAATATTTGAAGGGTTGTTATGTAGGACAGGGATAGAGTTTTCTGCTTGACTCTAAAGGAAAGAACAGTATAATGGACACAAATTGAGAAGACGGAAGAGTATTCTGGGAAGATGATGGAGTAGGTCAGGAAATTCCAAGCTCTTCATATTTCCTTCAGAAACAAGATAAAATAGTACCTCAGAGTCTAGGAAGAGCAGCAAAAATAAACAAGAGTTGGGGCAGAACAGTGGTCCTCTTGGGATGACCAATGAAGATCCACAGAAAAATCCTAGGATGCAGGTTCAGCCCAGGTGAAATGTAAACACCTCCAGGCTAGCCCACTAAGACAGCAAGCAGCACCTCAGTCACAGAAATTTTCACCTCACAGACAGTGTGGGGAGTTGGCCGTCAACTTTTGGGCTTCTCCCAATCAGTGGGAGAAGATTGAGGGAGCCTCTGCTGAGAGGGGGTGCCAGGTCCAACTGTGCTGCTGAGATGCAGTCCTGGATGAGAAGGAACAAGTACATGTCTGGTGAGTACAGAAGCAGGAAGGTGGAGATATATAGGCACTTACCGAAGAGCAGAGTTCTTGTTCTTGGTTCTAGGCCAAAGGGGAGAACTGAAGGTTATAGCAGATGATTGATTCTCAGGGATCAAGAGCATTTCCAGTATAGTGTTCTGGGGGTGGGGATGGGATGGGGTTGGTAGCTGTGGCTTGGAGGGGAAAGGCATGCAGAGGTTAGGCCCAGGACAGAGCTCAAAAAAATAAAAGTAAGAAGGACCTTAGGTACCATTCTCCATACCCCAGGATTTCAAGGGATTATAATAAGCTGCTAAATTATTTTTCAAAAGAGAAGGCAAAGGAGAAAGAACCCAACCATAGACACTGTGATAATAGAGAAGACTGGAGTTCATCTTCAGAGAAGGATATTGAAGCAAAAAAAAGATTCTTCTACCCCAAAGAGTAACATCAACTGGTCATCTGACCAAAAGAATTCATAGAAGAACTCAGAAAAGACTAAAAATTACATAAAAGAAACTGAGAGAAAAAATTTAAAAAGTAAGAAGCATCCAAGAAAAATAAGAAGATTATGAAAAGAAAGTCAATCAAATGGAAAAGGAAATACAGAATCTTAAGGAAGAAAATGACTCCTTGAAGATTAGAATTGGGCAAGAGGAAGTCAATGAAGTTATAAAACCAAGAAATAATAAAACAAAATATAAAAATGAAAAAATAGAAGAGAATATGAAACATTTTATAAGAAAAATAACTGATCTGGAGAATAGATCAAGAAGAGAAGACAAAAGAATAATCAGACTACCTGAAAGCTATGATCAAAAAAAAGAATCTTGATTTAATAATACAAGAAATAATTAAATAAATTTATCCTCAAGCATCACAACAAGAAGGGACAGAAAGAGTGGGATGGGGATAAATATGATGTGATTTTTAAAAAGCAAAATTACATAGGAAAAGGCAAAAGGTATAATTATCTCATAGAAATTAGGTGCAAGAGGAATTAGATAGGGGAGGAGGGTGGGTAGTTTTGGAACCCTACTCTCATTGGGAATGGGTTAAAGAGGAAACAATACATACATATCTAGAAGGGTATAAAAGTCTTCTAAATTATGAAAGAAGAGGGCAACGGGATAGAGAGGAGAATAGGAAATAGCATGGGGGGTACAGAAGGGTGTGTAGATTAATGGGAATGGGATCTATTTAAAAGGATATAAAAATCTTCTAAATTCAAAAGAAATAAGGGATAGAGTGGAGGGAGAGGATAAAGGATAAATTTTTGGAGGGGTTAGGTTAAAGAATAGGAACACAAGATAACAGGTAGAAGTGAAGTAGAAGACTGAGGAGGGATAGGAGTAGGGTGAGAAGGATGGTAAGAAACTAGGAAGGAGGAAAATAGCCAAGTAATTATAATTCAGAATGAATGGGATGAATTTACCCATAAAATGGAAACTGATAGCAGATTAAAAATTTGAATTAAACAATATGTTGCTTTTAAGAAATGCTATGAAACTTAGAGATGGATACAAACATAAAATAAAGCCCAATTTATTATGTAAAAAAAGCAGGCATAGTAATGATGTTCTCAAAGTTAAAGCTAAAATCAGATTTAATCAAAAGAGAAAATAGGAAAGTTGCACTGTATATCAGCCATATTAATCAATAGTTTTACTATATATAAAATAACTAGACTATAAAAAATATGAGCATATCCCTGCCAAAACAGGTACAGGAACTATATAATAAAAACACATAACACCTTTTACACAAACATGTAGGAAATGATGAGCTGGTGGATTTAGAAAAATATGAAAAGAATTGGACTTATGAAGGAAGATGCTTTCCATCTAAAGACAAACAGATGACAAGTAGAAATAAGCATAATATGGCCTTACGTTGTGTTCATCCTTCATTGCCAAAGAAGACTATGCCAGCAGTGAAATGATGACATGACTTGAATTTGACTTTGTTTTGAGCGAGGGAGAGCGGTGCAAGGTCACCAGCCTCATCTCTCCTTCAGAGCCATCTGAATTCAATGACTAGATATTCATCAGGATGACTGGAGAGAACCCAGGATGCACTATGCTGATGCACAGAATGATGAGTGCTTTTCTTAGATTCTAGTACATCATGAAGATGCTGAGGGTAAAAACTATTTGACTAACAGTCATGGAATGAATGAACCTTACCCCTAATAAGAAAGGCTCCATGTGTTTGAATATATATGTGTATGTTTATGTGTGTGTGTGTATACACACACACACACACACATACATATGTGCTTAATTTTAGCCTTCTTGGTGGAGGGAAGGAAGGAAGAAAATAAAGGAAAAAGTACTCATTATAGGATAGAAGAAAATATGTTAAGGAAGCAAAGAAAAGATGGACAGCTTTGAAAATAATGTGGAGTATTTACTATATAGATTTTCTCAAAATGGAAATTTATTGCCTCATATTGAATTCTCTCTTATTCTGCTGTGTACATGGCAATTGTTTTCTTTTCTTATTTTGTATTTAAGTTTAAAATAAATTCAAATATAAGGAAAAAAGGAAATTGAGAAGAGGCATATTTAGACATGATATAAAGACAAAAATTCTACCAATTAGAGCGGTCCAAAAGTGCAGTGGACTGCTTCCGGAGGTTAATGGGTTTTTCTTCAATAGAGATCTTCAAGAGGAGATGTTGCAGCATGGATTCTAATTTAAATGACTAATCGACTAGATCAGGGGTTGGCAAACTATGGCTACAAGCCAAATCTTTCCCCCAGCCTGTTTTTTACATTTTTGAGTCAAGAATGGTTCTTGCATGTTTAAATGTGTTTTACGCTTGTCTTGTGCATTACTTCCTCGTTTAGATGGGTAAAGTCCTTGAAAGCAGTAGCTATATTTTATTTTCCCCTTTATCCCCCTCATAGACCTAAAAACTATACCCTGCCTCCCCCACAGTAGTTTCTCAATAAATAAAAGCAGCATTTTGTGGTAGAATCATCACTTGTTTCAAGAGTTAGGAGAGACTTCAATTCAAATCTTACCTCCAATATGAGCTATATCACTATGGGTAAGAGACATGGAGCCTCTTCATTCCTTAATTTCTTCATATTAGAAAAAATGGGAATAAAAATCATTCAGGGAGTTGTGATGTTCAATTGAGAACACAGAGGATTGCAAAAGTATTAGTGCAGTTTTATGTTTTAATAAGCTTCATAAGCCTAAACATGCACTAAAATTTATGGAACAGTATATGTAAAATGCTCAGTAAAACTTTAAACTCTAGATAAATGTTAGTTGTTCATGATGATGGTGATGAGGAACATTTCATAGTTGTTGGTTGATTTTTTTTCTTTTCATCTTTCATCTGGATGTGTGACCACATGTAGATAGGTTCTCATTAAACCCCTTTAAAACAAAGTACCAGGTAACACTGAGGAAGTTTAATATGTACCTGGAAATGTTAACCACAGGGAGTGCTCCAAGGGGGAGGGAAAGGTCTCCTTGTCCCTTCACAGTTATTCTCATGTAGAACATTTTTCAATACCTTCTAAAAGCAACAACATAAAGTGCCTCACCCAAATGTTCACAGGCATGCAAGGGAGTGTACATTCAGTCACACCTGAGTATACTCTGAGAAAGGCAGTTGACCTAAGAAAGAGGAGAGAGCCTCAAAGAAAAACATCCATGATCCTTTACCTCACAGAACCTTCAGAGCTCTGCTTAGGTGCCATCTCCTATCTTCTACATGAGGCCATTCCTGATAACTTCAGCTTCCAGTTTCTCCCCCCAATTTCCTTATATTTACTGTGTATGTAATTTGTATATACTTATACTTGTATTTTGTATATCCTTATACATATGCACACTGTTTTAAAAATGCATATTTCATGCATAACATCCCCTTAAGGATGTGTGATAGAGGGACCTTTACTGTTGGCCATGAAGACTCTTTAATTGGTTGTTGTGATAAGACCAATATCTTTCATTTTCCTCCACTCCCTGAAAAGTCACAGGCCAGTTAGGAGAAGGCCAGGACTTGATTAACTTGGGGATGCAGCAAGGCTCAAGCTGTTCCTTTGTTTGGAAGAATTATCATGGATAATGTCTCGACTTGTATGAGCTGTGCTTGCCTTGAACAGCTTCCCAGTGGCTTCTGGCTGGACTGACTTGGCTTCCTGGTTACCTCAGGTCATGAAATTCCCACACTTTTGATTTGGTGGGTGTCTCAAGATCCCATGAGTCACAATACCCTGTCCTGTTGACCAAATGAGTTTCCATATGCCAATGGGTGGAGGAAGCTTTTAGCCTACTCTATCCTTGTTATATATTCTTGCTAACTTAGTCTTAAGTCAACTTCCTTTTGTTTACTGCTTAATGGTAACAATATACTTCATTTGGTTGCAATGTTGAATAAACCGACAGGATGCTACAATCAAGACTTTCTCCGACAGCTGTTGGGACAGAAATTCCAGGTTACACTAAAGAGTCATTTCTATCCCTCCTGGTTTTTCTTCTGCTGGCCAAGATGTACGAAGGTAAGCCTCAGAGCTCCAGAGTACACCTGGAGGTGGGGAACATGTCACCAAGCTGGCTTATGAACACATGGCTGCGCAGGCAAACCTGTATCTGGGATAAGGCCGCAATCTTTTGACATTTTCTCCCTTTGATATAGGGCCTTGTGATATCTGAAAAACCAGCTGGCATTTTCCTTCTTCACAGCATCCCCTCTTCTGCTAAAGAAGGGTGTGGGCAGGGGGTAGCTGCTAAAAGAGAACTTGCAATGAGACAGTGGAAATGGTGTCAGCAAACCAGCTGAGAGGAGAAGAATCGCCCACAGAGAGAGAAACCAATGAGAAGAAAAGAGCCCACTTGGCATCAGTCAGCCTGTTCTCAGTAGTGGTGAAGTGTAAAATAGCTAATGAGCATCCCTGTTGCAAATGTCCCAGTGAGGCTCGTTTACTAGCCTCTCAACTGATTGTAATTATTCTGTGAATTAAAAAATTTCTTTTTTATTACTTAGTGTTTCCTTTCTGTGCGAGATTAAAACTGAGTGTTCCACACCTGAGTCATGTTTGTACTCTGGATGCCTTTTTTTACTTCTCCCTTTCCCTTCTCCTCTGTACTACCGCTGCCATCCTCCAACTCCACAAACATAACAACTGAAGCAGTGGGAACCTAGTCCCTGAACAAGGAGAAAGGGAACCCCAGAGCAGTGAGACTAAGGCAAATCTTCAGAATAGGCAGAGGATAGTGATGGGTGAAGGTGACCAGCTCTTGTGAGCCCAGTCCACTCAGGCCCTGTGTTTTATGTGTGTGTGTGTGTGTGTGTGTGTATGTGTATACAGATAGATAGATAGATATAGATATGCAGATATATCTATTTCTATACATACATATATACATACATCATTTCCCTGATAGAATGTAAGCTCCTTTCATTTTTGTCTTTGTACCCCTAGTGCTTAGCACAATGCCTGGAACAAAATAGATGTTTAACAAATATATGTTAATTGTAGAGCACTTATGACATAATCTGTCCTGCTTTCAAGGACAATAAGACATAGTAAGACATGCAATATATAGCACTTTAAAATATGTAAGGCATCCCATAGAATCAAGTAAAAAACTATTTGAAATAATAAACAACTTTAGCGAAGTTGCAGGTTACAAAATAAATCATCTGCAATTCTACAAATTACTCCCAAAGCCCAACAGCAAGAGATAGAGAAATCCCATTTAAAGCTGTGGTAGACAATATAAAATGTCTGGGAGTCTACCTGACAAAACAAATCCAGAGACTATATAAACACAATTACAAAACACTTTTTGCACAAATAAAATCAGATCTAAGTAAGTGGGAAAACAGCAGTTGCTCATGGGAAGGCCGAGCCAAATAATAAAAATGAAAATTCTACCTAATTTACTTATTCGGTGCCATACCAATCAAATTGGCAGATAATTATTTTCTAGAGCTAGAAAAAAAATAATGTCAAGATTCATCTGGAAGAACAAAAGGTCCAGAATACGAAGGGATCTAATGAAAAGAAATACTAGGGAAGGTGGCCTACCCCTACCAGATCAAATTATATTATAAAGTAGCAATCATCAAAACCACTTGGTACTGCCTAAGAAACAAAGGAGTAGACCAGTGGAATAGGTTAGGCACTCAAGACACTGTAGTCAATGAATATAGCAATCTACTGTTTAATAAACCCAGGGACTCCAGCTTTTGGGATAAGAACTCAATGTTGGACAAAAATTTCTGGAAAACCTGGATAATAGTGTGGCAGAAACTGGACATAGACCAATGCCTGACACCATACACAAGAATAAAGTCCAAATGGATGCATGATCGAGATATAAAGATTGATATTAAAACAAATTAGGGGGGCAAGGAATAGTGTATTTGTCAGATTTATGGAGAATGGAGAAATTTTTGACCAACCAAGAGATAGAGAACATTATGAAGTGCAAAATGGATAATTTTGATTACATTAAATTGAAAAGTTTTTGCACAAACAAACCCAATGCGACTAAGATTAGAAGGGAATAAGAAAACTGGGAAAGAATTTTTGCAACTAGTATCTGTGGTAAAGGGCACATTTCTAAAATATATAGAGAATTGAGTCAAGTGTACAAGTCATTACCCAGTTGATAAATGGTCAAAGGATATGAAGAGGCAGTTTTCAGAGGAAGAAATTAAAGCTATATATAGTCATATAAAAATATTCTAAATCACTATTAATTACAGAGATGCAAATCAAAACTGCTTTGAGATACACATCACACATATCAGATTTGTTAACATGTCAAAATAGGAAGATGATAAATGTTGGAGAAGATGTGGGAGAATTGGAACACTAATTCATTGTTGGTAGAGCTGTGAGCTGATCTAACCATTCTGGAGAGCAATTTGGAACTGTGCCAAAAGGGCTACAAAAATGTGCATACCCTTTGATTTATCTATATTGTTTCTGGGACTGTATCCTAAAGAGATCATAGAAATGGGAAAGGGTCTCACGTACAAAAATATTTATAGCAGCTCTCTTTGTGGTGGCCAAAAACTGGAAATTGAGGGGATGCCCATCAATTGGGGAATGGCTGAACAAATTGTGGTATATGAATGTAATGGAATACTATTAGATCTGGAAAGACTTATATGAAATGATGGTGAGTGAAAGGTACAGAACCAGGAGAACTTTGTACACAGCAACAACAACAGTGTGTGAGGAATTTTTCCGGTAGACTTAGTACTTCATTGCAATGAAAGGACTTAAAAAATTGACTCATGAGGCAAATAGTCCACATCCAGAGAAAGAACTATGAAATTAGATTGCAGAATGAAGCAGACCATTTTCTTTTGTATTATATTTTGTTTTATGGTTTCTCTCATTGATTTTAATTCTTCTATGCAACATGACTAAGGTAAAAATGCGTTTAATAGGAATATATGTGTAGAACCTATATAAGATTGTACACTGTCTCAGGGAGGGAACTGGGAAGGAGGGGAAAAAATCTAAGATACATGGAGGTGATTGTAGAACACTGAAAACAAATAAAATAATTTAATAAAAAATAAAGTAGGTAAGGCAAATTTTGTATATATCATGTCATTTGAGCCTCAGCTCTTTAAGTATTGTTATTAACCTCATTTTGCAGATGAGGAAACTGAGGCAAATAGAGGTTAAGTGATGTGCCCAGTGTCAAATAGCTAGTAAGTGTCTAAGGCAAGACTCAAACTCAAGTCTTATTACCATAAGACATGTATACAACTAACTATAATGCAAATTAGAAAATGAATGCTAAAAAGGAGAATCTGAACAAGTACTCTGAGAGATTCCAGGAGACAGAGTACACTTTTAATTAGGGAGGGGAGAATCAGAGAAGGTTTCATAGAGGAGGTGGTGACTGAGCTGGGTGTTGAAGAAAGACAAACAAAGCAAAAAGTGCAGATGTACTTTAAGTCAGTTCAAGAAACTCTTGTGGCCAAGGCCACCCACTTGTCTCTCATCTCCTGAGATTTTTCTTTCTGAAAATCACAGATCCTTTGTCAATGCTTATGCACTCTATCCTAAGACAAGTTCACAGAAAACAATTAGCTCTTCTTTGTATTTACCATTTCTGAGCTGTGAGTGTTTGTACCAATTACGCAGTAAAATGGTTGCTTTCCTGAGCAATGGGAAGTTGTACCTTTGGCATTTATGTCTTTGGCTATTAACTTTATATAAAAAAGTTGGAGGTTCCTATCTCTGTAGCTAGTAGTCCCTCAGTGAACTGGCCTCCTTAGCCATGTGTCTGAGATGCCAGATGGCCAGGCGCCCTATCCACAATTGGAAGGAAATTGGGTTACATCTCAAATGAGTCTGACTCTGCCTCAAGCTCCATTCAACCAAGATAAATGAACTTTCCTTTAATCAAAACTAGAAAGCAAAGTGTGATTCCCATGGGGGTGTTAGGCAACACATAAGTCTTAAGTATGTGCTTTGAGTTGGCCTTCATGCTTAACTCTGAGTGTGCCCCGGGTTCTCTAACACATCTGACAAGTGTACAGATAGTCTGATGAGTACACACTGCACAGTGTAGAGACTATAATGCATTAATTCATATGAGGCAGGTAGGTGACACAGTGGTGGTGTGCTAGATCTGGAGTCAGGAAGACCTGAATTCAAATGTGACTTTGGACACTTTTAGCCATGTGACCCTGGGCAAGTCATTTATTCCTATTTGTCTCAGTTTCCTTACCTTACAAATGAGCTGAAGAAGGAAATGGGAAACCACTCCAGATCTTTGCCAAGAAAACCTCAAATGGGGTCACCAAGAGTCAGAAATGATGGGAAATGAATGAACAACACCAAAGTCATTTTAAGTTTGAGTGTTTGGGCAGAAAACCAACCAAAAAAATCTGTCATTCTGTTTTTAAGATGATCACCCAAATTCAGTCTGTTTTAAAATAACAGAAAGAAATATAGAAGAAGTATAAGAATGGCAGATGCTTCTCAAAGGGTATGGACAGTGTCTTCTGCCTTCTTTATGAAACCCAGTCGTATAGTTTTTTTATGGACGATTAAAATATTGCCAATTGTTGACATTAGGGGACAAAAGTGTTTAGGAATATCCTCATTGCTTCATATGATTGCAAATCTAGAGCTGGAAGGAACCTCAGAAGCCATCTAGTTGAAGCTTCTCATTTTACAGATGAGATGTATTTGAGGTTAAGTGACTTGTCCAATATCACAAAGGTACTCAATGTCAGAGAGAGGAATTAATCCCTGGTAGGTTCTATTGCTACAGAAGTGGGAGAGATCTCTACTTTACAGGTAATAATATATTGGTTTTAACCAGAGAAAAAAGGTACTCATGGTTAAGTATTTTGAATAAGAGGAAAATAACTGTCAAAGAGAAATATGGAAAAAGTTCTGGATTAATAATGAGACCCAAGTTCAAGTTCTGGCTCAACAATTGATGAACATAATCTTTACCTTGTACAAATCTGCTAAGATTATTTTTCATTATTTTTCATTTTACAGATATATAAATCTATGTCAACTATGTTTCTAATGGAGTGCTTCTGGCAATACTGGATGACCAATCCTGTTGTTTCATTTCCTGTACTTCCTTTCAATGTCTTTGAGTAAAAAGTCAGGTAAGTAGCCCTGGGTAAAGGTGGTAGTTCAAGAAAAGATCTCAATTTCTGGGGATCTATTATTTGAAGGAGCTCAAAGGAAATATTTCACTATGGGGTCAATAATCATTTTTTTTGTTAGATTCAATTTAAAATTGAATACTCATGAGAAGGAAGGTCCCCTGGTTTCTTGTCTCAGGTAGGAATGAACAGGGCTGACTGGTTCTGACAGCTTGTTCAGGCATTGTGATAGAATTCAAAATGAAACACAAGTGATAATACAGATAGTTGAACTGTCAGAGATTTGGGTATTAATGCCTTAAAGCCACATACTAGACCAGGACTGGGAAGTCTGAAGGCTTGAGGATGGCAGCCAAATTTTAGGCAGGGACCAAAAGAGCCCTAAGTACTTCTGTGAAGAAACTAGAACCTCCACAGAAAGGGACCTCTTCCTGCTGGTTGTTGAAAGACTCATCTGACCAACTATTTCCTTAATCTTAGAGCCAATTCTACCATGGTGGCAGCTGCTATGACAGGAAAGTTGGGAGCCCCAGGATAAAGAAGACTGGAGTAGAAAAACAGACTTGGAGGTGGGGCAGGAAGGTGAAGAAATGATGTACAGATAATGAGAATAGCAGAACATTCAGAAAATGGAGCTATTTTGATGTCATACCAAAAATATTTAGCAAGTTTATGAATGATGAGGGACTCAAATGAACTTCTAATGGCAATCCCAGCAAACTCAAGGGGTGTAATGAAATCTTGAAGGGGAAAACAAAATCTAAGCTGGAAGACTCAAAGATCACATTGTGTAAGGATCAAGCAATGTCACTCAAGGAGAAGGGACTGAATAATAGAACTTTATACACAAACCAATTCCTTTCTTAAGACCATATGTATTCTGCAGAGATGCTTAGAACAATTTAATTCATTCAATACCTTGGTTATATTTATTGAACCTGGGCCAGATTACAGGGTTGATTAGAGTAGAAATTTAATGAGATTAGGGTCATGACATTTAATATTTTTACGGGTCACTTAACTCTGTTCTGGTTTTATGACTACAAATTTCCAGGCGCCTTTAATCTCAAGTTAACCATCTCACATATGCATGTTATTGGTCATGGAGTGGGGGCTGGGATGCAATGGAATAAGGGTTACTCAATCAATTCATCAACAGTAAACTACTAGTGGAAAATCAAGTCAAAACACATGCTTCCCAGAAAGTGGATCTGTTGTCTGTTATGGTCCTATGATCTTTGTATACAAGTTTGTCCTACAAAATAGCAGCCTTGAGTCTATGTCAGTGTGGAACAGTTGGAGGAAAAGCAGGTAGTTAGCCTAGAGAAGAGAATATGCAGGTGGGACTTGATAGATGTTTTGAAGTATGATAGTGGTTGTTATGTAAAGGAGAGATTAGATTTGTTCTGTTTGGCCCAAGAGGAAGAACTTTATTTTTGGAATGGAGAAAAGATTTCAACTAATCTACTGGGACTGGTACAATGTGTATCAGAGGAAACGGGAAATGTCAGAAGCATTATTTGGTTCTCATTGACATCTTTGGAAACACTATAATGCCAAGGCAATTTTTTTTAGGGATTCAGAAATTAGAGGCAGATGCAAATAACCATTTAATTTTTTAAAAAACTAAGTAACATGGACAGTTGCAAGAGAAATTTAAATAAGTTGATGAAACCTTAGAACAATGGTTAATGAAACTGTGGTCTGATGGGGGAGTTGGAGCATTTGTCAGAGAATTCTGTGACCAGGAGAGCTTGCAAAACCAATTGAATTATTTGGAGGCTACTATAGTTGGGGAGCTCTCATTATCCTTTTTAGGTATATCAAGGGGGGAGTTCGGCATACTTGATTCCATAAATATGGACTCTCTTTTGAACTAATTCTTCATATTACTGAGTTACTGTGGCTCAGAAAGGGAAAGGGGTGCTAAATATCTAAGAACTATTATATCAGGTGACTCATCTGATTCATAGGTTTGCCCCACTTTCTCTTAGGAATTATGAGGGATTAACCACTGAGGAAAGCAAGACCCTTATTCTGGCGGAGGCTGGAGGAAGAGCTCAGTTGTGGTAGCTGGTCAGTGTGATTGTGTTGTGGGCATGAATATTGAGTTCTTCAGTAATTATAATAGCTTCTATGTGTGTTATTTTGGGTAGGGCTGAATGGATGCCCTAAATTATTTAGGGCATCTAAATTATTTGATAGTATTACTATTGAATACAGTTAATATTCAATATCAAATGGAGGAGGGAAGGAAATATCTTTCCTGCCTAATAATGGAGATGAAAGACGGAGAGTTCTGTCATACAAATTCCCTTTAGAATAGCCCTTTGTGGCCAATGAGGAAGGCAGATGGTATCTGACAACTGCTAGGAAATAATGGGGAACAAATAATGTCATTATGGTGATTCTCTTACCATCATAGTGGATCTAAGTTAGTGGCCAATCTCCACCCAATTTTCTTCTCCATCCACTTGGTGTAGTTTCCTTTTTATTTGGGAAAGAGTCAAGGATGCTTCTACTCTTTCCTCGGAGCCATTTGAACTTTCCTTTGTATTGCTACATTTTGTGGGCAAAGATCTGAAGGAGGGCCCCATCTACTAAAGGCACTGATGTCTACAGTTATAGCTTTTGGCCAGTCATTTTTCAGTTTGTCCAGTTCTTTATAATCCCATTTAGGATTTCCCTGGCAAAGACACTGGAGTGGTTTGCCATTTTCTTTTCCAACTCATTTTATAGATGAGGAAACAGTCAAACAGGGTTAAGTGACTTGTCCAGAGACACACAGCTATTAAGTGTCTGAGGCCAAATTTCAGCTCAGGAAAATGAGTGTTCCTGACTCCAGGCCCATGCTCTGTCTATGGTACCACATAGTCATCCTACCCACCCATCCAATTACATATTGATTATGTAATACTGCCTGGCTTAGATTAAAGCTACAATGCCAGAGGCTCTAGATCCCATAACCATTCATGAGAGACAAGGGATGAGAAACTAATTCAAAGAAAATTCAGGATTCAAACTACTGAGTTAAGTTTTTCAGTGGTGGAAACTCCAGATGATTTTAGATATAGTTTGTAAGGATACCTGTTCATACATAGAAGAAAAAAGCTCAGACGTGTATTAAACTCTTCTGGTTAAGGGGAATTCATATTCCACACCTGGGTATTTTGATGGTTTTTACTTATCAAGTTGATTTTAAGTCTGCCATTTCAAAGTGGGAACCAGAGTGTGCAGTTATAGAGTTTTAAGGTTTGCAAAAATCTTTACAAACATTAGATTCAATTGTCTTCACAACCACCTTGCCTCCAGTTCCACCAAGCCAGCACTGGGGGCTGAGATTCAGAGAAGCTGCAGGGGCAGGGCTGCCATTCAGTGTGAGATAAAGATCAACTGCTGCAGGGCCTCTACACAGGGCTGAGGTAAGAATCAGCTGCTCAGTACCCCGAGGGGTTGTATGATCCAACAACGGATGCAGGCTGCTGTGGGACCTGCTGCAGCCTTCCTGATGTGGCCTCTGTGGCCGCTGCCTAAGGCTGGAGCTATGGGAAGGCCCTTCTCCCTTCTTGGCCAGCTGAAAAAAACCCTGTCACTGAACTTTGGCGCCTGTGTGTTGAAGGATCTATGAACTGCTGCTACTGTGACTGGGGAATCCACCCCCAAGGCCTGCTCCTTTCCTCCTCCCAGAGCCATGCCACATGGCCAAGGCTGGGCTGGGCTCTGCTCCGGCCTGGTGCAACAGATGTTTCCCACTGGCCTTTCAGGTCACCTTAGGCTGGAAATCTCCACTCTGTTGTTCTCCACTTCTGCTGCTCTAGAGTTTGTTAAGAGTCTTTCCTTACAGGTATTTTATGGGCGGTGTGGGAAGAGCTAGTATATGTATGTCTTCCTATTCCACCATCTTGGCTCTGTCCCCCCTAGATTCAATTCTCTTAACAACCCTGGGAGGCAGGTGCTATTATTATACTATTTTATAAATGGAGACATTGAGGAAGACAAAAATTAAGTGACTTGCCCAGAGTTATACAGCTAATTAGTATCTGGCTCTGGATTTGAACCCAGGACTTCTTGACCCCAGGCCTGGTGTTCCATTCAGTGCATCTTCTAGCTCAGACTTTAGCTCTGGAATATCTATCCAATGTACAGTCTTGGACTTCTAGAGCTATAAGCTCTTTAAAGTGACTGCTCATACTGTGTTTGAGAAACAACTACTTTCATGCTACTGCATTAATGTAAACAATATTAGTAAATGGATGATGTGATTATATAATAGTTTATAATATTACCTTTAATTCAGGATTGCCCATTATGTGATGGACAATGCAATATAGACCCTCTACAACTACAGATAGGGCAAAGTAAGCTTCCAACATTAAATGGAAGTGATACATCCAAGATGGTTTTCACTTGGTCTCCTCAGGTAGTATTGTCCTTCATGAATAGTTGTGATGTTGCTGGAGGCTAAGCTATCTAGCTCTAGTCCCAAAACTTTGTGTCCTCTATTTAACCAATGATTCCTTAATTCTGAGAACTGACTTCTCAAGGAATATCATTTTGGCTTGTTTACTGATGTTTCTGCCCATTATTAGAAAGTAATAAACAATTGGATTTCAACAGCAAGTAACTCATTAACTGGAAATATCTTAACAGATAGGAGTTCTGATAAATCTTTCCAGTGGTCTGAATTGTAGGATACATGGCTGGCTTAAGGGAGAACATGGAGGGATAGAACAGATAAAATTGTTACTAATTCTTGGATAGTGACTATGGTTTTGGCTGTGTGATCTGGGAACTAGAGGGAAAAGTATTGGACAGCTAAAGGGTCTCTGCTTGAAGGTCAGGATCAGTGGAAGAATTTTACTTATGTTTCTCACAGCACACAGTTGTTCATGGGACATGCTAATGATTACCAAATACATAAACTGAAAAAACTGAAAAAAATCAATTTAGTACTTTATGAAAAAGATTAGCCATTGGGAAGGGTTTCATCAATCTGTATAATGGAGAACATGGCATAGGAATGGAACCATATGCCTTCCTTTACCATATATATCAAAAATGATATAACCACCTCTGTATAACGATTTTCTTCATGTCAGTGAGATCACCTGCCTTTTAAGAATTCATATGGTATGACCCCAGGTGGAGTTTCACCTGTTTCTATTTGGGAAATTGATTATATGAGCCTTGTTCCTTTATTATATAACAAGAGATTTGTCACAAACAGAACTTCTGATATGAATATAGGATATGGTATTTCAGTGCCAGTGAAGTCTTCTATAACAGCAGCTATTATTAAGGTCTTTCTGGAACATCCCCTTCTTCCCTGTGGGTTCCTCTGTGTCACTGCCTCTAAACATGGTCCCCATTTTACTTCAAAGAAAGTATAGGATTGGGCCCATTGCCCATTTTAGTCACTGGATTTTTCACATCTTTCATAATAGCCCCAACAAGCTGATATTGTGGAACACTGGAACATACATTTAAAATATTTTCATCATTTTCTCCTTGATTGAGAGTGTCCTCTCTCCTGAAGGCTGTTTTTGATAAATTAATGTAATGCCAGTAAGAGGGAGAACTCTTCACTGCAACAATTTCTTGCGTCTAGTCTTCAGGAAGACTTGCCTGCTCAGGATGGATGGACATGATTCTCTTCTTTCACTCCAAACTTTTTGCAGGTTTGGCTAGATCATAAGGTATCTGTCTCTTCAGAAATCATGGTTCACATCTTTAAGTAACAGATTTCCTTTCCCCAAAATTCTTTACTGGTAGGGGTTTGGGGACCAAAGTTTGAAATTATTAGGATGTGTTTCTTTTTTCTTTTTGACAATACATAGGAATCAAAATTATCCTTGTGTAGTCATGGTGAGTGGGAGTTTACTTGGGGGAAAGGGGATTCTTAGGTCAATCTAAGTGATTTTAAGTGTCCAGATGAAGGTGAAGTCTTCATCTCCCTCTTATGAAAGAAAAGGGTAGTCTCTCAATAGATATCTATAAATGAGCCAAAATGTGGTAACCTTCCCTTATGGGGCTCCTAGAAGGAGTAGGTTTTGGCTGGTGGGCTTGGGAACACTGAATGAATAAAAACCCCAGGCATTTATTTTGGCCTCAGATTAAGTTGCAAGCTACAGCCAATGATCTTTCCCCCCCTCAATTCTGATGGTTTAGACCTATGACAAGGACCAGGGATAACAATGGATATATCATCACTCACATGGAGGAACTAATGTTCCTGCTACTGCTTTTCTTGACCACTATGACTGATTTCCCCCAGACTTTATGAATTGATATTAACATCACAACTCCATTGTTTTAAGGTGATTGTTGTACTATGTCATGTTTTTATGTTTTATTATTTATTTTGTCTTTCCTTAAATGTTATGATTGCATTGATGTTGCTTTAATGGTGGAAGGTCCACAGAAATATTTGGGACCTTGCTACTGAGGGATGGTATGTGGCTGGAACTTGATCCTAGTTAGGACTCTACAGTGAGCGGCATCAGTATTACGCAGTGGTTCAATGTAGGAGTTTCATAAAAGGCTTATTCTTTTTTTTCTCCTCAAAGCAGCTTACAGACAGCTTATAAACATTTCTTGGCCACTCCATTTTTCTCCTTTGAAT
Source organism: Potorous gilbertii (assembly GCA_028658325.1). NCBI lineage: Eukaryota > Metazoa > Chordata > Mammalia > Diprotodontia > Potoroidae > Potorous > Potorous gilbertii. The sequence goes on along the minus strand of CM053774.1, from coordinate 48,651,756 downwards.
TTTATTTTAAAGGACATTTTGCACTTTTTTGTGATGTTTTTCCCCCTTCTATTTGATTTGTCCCACTTAGGGGAGATATGGTGAAGAAAAGGGTGAATGATGAAACAATTATGGAAGGTTGCAGATAGCCAGGCACTCTAAGCATGAGGTATACAAAAACAACCATGATAATCCCTGCCATCAAAGAGCTTAAATTTTAATGGGGAAGATACCATAGAAAAAGAAGCTGGGGGAGAGGCATAGTATGAAAGCAGCAGCTTGGTTGGAAATGGTGGGTGGCAAGTGATGTGGAAGCCTGGCAAAATAAGGCAAAACAAATTCTCCCATCAGAGCATAGGATGCTTCATGGAGCAGAATTTCACATTTTTGTGGGAGAGGGATGAGGCATGTGAGGATGGTGGCCTGAGTGTAAGCAGTATGGTTTGAAATTGTAACTGGGAAATTGCCTGTTCTCTTTGGTTATCAGAGGATCTGAACCTTTCTATTTTTCTGCTCTTCTCCCTACAGGATAGTGCCATTTGTGGTCCAAGCATATATGGATTTATGCATCAAAACTTCACTCCTGGTCCCTGCCTCTCTGGCTAACTCTGTCTCCTTTTGAACATGATGCATTTCAATGAACTCTAGTCATGTGGTTCCCTGTCTGGAGTCAAGGCATCCATTTACAGCATCAGAGAATGGAACGAAAAGTAAGATACACCCTGGAATACAACTGGCCTCACTTAAGCTATCACAAGACGGGATCAATGGAATCAGGAAGTCAAGGCCAAGAGTAGAGTTGCCATTGTCCTCACGTCCCTTTTCTTTGATTATAACACAATTCTTTTTTAACCACTGTGTCTCTTTTCTCCCTTCCTCTTGTCGTATCTAGCCTCAATTCCAGTGACTACGTATGGGACGGAGGAAATTCAGAGTGAGAGAGTTTTCCAAAGTGAAGAACACAGACAATTATGGGGATCATTAGCCCAACAATATGAAAGTCTATCAATAAATGACTATTATGTAAAGAGTCCAGTTTTATGGTTCAAAAACTAGAAATAGAGTCGAAATTTGAAAATTCAGTGTTGACATAAAGGCTCTTGAAATATTTGAACTTGAAGGGAGGTTAGAGATCAATAAGTCTGGAGTGCTTAACCTAGGGTCATTAAATTTAAAATTATGTGTGTGAATATATATGCACACATGTGTATATATACATACATGTATATCATATATACACAGATATATATGTCTATATACACATATGTATCTTGATAAATGGTACATATTAATTAGAAGCAATCATAACAATTCCTATTCATTTAAGGTCTTAAAAATGCTTCCCTCTCAATTCTTCATCTTTACCAAAGGTTTATCAATGGGGATTCTTTTTAAGTGGTAATCGCTCTTCATGCAAAACATGAGTGGGTCTACAAAAATGCGATTGACACAAAATGTTTTAGGAAACTATCTCTTACGTAAAGACATATATTCCTGATTAAGATGCTGCTGCCAGCTACAGTGAGAAAAGGTCAACTTCTGAAATAATTCCTTTTGGAAAGTTTCCCTTAAATTTGGAGGTGTGTATTATTAAAGTCATATGCCTTTACATCTCAAAGTATAACTGTTGGTTTCTACTGCCAAAGACTTATTGTCTCTTTCAGATGACTAATTCGATGAAAAGTTTAAAAAGATGTCAGTCATCTAAGAGTCCTTCTGTGTTATAATATGTAAACACAGAAGATTAGGGCTGCAAGAGAACTTCCAGACCATCTAGTCTAACCACTTCAGTTCACTGAAGAAGGAACTAGGGCAATGAATGCTAAACAACTTGACTTACATTTATTGAATTAGCCATTTGTGTTAGTGTGCTATAAAGTAAAATGTCACTAAATGTGGTTCTGATGAGAAATAAATAAAGAAGATATCAGATTGTAATTCTGGACTAGGAGCTGCGTCAATTATACTTGGGTCTGATTGCCTTCAGTCTTGTTACCTATTACTAATGTAATTATTCTTTTGAAAAAGAAATTCAGTAATCACAGTTGATACTCTGAAAATTAGGGCATGTTAGCTGACACCTAGCTTTGCAGGTATTCTTAGCCTTTTGTCTTCCACCTAACAATTCACTGAGCATCAAGTAATAAATATTTTGCAGTTCACACCCTGAAAGATTTAATTGCTTAATTATAGTTATCTTGTTTATAAGATCTCTTTAATAATTCTCAAGAGTGTTGCTAGTCGCTTTCATTCACCTCACAAGATAGTAAAGTGTGACAATTTCTTTTTAAGGGACAAACAGATTAATTCAACTCTAAATTAAGTTAATTTAAAAATTATATACATATGTATAGTAATTTCTAACTATATGTTTGTTGCTGTGCTAATGCATGCTGGAGAAGTCAAAGAAAGAACAATGTAGTCCCTGACTCAAAGAGTAGGGTACCCAAAGGAAGGGTGAGTTATATAGCCAATTAAGTTTTTAGAATTGGGATGAAATGGCAGAGAAGCATAGGATCCAGATCCAGAAGAAATCAATAGAGGGGAAGCTATAATCTGATTTTGCCTACATCCTGTCTAGCATTAAAACAGTGATATATTAATTATTAGGAGCTAATACATGAAGAATCTGTAATTCATAAGTCTAGAGAATCTGTGGTATGAGAACTCAATACAGAACTCCAATTGTTCCTGACATAGTAGGTAAGTCCTGTGGAGTTGCCAAAAGCAAGTCAAATGACAAGCACAGAGACATTAGTAGGTATCAGAAGTCATGTTTGAACAAAGGTCTTTCTCATTCTAAGCCAAGATGTCCATCTATGACTATGGCCAAGCTGCTTCTACAATAATAATAAACATATTAATAAAATACTTTAAGGTTTACCAAGTTCTTCCCTTACAACAAGATTGTGAAATCATCTGCAGTCAGCAATGGTTGTTTTTTTATGCTGCACATTTAATGTGTTGATACTTATGGCTTTCACCAAGTTATACAATTAATCCCTTATCTAATGAGTGACTGTACTGTCACCATTTTCTTTAATATTTCAACTGTTTTTCTCCTTTTAGTAAGCACAGATATACTCCTGGAATCAGATGAAAATAATTATTTCCTTTGTAAAATGTCTAGTGCTCACCTATAAAGTTATTTTAATCCTTCACAATTTCAATGACTCTATGATCATGTTAGTATGGAGTGCTTTCAACCCCAGAATATGTCATAACCTTTTCTCACTGCCTCATTTTGTAAAACTCATGTTTTTGTCTTTCCAGGATGATCAGCTCAACATACAGGAAGATTTTCTATGTTTTCATTATTTCATGGCTAACCATAATTTGACTCACAAGGATTCATTATTTATCAGGTTCTGGGAATACAAAGGTTCTAGAGGAGACAATATGTATACGTATGTATGTATGCTCATGCTACCTATTAGAAGGTAAGTTACTCAGTGGCACAGTCTATTTAAGCATTTAATAAATGCTTGTTGATTGTTAGAGTGATTGATTATACATATTCATAACATAGCTAGTTACAAGGCAACTTTAGCGGGAAGACACTAGCAGCTAGAGTGGTCAGAAAAGGTATGCTGTAGAAGGTGACATGCAAGCTAAGTTTTTAAGGAGCTAGGGATTCTACAAAATAGACATGAAGAGGAAAAGTATTCCAGACTTGAGGGCAGCCAGCGCAAAGATATAGTGAAAGGAGCTAGAGTGATGTATGTGAACAACTCAAACGTAGACTTTATGGAAGAAAGTAATGTGTAAGACTAAAAAGATAGAAAGAGGTTGGGTTGTGAAGTGGTTTAAATGTAAAACAGAGAAACTTATATTTGATCCTAGTGGTAAGAGGAAGCCATCAGAGTTCACTAAGTAGGGAAGAAAGGTGACATGGTCAGATCTATGCTTTAGGAAAATCACTTTAGCAGCTATGTGGAGCACAGATTGGAATGGGGAAGAACCTTGATGCAAGGAGATCAATTAGGAAGCTATTACAATAGTACAGGTGAGAGGCAATGAGGGTGGTGGCCTTGTTAGTGGAGAAAGCATGATAAATGGGAGATGTTCTAGAAGCAGAAAGCAGAAGAGTTGGTAAATATATATAAGGCATTTGAAGGTCATAACTACAGAATCATGTCTTCATTAAAATAATATGAAGTTTGAAAAAGGGATAGGTTTTTTGGGGAAAGGTAATTAGTTCTTTATTGAGCATGCTGAGTTTAGGACATCAAGCACAACATATTTAATTGGCAGTTGATGATTCAGAGATGGAACTCAAGAGAATGACTAGGGTAAGAAGGGAGCATATTTCTGTCATGTGGGACCAGTATAAAGGTGCAGTGACAGAAGACAGAATGTCTTCTGTGAGTTGGTTGGTTGTTGTCCTTCAGTGAGTTGGAAGGTTGTGGTCCTTCAAAGAGGACCAAAATGACATCACCATGATAAAGTGAAGTTTCAGTGTGCCTGACTGTGGCTGATCAGACCAAGCTCAGAATGCTTTACCACAGGTTGGGTATACATAGTCCATATGAATTTTTGGGGTGGATATCCCAAATTTGCACATCCTACTTTTACTTTGTGCTGTTTCAATTCTGCTTTGCTCAAAGAGCACAGTACCCTTTCTGATGTGGGCATGCCATGCTGAGTGGTCCAGTGCTAGTGTCTACCATGTGCCAATATCAAATCTAAAGTTCTTGAGAGAGACCTTGAGAGTGTGCTTGTGTCACATTTCCTGACTACCATGTGATCCCCTGCCCCATGCAAGTTCCCCATAAAATAGTCTTTTTGGAAAGTGTATATTTTGGATTAGAACAACGTGGCCAGCCCATCAGTTGCACTCTCTGAAGCATAGTTTGAATGCTTGGCAGTTCAGGTCAAGCAAGGACTTCAGTGTCTGGTACCTTATACTTCCAGGTGACCTGGAATCGTCCTAAAACAGTTCAAATGGAAGTGATTCAGTTTCCTGGCAAGGCACTGGTAGACTGTTCATAGTTCACAGACATACAATGATGAGGTCAACACAACAGTTCTGTAGACCTTCAGTTTGGTAGTCAGTCTAATACCTCTTCTCTCCCAAACTTTTCTTCAGAGCCTCCCAAACACTGAGCTAGCTCTAGCAATGTATGCATTAACCTCATTGTCAATGTGTACATCCCTGGAAAGTACACTACCAAGGTAAGTGAACTTATCCACAGCATTTAAAATTTCTCCATTTGTTGTAATCAATGGTTCCACATATAGATGGTGTGGTGGTGGCTGATGGAGCACCTGTGTTTTCTTGGTGTTAATTATTAGGCCAAAATTAGCACAGGCAGCAGAGAATTGATCTATACTTTGTTGCATCTCAGATTCAGAGGCTGAATTAAGTGCACTATCATCTGTAAACAGAAAATCATGCACCAGCACTCCCTCTACTTTTGTCTTGCTTTGTAGCCTTTTCAAATTGAAGAACTTACCATCAGTACGATAGTTGACCTTGATGCCATGTTCATCCTCGCTGAAAGCATTTGACAGCATTTTTGAAAATATCATGCTAAAAAGCATGGGAGCAAGCACACAACCCTGTTTCACTACACTGGTGACTGGGAAGCCACAAGACCATTGTCCACTATCCAAAATCTGGGCAAACATTCCATCATGAAATTGATGTACAATACTGATGATCTTCTCCAAGTGGCCAAATTTTGACATAATTTTCCATAAACCTTCATGCCTAACAGTGTCAAAGGCCTTGGTCAGATCTACAAACATTATGTACAGTCCTCTGCTCCTGGCATTTCTCCTGGAGTTGTTGGGCAGCAAATACTATCTTGATTGTTCCTTGACCCTTTCTGAAGCCATACTGGCTCTCAGGTATATGACCATCTTCCAGGTGAAGGATCAGGCTATCAAGGAGGACTCTAGCAAGAATTTTGCCAGCAATGACTAAGAGAGAGACTCCCCCCATCATCCCTGGTGATTGTTGCAGTACAATCTATTCCCTTTACCCTTATAGAGATGGACAACAGATGCATCCTTGAACTCCTGGGGGATAACTTCCTCTTGCCATACAACCTGGAAAATTTCAGTCAGCTTTTGTATGAGCGATGGTGTCCCTACCTTGTAAATCTCAGCTGGAATAGAATCAGTGGATGCAGATACACTGGGAGCTGTAGTCACAATCCTGAACACAGTCGGCCCAGGCCATAGAGTCATTCTCAGTGCAAGGAGCATTTGGACTCAGCAGCCCCCTGAGTGTCTGAGCAGCCTTTTAAGGATCACACTGCTCATTTCCTGGCATTGTTCTCATTCAACCTTTCCACCAGAGGAGGTCTTCATATGCTTCAGGTAGACGCCCCCTAACTCACCAACAGGTTTGAGACCCCTTGGTTACTCTCAACCTGGTTTGTCCCATCTGCTGAAACAACTTACCAGGGTGTGGCCATTGTGCATGCTGCAGCTTCTTGGAGCCACAGGTGAGAGAGTTGGGTGGAACAGGTGAACACCAAAGTTGGAAAGACCCCCAAAAGGGCTCAGCAGTCATTACACCAAGGTGCTGGTCCTCCCTGAACACACCCTACACCCGTTACGTGAGTAACCGAGAGTGAAGGTGAGTTTGACTGGATTACAGAATGTCTGAGGGGAAATAATGTCCAATCAGCCTAGACAGACAGGTTGTATAGTGCTTTAAAAGCAAAACAGAGGACTTTATATTTTACAGGGGATCTTAACCTGGTCTTCATAAGCTTAAAGAAAATACTGTGATAGCTATATTTCAATATAATTGCTTTCTTTTGTCATTTGACATATTCATTTAAAAACATTCCCAAGAGACCATGGGCTTCACCAGACTGCCAAAGGGGTCCCAGATATGAAAAAATGTTAAGAACTCCTGTCTTTCAGAGAGTAAAATGATTAGATATGCATTAAAGGAAAATTAATTTGGCCACAGTATGTGGGGTGAGCAAAGAGAGCTTTGAGACTGGAGGCACATTATGAGGCTTGTGCCTATCCTAAGCAAGAGGCGATAAGGGCTTGAACTAAGGTAGTAACTGTGTAAGTGAAAGCAAGACAGGCTTTGAGGTACACCTCCAATTAGTGAGTATGACATGACTGAAGATGTATCAAAGAATCCTGAGAGGAGAGGTTAGGCAGGTAGGAGGAAAGCCAAGAGAGAACAGGGTTACGAAAATCAAGTGAGGAGAAAGTGTCGTGGGAATGATGAATAGTGTCAAGTACCACAGAAAGAGCAAGGTAAAGGATTAAGAAAGGGGCATTAGGTTAGGCAATCAAAAATTATTCATTACTTAGAAGTGAGAAATTTCACATGAATAAAGATATCAGAAACTAGATTTTAGAGTGTTTAGAAGAGAAAGAAAGGGGAGGAAGTAGATGCACTAAGTCCAGACAATATTTTCTAAGCAGAGAAGAATAGGAGAAATATAGGATTAATAGCAGGGATAATAGGATCTAATAAGAGTTTTTAGGGCGAGAGGACACTTGAATGTGTTTATAGGCTGACATCAGTATAAAAGAAAAGAATAAACAATAGAGAGAAAGATTTTATCATAATATATTATCTGCTGGAGAAGATGGACCCAAAGCTACATGTAGATGGGTTGCTTCAGTAAGAAGAAAAGTAATTCTTCTTTGGAAACTAGAGAGAAGGGTAAAAGAAAGGGGGAATAATGTCAGTGGGATGTGAAATAAGGAGAAGAGGGAAGTGATGGCAAGAGACTTCCATTTTTTCCAACATAGAAGAGGCAAGTCTGTTGTTCTTCATCAGATATTTCATTGCTGACATATCTAACATTTGTCTCCTGTTGTCAGGTCAAGCACATTTCACTGTGATCCTTTTACTACATGTTGTATCACCAGGGAACAAGGATGGATTCTAGACACTGAGCAGATTATAACCTGTCATGCTGAGGGTTTCTCAAGAGGTCAAAGAGTCATCCTCTGGATCTCTGATTTCAATTGGAACAGCAATGGCTGATGGGCCCAAGGAGCATGTGAAGAATATAGTAAAATCAAAGCATTGAATGCTGAATAAACAGAGTTTTTGTTCAGAAAACACCCAGGGGCCTTAATATAAGCTGAAGGAGTATCTCCCATTAATCATTTTCCTTAGAAAAAGAACAGAGTATGCTCTGAGAGAAGAGATAAAGAAGATCTATATTTGGCAACTCATCAAGATTGGTAGCAAAATATGCACTGACATTACAAATTCTACCGGCTTTACAGACATCATCAGCATTGAGAAGTCTGGTGCATGGTCCCAGTGGCCATTTGTTTAACTATTTATTGCGTCACAGCTGAAGAGTTAGAATGTAAGTTGTGTAAGGTGAAGAATTTTATAGGCAAAAAATCTGTTCTTCAATTGGTGGCCAGTGATGCCCATTCATCTGTGATTTAGATCCTCTAATCAAAGTGAATGACACAATCTAAATTGATTTAGAGAATGATAAGAGCACTAATTTAACCAAGTTTGATACTAGCAGCCTGTGTATGATGACCAGTGGTGTGAACTTGGGTCCATTGGCTCTTTCCATGTTATCAATGTGAAGAAGGTCAGTGGTAATGGATTTTCATTCAAATATTTTTAGTATTAGCAAAGTTAATAAACCTTGAAATTGTCCATGCTGAAGAAGTGGTCATTCTCACCACCACTGAATTAAATACATAAGAACTAAGAGTTCCTAAAATCAAATAAAGATATTAGAGCATAGAAAAAAATTCTTTTTTCAGTTTATTTAATATTATTGTAGGTAATCATCTATTCCCTTTAGGTTCTCTGATTTGTTAGAAAATAATTGTATGGATTATTTTTTAATTTAACAGTTTTCATATAGTTTTTATTGCTTTCAGTCAACTTGTTTTAGTTTAATTATACAGCATATAAAATTCTGCCTTTTTGAATTAGTTGGAGTTTGTAAGTTAGTCTGAGATTGATTTTTAAATAAAATAAATTTTTTAAATTAAAATTTTATTTTTCTCCTCTTATTCACCTACCTGCATGGAGGAAAAATTTAAAAAGCATTGCACCAATACATATGTATTCAAATAACACAAATTCCTACATAGGGGCTCAATCCAGAAAAAAATTGTTTTGATATTAAATTTTGTGAGGATTCCATGTGCATGTGAAAAAAATGTTACTTTTTTGTTTATACTGTTTAGTCTCCTCTATACAACTATTAATTCCAACTTATTAAGTGAATTCACACCAAATAAATATTTACTGTCAAACATTTTATTCAATTTATCATGACAATGAAGTTTTTACATTATTATATTTTTCAATTTCTTATATCACTGTTTCACTTTACATTTTGAATTTAGCAGTTGAATTGTTTGCAAATAAATTGAGAATTATTGCATTTTTTTAAAAAATGAATTATGTGGTGAGATCTTCAGTTGAAAGGATGTAGCAAAGGCTACCAATGGATGTTTGAGGAGAGAAGAGGAGTGTTTTAAATGCTTCTCTTTTAAGTGAAATGGAGAATTGATTAGAGAGCAGTAAAAAGATTGAATGGTATACTGAGGACCCCAGTAAGATTAGATAACAAATTTGTGTGGACCTGATCAGGATAGTTTGTGATTTCTTCAAGTTCTTCTCAGCAATACCTGAGGAGGAGTGAAGGAGGAAGCTGGTGGAAGTAGGTTAGATATGGGAAAGGCATGACAGGCAAAAGGACAGGTGATCTGAGAAAAGGAGGATAGTATGGAATTGAAACAATTCATCAAATGGTCAAGATTGGGGACAGAGGAGAAAATAGCCAGAGCAAGGATGATGAGTTGAGAAAGTATTGAAGAGTGGAGAGTTTGGAAGCTTCCAAAGGAGGAACAAATTATTTTAGGAGCAAAGTGGGGTGGAGGGCAGACAGAATAATATAAGATTATGATTGGATAAAAGGTCCTTGAACATAGAAGTGGGTGATAGAAGAATCAAGGCTATCATCATCCCTGTATGTAGCTGGGGTGAAGTGGAGGAGTAAATTATGGGAATGGAGAAGATTAAAAAGATGGGTTACAAATACTTGGGGGAACATCAATAAGTATTCTGAAGTCCTTTAGTAAGAGAGTAGGGTTTGTGATGGAGACTACAAGACAGACACTGAACTCCTTGAGAAAGAAGGGATGATGTCCTGAAGGTTGGTAGGTAGGCTTATTAATGCATTTTTTGTCTTAGTATAATCAAGTGCCTCTGACTGACTAATATGATTAAGGAAGATCTTCTCCACCCATTAATGGGCCTGGGAAGATTTGTAGAAAAGCCCACACCTTGTGTTAAGTTTCTAATGAGGCATTGGTTCTCAAGGGTTGTGATGCCCTCTGGTTCTAAAAAATGTATAAATAATGGAAGGGTGATGTTTATTTTGAGGCTTACTGATTGGAAATATTTGTTTGGCCAGAAGAGACTCTGGACGACCACTAAGAAGCCCCTGACTTTGAAACTTAGATGTTGGTGCTTCTCTCTCTGGTGTGTATGTAATGGCCAGATAGTTGGATTTGTTTGTTGATTTCTGATGTTTGTATTGCTTATGCCACACAGTTGGAAGTCATGTCTGTTGATCTGTATTTCTCTGTATCCCCCAAAAATTAAAGAAAAAGAAAAAGGATGTACAGATACAAAAATATTTATAGCAGTTCTTTTTGTGGTGGCAAAGAATTGAAAATTGAGAGGATGTCCATCAATTGAGGAATGACTGAATAAGTTGTGGTATATGATTTTGATGGAATACTCCTGTGCTATAAGAGATAATGAGCAGAATGGTTTCAGAAAACTCTGGGAAGACTTATATGAACTGATACAAAGTGAAATAAGAATCAAAAGAACATTTCACAATATTGTATTAACAACAACAATATTGTATGGTGATCAACAGCAAATGATCCAAGACAGTTCCAAAGGACTTACAATGAAAAATGCTATCTGTGGCCAGAAACAGGGATGATGTAGTCTAAGTGCAGGCTGAAGCATAATTTTCACTTTGTTTCTCTTGTTTTTTTATTTTTTGCAACATGGCTGACATGGAAATATGTTTTACATTATTTCAAATGTGTAATTGATATTACATTTCTTGCTTTTTCAATAATTGGGGGAGGGGGAGGAGGGACAGAAAGAAATTGGAACTAATTTTTTAAAATGAATTTTAAATTTTTTTAAAAAATGGGAACGATAAAAAACAAAAACCAAAGATAAGCATGTTAGTTAATAATTAATAAGATCAGAGGCTTAAAATGGGTGAATAAAAATTACGTAGTATCTACAACCGTTGAATATTCCTCAAAGATCTAAGTCTTAAACCCAGTTAAGTTTAAGTTTTACATTTCTGGTTTTTCTATAATGGAACCCATTCTCAGACTTCTATTAAATTATACAAAAAAACCCAAACTCATTACATTTTAACTCCTATAGATTTGGGGCAGGGACTCTAGTATAATATGAAAATCATATCACCATTCTGCTGGAAAGAATTCATACAATACAAAGCAATAACATAATGCAACACTCTGGCCAAAATTCGAAGTAGGAATTGCCTAATAGCTACTAATAAGTATTTCTCAATGCCTTTGTTCTGTTATTGTTCAAATTATTATGTTAATTTTGCATAAGGGTGGCAACAGAACATGCCATTTCCAATCAGGTAACTCCAGATGGTGCAATAATCAATTAAACTTGGCAGATAACCTCTCAGAAGCACACTGCCCAAACCTTGGCACCTTTACAGCATTTATTAGTATCTTTCCAAATAGAAGGGTTGATGGGTGAGGTCAGACTGATCTTTGTCAACCAAGTTTGCTGTTTAACATCGCTCTTAATGCAGGCTGTGTTGACCAGAGGCAATTAGATGGGCCATTTTAAATGAAGTAAATCATCAACTTAGGTAAAAAATCCACTCAGCTATGTACCTGAACAAAGCTCTGAAGGAGTCAGGGATCTCATGAAGTACAGGTGATTGGTCTAACTCATTTTGCTCTTTTGTTTTTTAAAGAGAGTGCTGAGCTAGATGATCTTTAAGTTCCAGTCTTCTGTTAATTAATTTTGATTCCACAAACATTTTTTAAATTCCTTACCTATGCCAAGGACTGTCCTAGATATGACACATAGAAAAACAAATGGAAGAAACCCTGTCCTCTAGGAACTTACCTTCTATTTTAATCTATCACTAAACTGACTGAAGAAACCAGTTGTTTTGGTGTAATGTACCCAAAAGGTGAACCAACTACTTAGTAGTCTTGGATGACTGGTATACATCTGAAACTTAACAGGTACAAAAGATGACTAATTATTTTTTCCTCCAGTCTCTTTTCTCATTTTCATTATTTTGCTGATGGTTCTATCATTCTTTCAGTCACCCAGGTTCAACTCTCTTTTTTGTCAGCCCTCCATCAGCTGCTAATGCTTGTTAATTCTACCGCCACAATATATTTTGCGTCTGTGACCTTGTGTACATGATCACACACACCATCCTGATTCGAGTTCTCTATTCTTGCTGGATTATTGTGATAGCTCCCTAAATGGTCTCTCTAAACTTTATTCCCAAGGTTACTAAACTATATATACCCTTTAATCCTGAAGACATTAAAGAAAGAGGAAAATGATCAATATATACAATAGTTATAGTAACTTTTTTTCAATGGTAGCAAAAAATTGGAAGCTATTATATTGGTGAATAAGTGAACAAATTATACTATATGAATTAATGAAAATTAATTAATGGCAGTATCCCATGTAACCTCTTTTTGATCATTTGGTTGACCCTCTTACCATCTCTGGGCTGACACCTCCTGAAACTGCTGCCGTTGCTGATACTGCAGAGCTGCCTCCAAGGCCCACCACTGTTGCTGCCATCATATGCACTCCAGAATGGCCTTTTGTGTTACAAAAATTGTGAAATGGATAATTTTAGAGAAAACTTGCAAAATCTGTATAAATTGACACACAAAGAAGCAAACAGAACCAAGATCATTTATACAATAAAAAATATGAATACCAGCTTTAAAAGACTTGAGAATTCTTATCAATGAATTGATAAACCATGATTCCGAAGGACTGAAATTTAAGCATACTTCCCATATACTGATAGAGAAGTGATGGACTTAAAATGAAGAATGAGATATGAAACTCTGAATATGACTAATTTGAAATCTTGCTTCGCTAAGAAACACAGACAGAAAAGATGGGGAATACTAGGGTATGGTGGCCAGAGATGCAGCACAGCAGAGAGCAATCAAGCAGCTAGGAATGATTAAAAGAATTGAACATCTAGTTAGAAAGAGAACCCAGGGGACCTCTTTACCTGCACTGAGAGAAGGATCAAGTTTCATTTGGCAGCCCTGTCACCCAGTACCCAGTTCTTTTCACAGTTTGGGGGAGTTGAGGAATAATCATAGTTATGAGGGAACAGAGGCACTAAATATGTAAGGACCAGAGCATGAAACAGGAGGGCTGTGAGTTGACCATTCCTTGGATCACATCATTTTGGAAGCACTGAAACTTACGTATGTGTAAAAGTAAACATGTACTCGTGTAAAAGCAGCAGAAGTTCTTGAAAGACAGGAGCTCAGGTCAGATATATCACCCCACCTCAGAAATAAGCAGAACTTAACCTTATTAGAAATTCCAAAGTCAAGAAATAGACTAGAAAAATGAGCAGAGAAAAATATTGACCATAAAAGGGACTATAATGACAGGAAAGAAAAACTGAGAACAAAAAAGAGAGAAATGAAAGAAAATTATGGAAAGATAATAACTTAGCACAAAAATATGGAATAAAATAGCTCCTTAAAAACCATAATTGGGGAGAATGAACCCAAGATGATAGAATAGATGCAACCACCTAGCTGGACTCTCCCAACATTTCCCTCCAGACAACTACAAAATAACACCTTAAATCTAATTCTGGAGTTGCAGAGCCAACTATAGTGTAGGATGAGACAGTTTCCCAGTCTAAGAAAACTTAGGGGGTTGGCAGGAGAAATATATGACACTGAGGTGAGTGCCAATCTGGAGTGCATATAGTGGCAACATCAATGGCGGCCCTTGGAGGTAGCTCTGCAACATCAGCAGCTTCAGGAGCTCTCAGCCCAGATATGGCATAAGGATCAGACAACTGAGCAGAAAGAGATTACAGGGAATCCTTTGGTGGCACTGGGTGAAGGTCCTATCGCTGAAAACTTATAGACCCCCAGAACTAGTTCTGAAACCTTCAGCATAAAAGGCCTGAAGCTTGTGACTGTCCTGTCATCCTTATGCTCTCACTAGGTGAGTAGAGTTGAACTTTAACATAACATTTGAAAGCAAAAAATAGGATGGGAAAAATGAACACCATCCACATCCCAAGAAAGAACTATGGAACTGAAATGCAGAATGAAGCAGAATATTTTCTACTGTGTTTTGTTTTGTTCATGGTTTCCCCTTTTAATTTTAATTCCTCTATGCAACATGACTAATGTGAAAATATGATTAATAAGAATATATGTATGGAAACCATATAAGATTGCATGCCATCTTGGTCAGGGAGGAGGAGAAAATCTAAGACTTATGGAAGTAATTGTAGAAAATTGAAAACAAATTAATTTTTTAAAAATGAACAAACAACAAAAAAGAACTCGACTATAAAAATTTACTAAGGTGGCAGGGAAGGCTAAGGCATAACCCAGAAGGCAATGATGTGGAAAAAGTTACAAGCAAAACCTTAAAGAAAAATGCTAATTAGATCAAAGTTCAACAAGAGTTCCTAGAAAAGTTAAAGGAAGAGATAAGAATAGTAGTGAAAAAGTTTGAATAAAGACTGATGCAAAAAAAAAATTATGAAAAGAGAACTAGACCTGTAAAAAATAGTTCTAAATGGCGGAGTAGAAAGACTCACCTAAGCTAGGTCCGAACCCACAGCCCATAGATTTCCTGTAAAAAGAACTCCTGACAAATTCTGGAGCAGTGGA
>CM053774.1:48606930-48636346 GCA_028658325.1 Potorous gilbertii | reverse complement strand
ATAGAAGAGAGGGCAGATTGGTGATATGGGTAATTAGAATGTCCAGTGTATTGGGGAGTGGGGAGGGGACAAATGGGGAGAAAATTTTGGAACCCAAAATTTTGTGAAAATGAATGTAAAAAGTTAAATAAATGTATTTAAAAAAAAATAGTTCTAAACAAATTCTGGAGCTGCAAACCCACAGAACAACGGAGA
Source organism: Potorous gilbertii (assembly GCA_028658325.1). NCBI lineage: Eukaryota > Metazoa > Chordata > Mammalia > Diprotodontia > Potoroidae > Potorous > Potorous gilbertii. The sequence continues at coordinate 48,636,151 of CM053774.1, read as the reverse complement.
AGGAAATCACCAGTCCAGGACAGCCTGAAAGGTCACTGGGAAATGTCTATCACACCACACTGGGAGTAGAGTGCAGTCCAATGTGGGCTACAAGTGCACAGAGGGGACCTGAGCAGGCCTTGGTGGCACTGAATCCCTCACACCTGTGGTGGTTTCCAGACTTTATGATCACAAAAATCCTGAGGATAAATTGGAAGGTCAGTAGAAAAAGTCTGTGGGACTAGTGGAGGAGAGAAGAGTGGTCCAGGTTCCTGCAGCAGTGGGGAGGGGGCAGAGGAACCTGTGACAGCCACAGCAGTGGCACGGGCAGCTGCAGTCATTGGTTAGATTGTGAGGGGATGAGGGTACACCTCCCATCCTCACTGGAAGCAGAGAACTACCTTGACAAAGAGTTCAAAAGTCAAGTAAATGACTGGGGATATGAGCTCGTGTTTGTCCTTCTTTCTCAAAGATGACCATGACATCAAGATGATAACATGACTTACAGTTGACTTTGATTTGAGTCAGAGAGGGCTGTGCAAGGTCACCAACCTCCTCTTCTTCTCCTGAGTCATGTGGGTCCAGTGGCATGATATTCATCAGGATGACTGGACATGACCCAGGATGCAATGTGAGATCCTGGCCCTTTCAGGTTTAGGTCTTATCACAATCTTACCTTGAGTAGGATACACTAATTCAGTGTATAAGCTTCTTTAAGTTACTCAAGGGATTGCCCCTTTAATAAAAAAATAAAAATGAAATGAGCAGAAATCGGAAAAAGAATCACTCTAGAGAATCTTACTTTGGTGACAAGGAAGAGGAAAACATACAACCAGAAGAAGACAAAGAGGCCAAACTCCTGCATCCATATCCTCTAAGAAAAATATGAATTGGGGTAGAGCCAAGATGGCAGAGTGAGAGCAACTACACCCCTAAGCTCTTAGAGAAACTCCTTCAGATACCTCTAAAAACAGAATCTGACAGAATTTTGGAGAGGCAGAATCCAATAGGAGATAGACTGAAGCAGATTCACAGCCAAGGACATACTGGAAGGTTGATGGAAAGAATATGTTTTGAAGGGGTGGAGGAGCACACAGCTCACAGAGCTGGAGGACTGAGCAGGAAAGCTCCTCTGGGGTGATCTTGGACAGCAGCAGCATGGCAGAATCTCAGGTATCAGTCCAGGATGGGAGTCCAGTGGAACAGAGAAGGGAGAAGGGAGTACTAAAAGTACAAACAGTGGGAAAGAGGATGGAGGGAAAGACACAGATAGTAATCATAAGTGTGAATGTGAATGGGATGAACTCTCCCATAAAACAGAGACAGATAGCAGAATGGATTAAAAACCATAATCCAACAATACGTTGTTTACAAGAAACACATTTGAAAAGGGGAGATACATGCAGGGTAAAGGTAAAAGGTTGGAGCAGAATATATTGTACTTTAAAAAGTATTGTACTATGTAAGAAAAGCAGGGGCAGCAATTCTAATCTCAGACAAAGCAAAAGCAGAAATAGAACTAATCAAAAGAGATAAGTAATGAAACTATATCCTGCTAAAAGGCACCATAGACAATGAGGAAATATCACTACTAAACACAAATGCTCAAATGGTATGGTATCCAAATTCTTAAAGGAAAAGTTAAGGGAGTTACAGAAGAAACAGACAGCGAAATTATACAAGTGGGGGACCTCAATCTCCCCCTTTCTGAACTTGATAAATCTAACCTTAAAATAAACAAGAAAAGTTAAGGAGGTGAATAAGATAAAGCAGATATGATAGATCTCTGGAGAAAATTGAATAGGTATAGAAAGGAATACACCGTTTCTCAGTGGCATATGGCACATATACAAAAACTGACCATGTATTAGGGCAAAAAAACCTCATAGTCAAGAAAGCAGAGATAGTCAATGAATCCTTCTCAGATCATAATGCAATAAAGATTATATGTAATAAAAGGCCATGGAAAGATAGACATTTAAAAATAAATTGGAAACTAAATAATCTAATCCTAAAGAAGGAGTGGGTTAAACAACAAATTATAGGAACAATCAACAACTACATTCAAGAGAATGACAATAATGAGACAACTTACCAATCTTATGGGATATAAGCATTCCTTAGGGGAAGTTTTATCTTGGAATGCCTATATGAATAAAATAGAGAAAGAGAAGATCAATGAATTGGGCATGTAACTGAAAAAGCTTGAAAAAGAACAAAGTAAAAATCCCCAAGTAAATACCAAATTATAAATACTGAAAACCAAAAAGAGAGATTAATAAAATTAAAATTAAGAAAACTACTGAATTAATAAATAAATCTAAGAGTTAGTTTTATGAAAAAAACCAATAAAATTAATAAACTTTTGGTTAATTTGTTTGAAAAAAAATGAAAGAAGAAAACAAACTACCAATATCAAAAATGAAAAGGGTGAACTCACCTCCAATGAGGAGGAAATTAAAACAATAATTAGAAATTACTTTGCCCAACTTTATGCCCATAAATTCAACAATCTAAATGAGATAGATGATTATTTAAAAATATATAAATTTCCCAGATTAACAGAAGAGGAAGTTCAATACTTAAATAACCCCATCTCAGAAAAAGAAATTGTAAAAGTCATCAATGAAATCCTTAGGAAAAAATCCCCAAGGCAGATGAATTTACAATTTCTATCAAACATTTTAAGAACAGTTAATTCCAACACTGCATAGAGAATTAGGAAAAATTGAGGAATATGTATTCCTCTCAAATTCTTTGTAAGATATAAATAAGGTTTTGATATCTAAACCAGGAAAAGTCAAAACAGAGAAAGAAAATTATAGACCAATTTCTTTAATGAATATAAATGCAAAAATTTTAAATAAGATTTTAGCAAAAAGAATACAGCAACTTATCATGAGAATAATACATTATGATCAAGCAGGAATTATACCAGAATGCATGGCTAGTTCAATGTTAGGAAAACTGCTAGCGTTATTGATCATATTAACAAGAAAACTAACAGAAATCACATGATTATCTCAGTAGATGCAGGAAAAGCTTTTGACAAAATACAGCACCCATTCCTACTGAAAACACTGGAAAGCATAGGAATAAATGGAACTTTCCATAAAATAATAAGCAGAATCTATTTAAAACCTTCAGCAAGCATTATATGCAATGGAAATAAACTAGATGCATTTCCAATAAGATCAGGGGTGAAATAAGGATATCCATTATCACCACTATTATTCAATATAGTACTAGAAATGTTAGCTAGAGAAACAACAAAAAAAAGAAATTGGAGGAATTAGAATAGGCAAAGAAGAAACTAAGTTATTACTCTTTGCAGATGATATCATGACATACATAGAGAATCTCAGAGATTAAAGTCAAAAACTGCTTGAGACAATAAATAACTTTGACAAAGTTGCAGGTTGCAAAATAAACCCACACAAATGTTCTGCATGTCTATATATTACAAACAAAGCCCAACGAGGAAGAGATAGAAAGATAAATCCAATTTAAAACTAAGGTAGACACTATAAAATATTTGGGAGTGCCAAAACAAATCCAAGGACTAGATGAACACAATTATAAGATACTTTTCACACAGATAAAGTCAAAGCTAAGTAAGTGGAAAAACATCAGATGCTCATTATTTGGCCAAGCCAATATAATTAAAATGAAAATTCTACCTAAATTAATTTACTTATTCAGTGTCATACCAGTCAAACTATCAGATATTTTCTAGAGCTGGAAAAAATAATATCAAAATTCATCTGGAAGAACAAAAGGTTCAGAATATCAAGGGAACTAATGAAAAGAAATGCTAGGGAAGGTAGCCTACCTCTACCAGATCTCAAATGGTATTATAGAGGCAGCAATTATCAAAACTACCTGGTATGGACTAAGAAACAGAAGGGTAAACCAGTGGAATATACTAGGTACTCAACACACACACACACACACACACACACACACACACACACACACACACACACACATATATATATATATATATATATATATATATATATATATATAGATAGATAGCAATATAGCAATCTGTTGTTTGTTAAACCCAAGAACCCCAGCTTCTGGAATAATAACTCACTGTTTGACAAAAATTACTGGGAAAACTGGATAACAGTGTGGTGGAAACTGGGCATAGACCAATGCTTGACACCATGCACAACAATAAAGTCCAAATGGATCTAGGTGTAAAGACTGTTAAATGATCTAGTTATCAAGAGTGATATTATAAACAAATTAGTGGAGCAAGCAATAGTATATTTATCAGATTTATGGAGAAGGGAAGAATCTTGACTAAACAAGAGACAGAAAGGATTATGAAGTACAAAATGGATAATTTTGATTACAGTAAATTGAAAAGTTTTTGCACAAACAAACTCAATACAACCAAGATTATGAGGCAAACAGAAAACTGGGAAAGAATATTTGCAACTAGTGTCTGTGATAAAGGCATCATTTCCAAAATATATAGAGAACTGAGTCAAATGTACAAGAATACAAGTCATTTCCTATTTGATAAATGGTCAAAATATGTGAACAGGTGATTTTCAGAGGAAGAAATTAAAGCTCTCTATAGTCATATGAAAAAATACTCTAAAGCATTATTGATTAGAGAGATGCAAATCCAAACATCTCTGAGATACCACATCACACCTATCAGATTGGCTAACATGACAAAACAGAAAAATGATAAATATTGGAGAAGTTGTAGGAAAGTTGGAACACTAATTCATTGTTAGTGGAACTGTGAACTAATCCACCCATTCTAGAGAGAGCTTTTGAACTATGCCCAAAGGGCTACAAAGATGTACACACTCTTTGATCCAGCAATAGTGCTTCTAGGACTGTACCACCAAGAGATCATAAAAATGGGAAAGGGTCCCACATGTACAAAAATATTTATAGGAGCTCTCTTTGTGGTGGCCAAAAACTGGAAATCAAGGGGAGGTCTATCAATTGAAGAATGGCTAAATAAATTATGGTATATGAATGTAATGGTATACTATTTTGTTATAAGAAATGATGAACAGAAAGACTTCAGAGAGGCCTGAAAAGACTTTTATGAACTGATATTGAGTGAAAGAAGCAGTACCAGGAGAATTTTGTGCACAGCAACAACCACAATGTGTGAGGAATTTTTTTGGGAGACTTAGTACTTCATTGCAATGCAGAGAGTTAAATAATTCCCAATGGTCTCAAGGCAAAATGCCTTCCACCTCCAGGGAAAGACCTATGGAATTTGATCACAGAATGAAGCCTATCATTTCATTTTGTATAATGTTTTGGTTTAGTTTTTGATTTCTCCCATTCATTTAAATTCTTCCATTCAACATGACAAAGGTGAAAATGCATTTAATAGGAATGTACGTACAGAAGTTATACAAAAATGTATGCCTTTTTGAGGAGGGAGTGGGGAGGTAGGGGAAATGAGGGGAGGGAGAGGAGCAATCTAAGATATGTGGAAGTGATTGCAGAACACTGAAAACAAATTAAGTAATATTAATAATAATAAAAAGAAAAAATATGAACTGGTCTCAGGTCATGGAAGAGCTACAAAAGAATTTTCAAAATCAAGTAAGAGAAGTAGGGTAAATTTGGGAAAACAAATGAGAGTAATGCAAGAAAATCATGAAATCGATTCAACTGCTTTCTAAAGAATAGCCCCTAAAATGCTTTAAAACTTTAAAAATAGACTAACCAAAATGGCAAAAGAGATCCAGAAAGCACATGAGGAGAAGAATGCCCTAAAAAGCATAAATAGCCAGATGGAAAAAGAGACCCAAAAGCTGACTGAAGAAAATAATTCCTTAAAGATTAGAATGGAGCAGATAGAAGCTAATGACTTTATAAGAAACCAAGAAATTACAAAACAGAACTAAAAGAATAAAAAAAATTGAAGACTGTAAAATATCTCATTGGAAAAACAACTGACCTGGAAAATAGATCCAGGAGAGACAATTGAAAAATTATGGGACTATCTGAAAGCTATGATAAAAAAAAGAGCATAGACATCATCTTTCATGAAATTATCAAGAAAAACTGCTCTGAAATTCTAGAAACAGAGGGTAAAATAAATATTGAAAGAATCCACTTATCACTTCCTGAAAGAGATTCCCAAGGAAAAACTCCTAGGAATATTGTAGCCAAATTCCAGAGTTCCCAGGTCAAGGAGAAAGTATTGCAAGCAACCAGAAAGAAACAATTCAAGTATTATGGAAATAAAATCAGGATAACACAAGTTCTAGCAGCTTCTACATTAAGGGTTCAAAGGGCTTGGAATATGATATTCCAGAAATCAAAGAACTAGGATCAAAACCAAGAATCACCTACTCAGCAAAGCTGAGTATAATACTTCAGGGGGAAAATGGTGATTCAATGAAATAGAGGACTTTCAAGCATTCTTGGTGAAAAGACCAGAGCTGAAAAGAAAATTTGAGTTTCAGACACAAGAATCAAGAGAAGCATGAAAAGGTAAACAGGAAAGAAAAATCATAAGGGATTCATTAAAGTTGAACTGTTTACATTCCTACATGGAAAGATAATATTTGTAACTCTTGAGACTTTTTTCAGTATTTTGGAAGTTGGAGGGATTATATACATATAGACAGAGGGCACAGGGTGAGTTGAATAAGAAGGGATGATTGCAAAAAAAAATAAAATTCAGAATTGAGAGAGGAGAAAGGGAAAATGGAATGGGACAAATTATCTCTCATGAAAGAGGCCTGAAAAAGCTTTTACAATGGAGGGGAGAAGGGGAGAGTTGAGAAGGCAAAAGTGAAGCTTTCTCTCATTACATTTGACTTAAGGAGGGAACAATATGCACACTCAATTTGGTATCTTACACTACAGGAAAGTAGGAGGAAAGGGGATAAGTGAGATGTGCAGGGATGATAGAAGGGAGGGCAAATGGGAGGAGGAGGTAATTGGAAGTAAATAATTTTGGGGAGGGACAAGGTCAAAAGAGAGATTAGGATAAATGGGGGGCAGGATAGGGTGGATGGAAATAGTCTTTCACAACATGACTTTTATGGAAGTCTTTTGCATAACTCCATATGTTTAACTATATTGCTTGCCTTCTCCATTGGGGTTTGAGGAGGGATGAGGGAGGAAGGGAGAAAAGTTGGAACTCAAAGTTTTAAAAAATGAATGTTAAAAATTGTTTTTACATACAACCGAGAAATAAGAAATACAGGTAATGGAGTATAGAAATGTATCTTGCCCTACAAGAGAAGAGAGAGGATGGGAATAAAGGAAAGGAGTGGTGTGATGAAAGAAAGGGCATATTGAGGGAAGGGGTAATTAGAATGCACAGTGTCATGGGGTGGGGGAAGGGGAGAGATTGGGAGAAAATTTGGAACTCAAAATCTTGTAGTAATGAATGCTGAAAACTAAAAATGAATAAATTTACAAAAGAAAAGAGAACTAACATTTTGGTGAAAGAGGCACAAAAATACTGAAGAAAATAACCCTTAAAAAACTAGAATTGGTCAAATGGAAAAAAAAAGCTAAAAAATCACTGAAAAAAGAACTCCTCAGAGCTAAAGAGGGGCATGCAAATAAGAACTTTTATAGCAGAGAGAGAAATGGCAGTGGGTGGTAGTGGTGGGTGGTTGCTGTTGGTGGTGATAGTGGTGGTGTCAGGGAACCCTTGGACCTTACTCTTAACAGATTTGGGTTAAAGAAAGGATACATACACACACACACACACATACACACCCATGCGCACACACACACACACACACATACCACATTCAATTGGATATAGAAATCTATTTTGCCCAACAAAGGCAGTGGACACAGGAAGAGGAGAATTAATAATTAAAAATTCAATCCACTTCTAGAGAGACAACTATTGAACTATTATTGCAAATTGAAGTGTAATTTTTTCACTTTATTTTTCTTGCTTTTTTTACAACCTGGCTAATATACATGATTTCATATAAATAACTGATATTGTATTGTTTGTCTGTTTAGGGGATGGGGAAAGGACTGGAGGAATGGAGAGAATTTGGAACTCTAAATATTTTTAGATGGATATTAAAAATAATTTTTATAGAGTAAAAAAGGAATTGCAACCTATTAACAACTACATGGTAGAATGCTTCAGATCACCAATAATAAGAGAAATGAAAATAAAAACAAACCTGACTTTTCACCTCACATCTTGTAAATTGGCAAGGGATGACAAAAAATTGAAATAGTCAATATTTGCAGGCTTGTGCCAAGAAAGGCATACTGGTTCATTCTTTGAGAAGCTATAAATTAATGCAACAGTTTTGGAAAGTGATTTCAAATTATATAAAGAAAGTAATTAAAATGCCAAATCCTTTGACCCAGAGACTGCAGTACAAGGTTTATATAACAAAAAGTCCACTGATAGAAGAAATTTCCTATATATACAAAAATATCTAAAGCAGTGGTAACAAAGAACTGGAAACAAAGTAGGTGCCTGCTAATTGGAGAACAACTAAACAGATTGTGGTACTTATGTATGCTTGTTCTTCATTGCCAAAGAAGACCATGCCATCAGAGAAATGATGACATAATTTGCACTTGACTTTGTTTTGAGTGAGAGAGGGCTGTACAAGTCACCAGTCTCATTTCTCCTCCAGAGTCATTTGAATTCAGTGGTCAGATATTCATCAGGATGACTGGAGATGACCTAGGATGAGGCAATTGGGGTTAAGTGACTTGCCCAAGGTCACATAGCTGGTGAGTGTGAAGTGTCTGAGGTGAGATTTGAACTCAGGTCCTCCTGACTCCTGCACTGCTGCTCTATCCATCGCACCACCTAGCTGCTCCTACTACTCAACATGAGTCCATGTGTCTGCAAACTTAACCAGAGTGGAGCCGGGTGCACCGTAGTGTAGAAGTGAAAGAAACTCTTTCTACAGGATAGAAAAGGGAGCAAAAGACAGTTTTCCTTGAATGGAGAGCAGTGTGTCTTTGGTGTCCAACATGCAAGATACTTCACATTTGTCAGTGGAGAAATGTAACAGTCCAGCCAATGGTAACACTGAATATGATTCAGATGAAGGGTCAAGCATGGAAGATCCAGACTTTAATTGGGGTGAATATTTGGAAGAAACAGGAGTAGTTGCTGCTCCTCATAACTACTCAACATAACTCCATTAGCACTGAGTAATTGAGATGCTTCATAGGTCTTTGGTCCATAAATAGTCTTCAGGGGATCATAAAAGTCTTTTGGATCATTACCGTCAGTGTAAACCTGATTTTCATATGCCTTCTTACAGAGCCAAGATGCCTATATCTCTCTGTAATGGGATATTATCATGCTGTAATGCATGATAAATGCCATGAATACAGACAGTCATAGACAGGTTTACATGAACTGATGCAGACGAAAGTAAGCAGAGTCAAGAAACTAATACATGCAATGATTGCAACAGTGTAAATGGAAAGAACAACTTCACCAAAATAAAAAATCAATTCAAGGTCACAAAATCGCAAACAACAAGCAATACTCAAAAAAATAGATATGAGATGGTATGCCCACCCTACCCATTTGCAGAGGTCAAGACTCATGAGAAAGGTACATCATACATAATGTCAGACTTTTTTTCAATATATGGATCAGTTATACTGATTTTTTCCTCTTGTTATTCTTTTGTTTTGTCTTTAAGTATTATTTGTTATTTGGGATGCCTCTCTGAGAGAAGACAATGAGATATATTGTGATAAAAGATGGTGTTGCACAAAAATACAAATGAAGGCCTTTATTTTTTTGACTCATGACTTTAGAAATGATCATAGCAACAAAGTTCAGAAATAGTTAGGACTGTTTAAATATTTAATTACTGTATAGTCATTACTTAGTTGTAAATTTTGTGAAAGCATAGTTTATATACATGCATATACAATACATTACATTTTGTTAAAATTATAGATTTTTAAATAAACTAAAGGAAATTTTTATCCTAAAGTAGAATAGAACAAATGGAAAAGGGGGTACAAAAATTCATTGAAGAAAAGAGCTCTTTAAAAAGCACAATTAGCTAAATGCAAAAGTAGTTTAAAAAAGTTCACTGAAGTACATAGTTCCTTAAAAATGAGAATTAGGCAAGCAGAAGCAAATGACTCTATGAGACATCAAGAAAAATTAAAACAAAATCAAATGAATGCAAAATTAGAAGAAAGTGTGAAATGTCTCATCTAAAAATCAACTAACCAGGAAAATAGATTGAAGAGAGAGATATAAAAATTATTGGACTATGAAAAATGTTATAGACATTATATTTTTAAAACTTATTAAGGAAAAGGTCTCCATTATCCTGGAACAAAAGGGTGAAATAGAAATGGAAAGAATCCAGTGATCACCACCTGAAAGAGATTCCCCAAATGAAAAGCTCCAAAAATATTGCCAAATTTCAGCTTTCCCAGGTTAAGGAGAAAAATATTTACAGCAGACTGAAAGAACAAAAATTCAAATATAAAGCCAGTCAGGATCATACAAGATTCAGTAGCTTCCATATCAAAGGAGTTACGTGCTTGAAGTATGATATTCTGCAAGGCAACCAAGAATAACTTACCCAGAAAAAAAAACTGAGTATAATCCTAAGGTAGAAATGGATACTTAATCAAATTGGGGGCTTTCAAGCATTCCTTATTAAGAAGATCACAGCTGAATAGAAAATCTGACATTCGAACACAAAACTCAAAAGTAGCATTAAAAAGATAAGTTTGAAGAGAAATAAGAAGGGACTTAAGTAGGTTAAACTGTTTTCATTCCTATATGGGAAGATGATATATGTAACTCTATTACTAGGGCAAGTAGAAGGAGTGTACATAGAGGATGTGAGTGTCAGTTGATGATTTTAGGATGATATAAAAAACATGAAGGAGTGAGAAAGAGAGTTGCATTGGGAGAATGGGGAATGGAGAGGAAGACTAGGATAAATTGTCTCATATAAAAGATGTGAAAAGAAGTTTTATAGTGGAAGAGAAAATAGGAGTAGAGTAGGGGCAGGCAATACTTGAAACTTACTCTGATCCATACAATCAATTCAAGACAATTCTGAAAGACCCATGATGAAAAATATGTCTACCTTCAGAGAGACAACTGATGAACCATGAGTGCAAATTGAAGTATAATTTTCCCACTTTAGTTTTCTTGGTTCTTTTTGTATGACATGGCTAATATGGAGACATATTTTGCATATTTTCACACATAAAATAAATATCATACTGCTTGCCTTCTCAGTGGGTAAGGAAGGGGCTGGAGGAAATGAGAGAATTTGGAACTCATACCTTTAAAAAATGTCAAAAATAAATTGATAAATCAAAGTTTTAAAATATCATGAGTAGACAAATGATAAATGAGGCACAAACAATACTAAAGAAAATAAATTTTTAAAAATCATAATTGGTTAAAGGCTAAAAGACATATGAAATCTCACTGAAGAACATAACTCCTTAAAATTATAACTGGTCATGTGAAAGCTAATGTTTCTATGAGATATTATGAAACAATAAAACAAAATTAAAAGACATTGAAATGAATGAAAATTAGAATATCTAAAAGGAAAGCCAAATGACCTGGAATATATATATATATATATATATATATATATATATATATATATATATATATATATATATATATATATATCTGAAAGGTGGTTTTGGAAAAAGGCCCAGATATCATATCTCAAGAATTATAAAGGAAAACTTTCCAGATATCTTAAAACCATAGGGCAAAGTATGAATTGAAAGAATTCACCAAACCCTTCTTGGAAGAAATCCCCAAATGATAACTCCCAGGACGATTATGATAAAATCTCAATTCTCCTACCTCAATGGAAAAATATTGCAAGCAGCTGGGAAAAAAAATTGAATTCAAATACATGGTGGTGAAGTCACAGTCAGTATCATACAAGATTTAGTGGTCACCAATTAAGGGGGTGGAGGACTTGGAATGTTCTAGATGGCAAAGGAGTTGCTATCACAACTAAGAATAGCCTACTCAGCAAAACGGAGTATAATCATGTAAAGTAAAAAATAGATATTTAATGAAATAGAGGATTCTTTCAAGAATTCCTGATGAAAAGACCAGAGCTGAATAGAAAATGTTGCATTCAAATATTAGAATCAAGAAAATATAAAAAGGTAAACATGAGTGAGAAGTCATAAGGTGTTTAATAATGTTAAGCTTTTTACATTCCTATTTGGGAAGATTTCATATATATATATATATATATATATATATATGTATATATATATGTATACATATATATATACATATATATATATGTGTGTGTAGATAGATAAATTTTATAGATAGATATATCTATATCTACATCTATCTGTAAAATCTATCTTTATCTACGTATCTATCTATGTATCTATTGCCCCTAAGAACTTTATCATCACCAGGGAAGTGAGAAAGAATCTACTTAAAAAGAGAGTATGTTATATTCAAAGCTTAGAGTATGAAATTGGGATGATGTCAAAAGAAAACTGGAAGAGTGAGAAAGAGAGTTGCACTAGGAGAGGGGAAAGAGAGAGGAATAATAGGGACAATTATTTCACAAAAAAGAGGCATACTTAGAAGACATTTTACAATGGAAGGGAAAATATGTGTGTGGGAGCAGGCAATGTTTGAATCTTGCTCTCATGTGAATTGGTTCTATGTGTGTGTGTGTGTGTATTTACATACACACACACACACACACACACACACATATATATATATATATATATATATATATACACACCTAGGTATGTGTATGTATGTATGTATAAACACACATACAGCTGATCATAGAAATTCATCTTACTGAACTGGAAAATAGGATGAGAATGGTATAGGACAAAGTGATAAGAGGGAGGGTAGATTAAGGGAAGCATTAAGTGATCAGAAACAAAATAGACCTATGAAGGGGGCGCAGAATAAAAAGAGAGAAAGATAAGTAGAAAAGAATAGGATGGAGGGAAATATACAGTTAGCAATTGTAATTGTGAATGTAAATGGGATGATTTCACTCAAAAAACAGAAGAAGACAACATAATGGATTAGAAATCATAATCTAACAATCATTGTTTACAAGAGGCATGCTTGAAACAGAAAGACATAGATATAGAGTTCAAATAAAGAGTTGGAATAGAATCTACTATATTTCCCACTGAAGTAAAAATGGCAGCAAAAGCAAAAGCAAAAATAGACCCAATTAAAGGAGACAATCAGGGAAGGTAAAAAAAATACCATAATCAATAAACTAATATCAAAACTGAACATAAATACATCAAATGGCATAGCATCCAAATCCAGGAAGGAAAGTCAAATGAATTGTAGAAAGTATAACTATATTAGTAGGAGACTTCCATTTATCCCTCTTATACCTACATAAATCTAACCATAAAATAAACAAGAAAGAAGTTAAAGAGATTAATAGAATTTTTAAAAATTTTGATATGATAGACTTTTGGAGAATCTTGTACAAGAATAGAAAGGAATATACCTTTTTCTTAGCTGTACATGGCACATTCACCAAAATTTGCCATGTATCACAACACAAAATCTCACAAATATATGAAGAAAAGCAGAAATATTAAATGTTTCTTTTTCAGACAACAATATAACAAAAATTACATTCAATAAAGGGCCTTAGAATCATGGATTAAAAGTTTGTTGGGAACTAAATAATCTAATCCTAAAGAATGAATGGTTCAAAGAACAAATAATGGAAACAATAATTAAAAAAAAAAAACAAAAATATGTGAGACAGTCAAATATGTACTTTGTAGAAAATTTATGTATCTGAATGATTCCATCACAGAAAGAACAGATCAATAAACTGGGCATGCAACTACAATTGGATAAAGAAAAATTTAAAAATCCTCAATTAAACACCAAAATAGTAATTGTGAAAATCCAAGGAGAGGTTGATTAAACTGTAAGTAAAAAATGGAACTAATGAAAATATGAGCTTATTTTATGAAAAAAAATCCGTGAACCATTGGCTAATCTGTTTTTAAAAAAGAAAGAAGGAAACCTAAATTACCCATTACAAAAATGAAAAGGCTGAATGCACAACCCAATGAAGATGAAATTAAAGCAATTATTAGGAGTATTTTACCCAACTACCTGACAATAAAACTGACAATCTGAAAGAAATGGATGAATATCTACAAAAATATAAATTACCTAAAATAAAATACTTAAATACACTACCTTAGAAAAAGAAATTGAACAGATCATAAATGAGTTCCCTAAGAGGGGAAAAAACCCAGGACTAGATGGATTTATAAATGAATTCTGCCAAAATTTTAAGAACCATTGCAATACTATGTAAACTGAATAAATAGTCCTATCAAATTTCTTCCATGACACAAATATAATTTTGATAATTAAACCAGAGAGAGCCACACTATATAGACTTATTTTCTTAATTAGTTCTCCTTCTTTACATCAGTTTTAAAACTTATTGTATTCTGGTACCCAGGAACTAGTTTATCTGGATTATCCTCACATTCCTGACACCTCAGAGAGTGATTTCTTTTGGACCCTGAGAAATGGAAATGCTTGGAAACAATCCTTACCCTCACCGGCCAGGCAGGGCTGCTTCATTATCAGGAAAACTATAAGCATAATTGACCATATCAATAAAAAATCAAAAAAACATGATTACATCAATAGATGCAAAAAAAACCGTTTTTGACAAAATGCAACACCCATTCCTATTAAACAAGCTAGGAATCATATGAATAAATGGAAGTTTTCTTACAAATAATAAGTAGCATATATCTAAAACCAAAGCAAATATTTTCTGTAATGAGCATAAAGTAGAATAAATTGTTCCAGCAAGATCCGGGGTGAAGCAAGGGTGTCCTCCCTCACTATTATTATTCAATATTATATTAGAAATGCTAGCTATATCAGCTCTTTTTGCATTGACTAAGAATTTGAAATCAAAGGGATGCCTATCAATTGGGTAATGGCTAAATAAGTAGTGGTAGTGGTATGTGATTACAATGGAATATTATTATTCTATAACAAATGCTAAGCAGAATAGTTTCTGAAAAGACCTGGAAAGACTTACATTAGTTGATGTGAAGTGACTAGAACCAGGAGAATGTTGTGTACAGTAGCAGCAATATTGTTTGATGAAGAGTTGTGAAGGACTTAGAATTGTCATTCTAAGCATTGTCACCAATACAGGGACCTAAGACAATTCCAAATCCAAAGGACTGATGATGAAGTATACTGTCTGCCTCCAGAGAAAGAACTGACATTGATTGAACACAGAGTGAAGTATGCTATTTTTCATTTTCTTTCTTCTTTTTTCTTTTATTCAAGTCTTCCTATACAAAGCAAGTAATATGGAAATGTTTTGCATAATTGCACATGTATAACCTATATTTGATTGCTTACTGTCTCAGGTAGGGGAAGGGGAAGGAGAAATAGAAATAGGAACTCAAAATTTAAGTTGTAGTGTTTAAAAATGGGAGGGGATAAAATTGGTTTTTTTAAAGCAAGAAAAAGAAAGAAAGAAATTATAAAAAAAGAAATGCTAGTTATAGCTATCAGACGAGGAAAAGAAACTGAAGGAGTAAGCAAAGGAACAAAGCTATCACTTTCTACAGATGATATAATGATATATTTACAGAACTCTAGAAAATCAACTGAAAAATCAACTGTCAAAATAATGAAATAATAAAATGAAAAAATAAATCTTTAGCACACTTGGAGGCTATAAAATAAACTTCCAAAAATCATCAGCATTTTTCTATATTACTAACAAAATAAAGCAGGTGGTCATAAAGAACTTGCATTTAAAATAACTTCAGATCATATTTAAAAAGTATATACCAAGACACACACAGGAATTATATGAACACAATTACAAAACACTTCACATACAGATCTACATACTTGGAGAAATATTGATGGCTCAAGGGTAGGTCAAGTCAATATTATAAAATGATAGTGCTATTTAATGAATTTACTTATTCAGTGTCATACCAATTGAATTATCAAAGAACTACTTTAGAGAGCTAAAAAAATAACAAAGTTGAACTGGTGTAATGAAAGATTAAGAATGTCAAGGGAATCTATAAAAAAAATGTCAAAGATGAGGGCTTAGAACTCAAACTTTACTACAAAATAGTACTTATCTAAATCATTTGGTACCAGATAAGAAACAGTGTGTTTGTTCATATTATTTAGACAATAGGCAAAAGCAAATTAGTTTTCATCAAACCCCAAAATCCCAGCTATTGAGACAAGAACTGATATGACAAAACTTACTGGGATATTTGGTAAATTGTTTGGCAGAAACCAAGTACAGACCAACATCTCACACTTTACACTACGATAAGCTCAAGATGGCTATAGGATTTAAACACAATAATTGATATCTTTTTTATATGTAATATTTTATGTTTCCCCCAATTACAGGTTAAAACATTTTTTTAACATTTTTAGAAAAGGTTTTGAGTCCCAAATTCTATCCCTCCTTCTCTTCCTTCCCCTTCCCCCTCCTTGAGATGGCAAGCAATCAGATATAGGCTATACATGTGTCATCACATAAAACACTTGAAGGGTGATAACTTAAGCAAATTAGTGGAATAATGAAGAAATTACCTGTCAAATCTGTGGCAAGGGATAGAGTTTATGACCAAAATATATATATATATATATATATATATATATATATATATATATATATATATATATATATAGAGAGAGAGAGAGAGAGAGAGAGAGAGAGAGAGAGAGAGAGAGAGGTTCATGGATGGTAAAATAATTTTTATTATATAAAATTAAAAGTTTTTGCATAAACAAGCCCAAAGCGGCCAAAATTAAAATAAAAGCAGGAAAATATTTGTAGCAACTTCCTCTGATAGAGGTCTCATTTCTTTAAATATATAGAAAATTGGATCAAATTTATAAAAAAAAAGAGCTATTCTCCAGTTAATAAATGGTCAAAGAAATAAATAGGCAGTTTGCAGAGAAAAAAATATCACTAGTTATATAAAAATCCTCTAAATCAGAGAAATTCAAATGAAAACAACTCTGTGGTACAACCTTATGCCAATCAGACTGGCATACAGAAGAAGAAGGCATACTTGAGGAAATATGGGAAAGTAGGTACACTTATTCACTGTTGGAGCTGTGACTTTGCCCAAACATACTGGAGAACAATTTTGAACTATGCCCAATGGGCTATACAACTGCCAACTCTCTGACCCACAATACCACTACTGGATCTATACCCCAAGGAGGTCAAAGAAAAAGGAAGAGAAAGAATTTGGAACTCCAAGTTAAAATTAAGTTGAAAATTAAAATAAATCCTAAATGGTCTCTCCTGCTCCAGGCTCTCTTCTCTCAGAGCCCTCCTCTACTAAAGATGCCAAAATGTTATTTCTAGAGCACAAATCTGACCATGATACTCTCCTGACTCTTGAATCTTCAGTGGCTCCTTGTTGCCTTTAAGATAAAATACAAATTCTTGACTTTTTCATTTCTTTCACAATCTGACTCCTATAGAAACATGTTTATTGGACATTATTCTCCAGCATACATACTATGTTCTAGCCAAATTGACCTTTCCACTGTTCATCATACACAATGTTCCATCTCCCATCTCTGCATGTATACACACGGTGTCCCTTATGGATAAAATGTCCTCCATATTCACCTCTTCCTCATGGAATCTTGAAGGTCTTTTAAGGCTCTGTTCAGAGCCTTCCTTATAAGTCTACTCACAAGCCTTCCTCTTATAGGAAAGTGACTCTGAAGCCCCAGTTGCTAGTGCCCTTCAACTAATAAAAAATGACCCTGTATGTATTTTATGCTTAATTTTTTATATACATACTGTTTTCTGCACAGGGAATGTAAACTCCTTGATAGCAAAGATTGTTTCCTTATTATCTTTGTATCCTTAGCTCCTAGCACAGTGCTTTCCACATAAAATGAATTCAATTGAGTGGATAGCTTTGTCAATAATTGCCATCTCCCATGGCACACTGATGGTCTTCTTCCACATCTTACCCTCAGGGAACCCCTTCCTAACTTCTTTTCTCTACTGAGACTTACATTAATGTCCTTTTGAATATTATAAACCTAGAAAAAGCAGCATCATAGGAAGAACACACAATCTCACAACACAACTTTTCCCCCTGGCCTTGGGAACCAGGTAAATTAGAAATTTCTGGTGACACTGTATCTGATAGAGGGAAACACTATTGCCTCTGAAAGGGATAAAATCTCAGGCCCTGGTCAATATTGGCATTATTGAACTCCAAGTCTTAGCCAGATTCCAAACTGTAAGTCATAATAGCAGTTCCAATCCAACATTTCTCCTATCATCGCTGCTGATGTCACATAGGATAGCTACTACGAATCTCTTCCCCTTCTCACCTTGGAATATATTTTAGCGGGAAAGATAATAACTCTAGCATATTTAATTATTCAGAACTGACTATAAATCATTCATGAGCTTTGTATTAGTGAATAAGTGATTTAAACTATTGAACTTTAGCCTTGCCAACTTTAAAATGGAGATAATTTTACTTGCACCATCTCATTTATAGGACGGTTGCAAGGAAATTCTTCAAAAGCTATGAACCAAACGCTAGAAAATATGATCTTACATAAAGTTGAACTCTGAAGATTCATTGTTGAAGGGAGGTAACTTTTTTAAGAGGGCCCTTTCTTAAGGACCTTGTCAGTAATATTTCTTTAAATGTGGTACTGATATTTTACTTGTTTTGTAATAATATTTATAGGTAGTGTAGATAAAAAAATCAAGAATTCTTGGGGTTTCAGTCTGTATAACTCATGATGAATCCTTAGACAAGTGACAACTCTTTAAGATTATTAGTCACAGAGGAGGTGCTAATCTGTATTGGTAGAGAGAGTTCCCTCAGTTGGGAGTTCCTCATAGCAATGAAATCTTAGGTTCTGGTCCCTATTCTTATGCTTAGTACTAATATTTTAAGTTTTATCCACATACACATTACTTAGCCCCACAGTTCAGTCAACTATCTAATTAGTAATTGAATAGAACTGCTTTTCTTTTACCCAAATAACCAGTTGTCCAATGGAATTCAACTTCTTTTCCCTTCTCAAATTATTTTATATGTGTACACACACCCGTAGGATAAAACTTTAAGTCAACATTTTCCTGTGTATTTTGGGTGATGATGGGGAGGGATAGAATCAAAGAAGATGATGTTATAATTAAAAGCATGCCAGAAAAGAGGAGACAGTACTGATCAAAGCCAGTGTGCTGATCCAGTCAGCCACACAGAACTTGGTGTTCATTTATTCTGATTTAGTCATAGCTAAACAGAATCTATTAGATGTATTTTAAACGGCTACAGTTTTCTCTCTCCTGCCAGACACTGTAAATGGGTAAGAAGGGCTCTTGTTGAGCTTGTATGTCCTCATATGTTCTTTGTGTGGCAACCATTAACTCATGATGGGTAAAAATAATTTCCTTTCCTTTCTATGTTCTAGTCTAGACTCTGAGATAAATTTGTGGGACAGTGGAAAGAGCAGCTTACATGGGGATGATCTGGTTTCCAGTCTCAGCTCTACATCATTTATGACCTATGCAACTGGAAACAAGTCAATTACCCTTTTGAAACCTTGACTTTGCCATCTGGAAGAAAGAAATGGTAATACTTGCATTAAAATCTTAGAACATTATTCTAAAGATTTCTTAAAATATAAAGTATTATATCAATGTGAGAGGTTATGATCCAGCCACAGTCTTACTCTGGCACCTCAATGTGTCCTGGAAGTAATGCTTGACTCATAAGTGCCTTGCTTGCATGAGAATGAAAGATCTGACATGTTTACCAAACAAATGCCTTAAGTCCTCATCATGTGAAAGACACTATACTAGGTACTAGATATCAAAGATAAAATTTAAACATCCTTGTTCTCTGCAGCTTATATTCTTATTGGATATATGCACATACACATAAATATAGTTAAGATGTGAGGTGCTTTTTCAAAGGAACTCATAAATGGGGAGATAAGGTAAGGGTTCATGGAGCAGGTCGTATTTGAGCTGAGCCTTGAAGAATAGGATTCTAAAAGGCAGAGATAAAATGGTAGAGCATTTAGGAATGAGACTGGTTGTGAAAAACGTGGAAAGGCTGGAAGCTGAATGTTAACTTCAGGAAACAGTTGGTAATAGTCCAGTATAACTGGAACATAACAGTACATGAAGGAGTTAAGGTTAAAAAGGTAGGGCGGAACTGGACTAAAGTAGGACTTAAGAGCCAGGTTTAAATGTTTGTATTTCATCCTAGATAGAATATGGAGCCACTTGAGATATCTGAGGAGAGGCGTGACAAAGTCAGACTTGTACCTTAGGAAGATTATTTTTTATAGTAATGTGGATTAGAAAGAGGAACCTGAGAACCTGCAAGCTGGAGAATCAATTAGAGTGTTGTTGCAATAATTCTGGAAAGAGGTATTGAAGACCTGAACAAGGATGGTGGGCATGTGAGAATTGAGAAAAGATGGATGTGAGAAGTGTTTTGGAGGTAAAATTGACAGGATTTGGAAACTGATTGATGAGAAAAATGTGGGAGAAGAACTGGTCAAGGATGACTTCAAGCTTTCAAATCTGGGGGACAAGGAATTGGTGATCTCAATAGAAATAGGCAGCCATTGGTGAGTGGCAAATTTCAGGAAAATATGATTTCCATTTTGGGCATTTTATATTCAAATGCTAAAGGGACACCTAGGTGGAGAGTTCTAGCATGTAGGATCAGCCTAGGATCAGAATCCTGAGTATGAAGAGGAATATTTGCAGTTTGTTCTCCTAGGTGATTCCCTACTGCAGGTCACATCTACAGTGGTCAACAAATGAATGAGTAAATAGATAATATAAATTCTGCCAGTTTGTGGTTTGCTATTTTAAGAAGCACTTGATTCAATAGAGTCAAATGCAGCTTTAAATATTCTCCAACAAAGTTTCATCCATGTAGATTTAAGAATTTGCCTCAAAGCCCCTGTTAGGTTGTTGTTGGATATATCTCAATATCAAAGGGCTACCACAATAATATCGCTTTCTGTATTTAGCTTTGTCTTCATATCTTTTTCCTGGGTCATGCAACTACATATGAGCATGGAAGAGATTTAGGGTTGAAAAAAGAGAATTCCAAACCCCTGACTAAGCTATTTGGTAGTTATTAGTAAATAACCATTGGCTGGTTTATGATATAGCATTCTGAGATTAACATCAGAAGACAAATAGAATACCTACCAACTACTTAGAGTGGGGTTGCCCATGGAGACTTTAAACCCAGTGACTAAAAACTTTAATGCAAAGAAAAGAATTAAACCTGAAGGCAATGACTAACTGGGAGGACCTTGTTCTTTGTTCTAAAGGATTTGGTTTCAGGTGTGACAATCTCCTGCTAAGGAGAATCACAGATGTGATTCTGAGGGAAAGAAGACTAGAGAATATTAGGGGAGGCTTTGGGGGAATAAAGGCATAGAGAAAAGTCAATGGTCTCAAGTTAAAACTGTATGGAAACTCTGATCTTCCCCTAAGGAAGAGACAGCCAAGGATATAGACCCAGAAATTGGGAGTTGAGTAGCATCTAGTAAGGAGCACTCAGCCAAATAGAATCTGGTGGGCACTGCACACACATTAACCAATAAACATCTGGCAAAGTAGGATGTAAGGCAGGCTACTTACCCTGTGGAGTATACAATTGAGATTCCAAGATTGGAAGACACTATAAGGCCAGTTGGAGCAATGAAATGACCTCACTGTAATTCCTAAATGTCTCTTCTGTATCAGATGCATGGATTGTCTTTCCAAACATATACTCTGGCATTTTCCCTAAGAATGCTGCAACAAGTCTATATTTTGGCCACCTATACTCCATGTGAATATGCTTTTCCACATGTATTTCCCATGTGTATTAAATTACAACTGATGTGCATATTTGTTAATGTGCATACCCCAAGTTTGTAGGAGAATGTTTTATTACATTTTTCCCTAAGCCATATCTCTTTGCTTGTTGTTCTTTCCTGAGGCTGAGTATTCCAGGTAAGCGCTTAGGTGGTTACTTATCAACTACGATTTTAGGAGAATCCACAAATTAGCTTGAATTTAGATAGTTAACTTTTCTCTGGAGATACTCCTTTAAGTTGATGGGAGTCTTAGATGTGACAAATATGTTATGCTCATAGTAGACGTACCCCACAAATAATATTGTTCAGTGATTATATATAAAACAAAGAATAAAATAAGGACACTTGTTCACTTGAGATATTTATCATCATTGTAAGGATATGCTGAACAAAATCCAAATAGATAATGAAGTACATATAGAGGAGGAATTTCCCTATTTGAGTCTGATTATAACTGACCTTGAACTTATTACAATATGATCCAAAACAAGGATGCCAATCTCAAATAGAAATAGGTGCCACTAAACTGTACATAAGGATTCCAATGGGCTAGATATTGACTTAAAAATTAAATTTTATTATATTTTTACTTATTTGTTAAACATTTCCCAGTTATATATTAATCTTGTTCAAGTCATACTCACAAATGTTGTGGACCAGAGTCTGCATGATGGACACATCGACTCCAAAATATTATCGATGAAATTCATGGGTTCTCAGAAAAGGTTAGCCTAATAACCTACATAAAGGGGAAATTAGATGAGGAATACGTATTACTCAGCTTATGACCTGCAGTTATATGGACAGTTTATTGAGTTAATCCTGAACCAGTACAGAATGAATTAACTCCAACAATAGCAACTGCTTCATTTAAAAATATGGTTATTGGACTGGTAGAGCACCAGAATGGTAAAGACATAGTTTATATAGATTTCAGCAAAGCATATATTAGAGTCGTTTTTGTTATCCTTATGGACAAAATGGAGAGATGTGAACTAGATGTATTTGGAATGGCCTGAATGACTGGACTCAAAGAATAGCCATTAATAAGTTAATGGTAAGTTGGGGAATGATCTCTCAATATACTTCTCCTCCAACAACCTGTCTAATCAATCAATCAAATATTCAATAAATGCCAATGATGTGTCAGATACTATGCCGGTTGTTGAGGATAAAAAGGAAAAATAAACCAAACCCCAATCTCTGTCCTCAAAGCATTTCTATTTTTATTTCAAAGACTTGAATGAAATTATAGATGGCATGGTTATCAAAACTGCAGATGACACAAAACGGGGAGGGACAGCTAACCTTTTGAGACAGAATTCAGATAAAAATGATCTTGACAGGCTAGAAACAAAGGCCCAATTTAATAAAATTAAATTTAGTACATATAAAATCCTAGCTTTGGATTTTAAAAAATCACCTTCACAAGTTCATGATGTGAAAGGCTTAGCTAGATAGTAGTATATGAGAAAAAAGATTTAGTTAGCAAATGCTAACAAGATATCCAACATGTACGGAGATGAGGATAATGAGAGAGAAGGAGAGAGTAGGAGAGAGAAAGAAGAGGGTGCAAAAAGGGAGATGAAAGAAGTTATCACAGAAAAGACTATGTTGGCAGTATTGTCAGTGACTTAGATAAAGTCACAGATAAAATGCTTATCAAATTGTAGATGACATAAATCTGGTGGTTGTTGTCCTTCGTTCTCAAAGAGGGCCAAAATGACATCACCATGAGAAAGTGAAGTTTCAGTGTGTACAACTGTGGCTGATCAGACCAATATGAGCTTGGAATGCTCTACCTCAGATTGAGCACAGATAGTTCTTGTGAACATTTGGGGTGGTTATTCAAAATTTGCACATCTTACCTTTCCTTTGTGCTGTTTCAATTCTGCTTTGCTCATAGAGCACAACACCTTTTCTGATGTGAGTATGCCATACTGAGTGGTCCTGTGCCAGTGTCTCCCATGTCCCATAATCAAATTCAAAGTCCTGGAGACAGACTTTGAGAGTGTCCTTGTATCACTTGTTCTGACCACCATGTGGTCTGATCACCTGCCCCATGCAAAGTTCTCCATAAAAGTCTTTTTGGCAAGCTTACATTTTGCATTCAAACAATGTGGCCAGCCCATCAGAGTTGTGTTCTCTGAAGCAGTTTAAATACTTGTCAGTTTAGTTTGAGCAGAGTCTGGTCCCTTATCCTGTCAGGTGATCCTCAGAATCTTCCTAAGACAGTTCAAATGGAAGTGATTCAGTTTCTTGGCATGGCTCTGGTAGACTGTCCATGTTTTGCAGGCATACAACAGTGAAGTCAGCACAATGGCTCTGTAGACTTTAAGTTTGGTAGTCAGTCTAATACCTCTTTTTTTCCAAACTTTTCTTCAGAGCCTCCCAAACACTGAGCTAGCTCTGGCAATGCATGCATCAACCTCATTGTCAATGTGTACATCTCTGGAAAGTACACTACCAAGGTAAGTGAACTTATCCACAGCATTTAAAACTTCTCCATTTATTGTTACTGATGGTTCCATGTATGGATGGTGTGGTGATGGCTGATGGAGCACCTGAGTTTTCTTAGTGTTAATTATTAGGCTAAAATTAGCACAGGCAGCAGAGAATTGATCCGTCCAACCCTGGATACATTTTAGGAAAGTCACCAAAATACCAGAGACTATCCTGAGGAAAGTGAATAGGATGGTAATGAGTCTTGAGATGGCATCTCAATAGATGTGAAGACTGGTAAAAGGAACTGGAGATGATTTGCCTGGAGAAGATAAAATGTGGAAGAGGGATTAAATTTACTCTACTTGACCTTAGAGAGCAGAATTAAGAGCAGTAAGTAGAAGTTTTGGAGAAGCAAATTAGGTTTGAAATAATGAGGAAAATTACTAGTCATTAGAGCTATTTCAAGGCAGAATCTCTACCTTAAGGGGTTTTGTATTCCCCAACATTAGAAGTGAACTATACATGACTGTTTGTTAAGATGCCATAGAAGGGATTCCTATACTTGTATGAATTGGACTGGAAAGCCTCTAAAGTCTTTAAAATTCTGAGATCCTGTGATCCTGTGATGTAACAGACAGGAAGTACAGAAATATTTGAGCCATTTGTTTCATAGGAAGAGAATACACTGGATTGCATTTGGGAAATCACATGGTGCTTATAACGATTCCAAGCTGTTGCATGAAGCCAGAGCTCTTTTTTCAGATGTATTTCTAAGTGATGCTAATATGGCAATGAATCCTGAAATTTTGTTATCTCTAAGCAATTGGAATTGCAGGTGGCCCAAAATTATAGTGAAAAGGCCCATAGTATGTAAACTTGCTTCTTCTCTATCCTTTTCCTCTCATCTCCCCTTACCTGAGGGTGTTCTGCCTAAAGGAAGGTAAATTTTGATGGCTGAAAGTTATCTAGTTAACTTGAGGCTTACTGGTTAGGTTTCTTTCTCAGACTAAACCTTAAGCCCAATTCCCTCTGGATCTCATGGATTGGACAATAGTTCCCTGCCCAAGCACCACTTAATGGTTATTTTGGGGGCCCTGTTGGCTCAGAATGAATGCAAATAATTGTTTTATTTTGGCCAGCAACTCTGAGGGTCTTTGCCTCCCAGTATGATTGTGTTTGTTGGATTTTTTTGATTAAAAGGGCAATCGCCTGACTCACTTCTTATAGAGGCCAATTCAATGAATGAGAGAAGCTTTACTCAAAATAAGAACCTGGAAAGACCAAGGTCATCCCACTGCATCCTGGGCCATCTCCAGTTGTCCTAATCAATATCTGTCCACTGGACCAAGATAGCTCTGGAAGAGAAAGTGAGGCTGCTGACTTTGCACAGTCCTCCCTCACTCCAATCAAAGTTAATTGCAAGTCATGTCATCTCCCTGATATCATGGTCCTCTTCAAGAATGAAGGACAGACCACAACCTATCCCTCCCCCCTCACCCCGCCACATACAATGTGAGAATTTCTGTGAAAGATATCATGGCAATGTGGTATATTCAAGAGCACTGAGTTTTGAGTATTAAAGAAATTGCAAATTTGAGTTCTGCCTCTGTCACTCACTGGCTCTGTGACCCTGGGTAACCTCTCTGACTCTCACAGTTACTTGTTAAAGAGGGGAAGTGGTAGCACCAGTGTTATGAGGATCCAAAGAGGTAATGTGTGGGGAATGTTTTGTAAACCTTAACGTGCTACAGAATTATGAGCTATTATTGCCATTTTCATCAAGGACATGCCTGCTTAGAAAAGGAGGTGGGCCACCCATGTAGTGAGAATGAGAAAGAACACAATGATGAACAGTCTGACTATTTCCCTGGCAGTCACAAAATGTTAACACCCAGAAAAGATATTTGAACACATTATGTATATCCTCAGGGAAGGTTTCCAGAAGGGAATGAACAAAAGTCCCAGAAGCTGGGATGATAATGGATGAATTCATGATGGCAACAGTGTGGGTATTCCCCCCAACAATGTAGTAGATAACCACTCCATACTTTCTCATTTTTTCAAACTGACCATTTGATTTTGCCAATACATTGAAGTCCCAGTGAAGAAATTCCTTCTGCTAATACAGATTGGAATCTGTTTTGCAACTTATAGGCAGGTATGTGGCACAGAGAATAAACAGGAAAAATCTGAGTTTAAATCCCGCCTCATGAACTTATTAGCTATTTGACCCTGGACAAGTCACAAACTCTGCCTTGGTTTCCTCAGCTATAAAATAGAGATAACATCACCTAACGATAAGGGCTGTTGTGAGGATCAAATGACATATTATTTATAGAATGCTTAGCATAGCGCCTGGCATAGTAGATGCCAACTATCAGTTAGCTAGAGAGCTCCTTGGGAAAAAGAATTTATATGACTTTCCAGGTTGACAAAGCCAGTATGTGACAGAAGCAAAATTTGAGTTCAGGTCTTCTTGACATTGAGGCTTGATACTGCACCACTCTATGCTGCCTCTCTTATTAAAATATGAGCATGATCCCCTGTATTATGTCCTATATCAAGTACTGCTATTTTAGAGTGAATGGAAAAGTAACAGTGCTGTGTTCCATTCATATCTACAGCTGAAAATAATTCAATTTATATTTAATTTTCTCTGTATTTATGCTGTGCAATTAGGGAGACTTGGACCTAAATATTGTATTAGTCTTCCATGTTTTGGTGTTACCAGAGTATAATACAATGCATCATCTAATAGGACATGTTATTTTGCTCAGCATCTGAAGGCATCTGGGAGAGGGTAGCCATGTTCCATTATATGAGTAGTAAGGCTAAGTATTTAGCCAACAGACTCAATCATTGAATGGTATCACAGACTTTTTGAATTAATGATGTACCGCAGGGCTCAGATTCAAAATAAACAGCTGTTGAAAGAGAATTTAAGACCAAGTATTTTATATACACGTGTGTCATGGAAAACTACCATCTGCTACAGTTTTCATCTTTTGTGAACAGACTCTCTCCCAGCTAAGCTGAAGCAGACTTATGGATGAGTATTCTAGCTACTATATGGCTGTGTCTTCATAGCAGTGGAATACCCATACTTGGCAAAAATACATTTTCTTTCTTTATGACTGAATGGAGTCTTTAAGCAAATTATTTCATTGACAGGAGCCTTGGCTACCTCAAGATTCTAACTTGTTTTAAATACTCTGGAGCCTGTTTGAAGCAAAATTAACTTACTCATAAGCATGGTAGATACATTCACTTTGGGTCAGACATTGTGTTTTACCTTCTGTGGCTTGTTAAGAAGGTTAAAGAAACCCCCCTTTCACCCATCTGCCTTTGACTACAGAGAATGCATCATACTGGTGGAGGAGAGCAGTTCCCCCAACTTTGACCCAAAAAGAGTCTCCGCATTGACCAATTGATCTCACTGGATCAATAACGAATAGAGCTTCAATTATCTGGTTTCCCAATACAGATATCCCACTGCCATAATTGTGGCAGTGCTTCCCAAACCTCAGACTCTCCCTACCCCACTCCAACACATACTTTTTCTCATGTATAGATTTAGAAAAGAGAATAGAGGATCATTTTTTTCCTTGAAAATACTATTTGATATTCATGCCCTTTATCACAGAAATTCCCTTGTGAAGTGTATACAGATAAAAACTGAAAGATCCTATGTACATCAAAATATTTATAGCAGCATTATTTTGTGGTACCAAAGATCTGGATACAGCAACAATTCAAGAAAATCCACTAAACAACAAGTTAGTTTTGAGCTATATTAGAAATGTTCACCATTTCTATCTGTGCAATATGGAAAATGAAGGTTTTGGGTTGGATGACTCTGAGATTTCTTCTACCCCTAAATGTGACCCATAATCATGTGATCACAGGGACCCTTCAAGCAATTAAATATTAATATCTTGCAAAGTGATTTCTATGCATTATCTCAGTTGAAATGCACAACAATGCTATGAGACAGGCAGGTGGTACATGTATGGTTATCTCTATTTTAAAGAAAAGCCAGGGAGTTTAAATGACTTGACTAAGTTCACAGAGAAAAGAACAGAGAGAGCACTCAAACCTAGGTCCCTGGTTCTAAATCCAAGACCCTGTCCACTATTCCATGTTTAATTTCTGATTCCCAGTTCCCTCATCTATTAAAGTAGAATCAGGGGGCAGAGCCAAGATGGTGGAGTAGAAAGACTCACCTATGCTAGCTCCGAACCCACAGTCCATGGATTTCCTCTAAAAAGAACTCCCAACAAATTCTGGAACAGTGGAAGCCGCACAGAAACACAGTAAAGGAGATTTCCGTTCCAGAGAGCCCTGAAAAACCAATCCCAAAGGTCCATCACGCCCCGGGCAGGAGCAGAGCCCTCCCCTGTCCTGGCCATGCAGCACTGGGAGGAGCAAAGAGATTGGAGCAGGCTTGAGGGACAGAATCTCCAATGGCCACGAAGGTCCCTCCACCCACAGACACACAGGTCAGTAAGAGAGATGGGCTGAGAGGGGAGTGGGGTGTCTCTGGGACTCAGGCCCCCATGGGAGGCAGCGGCAGAGGCAGCGGGCAGCCAGAGGCTCCCAGAGCAGTCAGGAACTCAGCAGCAGCTCCATTACAAAAGGTCTCTGCATAAACCCCCTGAGGGAACTGAGCCTGGGAGGCGGCCCTGCCCCCATCTGAGCACCAGAACTTAAGCTTCCATTGAATAGCAGCCAGGCCTGCCACTAAAAGCCCTGAGGCTGGGGAGCAGCATTTGAATCTCAGACCCCAAGCACTAGCTGGGCAGACCTAGGCCAGAGGTGGAGAGGACTCTCAGAAGTCAAGTAACTAGCTGGGAAAATGCCCAGAAAAGGGAA
>CM053774.1:48562643-48606430 GCA_028658325.1 Potorous gilbertii | reverse complement strand
GTGAATTGAATAGGATGGGATCATATCTTAAAAGAAATCAAGGTAAACAGTGAGAGAGAAATGTAGTGGGAGGAGAGAGGGTGAAATGGAATGGGGTAAATTATCTCTCATAGAAGAGGCAGGCAGGAGACTTCTTAGTGGAGGGAAAAAGAGGAGAGCTGAGAAAACAAAACATGAAGTTTACTCTCATCACATTGGACTAAAGGAAGGAATAAAATGCACACTCAATTTGGTATGAAAACCTATCTTACAATACAGGAAATTGGGGAGATAAGCAGGATGGGGGGTGGGATGATGGAAGGGAGGGCAATGGGAGGAGGGAACAAAAAGTCAACACTCGGGGAGGGACAGGATCAAAAGAGAGAATAGCAACAATGGGGGTAGGATAGGATGGCGGGAAATATAGTCTTACACAACACGACTATAATGGAAGTCACTTGCAAAACTACACAGACATGGCCTATATTGAATTGCCTGCCTTCCCAAAGGGAATGGGTGGGGAGGGAGGGATGGGGACAAGTTGGAACTCAAAGTTTTATGAACAACTGTTGAGTATTGTTCTTGCAACAAGGAAATAAGAAATACAGGTAATGGGGAATATAAAGTTATCTGGCCCTACAGGACAAAAGGGAAGATGGGGTAATGGAAGGGAGGGATGAAAGAAGAGAGGGCAGATTGTTGGTATGGGTAATTAGAATGTTCAGTGTATTGGGGAGGGGGAGGGGACAAATGGGGAGAAAATTTTGGAACCCAATATCTTGTGAAAATTAATGTAAAAAGTTAAATAAATAAATTTATATAAAAAAAGTAGGATCAAATCATATGAAGCAAATAGAAAGCATTTAATCAATCAACAAGTATTTATTACTTAATTTATCATGCACTATGCTTAGATCTAGGTGTATAAAGACAAAAACACAGTTCCTGCCCTCAAGCATCTTCTATTATAATGATGGAGACAAGGTACAAATAACTATATATACAAGATACCTATAGTACAAATGGAAGGTAATTTCAGAGAGAACTCACTAAGGAGTTGAAGTGGGGGGAAGAGTGTGGAAGAGAGACCTGGAAAATGGCCTCTTGCACAAGATGGTATTTGATCTGAGCCTTGAAGGAAGCTGGCAAAGTTAGGAAGTGGAGGTGAAGCTGGAGAACTTTCCAGGGCTTTGGGAAAAAGTGCATAATTGAGAGTTGAAGTTTCACATGTGGGAAATAGCAAGAAGGACCAGCTTCATTGGATTGTAGAGCATCACAAAGGAGAGCAAATTATAAGACAGGTCTAGAACGGTAGGAAGCAATCAAGTTCTAAAAGGCTTAGATTGCAAAGCTCTTTCTAAATGCAAGAACATGACCTTATTATTATTCAGCACCAAAGTTTCCATGCAGAGTCTGGCTTCTATGGATTCCAACTTCATGACAAAATATTTGCTTGAATTTGTAATTGCTTAAGGTGGTCATCTTAGCATCATAGTCTCAAAAATGATTATCTTCTCCCTGTACTTTACAACTCAGATACATGAGTTTAATCTTTTCTCTTTGAATTTTTTGTATAAATTTATTTATTTTCAGTTTTCAATATTCTCTTCCACAAAACTTGGAATTTCAAATTTTCTCTCCATTTCCTCTATACCCCAACCCTAGGACAGCATGTATTCTGATTGCCCTTGCCTCCATTCTGTCTTCCCTTTTATCACCCCCTCATCCCCTTCCATTCTATTGTCCTGTATTTAGATTTCTCTATTCCATTGCTTATATATCTTATTTTCTAGTTGCATGTAAAAACAGCCTCTAGTGTTCATTTTTAAAGCTTTGAGCTCCACATTCTCTCCATTTCCCCCTCCCTACCCAGCCCCATTGATAAATCAAGCAATTTGATAAAGGTTATACATGTGTGGCATGCAAAACATCCCAATAACAGTTATGTTGTAAAAGACTAACTATAATTCCCTCTATCATGTCCCACCCTCCATTTATTCTATTCTTTCCTTTGACCTGTCCCTCTACCAACGTGTTTGCTTCTGATGACCCCTTCCCCCAATCAGCTGGCTCTTCTATTATCCTCCTTCTCTTATCCCCTTCCCCCCTGATTTCCTGTAGGGTAACATTAACTGCTATACCCAATTGAATGTGTATATTAGTCTCTCCTGAAGCCAAATCTGATGAAAGGAAGATTCACTTTTTCCCTTACCTTCCCCTTCTTCCCCTCCACTGCAAAAGCTTTTCCTTGCCTCTTTGATGTGATGATTTACTACATTCTACCTCTTTCTTTCTCTTTCTCCTAATACATTCCTCTCAACCCTTCATATTTAGCTCACCCTGTGCCCTCCCTCCCTCATTTTCCTCTCTCTCTCTCCACACACACATGCACATGCACACACTACATATATGTATATATACATTTCCTCCAACTATCCTAATATTAAGAAAGGTCTCATGAGTAACAAATATCATCTTTCTGTATAGGAATATAAGTCCCTTATGGTTTCTCTTTCCTGTTACCTTTTAATGTTTCCCCTGATTCTTGTATTTGCAAGTCAAATTTTCTATTCAGCTCCGACTTTTTCAACTAGAATGCTTGGAAATCCTATATTTCATTGAAGCTCCATTTTTTACCCTGAAGTACTATACTCAGTTTTCTGGGTAGGTGATTCTTAGTTTTATTCCTATCTCTTTTGACCTCTGGAATATCATATCCTAAGCCTTCTGATCCCTTAGTGTAGAAGCTGCTAAGTCCTGTGTTATCCTGATTGTGTTTCCAAAGTACTTGAATTGTTTCTTTCTGACTGCTTGTAATACTTTCTCCTTCACCTGGGAACTCTGGAATTTGGCTACAATATTCCTAGGAGTTTTCCTTTGGGGATCTCTTTCAGGAGCCAATCAGTGGATTCTTTCCATTTCTTTTTTACCCTCTCGTTCTAGAATATCAGCTCAGTTTCCCTTGACAATTTCATGAAAGATGATGTCTAGGTTCTTTTTTTGATCATGACTTTCAGCTAGTGCCACAATTTTTAAATTGTCTCTCCTGAGTTCATTTTCCAGGTCAGTGGTTTTTCCAGTGACATACTTCACATTGTCTTCTATTTTTTTATTCTTTTGGTTTTATTTTATAATTTCTTGATTTCTCATAAAATCATTAGCTTTCATTTGCTCCATTCTAATTTTTAAAGAATTATTTTCTTCGGTGAACTTTTGGACCTCTTTTTCCATTTGATTCATTTTACTTTTTAAGGCATTATTCTCATCATTGGCTTTTTGGATTTCTTTTGCCATTTGGGCTAGTCTAATTTTAAAGGTGTTATTTTCTTCAGAATTTTTGGGGGTTTCCTTTAGCAAGCTGTTGACTTGTTTTTCATGATTTTCCTGCATCATTCTCATTTCTCTGCCCAAATTTTCCTCTACTTCTCTTACTTGATATTCAAAATCATTTTTGAACTCTTCCATGCCCTAAGACCAATTCATATTTATCTTAGAGGCTTTGGATGCAGGAGTTTTCACTTTGTCGTTTTTTTCTGGATGTATGTTTTGATCTTCCTTGTCACCAATGACTTAAGAAAATTCCTCTTCACTGAGAAAGAATCTATAGTCTGTTTTTTTTCCCCTGGTTTGCTCATTTTCCCCCAGTCAATTATTTGACTTTTGAGTTTTGTTTAAGTGGAGGGTTCCAGAAGCAGCCTCTACTTTAGCAGTTGCTGGAGTCACTCTGGGGCCAGGGCAGGGGCCAGGGGTCAGGCTAGGGCTGGACCATGCTTTCCTCTCAGCCAGGTAAGAGGTCCTTCCCAATGACCTTTCAAGCTGTCTTTAGTGCTTGTGGGTTGACAAGTCTGGAATCCACAGCAGCCACCAGTGATTCAATCCCCTAAGGCCTGCTTCCACTCAGTCAGTACTGGTGTGGGCTATGCTGAACTGTGCTCTGCTCCCAACGTGGTGCAATAGATTCTTCCTGTCAATCTTCCAGATTGTCTTGGACTGGAAATTTGCTTCAGTCTGTCATTTTATGACTTCTGCTGCTCTAGAATTTGTTTAGTCATTTTTTACAGTTTTTGAGGGGTTTTGTGGGAGAGCCATAGTAGGTCCATCTTGACCTACAGCCTCCCCTTGAATTTTATGTGCCCTTTAATTCTATGCCTTCATTTAAAGTTGTCCTTCCCTCTGGAGGGCTCTCTTGTACTCTTTACCTATTGAATTCCCATCCACTCTCTAAAGCAAAGGCCACATATATGACTTCCCTGAAGCCTCCTCTATCTTTGTTTATCAATGACCTTGCTCCTCAGAGTTCTCACAGCATACTTTCTTCCTTTCAAATGTTTTTGTCATGTAGTTCTTTACTATGGTTATCTGTGTCTTCTCTTCCTGTCAGACTATCAATTTCTTAGGGGGGAGCAGGGAGGGGAAGATCATGTCCTAGTTATGCATTGCACCTTTCTTTCCTTGGGCTTGATAAACTCTGTTGAATGAATGAATGTAGGAATATAGCAAACAGTTCCTCCCTATTGGTTGGAATTATATCTGCAATAGCAATTTCTCTCATTGTTTTATCTTTTGGAAAATGAAATGTTCATAAAAAGTCAAGAATTTATCAACATTCTGATTTTATGAGATACAGACCAAAAAGTCATTGGAGACTCTTATCATTACTATACGCCACCTCTTTTCAGAACTCATTATGCATTTCTTCCCTTTATCCAAATGCAAATTTAGAAAAGTTCAGGATACCAAGGTCCAATACAGGGAAAAGTGACAATGTCTCTTAACTGCCATTCATTGTTGCCAGGGGCAATATCTCGGTAGGGTCCCCAGTAACAAACTTCATGTAGGGGAGAAGGAAGAGGACCTTTTCATCAGAGCACACTGTTTGTGAACTAGCTTTGTATTCTGTGTTCCCTAATTGAAGGCTTGGGGACATAGTTGTGGCTGCTGAAATTGCTAGTCACAACCCTGAACTGAGGAGGGGAATGGTGCGGTTGGGAAGCAAAGCACCATCAGACAAGGCACCCCACAAGATGGAATGGGTAGAGAGAAAGGGAAGGAAGACAGCCCCTCAAAACAAAGAGAAGGTGAGTGAGGATGGACACTGGAATATCTGCTGGGGTTCCAGATGGAGTTAGGCACCCAACATGGGTGAGGCAGAGTGAGATTTCTATAGTGTTCTTGTGTGGGTCAGATACTAGGGGAAGGAAGCTCCAACCTGACGTTAAAGTTTGGGACTAATATTGACTCATGCAAGGTGAAGGTGTGGGGCAGATGCTTCTAGAACTGTAGCTAGTTGATATTCCAAGTCTCCAACAGAAGGGTGTTTGGCTATTACTAAAGGTTTTATTCTGAGAGGCTGTTCTATTCTCCTTCATTTAATGGCGCAAGGGCTATGTTCCTTACTGTCTGATGAAAATGTCTCTCACAACATTAGATTGTGAGCTCCTCAAGAGCAGGAATTGTCTTTTGCCTCTTTTTGTATCCTCAGTACTTAGCACAGTGTCTGGTACATAGTAGGCACTTTGTTGATTGTAACATGCATCACATTTCTTATAAGTTAACCGATTTAGAGATGGAAGATGCACTAAAGGCAATCACATCCCACCCCTTCATTTTACAGATAGGGATCTTGAAGTCCAGTGACTTGCCCAGAGTCATAAGACTAGTAAATGTTTGAGGCAGAATTTGAACTCAAATCTTCTTGATTTGAGGTCCATTGCATTGAGGCCCACTACTTTATTAGTCTCTTCTACTATTGGTCTTCCTACATTTTTCCTATTACTCTCCATGATATATGACTGGTAGGATATATATGAGTAGTTTTCTCCCTCTGTCTTCTTTTATTTCATTTCACAATTTTGTTAATCTTGTCAAATGAGCTTTTAGATATTTCTTTAAAAATGGTCCCTCTGACCTAGTTGAAAACCTACTATCCCTGTGTCAAATTGTGGTCCAGAAATCCGAATCTCGTTATCAGACAACTCTTTACTTAACAGAATTCCAAATATGCCTTTGTTAAAACAAAACAGAACAAAAAAACTCTATAATTAGTAGTAATGTTGAAAACATAGTTCACTGGAAAGAATACTGGATTTTAATGTGGAGATTTTTGATATATTTGATTTTAAATACTGGTTCTGTCACTCATTAACTGGACAACATTTGCCAAGCTACTTGCCTTATCTGGGCCTAAGCTGCTCCTTATTTGTAAAATAAGGGCTTGGAATCAATAATCTCAGATCTACTTCTAAATCTTTAAACCTGAAGCTTATGATCCTAAGCATGATCCTACAACCTTAACTCTTAGGTCTTATGAAAGTGCGACACTATGTCATAAACATACCTCTCTTCCTACTCCCAATTTAACAAATTCCAATGTCTCCTTATCACCTCTGGGATCAAATATAAGATCCTCTATTTTGTTTTTAAAAACTCTTCATATCCTCCCATTTGTCCCCTAAAATCCCACCTTCTACAAGAAGTCTTTTGTGATCAACCCTAAATCTAGTGCCTTCCTACTGTTGATTACCTCCTATTTATCCTGTCTTCAGTTTGATGGCACATAGCTGGTTATATGTTGTCTCCCCCATTAGATTGTGAGTTCCTTGAGAACAAGGACTGTCTTTTGTGTTTCTTTGTATACCCAAGGGCTTAGTACAGTGTCTGGCATGTAGTAGACACTTAATAAATGTTTATTGACTAAGTCTTCAATTCTTTTGCCCAGGTCTTCCTAATCCCACAGTGATATTAAGTTCCTTCTAGTGATATCCCCTCTGAATGTATATAAGCAGGTAGCAGTCATACTAGTTAAGTTAAAGTAGATGCTATCATATCCCAGGTACATACCCTAGGAAGACCACAGATTTACTAACTACACATGCCAGGACAACATGTAGTAGCCATGTTGCCACCCTCCTCTTAGCAGAATTTTCCCAGATTTTCTCTGATCAGTAATGGATGACCACTATCCTGGCCTGGTGCCACCCTCTCTCTAAGGAGAGAAGAAATTCTTTCATTCCTTCAAAGAACTTAATTGTCCCTGATAAGCTGGAGAAAAGAGAGGTTCCTATCCTTTCGTCTTCTAAAGTAGGA
This sequence comes from Potorous gilbertii, assembly GCA_028658325.1. NCBI lineage: Eukaryota > Metazoa > Chordata > Mammalia > Diprotodontia > Potoroidae > Potorous > Potorous gilbertii. The sequence goes on along the minus strand of CM053774.1, from coordinate 48,599,365 downwards.
GTGAATACACATAGCTATTACTTAGCGTTTGGCAGAAACAGAAATATAGTGGAATCTCAGAAAACTATACTCACTGAAACCAAGATTCTCAGTTCCATATTACTCCTTTTCCTAGTTCTGTGGCTAACTCTCAAGGCTAACTGCCATGGCAAAATGCCTGTTGGCCATGCTTATTCATTCTGCTATTTCTGCTGAGGGATCCTAAGCAAAGTTTTATCTGTAATTGGTTTTTCTGTCTTTTTCAGGAGCTTTCCTTGTCACCTCTGATAATATCTGAAGCTACTTGCTCCTCTGACCTGGAGCGATTGGGTTCTCAATTAGCAGATCCCTTCCAAAGACCCTAATGCAAACAGTTGCTTTATTAAGTAGGGTGGGGTAGGGGGAAATCAGAAAGCAGTTTGAGAAAGAGTCTGACTTAAGCTTGTATTTCTTCTCTCTAATTTTCATTTTTGGTCCAGCCCCCTTTATCACTTTTGACGTATTCAGTTTGTGGCCTACATTTCCTGTACTGAAGGCTCATGAAATGATCCACTAAAAGTAACCAGGTCCCATCCTAGAGTAGGCCAAAGCATAATAGCGGCTTTCCTCTCAGACCACTCTCATGGTCTCCCCTCTCCTTCTGTGAGAAGTCCCAAGGCTTCTTTGTGAACTCAGAGGACTTCACTAGTCACAGATTTTGGCTTGCTTCCCATCTGTTCTGTGCACTTTACTAGCAATGATTCAACCCTATCCTTCCTCCGGATCCAGGGGGAGGGGTGGAATGTGACTCTGTGTGTGTGTGTGTGTGTGTGTGTGTGTGTGTGGCGGGGGAGATGAGGAAGGGGCAGGGTGTCCTGAGGTCCTTAGATGACCTTAGAATTGGGAGTTGATTCAGTATCTGTTCCATTCCTTTCCCTTCCAAACCTAGGCTGATGTGAGCTACACCTTGGTTGGAATCAAAACCTTAGATAGGATGCCAGACTCAGAGCATGGCTGAGGGGCAGAGGACAGAAGAAATTGGGGATGCAATCAGAAAAAGGAAAAGGTGACTCTTAGCGCAGTAACATTTTCCTCCGAGAAATCTAAAATCAACTTTCAATCTAGGATGGACTCGTTTGGAGGAAAGCAGAAAAGGAGAGAAACTGGCTGGCCTCACCTCTGTGCTCAGGAAAGCACACAGCTGTGGAAGGAGAACAGGGAGTGAATATGTAAATTTTTGCCATCTCTGCTCTGCTGTTTGTTTTGAATGTCCTCTGTTGCCATGGAATCTGCTCCCCCTGCTCCCTGTGGTAGTAAGGATGTGTTTTGAAAGGGGCCAGGAAAGGTGAAGGTCCAGGTGATACTTTACCAGGATGATTAAAAAGGAAAGCTGATAAGGCTGCTGTCATGCTCTTTGCAACTCCACCTAAAAATATCTTATGACTTGGTTCTCAAAGCTGAGCTATGAATTCGAGTCAGGGGTCTATTTTAACTGAGATGGAGCAAGGGTGACAATGGTATTTTTGTCCCCTCCCACTCCACCTCCTAAATATTCATGCTTTATGAGAGGCAGTATGATGTAGCTGATGGCAAACTGGCCCTGGAGATGGAAAGTCACATCAAGTGAACAAGCATTAACAAAAGAGCGTGTAAAAAAAAAGCATTGCAAAAAAGAGCATCTACTATACATCTACATACTATGAACCAGGCACTGTGCCCTCCAGGGAACTCTGAAAAACTGTCAATTGTTGAGAAAGTACCCATCTAAATTAGTAGAGGAATTTGTTCGCTGGGAGCTACTTTTAGCCACAAAATCACAGATCTGGTCCAAAAAAACAAAGGTTGCTTTAGAAGAAAGATGAGAGTCAAGTCAGTATGGATCAGTCTTGACCCATCACTGCCAGGAAGGCATTTCTAGTGTTGGAAAATCTTAGCAGCAGAGCTCTCCCTGATGACAAATATTACAGCTCAGATGAGAAATACCAGTTATCAATTTTTTTGTTGTTGTTCAGGTATATCCAACTCTTTGTGATCCCACTTGAGATTTTTTTGGCAAAGATACTAGAGTGATTTGCCATTTTCTTCTCGTGATCATTTTGCAGATGAGGGAACTGAGGCAAGCAATGTTAAGTGACTTACCCAAGATCATATGCCTCGTGTCTGGGGCTATATTTGAACTCAGTTCCTCCTGACTCTAGGACTGGTGCTCTATCCACTAGCTGTCCTGTTGTGGTACTACCTCCCCCTTTATCCCACCAGTATTTCCAGAGAATTGCCATTTATTTTCTAGATGTTTTTATTTAGAATGTATAATTTGTTCCTTGGCAGAAAGAGTGATAGGAAATTTTCCTATAAAGCTTACTCTCAAAAGAGTGTAGCAATATTTTGGTAATGCCTCTCATTTATAACCAGCCTGGTTTAGTGGCATTCACTATCATCACACATTTTCTCTTATTCATCCTCAAAGTATTTCAGAACCACATTTTTAAAGATTAAGAAACTGAGGCATAAGGGAAACAATTTTGTTAAGTTGTAGAGACTTCCAAGAATAGGAATGCAACCTTCTAATTCTCCATTATGGGATACAACCACTAGGACTGGCAGCCTTTCTTTATTATGACCGTAATTAGTGGTAAGTGTGAAGTAGTGCAGAGAACACAGAGACAGTCACAATTTCAAATTAGTGGGTATCAAATTCCCAAATTTTACAAGATGATTTTAATTGAAAAGGGCATTTGTAAATAGTATAATAATAAACTCTCACACAGAACTTTCCACCCAAACTGCTTTGCCAACTGCCATAGAGGCCAATTAAAAAGAAATGCCATTGCAAGCACTGTTTTTTAGCATGCTTTTTCTTGTTTGTTCTTTGGTTCTCAAACTCTACCCCTAATTACAAGTCAGGGATGCCAACTAGGAAAGGCAGTGGGAGTCTGGGCTCAAGTACCTATCAAATTGTTAAATTCATCAATCTGATTCACTTCCATTCCCTTCAACAGGCAATAATTAAGTACTTATCTTGTGCAAAACAGTCGAATAGATGCTAGAGATATAAAAACAAAATAATTCCTGTCTTCTAAGAATTTACATCTTACTGGATAATATAACACGTACACAGATAAGTAAACACCATGTATATGCATGCTACTTACACATTTCAAGAAGGGGAGTTTAGACTAGGTGGAGATGGTACCAGAGTTTCACTTTGCAAGAAACTAAAGCAGTACTTACTTGGTCTTCCTTACCTCTTAAGACATGCTCAGCCATCATGGAAACTTTGGAGGGGCCTTGTTTTCCAATTCAGAGCAAGTACAATGTTCCCTACCTGGTTCTAATCCAATACTTTGGAGTTTTGATAGGCCTTCTTCAGGCCATGAGTGACTGAGGATATGGCAATGTAAAGTGAGTGACAAAGAGTTTGGTTGACCAAGAAGCTAGTAGGACTTTTGATATAGCAGAGACTGAATTAGAACTAAGAGTACATATAAAAGGTTCCAGAACATGTTCTCACATTCTTTTCACTGGTGGTTTTTGAATGAGGAGACTGCTGTGAGTTGCCAGGTTAGGGAAGGACAGCAGCAAGTTGTTCCTCCCATCCATTTGCCATGTGTTCTGGAACTTATGGTGCCTCTATTTCTTTTGTCTTTGTTATGTTTATTATTCTCTGGTATTACTGTGCGCAGGAGACCCTAGGGATAATTGCTCCCAGACCTCTAGAAAACAAGGTACAATACAGAGGAAAGTTGAGAAATAGAAGTTGTTATCACTGGAGGGAGAAAGCAGGGTCTGAGTCAAAATTGCACTCCTCCAGATATTTACACCCTAGGACAAAACCCAGTTCACTCCATGCTAGTTGTGATGTAGCTTTCCTACCAGGAAATAGGCAGGAACAAGAAAAATTAGAATCAGTTGAATGAAGCATGAAGTTCTTTTACCATACACATAACTTTTGATTCTCCTATATAGGAACATCTGTTATTTCTTTTTTTTCCTTCCACAGAAAGTCCAGCAGAACCTCTTTGGAGGCTCATTTAGTCTGTGGCTTAATATAGAGAATTAGCTGTGGCATAACCCATGACCTGTCAAAAGTTAGTCAAGCAAACTTGAGTGAAATGGAGCAGAAGCCAGAGGCCTCCCATACAAAAAGGCTGCACTTCATTACATTACCAAATACTGACAAGGAAAAGCCAGAAAGGCAGGAATTTGAGCTGCCCGGGTGACTTGGAAGCTAGGCTTAAAGCTGTAAGGCAGGACACTGTAGTGCAGGCAGACCAGTTTCTTTCAATGCCCAGGCTCATTGAATCACTGAAATGTGATACGGAAAAGACCAAACGAGGTCATTTTCTCCACTTACTAGGGGTCAGGGAAGGAATACAATATTCCTTGTGATTACATTTCCAGTGTCATTCAGGGGCAGACTACTGCCCATGTGTTGTAAGGAAATAAACCTTACTGATTTCCTTTAGGGGATGTTTGCAGTATAATAGATTTCACCATCAGAAAATGTTTCTTGATGTTCAGGCCATGTCTCCCCGCAGCAGTTTCACGTAATGGATCTCATTCTTTCCAAAAAGTTTCTTTTTCTCACTTCATGTGTGATTCTTTCTAATATCTGGCCACCTGGTTTATAATCTTAATATTCTCACATATTTAATGTAGGGCTACTAAGTTAATAAATCAACTGTATGCATGGAGCACTCCCATGTATCTTACACTGTACCAAGCATGGTGCATATGGGTTTAAAGGAGATCAGTGTTGAAGATTACTCAATGGTTGTGAACCTTCATGACTTAAGGATCATGGTACCATTGACAGGAAGAGGGAAGTTCACAGTAGAAGTGAGTTTTGAGTAGAAAGATAGCAAGTTCTATTTTGGGCATAATGAGTTTTCTGTAACATTTGTTACATAAATTTGTAACATCCAGTAGCAGTGATGCAGAATTGAAACTCAGGAGAAAGACAAGGATAGGATATATTAATCTGGGTGGAGTCAACATAGAAATAATAATTCAACCTATGGCAATGGACGGGATCATTGAGAAAAAGTGGCAAGAAAAGGGCCAATAGAGAGCCTTGGTGGTATACCTATGAATAGGGATGGGGATGGGCCAACTAGGTGGTACAGTGGATAAAGCAGGAGTCAGGAGGATCTGAGTTCAAATCTCACCTCAGAGACTTGACACTCACTAGCTGTGTGACCTTGGGCAAGTCACTTAACCCTAATTGCCTCATCCTGGGTCATCTCTAGTCATTCTGATGAATATCTGGTTACTGGATTCAGAAGGCTCTGGAAGAAAAGTGAGGCTGGTGACCTACCCAGCCCTCCCTCACTCAAAACAAGGTCAAGTGCAAGTCATGTCATTATTTCTCTGATGGCCTGGTCTTCTTTGCACAGAGAGATTGGGATGTGGATGATGATTAGCAAAAGTGTCTGAGGAACAATTCGAGAAGCAGGAGGTAGATGAAGATATAGAAGTGTCCGGAAAACCAAGACAGTAGAACATCCAGCAGAATTAAAGGGTAGCCAACAGCATCAAACGCTACAGAAAGTTAAGGAAAGATGAAGTTTGAGGTAATTGAGTTTAGCGATTAATTAAAAGATCAAGCAAATTTTTGTTTGCTTTATATGATGATAAATGACTTGTGGAACTGATTTTGGAGTTCATGTCGTTGGATCACTTTTTTGGACTGAACTCACTGAATTCACCACAAAAGAGTACATACATAGACAAAGATAAAGCTATTTTTGGTTAAGCAAGGGTAAGTCCCTTACCCTTGGTTTTGTGCTAATTCAATTCAATTATCTTTCCAGTAACTGTGCTAGGTAGATGCTAGGGATTTAAAGTCAAAAGTAAGAAAGCCCCTTCTTTTAAGGACTTTACATTTTACTAGTGGAAGTTTAGGGAAGGGGAAAGTGGAGAGGAAAGGAAAGGGAATGTTTTTACATCACAGACATAGATTCTGGCTTCAATTCCAACCCAATTAATAATCTGTGCTATCTTCACAAGTCACTTTACTCTGGGTCTTAGTTTCCTCCTTTGTTAGATGAGGGGATTGGACTAGACATTTTCTAAGGTTCCTTCAGCTCTAGCATTCTGTTATTCTGGAACCGCATGATTTCTAGGACTGGTCTTTAGAGTTGCTTTGAGGTCAAGGGAGAAGTTACTATCATGTTTCTCATCCAGGTTATAACTGCCCTAATTAAAATTGTGTCCAAATCTAGAAGCTCTGTTAATATTGTTATTCACCCTCATTCCTCCTTCAGGTCTATTTAAAGGGGATTCCCTTTAGTGAAGATTTAAGTCTCTATTTGGTTGTTTCTTTTTTTAAAAAAAAAATTAACTATACAACAACCTGACAGCATGGATTTCAACTGTTATTCCAGTGGATTATCAAGGAGACTAAGTTTATAAAATTGGCTTGGGATCATGTCAGATTAGTGACACAGATTGTTTCCGAACTCCCATTCTCTAGGTTGATAAGGTATAGGGAGGCTACTATTCTGTACCAGCTGACTAGATCGTTTCTGAACTCCTGTTCTTTGGGTTTATAGGCTACAGAGAGGTTACTTTTCTGTCCCAGATGACTCAGTGATCTTGGTTCATTTCCCTCATAGAATAATGGAACTCAAGCAAGTAAAATTTCTCACTCTGGAGGCATCTGCTTTGGGGTTATAACTAGAACCTCTACACAATTTGTTTCCCTGAAGCTAAACTACCTTTCATAACTGTTTAGTTTTTGAGAACAGCTTCCCAAGGGCAGAAGCTGCTCCTTTTAGGAAGTAACCTGCTTATATGGGATACCAGTCTAATCAACCCTTCTACTTCCCCTAAAATCCACTGTAACAAAAGCAGAGGATTTTTTAAGGTCACCTGAAATCTAATTTTTTTTTTTACTTTCCCAACTCTATCTCACATTATTCCTTCACCCTCTGTATGCTTCAGACAAACCATTGTTTTCTCCAAACTTATCTCGCTTCCATGTATTTATGCTGTATCTATTCCATGCCTATGACATACTCCCTCCTCATCTCTTCCCTTTGAAATAATTCTTTTCCTTCATATCCATGTTTCATATATGACTTCCTCCATAAAGACCTTCATCATCCTCTCTCCTCCAAAAATGATCCCTCTACATGTCTTCTTGTCTTGTTTATCTAGAATATTCCCTTGCCTTTTTAACATTCTACAATTCAAGGAGAAGAGACGATACTTAGAAGGAACTTGATAGATGAGATGGCATTTGAACACTGATATGTGAAGGAAAAGAAAGATTTCTTTGAGGAGGTGGTATGTTATAGTCACAAGATAGAGGAGTCACTACAAAATACACATTCTCTTTTCTTGAAAGGAGGCATCTTCCATCGTTACATTCCCAATACCTAGACTAGTGGTTTGTACATAGCAAGTCTTTAAAATGGAAACTGATTTAAAGTTGCCAATGGTTACTCAGTTGTTGAGTTTAACCAAGGCTCTTTGCTCAGTCCTTACCATTCTTGATTTCTTTTTATTTTTATAATATCTATACCTCCTCAAGCTAGATACTCCCTCATCTTTTGCGACAACTATTCTTTCCCATTTCTCTTTTTAGTTACCTGACCAGTCACCTTTGCTGGATTTTCATCCATATCTAGCCCATTAAAGACAGGTGTCTTTCAAGCCTCTTTTAAAATATTATTCTCCCTCTATGACACAGTGATTTTTGATCTGCTTCTATGGGCTCAACGAACATATATAGGCAGAAAACTCCCAGATTTATACAGCTAACTCAAATCAATTTGAGGTTCATTCTTGAATCATATTCACTCTCTATTGGACTTCTTCACCTAAGTGTTGTATAAGCATTTTAAACTTGATATGTCCCAAGCAGAATTCATTATCTACCCTCCTCTTCTATCCTCACCCTTCTTAAATCCTAGCCCTCCTTTCCCTGGCATCTTCTCTAAACTCCTCTATTTCTTCTCAGTGTACCACCAAGGCTTCTGGTCCTTCAGACTCAGTCTCAAAGTAGTATCTAATCTTTATTAGTTCCGATAGCCCCACAACTATGAAGTTCTATCCATTCTAGCTCTGTAGTATCTCTGCTATACTACTCCTTCTCTACACTCGATGAGCTTCTGCAATCATCACCTTTCACATGGACTACTGTATAGCAGTAACCTCCTAACCAGTCTCCCCTTTTCCAGTCTCTTTCCTGTCTGATCCATCCTCCACACAGCTGCCAAAATAATTTTCCTAAAGCACATCTGACTATGCAATCCTCCTGCTTAAGAATCTTCATTCTTTCCCTTTTGCTTTTCAGATAAGAATGGCATTTCACAATTTGGCTTTGAACTACATTTCCAGTCTTATTTCATGTTTCCCTTCACACACTTTCCATTCCAGCCAGTTCAACTATTCCTTGAATTTAACATTTCATCTTCCACCTTCATGCCTTCACAATAACTTTCCTAACCTACTTGGAAAGATCTCTTTAATCATCTCCAATTCTTATAACACCTTCCTTCAAGGTTCAGCTGAGGGACAACATCCTATGGGAAACCTTTCTTTATCTCCATAGCTATTAAGGCTCTTTGACTTCTCAGATTATTGAAGCTTATATTTACTTGTGTGTCCTTTCCCTATTTCAGGGTGCATTCCCTATTTCAGGGGTGGGGAACCTGCAGCCTCAAGGCTACATGTAGCCCTCTAGGTCCTCAAGTATGGCCCTTTGATTGAATCTAAATTTTACAGAACAAATCCTCTTAATAAAATAATTTGTTCTGTAAAACTTGGACTCAGTCAAAAGGCTTCACCCAAGGACCTAGAAGGCCACATGAGGTCACAAGGCTGTAGATTCTCCACCCCTGCCCCTAGTAGAATTTAAGAACCTTCATGAATTATTTTTCATTTTGTCTTTTATATTTCAGCACAGAGTAGGTACTGAGTATGGTTGTTGAATTATATTGCTAAATATTTCTAGAATTGAATTATTAAATTGAACTGAATTATTAATTGGAACAAAGGCTTTTAAGAATAGACAGACTAGATTCTGCCATTCCATTTAAACAACTGCAAATAAGAACATTTTTGATTTACCAAATGGTTTGGTAGCACTCATGATAGCAGAGATGATGATGACAGAAACAAAATAGATGTCTGGTGACTGAAAATGTTTGAATAAATTGTATGTCATAAGAAGTGAGGAATATGAAGAATTCAGGGAAACATAGGGAGACTTGTATGAAGAAGTAAAAGGGATCCTTATTAGGAAGACTGACTGAGGAAAATAATCCAGTGAAAGGAGGTAGAGAAATGTATGTGGTTGTACTTTTTTTCAAATCCTCAAGTTTTCACTTTTCTTAACCTTGAAGAAATGTCTAGTTTTATATTCCATTCATGTTTTTTCCCTTCTGAGTGACTGGGACTAGAGGTCCAAGCGATGAAGAAATGTTCACTTTAGTGTGTCAGGTAACTCATAGCTGCCTGCTGCCATTGTCGCTGAGCTGGAACAGGTCCTAGATAATGGTACATCAGTGAACTGCATTAGATATGGGAACACATCATTTTGGTGGTGAAACCAATCAGTGCTACCATATTGGATCAGTGTTTCAGGAAAGATGAATTTGGCAATTAGCATAATTAGTAGTACTGGTGAAATCAGACAGACTGATCCCAAAACTTCTATTCTTTCCCCTTGTATGCTGTGTAGAGTCAATCCTCTTTGAACTCCCAGTTCTTTCCTCATTCTTCTCCATGTAGTAGGGGGTGAAAATAAGGAAGGGGGGAGTCAGTGCAGATGATTTGGCAAAGCAATTTCTTCATCATTTTGCTGTGACAGCTCCATTATAATTATTTACTTCACTGATTTTTAATAAATCATAGGGTCACTACAAATCAAGTGTTTGACTCACAAATGAGATTGGTTGGTCAAGAGCAAGAGATTTTTCAGATCCAGGGTTGGGGTAAACCAAATAAATATTTCCAAGAATTTATCTTTTAGAGTAATATTCCATTCTCATTTATTTTCACAAATATTCTCTCTGTCTCTGCCCCACCCTTTTCTTGCTCCTACCTCTCTCCTCCCTCTGTCAGTGTTGAATTGGATCCAGTGTCATTGCAGGTGAGCACCATCTGGTAAGCAGTAGGGATATCACAACCTTTGAGAAAGCCCCTGAGCTTTTTTTACTCTCTGAAGAAAGTACTTGGATGGTGGTGGTGACTTGGAGATAGCATTACCTAAAGGTTAAATTATATACTGAACTCTCTAGATGATTAATTGACAATCTCTTTACTATAGACTACAAAAAAAAGTAAAAAGGAAATAAATCTGTCATAAGAAGCTATTGCTGTGTTTGAACATCAAGTATGTTACGATGTCTACCAAATGAACAACTAAGCCACATAGTCACAAAGTGATACAGACTGAAGGAAGAGGAAAAAAAGAATACACATGATAAATAAATAGTGTAAGCTGTAACAATATACCAAAAAGCAGGCTAATTCAGCTGACTCTCAGTCTGAGAGAAATGATAAGGAAACAGATCCTCCTGTTAAAGAGATAAGGACAATGGATGTGGAATGCTGCATACATTGTTATATGTGGCTGCTGTTTTGGCTGGCTTTACTAAAAATGTTTTGTTCCTTGTTACAGAGGAGGGTGGTGTAAGGTGACATGACTGTGGTATGAATATTCACTTTCTATTTATTTTGCATGTATTCTATATTTAACTGTCAATATTCTGTGCTTCTCCCCCATACCCACTGAATTTTTACTCCAATACTTAGCATATACCTGACACATAATAGGTATATACTACATGTTTGCTGATTGATTAAAGTGGTTGATTCAATTAATTGAATTCTCTATAAATCAGATTTTAAATTAGAAGTAAATGCTATTACATGTTTAATGATTGGCTTTGGAAAAAATGTAGGCATTCATGTAAATCCATGTAATGTATGCACTATATAAAGCATATATACATATTTGCATATGCGTATAAATAAGCATGTATATATATATATATATATATATATATACAAGCATATATATATTTGCACATGTAAATTATATCATGCCAATATAGTTAACATTTTGTAGTGTTTAAGGTTGACAAAACACTACATATTAATGATACATTCTTTTTTAGGCCTGTTTTTGTTCCTACTTATGCTTTAAATCAATTTTAGTCTGTTTAACTTAGTCAATTGGATTAATGGTATTTATTGTGCTATACTGTAATATAATACACTGTTTCAACTCCATGGAAAAAGATACCCCTTTCAGGATAAGCTCCTCACTTCTAAACTCACCACTATGCTGCTAACTCAATCCCTGGTTGTTTTCACCTCCTTCAGTCTCCTGTCCCTTCTGACTGGAGGTTGGGATATGAAATTCCTCCCAATGCCTTCCTTTATAGAGGGCCGAAGCTGAACTCTCAGCTTGTTCCATTTCACATCTGCTGCTTTGCTTGGTTTCAACTCCATGAATGTCTTCACATCAAGTACCCCTCCATCCCCTTCCTCACCTCCCCCATCCAGTGTCTTCCCATTTCACTTTTTTGCCTCCTTTTGTGTGTTGCCTTTCCCTTTAGATTATAAGTTCATTGAGAGCTGGGACTATCTTTTTGAAAAAATTAATCATATTCTCAGTATTTGGCACTGTGCCTAGGGCATAGAAGGGATTTAAATGTTTATTGAATTGTACATTTATTACCCCCAACTTCATGCCTATAGACATTTTAAAAAATCAGTCCAATTAAAAAAAATTGAGTCTGACATTTTTCTTGATTTCATAAAATCTTGTAGTTGTAATGTACCTCAGCAACCATATAGTTTAATCCATAGCCAGAATCCTTACCACAATATACTTGGCAAGTCAGAGTCATTTAGCCTGAGTGAATACCTTCAGGGAGAGGGAAATCACTACCTCCTGAGGTAGCTCACTACCATTTTGAATAGTGCTAATTGCTAGGAAATGTTTTATGCATACATACATACACATACATGCATACATACATTGTTGTTAAGTTGTTTTCAGTCATGCCCCTTTTTGAGGGTTTTCCTGGCAAAAATACTGGAGTGGTTCACTATGACCTTCTCTAGCTCCTTTTATAGATGAGGAAACTGAGACAAATAAGGTTAAAGTGACTTGCCCAGGGCCACTTAGCTACTGAGTGTCTGAGGCCAGATTTGAACTTAGATTTTCCTGAATCTAGGCCCAGCACTTTTTTCACTGTACCACCTAGTGGTCCAGATATATACATACACAGAAAAGTGTGTGTATGTGTATATTTGTGTGTGTGTGTGTATGTATCTTAAAATTGCCCCTTTTTGCACACATTTCTCCCACATTTACTTTCTCAGGCCAAGGAGAACAAAATGAAGCCCTATTCCACATGAGTGCCTTGCAAGTACTTGCTGACAACAGCAATGTTCTTCTTGTACTTTTTCTTCACACTAAAGTTGCCCAGTTTGTTCTGCTGATCCTTGCAGAGCATGAACTCAAGAATCTGTACCATATTCGATGCCCTCTAGCTTATCAATGTTCTAGCTTATCACCAGTTTAACCCTCTCTACCTTATCAATGTTCTGCCTAAAATGTGGTGTTTAGAATTGAACAATGACCCAGGTGTGGTCTGACCAGACACAATAAAGTAGGATTATCAGCGCCTTATTCTTGGAAGCTATATCTTTCTTCAAACAGCCCAAGATTATTTATTTTTTTATAACTGTCATTATACTCCACTGACTAATAATAAACCTGTAGTCTTTAAAATAATAGGAGGACTATGTATTTCTATCTGGTTCCATATTACTATGGAGGACCTTGAAAATTAGGAAAAATACCTGAAATTTTAATCAGAGGGCAATAGAGAGCCCCTGACATTTTTGCATCCTTTCGTCCCTCCTTGTGATTCTTCCTTCCTGGCAGTTATCATTCAACTATCAAACCTCAGGATCTTTTCATTTATTTTTCTCCTAACTCTTGCTTGGCTATTAAGAAGATAAATTGAGTAATACATGAGAAGGAATTTGGACATCTCAGAAGACAGACGCCAAATTCAGAAACAAACAAGCTTCTTCATTGTCATGGAATAATTTAACAAACTTCTTGCTGAGGGTAAAGACCTGTGATAGGCACCAAAGGAAATGGAAGGTATAGATAAGGCAAGTCTTCTGCCCTAATGGAGTTTGAGATACGAACTTAGAAAATTATATCATACAAGAACGAATAACTGAATTACAGAAGTGTGATAAAAAATATAGTCTGAGAGGGGGAGGTCATTATCAATCTGGGAGGATCAAGAAGGCTTCTTGGAGGGTGTGGCATCATCAATCAAGGCTGAGGTCATTGACCATTTACCTCAGGTTGAAGTCAATCCCTCCTTAGCTAAACTTCCAACTGAAGAAGAGGTTTTGAGGGCCATAAGGCTCCTTTCACGTGGCAAAACATCTGATGCTGATTCCATTCCAGCTGAGATTTACAAGGTAAGGACACCATTGCTCATACAAAAGCTGACTGAAATATTCCAGGTTATATGACAAGAAGAGATTGTCCCCCAGAAGTTCAAGGATGCCTCTATCGTCCATCTCTATAAAGGTAAAGGGAATAGATAGTCCTGCAACAATCACAGGGGGTCTCTCTCTTGGTCATTGCCAGGGATATCCTTGCCAGAGTCCTCATTAATGGGCTGATCCTTTACCTGGAAGATGGTCACATACCTGAGAACCAGTGTGGCTTCAGAAAGGACTGAGGAACAGTTGATTTGGTGTTTGCTACCCGACAACTCTAGAAGAAATGTCAGGAGCAGAACAGAGGTCTGTACACAGTTTGTACATCTGACCAAGGCCTTTGACACTGTTAGTCATGAGGCCTTATGGAAAATTATGTCAAAATTTGGTTGCCCAGAGAACTTCATCAACATTGTATGGCAATTTCATGTTGGCCCAGGTTCTAGAGACTGGACAATGGTCTCGTGCCTTCCCAGTCACCAATAAAGTGAAACAGGGCTGTGTGCTTGCTCCCAAAATGTTTTCAATGAAGATGAACATGGCATCAAGGTCAACTCCCATACTGATGGTAATTTCTTCAATTTGAAAAGACTACAAGCCAAGACCAAAGTGGAGGGAGTGTTGGTGCGTGATCTTCTGTTCGCAGATGATGGTGCACTCAATGCAGCTTCTGAAGCCAAGATGTAACAAAGTATGGATCAATTCTCTGCTGCCTGTGCTAATTTGGTCTAATAATTAGCACCAAGAAAACACAGGGGCTCCATCAGCCACCACCACACCATCCATATGTGGAACCATCAGTTACAACAAATGGAGAAGTTTTGAATGCTGTGGGTAAGTTCACTTACCTTGGTAGTGTACTTTTCAGGGATGTACACATTGACAATGAGGTTAATACATGCATTGCCAGAGCTACCTCATGTTTAGGAGGCTCTGAAGAAAAGTTTGAGAGAGAAGAGGTATTAGATTTACTACCAAATTGAAGGTCTACAGAGCCATTATGCTGACTTCATTGTTGTATGCCTGTGGAACATGGACATTCTACCAGCTCCATGCCAGGAAACTGAATTGCTTCCATTTGAACTGTCTTAGGAAGCTTCTGAAGATCACCTGGCAGGATGAGGTACCAGACACTGAAGTCCTTGCCCAAACTAACATGCCAAATATTCAAACTATGCTTCAAAGAGTGAAGCTCTGATGGGCTGGTCACATTGTTTGAATGCAAAATGTATACTTGCCAAAAAGACTTTTATGGAACACTTGAATGGGGCAGGTGATCAAATCACATGGTGGTCAGAACAAGTGATACAATGACACTCTCAAGGTCTCTCTCAAAAACTTTGGCTTTGATTGTGGGATATGGGAGACACTGGCACAGGACCGCTTAGCATGGTATGCCCATATCAGAAAAGGTACTGTGCTCTATGGGCAAAATAGAATTGAAACAACACAAAGGAAACATAGGATGTGCAAATGCAAAAAAAACTCCAAATGTTCACAAGGACTATCTGTGCCCAAACTGTGGTGGAGCATTCTGAGCTCAATTTGGTCTGATCAGCCATAGTTGTACACATTGAAACTTCACTTTATCATGGTGATGTCATTTTGGTCCTCTTCAAGAACAAAGGACAACAACTAATCAATGAACCAGAAATTGGGTTCAAAGGAATGACGTTCTGGGCACAGGGAGCAACATGCACAAAGAAAGAGGTGGATAAGTATTACACATGTACGTAGGATGAAGTACAGTACAGTACAGACACAGCATAGACTCTAGGGAGGAAATTTAAGGGAGACAAAGCCAGAAAGGTGGGGTGGCGCAAGATAATGAAGGAGGACATTTGATTGTGGGTGGGGGAGGTTATGAGTAGAGGCAGAAATAACTGGAAGCAAAGTGGAAACAACCACAAAACAAATGAAATTGAATGCTATAAAATTATAATGACCATGTTTACAATAAACATTTATTTATCAAGTACCTACTGTATACCAGGCATTGTGCTAAGCCCTGGGAATGCAAATACAAAAAAAAAAAAAGGAAAGACAATCCTTGGCTTCATAAAGGTTACAATCTAATGAAGACAATATACAAAAGGAAGCTGAAAAGGGGGAGGTGAGGTACCCAATGCAGGGGCCATGAGAAAGAGAAATGAGATGTCTGAGCTAAGCTGAGCTCCCTCTTTTGGAGTTCATACCTCCACTCTTCAGTATCTAAGCTGATGAGATCTTGCAGGATGATAAAGTCTTTCTTGTGTATCTCTAGACAGAGTGCGAAGTGATCATGCAGAAACAAATGTTATAAATAAAATTCATTTAACAAATAATAGACATCAGAATCAAAGCTGAGACCAAGGTAGCATAGGAGAATAAGTAAATGGTGATGTTCCTAACAGAAAGATTGTTGTTTGTCCTTCATTCTGGAAGAGGACCAAGGGTATCTGGAGGGTGAAGTCTTGACTTGCAAGTGAATTGGCTTTAACTTGAGTCAGGGCTGTGCAAAATCAGCCTCACTCTCTTCTGCAGAGTCATTGGAGTCCAGTGTCAAGACAGGCCAGGACAACTGGCTATGGCTCTGGATTGCAGTGGGGGGACCTTGGGCCTTTTTAAGCTAAGGTCTTTCCCAGGTCTCAGTTTGTCTGAAGCAACATACAGGCAGTTATTAAAGGCTGCTTAAAAATTGAGGTAAAAGATACCCTAATTTGCCTTCTCAAACAATCAGTCTGGGAGGAGAAGACCCTCCAGGTTTCCGGTAAGATCAGTAACAGTTATTTTATCTAACAAAAAAAGGAGAAATTAGAAGGAGAAGCAAGTTTAGTGGAGAAAAAAAAAGATCTTAAGCTTAGTTTTGGGACAAGTTAATTAAACTTGATGTGTTTTCAAAGTAGATTGTCCTGTCTGCAGGAAGAAAAACAAATCTGAAGTTCAGAAGGCCCAAGCTTTAGTCTTCCACTAACTAGGGATGACATTGAGTACTTTATTTTCCCCTTCTGGACACAGTTTTCCCTATATCAAAGATGAGGGAATTGGATTAGATAATTTCTAAAATTCTTCTGTCTCTAAGATACTGTGAATTCCATTCAAATAAAAATAATATATTATATAATACACTAAAGAAAATGTATTTTCAAATGAGGAAATGCTTTTTAAATTAAAGAAAACAACAGTAGTGAAATGGAAGAGAGCCTGGTCTTGACCTTTACCAAATTCCAATTAACATATCTCTCTTGATTTAGGCCCGGTTTAATTGCTGAATAAACCTAGGAGTAGAAATCCAGCCTATCAGTGGCTCAAGAGAAGTTTACCAGTTGTAAAGAATAAGTGACTGCCTGAGGAAAAGAGTTCCTTCTCATTTTTGGAAACTGTCAACATCCTTTTGTGGATGTTGACATTTGTGGAAGATAGACATAGCATCTTCTCCCTTTTATTCCCCACTATATGTTAGAATAGCAGCAACACTTTTTTGTTTTGTATTGAATAGACTCTTTCCCTGTGAACAGCAGCTCTAAGAATGTTTTAATATTACCAAATGAAGTACAACTTCCCTTCCTATCTAAGTTCTTATTTAGTAAATCCTCTTTTCCTTCTCCAGAATATATATCACTGTCATCTGTGATTGTTTATAGTTACTTTTTATCAGTGGGATGGGTACTGGGACAGTGTAGAGAGGAAGAGAAAATTGGATCTTCTTAGAAGTATCTGAAAATATTTCTTCTTGAGAAAGTCAGATTTGTAGAGCTGGCCAATTGATGGAATTAAAAAGCCAAGATAAAAAGTGTATTTCTTTGATTATAAGTTGTTAACTGAGTCCCGGTGGAAAAGGTTATTTATTTTTCATTACACTGATTGAATTGTGCTTTTTCACTCCCCCCACCCAGAAAAACACATACTATCCTTGCTTTTATATTATAGGTGATTTCTAGGTGTCTATGATTTGAAGGAATGGAAAGGGAGCCAAAAAAAATCTTACACTTGGTGATCATGTCACACTTTATTTCTCTTAGTTTCTTTTTTATGATTATGTATCTTATGGCTACCAGTCTTCATTATTTAATGATGTGACTACCAAGTTCTTGCCTTCCCCATCCACAACAACAGTATACCTTCAGAAACTATGGGAGGGACTAAACTGGCTCTCCAAAAATATCTGCTGGTAGTGGGATTGAATGTGAGCTTTATGTGTTAGCTATAGCTAAGAACTTGAGCCTGTTTCTTAGGAGATTGTGGTAATGGTTGGAACATTGGATTTAGAGCAAGGGTTTTGGTTGAAGCCCTGGCTGTTATTAACAGTATGACCTTGGGCAAGTCTTTTTAGCCTATGTGGACCTCAGTTTCCTTCTCCATTAAAATGGAAATAATCATACTCCCACTACTTACCTCTAAGGGTCATTGTAAGAAACCTCTAAGGGTCATTGTAAGAAACATTGTCCTTCAGAATCTAAGAATGAACAACTGAGATCTCAAGTTTTAAGGCAGTGACCTAGAATCCAATTAAAACACATCTCTGGATGAAATCCAGCCTTCAAATTGTGACTTTGTGTATGATTCTTAGGCAGTGAAGACTGAGATGATGGCCAGAGGGTTAGCAGCCCTGGAGACTGAAGCACTGTTTGCTCTGGGGTGTCAGGGGCCGAGACTTCTGGATTCATTGCTACTTTTGGCCTTCTTGGTGGCCTCTGCAGCCAAGAGTGCCTCCTCCTCTTCCTGGCTGCCCTCCTTTTCTCCCAGATATTGATTCAGTTGGTGCAATATATGTGTTTGTCTACACTTGCATCAGGTGATTATGGTGGCCTCACCCTCCTTGGGACAGGAACTGGAGTAGAATCCACCTGGATGCTGCGCCTGATTCAGAAAGTAACAATTCCTTGGCAGAGAGGGAAGTGGCCCCTTAGCTCACACTTCACCCCTTCTCTTGGTGTGGCTTCAGATTCAGGGCAGGTGCCAGTTCAAGGTTCTGACCCCTTCTTTGAAGGCCAACATTGGGATTAGGGCATGGAAAAACTAACTGGCAGCTTCATCTGCCCGAGTCCAGTCCACCTGGCTGCCACACAACAGCTAATTGTCCTTAGGTTTAGCCTGGCAGAGTTAAGAGGAAGAGTCTACTCAGCTGAGAGTATAAGCTTGCAGGGCCCTTTCTCCCTGAATGGCTCACACGTCTATCTATGGTCCATTATTATTTAACATATGGAACTCAATATTCCATCTACATCTCAGGGATGATCTTGTAGCAAGATAAACCAATGATGAATGAACTGGAATAGCAAAAAGACACCTCAGTGGAACTCTGTACCTAAGCTCTACCCACAAGTGTAAACAAGTAGCTTTTCCCAGACTGGTCTGTGTCAACCTGACCCAGCAGAGCTTCTATTTGTATTTGGTAGGGGAGGTGCTGGAGACAGAAAGATGAGTAAGACAAGACACTAGAGGAATTTAAAAGCATATTAGTATTCACAGCAATATAGTCTAGTATACAGAAATTAACTTTACAGTTAGGAAAACCAGCATTCAATTTTGATCTCTGCTACAAACTGGCTGTGTCAGTACAGGCAAATCATTTAACTTCTCAGTGGTGTTGGATGAGACTTTAAGTTGCTGGGAAGGTGCTGACTTGCATTGTAGAGGGATTTTACTTATTTCCTGATTCTATCAATAAAATCACAGGTCTAGTCTCTCTTCCTATTAAATTGTTCAGGGTACACCTCAGAGATTAGTAAGTCCAACCTGTAACTGAGCAAGAATCTGGGATATTCTCAGTCTTTATCAGTGGCAGGGAACTCACTATCTTTTGGGATAGACTTTAGACAGTTCTAGTCATTAGTACGTTTTTCTCTGGGCTTGAGTCAGAGGACTTTATTACCTTTTATTACCCATGTGACCTTAAACAAGTCATGTAGCTACTCTGAGACTGTTTTCCCATTTGTAAAAAGAAGGAGTTGGGAATTGGACCAGACCTTCTTAAACAACCTTGTAGTTCTCAATCTATAATCTTATGATTGTATGTCTTTGGAGTTTCCTCATAGTTTGAAATTTTACCACCTAGGAGAAATATCATTTCTCTTCCATTAGATAGTCCTTAATTACTTGAGTCCCCTATCCAGATTAAATATTCTCAGTTTCTTTCATCTATCCTCATATGACATAGATTCAAATCATCTCATCATCCTTCTAGAGGTCCTAGAGATAGCTTTAGTTCATTACTGTTCCCACTAAACAATGATGCCCTGAAATGCATATTTCAGAGATGATCTGAAAAGGGGAGAACACAGCTGGGGTTGCCACTTCCCTCACTCTGGAAAGAATGTGGCCCAAGACTGCCTCAGAGTTTCATTTCTTGTTCCACCCCTTTCAAGGAAGATTGGAATTCAAGGATAGTACACTTCAACAGATCCCAAATAAATGAAGGTCTTGTCAGGTAGGGCTGAAGTCAAGTCAGCCTAGAAATACCCACAGGTAAGATGTTAAAGCATGTGAGTAGAAGTTAGTAGAAGAGTGTGTCAAGAGGAAAAATGGAGGAGATAAAAACTGTATCTGATTGAATTTAAATATATTTTTAACATAAAATTGACAATATGAAAATTCTGTGCAAAGGATGGGTGAATTACTCACAGGGATTGAAATGCAAAAAAAAAACCCCAAAAACAATACAGTATTTTTCAAATAGATAAAAGAAAAAAATATGGAAAGTGACATGGATTAAGTAGTTTTATTACTACACTGTTAAAATATTATGTATACTTATATCTATATGCTTCTTAAAAAAACAAACTATAACAATTCAGGTTCTTATATACAAATTTATTTCCTTTTTTTGAAACATTTGTATTTATTTATAATTAAATTTATCATAAAAATTAATTTTAAAAACTGCCAGATAAACTAGAGATCCAAATGCCAAGAGTTAAATTTAACCTCCTAAGTATCACTGAGAGCCTAGTATCACTGAAACCCATGAGTAGACTAGAGCTCTGTAACAGTTCACCTTACTTAAAAACAAACAAAACAAAACAAAAAATAGGGCCAGTAAAAATGGAGGTGGAGTAGGGGTAAGATGGAAGGGAAGCATGGACAGTATTTATGATCCTTTGAGGAAATTCAGGAACCAAAAGAAAGAGTTTAGATCAGGACAAACTGAATAGGGACTCTCAGGTGAGAAAATACTCTAATAATATAGGTGAGCACTTTTTCTAAAACTAATAGTGTTAGGGAGTTATCCTAGGCACTTAGAGGTTACTTGTGTGTTTGTCCTTTGTTGCCAAAGAACATTATGAAATCAGAGAAATGATGACATGACTTGCACTTGGCTTTGTTTTGAGTGAGGGAGGGCTGTGCAGGGCACCAGCCTCACTTCTCCTCCAGAGCCATCTGAATCCAGTGACCAGATATTCATCAGGATGACTGGAGATGACCCAGGATGAGGCAGTTGGGGTTAAGTGACTTGCCCAAGGTCACACAGCTAGTGAGTGTCAAGTGTCTGAGGTGAGATTTGAACTAAGGTTCTCCTGACTCCCACACTGGTGCTCTATTCACTGCACCACCTAGCTACCCTGTCATACTTAGAGGTTAAGTAACTTGCTCAAGATCACACAGCTAGTATACAAGGTAGTTCAATTATCTAGCTATCTGCTACAAGTCAGTTAATGGACAAATAATGCAGTTAATTTTTCTTGTTTTTTCTTAATAATAATTAGATCTTTCAAAACTTGGGGAAAAAGCAATGGGGGGAATTTCTCTCACCAAGGAAGAATTGGGTGTTAGAGTGGAAAGGCTATGAATCTGATAGGGGAAGAGACTACTCTATAGGAGAGAGAATATGGGATATAGGCTTACAGGAAACTGAGACATGAAAGAATAGATCTGAAAGGGTTCAGAGTATGGCAGGATCTTATGGTTTAAAATACCATAGGGAACAATAGCCAAGGGGAGATGGAAATTCTGATGACCCAAAGATAAACTATTCTAATAAGTATAATAATGTGGGTATACAGGAACTCACAAACCAGTTTTTATGTTAAAAAAAATAGGCATATAAGATGGAAACCAACATCTTTAGCAGAACATAATAAACAAGTGTAACATGATTTTTCCAATAAAGGTATGATCAAAAGAGTTCCAGCTGAAACTTCTGGGAGCCAATATGGCAGAGTAAGAAGTAGATTTTTGTGACTTCCCCATTTACATCCCCAATTATCCATAAAACAGCATCCTAGAACAGATCCTAGAATAACAAAGTCAGTGGAAAGGTGGAGTGTACTAGTCTTTTGATCCAGGAGACTTAGGTTTGGCAAATAATGCCTTTATCACTCTGGTAAAAGTGGAGTGCAGTCCAGGAGGTAACATCCCAGCAAGTCAGCAACAAGTTTCACCTCCACAAACCAGTGGGATATTCTGAGCTTCAGAGTAGTGGAGCAGGGAAACGCCAACACAAGGAGCACCCCATATGCTTTATCATAGCCAGAAGAACTGGCAGACTCCAGCTGAGAAAACAACCATGTGCTTCAGGGCAGCCTGAACAGGCAGGCATCCTCTAGCAGCAGACCTCATCATGCTTCAGCCCAGGATGGGTAGGTGTCTTTCAGCAGTTCCATATGCTTCAGAGGAGTCACAGGGAAACATAGAAAAACCCTACCTGATCTCAGCATATGACAGACACTACCACTAGGACCTCAGCTCAGCACCAGGTAAGCTATGAAACACCTACACATTCCAGTAGCCATCACCTGAGATGCCAGGGCACAAAGCTAGTGAACAGGTCCTTGAATTGAGCAAAAAAAACTTGGGACAGTGTCCCCTGTGGTCCAGGAGGAGAACCAAACTTTAAAAGTCATGAAATAGGCAAATAAAATAAGCAATAAGCAAATGAGAATATCGATCATAGAGAAGTATTATTATGACAGGGAGGATTAAAACACAAACTCAGAAGAGGACAATACTGTCAATATACTCAAATTCAAAACCTCAAAGGGAATATGAGCTCTTTTCATGCCTTAAACATATTCCTGGAAGAGCTCAAGAAGGATTTTAAAAGCCAAATAAGAGAGGTAGAAGAAAATTCACCAATGATTTTAAAAATACAATTGACAAAATGGAATCAGAATTCACTGAAGAGAACAGCTCCTTAGAAAGTAAAATTGGCCAAATGGATAAGAAGGTATAAAACCTAACTGGAGAAAATAACTCCTTAAAAGGAACAATTGGATAAATGGAAAAGGAAGTACAAAAGCTAAGGGAAGAAAACAATTTGTTAAAAATTAGAATTGGACAAGTAAAAGCTAATGACTCTATGAGGCAACCATAGCAATCAAACTACCAAAATAGTATTTTATAGAGCTACAAAAAATATCAAAATTCATCCGGAAGAACAAGGGTCCAGAATATTAAGGGAATTAATGAAAAGAAATGCTTGGGAAGATGGCCTAGCCGTATCTTATCTTAAATTGTATTATAAAATTATATGTTGCTGAATCATCAAATCACTTGGCACTGGCTAAGGAATGGAGAGGTAGATCAGTGGAATAGGGTAGGTACACAAGACACACTAGTCAATGATTACAGCAGTCTACTGTTTGATAAATCCAAGGACTCCAACATCTAGAATGAAAACTCACTGTTTGACAAAACTTCTAGGAAAACTGGAAAATAACTTGTCAAAATTTGTACATAGACCAATACCTGGCACTGTATACTAGAACAAAGTCCAAATGGGTCCATAATATAGGTATAAAGACTGATACTATATAGAAACCAGGAGAGCACAAAATAGTTTATTTGTAAGATTTATGGAGAATGGAGGAATTTATGATCAAACATGAGATAGAGACCATTATGAAAAGTTTTTGCACAAACAAACCCAAAGCAATCAAAATTAGGAGCAAAGCAGAAAACTGAGAAAATCTTTACAACTAGTGTCTGTGATAAAAGCCTCATTTCTAAAGTATATAGAGAACTGAATCAAATTTATAAGAATCCAAGCTATTCCCCAATTGATAAATGGTCAAATTATATGAAAAGGCAGTTTTCAGAGGAAGAAAATTAAAGCTATCTATAGTCATATGAAAAAAATGCTTGAAGTCACTATTGATTAGAGAGATGCAAATCAAAAAACTCTGAAGTACCACATCATACCCATCAGATTGGCTACATGACAAAACAGGAAAATGATGCATATTGGAGAAGATATAGGACAGTTGGAACATGAATTCATTGTTGGTGGAGCTATGAACTGATCCAATTATTCTGGAAAACAATTTGGAACTATGCCCAAAGGACTATAAAAATGTGCATACCTTTTGACACAGCAATACCACTTCAAGGATATATCCCAAAGAGATCATAAAAATGAAAAAAAGGACCCATATGTACAAAAATATTCATAACAGCTCTTTTTATGGTGGCCAAGAACTAGAAATTGAGGGGATGCCTATCAATTGTGGAATGGCTGAACAAGTTGTGGTATGAAAATATGATGGAATACTATTGTGCTGCAAGAAATCATGAACAGGAAGATTTCAGAAAAACCTGCAAAGATTTATATGAACTGATGTTGAGAAAAGTGAGCAGAACCAGGAGAACATTATACACAGTAAGAGCCACAGTGTGTTAGGACTGCATCTGATAAACTTAGCTCTTTACAGCAATACAAGGACCTAAAATATTTCCAAAGAACTCATGATGCAAAATGCTATCCATATCCAGAGAAAGAACTATGGAGTTGGAAGACAGAATCAAGTAGCTATTTTCTCCTTTGTTTAGTTTCGGTTTTTTCTTGGTTTCTCCCATTTGTTTTAATTCTTTTCTACAAAACAACTAATGTGGAAATGTGATCAATAAGAATATATGTTTAAAACACATGTAAGATTTGATGCCATCATGGAGAGAAAGGGGATAGGAGAGGGAGAAATTTTAAAAATTATGGAAGTGATTGTTGAAAACTGAAAAATAAATTAATTATAGAAAAGAATCAAAATCTAAAGAACAAAAAAATAGAAGAAAACATAAAATATCTCACGGGAAAATAAATTAACCTGGAAAATATATCCAGGAGAGAAAATCTGAGAATTATTTGCCTTCTGGAAAGCCATGATAAAAAAAAAAGAATCTGCATAGTATATTCCAAGAAATCATCAAGGAAAACTGCCCTTAGGTCCTAGATGCAGATGGTAAAATAGTCATCGGAAGAATTTAAAGATCACCTCCTAAAAGAGATTTCAAATTGAAAACATCAAGGAATATTGTTGCAAAATTCCAGAAGTATTAGTTCAAGGAGAAAATACTACAAGCAGTCAGAAAGAAACAATTCAAATACTGAGGAACTACAGTCAAGATCACACAGGACCTTGCAGCTTCTACATTAAAAGATTGGAAGGACTGGAATATGATATTCCATAAAGCAAAGGAGCTTGGATTACAACCAGGGATCAATTACCCAGCAAAAGTGAGTTTAATATTTCAGGCAAGGAGATAGACATTTAGGGAAATAAGAGATTTCCAGATCTTCCTGATGAAAAGATCAGAACTCAATAGCAAATTTGATCTTCGAATCATGGTGAGGCATGAAAAGTTAAGCAAGAAAAGCAAAAGAAAAAACCTTGTTATTTAATATGGGCAAACTGTTCCCTATATGGGAGGATGATACTTGTTAATCTTGAGAATTGTATATTTATTATGATATTTAAAAGGAATAGATAGATAGATAGAGGGGGTGGGTATAAATTAACTGATGTGATGACAAAAAAATCTAATTAAGGAGTACAATGGTAGAGGAGGCAAGGAGGAGGGAGAAAAAGGTAAATTACACCACATGAAAAGGCATATTATAGTAAAGGAAAAGAAGGGAGGGAGATGAACATTGTTTGAGCTTTAATATCAATGGATTTGGTTCAAGGAGGGAATAACATACTCAGTTAAGTATAGAAATCTAACTTATCCTAGGAAGTGGGAGGGAAAAGTGGAGAGAAAAGGAAGGGGATGGTTGGAACTGAGGTAAAAAATAGTAAGGGAAAGAAAAGGGAGAGGGGCTGATAGAAAGGAGGGATGGTTGAGAAAGGCAAAGGAGGTAAAAAAGGGTTTTGAGGAAGGGAAGGGAGAAGGGAGAAATAGAAACATAAATGGGGGAATAAATGGAGAGAAAGACACAGGTAATAATCGTAACTTTGAAAGCAAATGGAATAACCAATCAACTCCTGAAATACACTGAAAAAGGAAAAGTCCAAAGAATATTATAGGAGCCAAATTCCAGAAGTATCAGCTCAAGAGGATAACGCTACAAGCAGCCAGAAACAATTTAAATACTGTGGAACTGTAATCAGGATTATACAGGATTTAGCAGCTTCTACATTAAAGGATTACAGGGCTTGAAATATGATATTCCAGAAGGCAAAGGAACTTGGATTACAACCAAGAATCAATTATTCAGTAAAATTGAGTAGAATCTTTCAGGAAAGAAGATGGGCACTCAGTGATAGAGGGGACTTTCAATCATTCCTGATTAAAAAACAAAACAAAAGAAAAACAAAGAGGTTCTGGGAGCCAGGATAATGGAGTGACTGATAATTGCTATCTCCCTCCCCTTGTTGACCTTGAAGAGCCCAGAGAAGATCAAAAATTAACATTCTATTGTGGGAGGGGAATGGAGAAGGGAGAACTAAAAGCATAAACAGGGATAAAGTGGATGGAGGAAAAGGCACAGATCGTAATCAGAACTGTGAGTATGAATGGGATGAATTCTCCCATAAAAAGGAGACAGCAGAATGGATTAAAAACCATAAGCCAACGATATGTTGCTTACAAAAAACACATTTGAAACAGGAGCACAAAAACAGAGTAAAGGTATGAAAGGTTGGAGCAGAATATGCTGTACTCAGATGATGTACAAAAAGGAGGGGGTAGTAATCCTAATCTCAGACAAAGCAAAAGCAGAAATAGATCTAATCAAAAGAGATAAGAAAGGAAACTATATCCTGCTAAAAAACACCATAGACAATGAAACAATTTCCCTACTAAGCATGTATGTTCCATGTGGCATAGCATCCAAATTCTTAGAGGAGAAGTTAAGGGAGTTACAGGAAGAAATAAACAGCAAAACTATAGTAGTGGGGGACCTCAACTTCCCCCTCTCTGAATTTGATAAGTATGACCTCAAAATAAAAAAGAAATAATCTAAGGAGATGAATAAAACTCTGGAGAAGGTAGATATGATAGATCTCTGCATAAAATTGAAAGGGGATAGAAAGGAATATACCTTTCTCTCACAAGTACATGGCACACATACAAAAACAGACCATGGGCTAGACCATAGAAACCTCACAATCCAGGGCAGAAAGGCAGATATAGTCAATGAATCCTTCTCAGATCACAATACAATAAAAATTATATGTAATCAAAAGCCACAGAAGTATAAACCAAAAATTAATTGGAAACTAAACAATCTAATCCTAAAGAAATAGTGGGTTAAACAACAAAATATAGAAACAATCAGCAACTTCATTCAAGAGAATGAGAATAATGAAGCAACCCATCAAATCTCATGGGATATTGCAAAAGCAGTTCTTAGGGGAAGTTTTATATCTTTGAATGCCTACATGAATAAAATAGCGAAAGAGGAGATCAATGAATTGGGCATACAGCTGAAAAAGCTTGAAAAAGAACAAATTGGAAATCCCAAGTAAATACCCAATTAGAAATACTGAAAACCAAAGGAGAGATTAATAAAATTGAAATTAAGAAAACTATTGAACTAATAAATAAAACAAAGTTGGTTTTATGAAAAAAAACAATAAAATTGATAACCCTTTGGTTAATTTGATTTTAAAAAAAAGAAAGAAGAAAACCAAATTACCAATATAAAAAATGAAAGGGGTGAAGTGACCTCCAATGAGGAGGAAATTAAAACAATAACGAGAAATTTCAACAATCTAAATGAGATGGACGATTATTTTAAAAAATATAAATTGCCCAGATTAACAACTGAAGAATTTGAATACTTAAATAATCCCATCTCTGAAAAAAGAAATTGAACAAACCATCAATGAGCTCCGTAGGAAAAAATCTCCAGGGCTAGATGGATTTACAAGTGAATTCTATAAGACATTTAAAGAACAGTTAATTCCAATACTATATAAACTATTGGGGAAAATTGCCAAAGAAGGAGTCCTACCAAATTATTTGTATGATACAAATATAGTTCCCATATCTAAATCAGGAAGAGCCAAAACAGTAGGCTAATTTCTCTAAGGAATATAGATGACAAAATTTTAGTTATTAGCAAAAAGAATATGGCAACTTATCATGAGAATAATACATTATGATTAGGTAGGATTTACACCAGGAATGCAAGG
The DNA here is from genome assembly GCA_028658325.1 of Potorous gilbertii. Taxonomy (NCBI): domain Eukaryota; kingdom Metazoa; phylum Chordata; class Mammalia; order Diprotodontia; family Potoroidae; genus Potorous; species Potorous gilbertii. The sequence continues at coordinate 48,571,580 of CM053774.1, read as the reverse complement.
TTGGTTCAACATTAGGAAAACTATTAGCAATATTGATCATATCCACAAGAAAACTAATAGAAAACACATGATTATCTCAATAGATGCAGAAAAACCCTTTGACAAAATACAACATTCCTATTGAAAACACCGGAAAGCATAGGAATAAATGGAACTTTCCATAAAATAATAAGCAGTATCTACCTAAAACCATCTACAAGCATTATATACAATGGGGATAAGTGAGCTGCATTTCCAAAAAGATCCGGGGTGAAACAAGGATGTCCATTATCACCACTGTTATTCAATTTGGTATTAGAAATTCTAGCTGTAACAATAAGAGAAGAAAAAGAAATTGAACGAATTAGAATAGGCAAAAAAACCCTAAGTTATCATTCTTTGCAGATGATATGATGTTATGCTTAGAGAATCACAGGAATCAAGTAAAATCAAGTAAAAAACTACTTGAAATAATAAACAACTTTGGCAAAGTTGCAGGTTATAAAATAAACCCAGATAAATCATTTGCATTTCTATATATCACTAACAAAGTCCAACAGCAAGAGATAGAAAGAGAAATCTCATTTAAAGCTATAGTAGACACTATAAAATATCTGGGAGTCTATCTGCCAAAACAAACCCAGGGAAAATGTGAACACAATTACACAATTACAAAACAAATAAAATCATATCTAAGTAAGTGGAAAAACATCAGTTGTTCTTGGGTAAGCTGAGCTTATATAATAAAAATGACAATTCTGCCTAAATTATTTTACTTATTTACTTATACCAGATAATAACTACCAGACAATTTATTTTCTAGAGGTAGAAAAAAATATCAAAATTCATCTGGAAGAACAAAAGGTCCTGAATATCAAGGGAACTAAAGAAATGAAATGCTAGGAAAGGTGGCCTACCCCTACCAGATTTCAAATTACATTATAAAGCAGCAATCATCAAAACCACTTGGTACTGGGTAAGAAATAGAGAGGTAGACCAGTGAAAAATGTTAGGTACTCAAGACACAGTAGTCAATGAATATAGCAATCTACTGTTTGATAAACCCAGGAACTCCAGGTTCTGGGATAAGAACTCATTGTCTGACAAAAATTCCTGGGAAAACTGGATGTGGTGGAAACTGGGCATAGACCCACACCTGACACTGTACACAAGAATAAAGTCCAAATGGATATATTATCGAGGTATAAAGATTGATACTATAAACAAATTAGGGGAGCAATGAATAGTATATTTGTCAGATTTATGGAGAATGGAGAAATTTTTGACCAAACAAGACACAGAGAATATTATAAATTGCAAAATGGATAATTTTGATTATATTAAATTAAAAAGGTTTTGTACAAACAAATCCAATGCAACCAGGACTTGGAGGGAAGAAGAAAACTGGTAATGAATTTTTGCAACTAGTGTCTGTGATAAAGGCATCATTTCTAAAATATATAGAGAACTGAGTCAAATGTACAACAATATGTCATTCCCCAATTGATAAATCATCAAAGGATATCAACATGGATATTTTAGAGGAAAAAATTAAACCTATCTATAATTATATGAAAAAATGCTCTAAATCACTATTGGTTAGAGATGCATATCAAAACAACTCTGAGGTACCACATCACACCTATCAGATTGGGTAGCATGACAGAACAAGAAGATGATAAATGCTGGAGAAGATGTGGGAAATTTTGAACACTAATTTCTCGCTAGTGGAGCTGTGAGCTGATCCTGTCATTCTGGAGAACAATTTGGAACTATACCCAAAGAGCTTCAAAAATATCCACACCCTTTGATCGAGCTATATTACTTCTGGGACTGTATTCTAAAAAGATCATAGAGGTGGGAAAGAGTGTCACATGTACAAAAACATTTATAGTAGCTCTCTTTGTTGTGGCCAAAAACTGGAAATCAAGGAGATGCCCATAAATTTGAGAATGGCTGAACAAATTGTGGTATATGAATATAATGGAAGACTATTGTGCTATGAGGAACAATGAACAGGAAGACTTCAGAGGAGCCTGGAAAGACTTATATAAACTGATACTGAGTAAAAGGAGCAGAACCAGGAGAACTTTGTACACAGCAACAACCACAGTGTGTGGGGAACTTTTCTGTTAGACTTAGTACTTCATTGCAATTCCTGGCCTTAAAAAAATTTCCATTGCACTCTTGAGGCAAACGCCTTCCACATCTAGAGAAAAAACTATGGAATCAGATTGCAGAGAGAAACCCACCATTTTCTTTTGTATTATATTTCGTTTTGTTTTATAGCTTCTCCCATTCATTTTAATTCTTCTATGCAACATATATTTAATAGGAATGTATGTGTAGAACCTATATAACATTGTAAGCCATCTCAGGGAATGAGTGGGGAGGTTGGGGAGAATGAGGGGGAGGGAGAGAAAAAATATCTAAGATACATGGAAGTCATTGTCAAACACTGAAAACAAATAAAATAATTTAAAATAAAACAAAAACAAAAAAACATGGAACTGTACAGAAAATTTGATCTTCAGGTAGAAGACTCAAGAAAATCATAAAAGGGTAAATAGAAAAGAAAAAAATGTGATTAAACTGTTTACATTCCTACATAGGAAGATGGTACTTATAACTCTTGAGAAAAGTCTCTTAATTATGGCATTTAGAAGGGGTGTACATAGTTAGAAGGAGTGGGAATAAATTAAACTTGATGTATAGATAAATTTAATTAATTAAGAGGTGAAAAAAATAATTGTACTGGGAGAAGAGGAAAGAAGGAGTTAGAAGAGGGTGAATTCTATCACAGGAAGAGGGACAAACACCTATTTCAGTAGAGGGAAAGAAGTTGGTGGGGGGAGCATAGTTTGAATCTTACTCTCTATGGATTTGGCTCAAAGATGGAATAATTTAACACATTCAGTTAGTTATAGAAATTTATCTATGGGGAAGTGGAAGGAAAAAAGGGAAGGAACAAGGAGGTGGATACAATGCTGGGAAGAAGGGAGAGAAGAAATAGTATGAGACAGGGAAAAGAAAAGAGAAGGGGGTTGATAAAAGTGAGGACAGATTGAGGGAGGCAGTAATCAGAAGCAAAACACTGATTAGCATGGAAAGAGTAAAAGGTGAAAGAAAAGTATAATTGGGGGAAAATAAGACAGAAAGAAAGACTCAGTAATCATAAGTCTGAATTTCAATGTGCACTCTCTCATAAAATGGAAGCAAATAGCAGAGTAGATCAAAAACCAGAATTCTACAATATGTTATTTACAAGAAACACATTTGAGAGAAATATACCCAGAATGAAGGTAAAAGTTTGGAGCAGAATATATTATTCTTCATCTGAAATTTTAAAAAAAGGGGGTAGCAATCCAATCCTGTTCTCACATAAAGTAAAAGCAAAAATAGATCTAATTGAAAAAGATAAAGAAGGAAACTACATCTTGCTATAAGTTACCATAGACAATGAAGTAATATCAGTACTAAACATATAGGTACCAAGTGGTATAACATCCAAATTCTTAGAGGAAAAGTTAAGTGAGTTACAGGAAGAAATAGACAGCAAAAGTATACCTGTGAAGATATAAACTTATCCATTTCAGAACTAGATAAATCTAACCACAAAATGAACAAGAAAGAAGTTAAGGAGGTGAATAGCATTTTAGAAAAGTTAGATATCATTAACAGTCCTGGAGAAAATTGAGTGGAGATAGAAAGAAATATATCTTTTTCTTAGCAGTACATGGCACCTACGCAAAAATTGAACGTGTACTAATTCATAAAAATCTCACAATGCAGTACAGAAAAGCAAAAATTTTAAATGCATCCTTTTCAAGATCATGATGGAATAAAAATTACATGTAATGAAAGGCTGGTTAAAGATAGACCAAAAACTAGTTGGAAACTAAATAATCTAATCCTAAAGAATGAGTGGGTCAAACAACAAATCATAGAAACAATCAACAACTTCACCCAAGGGAATGACAATAAGGAGACAACATACCCAAACTTATGAGATACAGCTAAAGTGGTTCTTACAGGAAATTTTATATCTCTGCATGCTTACATGAATAAAATTGAGAAATAAAATTGGGCATTCAACTGAAAAATCTGGAAAAAGAACAAATTAAAAGTCCTCAATTAAATACCATATTAGAAATTATGGAAATCAAAGGAGAGAATAATAAAATTGAACTTAAGAAAACTATTGAACTAAAAAATAAATCTAAAAGCTGGTTTTATGAAAAAAAGAAATAGATAAACCTTTGGTTAATTTGATTTAAAAAGGAAGAAAAGTAAATTACCAGTACCAAAAAATGAGAAGAATGAATTTACCACCAAATCAGAAGGAAATTAAATAATAATTAGGAATTATTTTGCCAACAAATACGACAGTCTAAGGAAATGGATCAATATTTACAAAAACATAAATTGTCCAGACTAACAAAAGAGGAAATAAAATCAATAACCCAGTTGCAGAAAAAGAAATTGAACAATTCGACAATGAACTCCTAAAGAAAAAATTGTCAGGGCCAAATGGATTTACAAGTGAATTCTACCAAACATTTAAAGAACAACTTATTCCAATACTATGCAAACTATCTGGGAAAATAGACAAAGAAGGAATCATACTAAATTCTTTTTTTGATACAAATATGGTGCTGATACCCAAACAGGGAAGAGCTAAAGCAGAGAAAGAAAATTATAGACTAATTTCCCTAATAAATGTGGAGGCAAAAATTTTAAATAAAATATTAACCAAGAGATTATAGCAAATTATGATGAGAATAATATACTATGACCATGCAGGATTTATACTAAGAATGCAGGCCTCGTTCAAAATCAGCATAACTGATCATATCAGCAACAAAATAGAAATCATACAATTATCTCAACAGAATCAGAAAAAGTTCTTTTTACATAACACAACACCTATTACTATTAAAAACAATAGAGAACATGGGAATGAATGGAATTTTCCTTAAAATGATGAGTAGCAAATATCTAAAGTTATTGGCAAGCATTATATGTTAAGAAGGATAAGCTAGAAGCATTTTCAATAAGATACATTGGTGAAACAAGGAAGTCAGTTATCACCATTGCTATTCAATATTGTACTTAAAATTGTAGCTTTAGCTACAAGAGTAGAAGAAATTGAAGGAATTAGAATAGGCAATGAGGAAATAAAACTATTACTCTCTGTAAATGATATGATGGTATATTTAGAGAACTAAAAAACTATTTGAAATAATTAACAACTTCAGTAAAGTTGCAAGATATAAAATAAACCCACATAAATCACTGGCATTTTTGTATATTGTTAACAAAGTCTAGCAGCAAGAGATAGAGAAATTCCATTTAAAGTAACTGTAGGTAATATAAAATATTTGGGAGTCTACTTGCCAAGACAGATTCAGAAACTATATGAACACAATTACAAATTACTTTTCACACAAATAAAGTCATATCTAAATAGTTGGAAAAATATTAGTTGCTCATGGGAAAGCCAAGCTAATATAACAAAAATGACAATTCTACCAAAATTAATTTACTTATTCAGTGCCATGCCAATCAAACTACGAAAAATATTTTCTAGAGCTAGGAAAAATAATAAAATTCATCCAGAAGAACAAAATTTCCAGAATATAAAGGGCATTAATGGGTGGCCTACCCATATCACATCCAAAACTGTATTATAAAGCAAGCAATTATCAAAACTACTTGGTGCTGGTTAAGGAATAGGGTGGTGGATCAGTGGAGTAGGTTAGGTACATATGATAGAGTAGTTGATAACTATAGTAATCTACTGTTTGATAAACTCAGACTCCAACTTCTGGCAAAAATACTCACTATTTGACAAAAACTGCTGGGAAAACTGGAAATCATATGGCAGGAACTAGGCATAGACTTTGTTCATCCTTCGTTGCCAAAGAAGACCATGACATCAGAGAAATCATGACATTACTTGCAAGTGACTGTCTTTTGAGTGAGGGAGGACTATGGAAAGTCACCAGCCTCACTTCTCCTCCAGAGCTATCTGAATCCAATGGCCAGATATTCATCAGGATGACTGGAGATGACCCAGGATGCCCTGGGAGATGTAGGGTGAGGTAACACCCATTCACTGAATAGTCCTATTTAAGAAATAGCCAGAGCATGACCCCTTTAATGAAGCCAAAAGAAAAAAAAAAGAAAGACATCAGACTGGGAGGGAAACAACAACAGTTAGTATTGATATTCACTATAAAGTCAGAAGGGTCCAGAAGAGCCCTTAAGCAGGGGTGCATTGGCATCTAAGCTTCAGCGTACAGTAGGTTTAAGGTTTTGGGGAAGGAAAAGACAGTACAGGGAAGTGAAAGGAAGGGAAGGAAAGAGAAGGAAAGGAAGAGAAGGGAAGGGAAGGGAAGGGAAGGGAAGGGAAGGGAAGGGAAGGGATCTAGCCAGTGAAACCCAAGTGAGCTGGGCATTTTTTGGCCATCCAAATTTACCTTCCTTTGCAGAGGAGAAGGAAGGGGAGGGGGAGGTAGACAAGAGAGGAGGAGCTGAGTTACCCAGCTAGCTGGGTCCCATTCAGCCAGCTGCATCTACTCATAGGATTATATTTGTCCTTTGTTGCCAAAGAAGACCACCCCATTAGAGAAATGATGACATGACTTGCATGTGACTTTGTTTTGAGTGAGGGAGGGCTGTGCAAGGTCACCAGTCTTCTCCTCCAGAGTTATCTCAATCTAGTGACCAGATATTCATCAGGATGACTGGAGATGGCCCAGAATTCACTGGGAGACTTTAGCAATTAATAGACTAGCATCTTACACTGTATACCAAGATAAGGTAAAATGGGCAAATGATTTAGATATGAAGGCTGATAGTATAAGCAAATTAGGAGATCAAGGAATAGTTTACCTGTCAGTTCTATGAAGAATGGAAAAATATATGACCAGACAAGAGATAAATGAAAAATGGATAATTTTGATTACATTAAATTAAGAAGTTTTTACATTAACAAAGCCAATGCAGCCAAGATTAGAAGGCAAGTAGAAACCTGGGAAATAATTTTTATAGCCAGTATGTCTGTTAAAGGCTTCATTTCTAAAATATAGAGAGAACTGATTCAAATTTGTAGGAATACAAGTGATTCCCCAATTGATAAATGGTCAAAGGCAGTTTTCAGGTGAAGAAATCAAAGTTATTTTTAATCATATGAAAAAATGCTCTAAATCACTACTGATTAGAGAAATGCAAATTAAAACAACTCTGAGGTCCCACATCAAAGATTATCTAACATGACAAAATAGGAAAATGATAAACATTGGAAAAGATGTAGAAAAATTGGAACACTAATACATAGGTGGAGTTATGAACTGCTCCAATCATTCTGGAAAGCAATTTGGAACTCTGGCCAAAGAGGAATAAAACTGTGCATACGTTTTGACCCAGCAATACCACCTCTAGGCGATATCCTAAAGAGATCATAAAAATGGGGAAAAGATCCACATGTACAAAAATATTTCCTATAGCTCTTTCTGTGGTGGCCAAGAATGGGAAATTGAGGGGATGCCCATCAATTGGAGAATAGCTGAACAAGTAGTGGTATATGAATGCAATGGAATACTATTGTGGTATAAGAAATGATGACCAGGCTGATTTCAGAAAAACCTGGAAAGATTTACAAAGAACTGATGCTGAGTGAAGTGAATAGAACCAGGAAAACATTGTACACAACAAGAGTAACATTCGGCATGATCAACTCTGATAGACTTGGCTTTTCTGTGCGATGCAAAAATCTAAGACATTTCCAAGATGCATGATGGAAAATGCAATCCACATTCAGAGAAAAAAATATAGTCTGAATGTAGAATACTCTGTGTGTTTTGTTTTGTCTTGGGGAGGGTGGAGGAAAGAAAGGGGGGAAAATTTAGAACTCAAAATCTCATAGAAGTGAATGTTGAAAACTAAAATAAATATTTTTAAAGAGAATTCAATCTAAGAATACCCTGAAATCAGTGATGAAAAATGACAACAAAAGTGTGTGTTTAAAAATATTAACATTCTGTAAAAGACAAGGAAAAAAATAAGGCTACCACAGAAATAATAATTACTATGACTTTTTATTACTGAACAGTGAAAACTAATGACAGAAAAAAGGCAGAGCTATTAACTTTAAATTTCCTTCTTCCAAGGAGAATGAAGCTCTCTGAACATTAAAGAATAGAACAGGAAAGGCTAAAAAGAAGTCACTATATAAGATAAATAAAAAGATAGAAGAAGAGCTAGACATCCTTGATAAGTTCCAGTCACTTGGCTCAGAGAAACTTGGATATTGAAAGACCTGTCAAATGAGATTGTTGAGTCACTGTCAGTCATCTCTGAAACAAAACAAAACACAATAGGAGAGGAGCCACAGGATCATATATGAAAAGAAGAAAGAAGCCTAACATAGGGCAGAGAGCTTGGTTTCAATTCCAGACAAAATCCTTGGACATACTATTAAGGAGAGAGTGAACATCTAGAGAAAGAAACAGTGATCACAAAGAACTGGCATGATTTTTTTTACTCCAAATGGATTATAACAGATTCACCTTATTTTTGACCCCTAACTATCCATTTAATACTGGAGGCAAGCAGAATGAACTGTGATTTCACTTCATTTGGCCATTCCAAGGCAGGGTAATTAAGTAGAGCTGGATTTGCAAGCTTACCTCAGATGGAGTCATGTGTCAAAGGGAAAGAGGAAGAAGTCATGATAAGATCATATAATCAGAGATGTAGAACTAGGAGGGAATTTAGACGTTATATGGTCCAGCCATCTCATTTTATTTTATTTTTTTAATATAAATTTATTTATAACTTTTTACATTCATTTTCACAAAATTTTGGGTTCCAAAATTTTCTCCCCATTTGTCCCCTCCCCCACCCCAGTACACTGAGCATTCTAATTTCCCCTATCACCAATCTGCCCTCTCT